>BTHU01000015.1:81041664-81706664 GCA_036184795.1 Tokudaia tokunoshimensis
CGGCTGTGCCCACCACTCGGTATCCTGAAAGCCTTCAGGAAGATGAAAGTAGCCAGCAGATGTGAGGCAGCTGAGCGTGCAAAGCCTCGTACTCACAAGGCCATAGTGCCACTTGGCTGCACAGGCCAAGGTCCTTCTAGGAACTCCAGGACTCAAGCAATCCTCCTGCCTCAACCTTATGAGGAGGTGAGACTACAGGCATGCACCACTACTCTGGGCTACTGATTTTTTTTTTCTGTTCTAAGTTTTTCAAGTTAATGAAAAAATAGTGTGAAGACTCACATCTGTAATTATACTACTTGTGAGGCTGAGGCAGGACGATTACTATGAGTTCCAGGCTAACCTGAAGCAGATTCAAAGCCAGCTTGGGCTACAGAGCAAGACTGACTCAAATAAACCAAATCAAACAAAACAAAACAAACCAAACAAACAAAAAAACAAATGAAAAAAGGTAAACTACAGCATTAAAATATCCCATAACCTTGACCATCCCACCCACTTATTGGCTCTTTATCGAAAAGAAACAAACCCGTCTGGCCCAGGGTGGGGTGTGAGATGGGAGCTTAGGACTGATTCTCCTGTTCTTCAAAGCTATTCAAAGGATCGAGAAGTGAGAGAGATAGCATTACAGGGTCGCCCTAAAATTCCAGGCAAAAATGAAATGGAATCATTGGCCAGCACCTTCTGGGATGGTGGGATGGTGGGATGGTGGCTAGTTCTGTCTTGTTTCCTGCAGAGGCAGGGACTGCAGGTGTGGGGGAGGAGGGGTGCAAGCTGTGTCAGAGCCTGGGAGGGATAGTGATGGGTTTCTTCTGGAAGTAGGCTGCATGCGGCCATCCAAGGTCATGACTGAAGAAGTGTAGGAGAAACAGCTGGTTTCTTCCTCTCGATGCCTCTGTCCTAGTTAGGGTTATCACTGCTGTGAAGAAAACACCATGACCCAAAAGCAAACTGGGGAGGAAAGGGTTTATTTGGCTCACACTTCCAGATAGTAGTCCATCACTGAAGAAAGTCAGAACAGGAACTCACACAGGGCAGGAACCTGGAGGCAGGAGCTGATGCAGAGACCATGGAGGGTGCTGCTCATTGGCTTGCTTCCCCTGGCTTTCTCAGTCTGCTTCTTATGGAACCCAGGACCACCAACCAGCCTAGGGATGGCACCACCCACCATGGGCTGGGCCCTCCCTCATCAATCACTAATTAAGGAAATGCCTTCCAGATGGATCTTATGAAGGCATTTTTCTTGATTAAGGCTTTCTCCTCTCTGGCGATTCTAGCTTGTGTCAAGCTGACATGAAGCCAGCCAGCACAGCCTACTTGTATTTTTCAGACAGTTCAAGAAAACCCCCAGAGAATTCTCTCAAAGAGGAAATATGAGGCTGTGTCCCCAGAGGAGCAACTGGAAGTCTTTTCTACTTGTCCAGTTCACAGCACTTTAAAATGTGGAGGTCTTTTCAGGGAAGGGTGTAGGCTAGCTCAGAAGCCAGGCTGCTGTCACGTAGGAGATCCTGAAAGGGGTCAGAACCCTTCGCTGTCGGCTGCGTTCCTGTCTCCTTGCAGTAACTTGTTTTTGAAAACCTGCTAGCCTAGAGCCAGCTCTGGAGGGACAGCCCCAGATCGACAGTGGGGAAGGTGTTGGCTTGAGGTCCCCCAAGTCACAGGAGCGAGGGCGGTGGGCCTTGGAGAACAGCTGCTAGCCACTCACCCAGCATAGTCCCAGCACAACTGAACTCGGCTTACCCTGATGTTTGGATCCTCAGGGGTTTGTGATATTCGGGTTGAAACTGTAGCTGATGCTTTGGCTAAGGTCAGGTGAGGCCAGCGACGTTTGGGGTGTGGCTCATCCCTCTGACAGGTTTACGGACACTGGAGGTTTGAAGAAACCTCCCAGGAGGACACCCTGCCAACCAAGCCTTTCCCTGGCCTCGAATTTTTAATGTTGGCGAATGGTTTGATGAGAACATGGTGCTCGCTCGTGTTTCTGAGTCTTTGACACATTAGTGTTCTTGCTGATTTAGCTCAATGACCCAGGGGCTGGAAAAGCCACTCAGTCCATGCTACACAGGGACCTGGGCTGCTTTTGGAGTCAGCCAGATGTCCTTTACCCGACCTCCCACCCAGTTACACTCGACTAGGTCTACAGTTCTAGGTGACCCTTGGAGAAATCTCCAGAGTCCTGAACAAACAGAGCAGGAGCCAGCGACACCCCCCCCCACACCCCCCGACATGCTCACCTGTAACCCTGTTCCCTCCCCATCTTAGAGGAACATCAGTGGAAATATACACGCAACTGGAGAGCCGTTCCAAGGAAATTCGAGGCTCTGAGAGATGTACGAGCCAGGTCTGAGCAAATTAAAGAATGAAAACGGGGTCACGTTTCCCAGTTCTGTCTGTGGCTAGCGTCTCGCCGGTGGCAAGCAGGGCCCTCAGTGCCACAGCCTTCTTTATTACCGCCCCCACCGCTCCACCATTTCCTGAACTGGCTCCTCCCCACTGTCGTGCTGCTTTCGGAATCCTTTCTAATGCTCTTTCATCTGTTCTTAAATATCTGTCACCAACATGCTTGGGCCACCTACCTCTTTTAAGGACACAGTTCCCAACTTGGTTGGGCCAAGTCTATGAAGCCATATCACCGCCACACACAATTTCACCCATGGAAGGGGCAGCCCAATGTGGTACTGATGAGAGCTTAGCTGTTGACAGCCATTTCTCTTCAAAGCGCTGACGTGAGAAATTAATATGTCTGGGACTTGTTGAGAGTAGAGGGATCATGTCGCAGGCACATTGGGAAAAAGCCTTCCACTCCTGAGGAGAGGGAGCGCTTCCATCTTCCGGCCAGAACATTTGCAGTATTGCGCTGTGTTCTGGGGGGTCTGCGGATAATCCTTCGTGGATACCAGGCTTAAACGGTTACTCTGTGATTCTCATTAGTAAAAACCACCCGACTGTGAGATCTGGAGACCAACCACCATGATTGACAGTACCCAATGCAGAACAGTGATTTAAACAGCCAACCTAGACCCAAGAAGTGGAAACGACTTCAGTGCCCACCAGCAGACAAGGGAATAAACAAAATACAAAGCGTGGTATCTACACAAGAGAGGATAGTATTCAGTCACAGAGAGGAATGTTCTGCCACATGCTCCAAATGACAATGGACTTTAAACATGCTATCTGTATGAAGGAAGGCGTATGCCAGAGAGGCTCATACACAGTAGCATTCTCATTTTGAATGTACAAGTTCAGGGAGACAGGAAGTTGAATGGGAGACAAGGGCTGTAACGGAAGGCCTGGTGGTGTTTGGGGGGAGGCCAGCCGGAGGTGATGTTTTGAAGGTGAGGAGTTTCTGTTTGGGGTAACCGGGAGGTGTGGGAAGGTGAACATGGTACAGCGTGAATATCGTCAGTGCACATAGCTAATTCACTAGGCCATGCACATAAGATAGTAAATATTATGGGATATATATTTTATTAGGATTAAAAAGACGAAGGAGTGGAGGAGATGGTTTAGTGGGTAAAGTGTCTGCTGTGTGAGCGTGATAACCTGAGCTCAGATCCCAAGGAGCTACTTACAAAAGCCACATATGACGGTGTAGCCTATATAACCCCAGCACTGCAGGACAGAAATGGGGGATTGCATACAGTAGACTACACACAAAACAAAACAGGTCCCCACAGGCCCCCGGAGTGGCTCTTCCCCATCACACAGCTGTGTCAATGGTCCGATCAAAGCCTTCCCCTCAGTGCCCACGGATAGGCAGGGTTCGAGAAAAGTTCCATTGCTAGGCCGTCCCAAACATGCTGCTAGCCCATGGTTCCAGAACATTCTCACTCCCGGTTCTGTAGACTAGGATACAGTTCTATAGATTAGTTCTGAGCTAGGATTCAAAGACTTTCTTCCTGTAAAAAAAGATCATTCCAACACCAACACCCCCCATCCCATCCCATCCCACCCCACCCCCACCCCACCCCGAGCCTCTTCACAGTTGATTAGTTGGCAAAGCAAATACTGGTTTAAAGGGAATTGCCCGAGAGCAGCTTGACTCATGGAACAACCCTCCTTCCACAGGGTGACAGAGCTTACGGGCTATGAGCCGCAAGACCTGATCGAAAAGACGCTGTACCATCATGTGCACGGCTGTGACACCTTCCACCTCCGATACGCACACCACCTCTGTGAGTATCAAGCCACCAGGCCAGGGGTAGCTGGTCAGGGTGGAGGTAGTAAGGACAGGGAGGGGACATGCCTCTTGCCTGGGACTGGCGTATGTGTGAATCATAAAGTCTAGTGTGACTCCCTTTGCCTCTTGCTAACGATGGCCCCTGATGCCTTTCTCTACCACTTACAGGCAGGGTCTTAGTGATGATGTCAGACCCCAGTGGTCCTGGGTTCATAGATTGTGAACATGGAGGTCCGGTCATCTATGGGATCTGGACCTCAGTTATGAACACCAGCAGTATTAGTACAAGACCAGGGTGGGACCCTTAATACGTATGGTCAGGCACTGGATTAAGAAATTAAGTCGAGGAGCTGGAAAGATGACTCAGTGGTTAAGAGCCATCTCCCAGAGGTCCTGAGTTCAAATCCCAGCAACCACATGGTGGCTCACAACCATCTGTGATGGGATCTGATGCCCTCTTCTGGTGTGTCTGGAGACAGCTACAGTGAACTCCAATACAAAAGAAGAAGAAGAAGAAGAAGAAGAAGAAGAAGAAGAAGAAGAAGAAGAAGAAGAGGAGGAGGAGGAGGAGGAGGAGGAGGAGGAGGAGGAGGAGGAGGAGGAGGAGGAGGAGGAGGAAGAGGAAGAGGAAGAGGAAGAGGAAGAAGAAGAAGAAGAAGAAGAAGAAGAAGAAGAAGAAGAAGAAGAAGAAGAAGAAGAAGAAGAAGAAGAAACTAAATAGACTACCAACCAGTGAGAGAGATCTTCGTTTTACTTTTAAGGATACTAAAGTTCCGAGAGGGCGATGCTATTGCCTGTGGCCAACCGTCGGCAGAGGTCAGCGGTTGAGTCTTGCCCCGCGGGGATGCCAGAGACACCTTCTGTTCTAGTGCAGGGGACAGGGTTTGATTTAACCATGGAGGCAGTTTCAGGACCTAGGGGTTTGGAGAGGGTGTGTAAAGAAATGGCACTTTTCTTCAGGAATACAGAGAATAATTTGATGGAATGAAGTATCTTGTCCTGCCTCCAGCCCTTTCAGGCCAGAAGCAAGTCTTGGGTACTTGCAGGATGCAAGCTGGGGGCTTCCAGGCACGGCCTGGGCTATGTCCTGGGTGTATGTTTTGTTCTGGATCTAGAGATGTTAGAAGGCATTGGCTGGTGTCCTTGGAGGTGGCTTGCAGATCGAGGGGCTGCACTGTCTTCTTGGTTATGCTGTGTGGCCAGGGGGTGGTGACTAGGATATCATTTGGACTGCTCTCCTTTCTCCAAGTACACAGGGAGCCCTGCCGTGACCAGATTCCTGGCCCCTTGGCACACAGAGATGAGGAGTTAGAAACTGTGTGTGTGTGTGTGTGTGTGTGTGTGTGTGTGTGTGTGTGTGTGTACATGCATATTTGTCTATGTTTTGAGTATGTTGTATGTACATGTTTATGCACATATGTAAAGTTATATATGCACGTGTGTGTGTGTGAGAGTGAAAGCCAGGGGTCTAATGGGATGTTTCCTATCTCCACATATTGACCAGGACCAAAGGGAACTCTGACAGGAGTTGTCTGCCGGCAACTCAGAATCACAGGCCTTGGGTTCCAGTCCTAGTAGGATCAGAAGTTCAAGGCATAGGTTTTTTCTTCTTTCTTTCTTTCTTTCTTTCTTTCTTTCTTTCTTTCTTTCTCTCTCTCTCTCTTTCTTCTCTCTCTCTCTCTCTCTCCCTTCCCTCCCTCCCTTCCCCTCCATCCCCTCCCCTCCCCTCCCTCCACTCCCCTTCCCTTTCTTTCTTTCTTTCTTTCTTTCTTTCTTTCTTTCTTTCTTTCTTTCTTTCTTTCTTTCTTTCTTCTTTCTTCCTCTCTTCCTTCCTCCCTTCCCTTCCCTTCCCTTCCCTTCCCTTTCCTTCCTTCCTTCTGTGTGTGTGTGTGTGTGTGTGTGTGTGTGTGTGTGTGTGTGAGAGAGAGAGAGAGAGAGAGAGAGAGAGAGAGAGAGAGAGAGTCTTACTGGTCTTACTGTGTAGCTTGGCTGTCCTGGAACTCACTCTGTAGATCAGCTGACCTTGAACTCAGAAGTCTGCCCAGCCTGTCTCTGATGCTGGGATTAAAGGCCTGTGACTCCCATCACGGCATCCTTATCTATACAGAGAGTTTGTGACCAGTTTGGGATACATGAGACCTTGTCTCAAAAAAGGAAAGTATAGGGACCCTACTGGCTGCTGCCGTCCCAGCTGGGCCTCAGTCCTGGGGTGCTCGGGGAGCCAGGGGAGCCATATGCCTCTGCCTTAATGGGGTAAAAGAAGAACTGGCCAGCATTTCTACAGGGCAGTTCCTGTTGTCCTCAGCTAAGAACCGCTTGTGAGTGACATTAATCCCCTGACTCATTCCATGTCTGCTCAGGGGGTGCTTTGCTTAAGGGAGATCTCCATCAGGAGAGCAGGTGCCTGCAGCTGTAAGCACCACCAGCTAGCCCAGGGCCCCGAGCCCAGAGCCCAGAGCCCAGAGCCCAGAGCCCAGGGCCCAGGGCCCAGAGCCCCAGAGCCCAGAGCCCAGGGCCCAGGGCCCAGGGCCCAGAGCCCCAGAGCCCAGAGCCCAGAGCCCAGAGCCCAGAGCCCCAGAGCCCAGAGCCCAGAGCCCAGAGCCCAGAGCCCAGGGCCCAGGGCCCAGGGCCCAGAGCCCAGAGCCCCAGAGCCCAGAGCCCAGGGCCCAGGGCCCAGGGCCCAGAGCCCAGAGCCCAGAGCCCAGGGCCCAGAGCCCCAGAGCCCAGAGCCCAGAGCCCAGAGCCCAGAGCCCCAGAGCCCCAGAGCCCCAGAGCCCCAGGGTCCCAGGGTCCCAGGGCCCAGAGCCCCAGAGCCCCAGAGCCCCAGAGCCCAGAGCCCCAGAGCCCCAGAGCCCCAGGGCCCCAGGGCCCCAGGGCCCCAGAGCCCCAGAGCCCCAGAGCCCAGAGCCCCAGAGCCCCCGCGCCCCAGAGCCCAGAGCCCAGAGCCCAGAGCCCAGAGCCCCGAGCCCCGAGCCCAGAGCCCCAGGGCCCCAGGGCCCCAGAGCCCAGAGCCCAGAGCCCCGAGCCCCGAGCCCCGAGCCCCGAGCCCAGAGCCCAGAGCCCCAGAGGCCCAGAGCCCCGAGCCCAGAGCCCCGAGCCCCGAGCCCCGAGCCCAGAGCCCCAGAGCCCCAGAGCCCAGAGCCCAGAGCCCCAGAGCCCCAGAGCCCAGAGCCCCAGAGCCCCAGGGCCCAGAGCCCAGAGCCCAGAGCCCAGAGCCCAGAGCCCCAGAGCCCAGAGCCCAGAGCCCCAGAGCCCCAGAGCCCCAGAGCCCAGAGCCCAGAGCCCCAGAGCCCCAGAGCCCAGAGCCCAGAGCCCAGAGCCCAGAGCCCCAGAGCCCCAGAGCCCAGAGCCCAGAGCCCCAGAGCCCCAGAGCCCAGAGCCCCAGAGCCCAGAGCCCCAGGGCCCAGAGCCCCAGAGCCCCAGAGCCCCAGAGCCCCAGAGCCCCAGAGCCCAGAGCCCCAGAGCCCCAGGGCCCACTTCTCAGTCCTCCTCAGGTCCCTCCTCTCCATGGCTGCCCGTCAGCTGTTTCCCAGTCTCCTGTACACAGAAGCCTCTCCTGGGCGTGTCACCATCCCTGTCTGAGGTCCCTGTTCACTAACAGTCATGACCTCACGGCTATGCTCACAGCCCCTGCTCTGTGAAGAGTGAAAGGCGCTGAGCCCCCCCCGCATCCCCACCCTGATCCCCAGCCCGGTGCCCAAGGCTGTTGACTTTCCTTTCACAGAAATGCCTCACTGTGTTTGGCTCCTTAGGACCCTAAAGTAGTAACAATACTTCTTTCTTGAGGACCCTGCTGTTCACGATGTTTAGATCCCTGTGGGGACCAGATGAGTTTTCTGGGGTGATTACACCAAACCACCACAGCCCAGAGAGCTCTAAGAAGAGGCATTTTCTCCACAGTTGTGAGGCACAAGTCCTATTCAAGGTGTCTTCCTCTCCTCAGCATCTTCTGCATGCTCCCAAGTGCTCGACCCTCTGTGTGTCTGTGTATCTTATAAAGACATTGGTCATAACAGGTCAGGGCCCATATTTACCTATCTAGAGTCGCTGGCCCCCAAAAGTCACGTTCTATGGTGCTAGGGGTGAGAGTTTGAGCTCACGGTTGGGACGACACAGTTCAGCCTGTAGCAGGGACATTCTTCACACTTCTGGTCCTACTTCAGCTGTGGTGGCAGGACTTTTGTGTAACTTGGTAGGAAAGCTCTATGTCATGAAGATATCACTTCCTATGACGTCATGGGGATGAGAAAAGTAGATGAGACAAGGAAGTACTATAAGTACCATATTCTACAGCCTCATCCGTGTTCACAGCACAGATCCCACCCAGGCTAAACAAATGTACTGAGAAGCCAGAATTAATCCTGAGCAGAAAAGAGTAGGTGAAATGGCTGTCATACAGTAGGTTCAAAGGAATGGTGTCATATAGCAGGGTCACAGGGATGGCTGTCACACAGTAGGGTCACAGGGATGGCTGTCACACAGCAGGGTCACAGGGATGGCTGTCACACAGCAGGGTCAGAGGGATGGCTGTCACACAGCAGGGTCAGAGGGATGACTGTCACACAGCAGGGTCAGAGGGATAGCTGTCACACAGTAGGGTCACAGGGATGGCTGTCACACAGTAGGGTCACAGGGATGGCTGTCACACAGCAGGGTCACAGGCATGGCTGTCACACAGCAGGGTCAGAGGGATGGCTGTCACACAGTAGGGTCAGAGGGATGGCTGTCACACAGCAGGGTCAGAGGGATGGCTGTCACACAGTAGGGTCAGAGGGATGGCTGTCACACAGCAGGGTCAGAGGGATGGCTGTCACACAGTAGGGTCACAGGCATGACTGTCACACAGCAGGGTCAGAGGGATGGCTGTCACACAGTAGGGTCAGAGGGATGGCTGTCACACAGTAGGGTCAGAGGGATGGCTGTCACACAACATGGTGAGGAGGCTGTCACATGGCAAGATTACTGCATGCATCTCCGCAGATGTTCCTAAAGGTTTGGGGCCTCGAGGAAGTTGCATTTCTGCTTCCCAACCTACCACACAGAACACTTTCCTGTATTAAAACAAAACACTCGATTGTTGGCTCTAGTTAGAGAGCTCAGACTCCCCCTTTGCTAGATAGAGTGTGAGAAGCCGGTCAGATAAGAGTGCATGTATGTGGAGCCCCGTCTGCAGGCCAGAGTTTTTCAGGAAAGGTCTAGCCTTTGCAACTGTATGTCAGGGACTGTGATGATCCTTCTTCTACAAATGAGGGAACTGAGTCACAGGCTGGTCGGTAGAAGATCAAGGTTAGAGCCGGCGCGTGCCCACGGGTTCATTTTCTTAAGTTAGGGTTACGCTCATTTCTGTGTCTTGCCGCTTCTCTTTCCGCTGTGTGGTGTGCATCTTCCAGTCACACTTCCCGGCAAACCTTTCAGTGTCTACATAGAGCTCCGCAGCCTCAACCTTCCCCCCTCGAACACACAGGCCCCTCCAGAGAAGCTCTTGGTCTTTAAACAGGATTGTTGCGAGTCTTCCTGCACACTGCTCTGTGTACCTCATGCCTAATTCCCGCAGACCCTGTCCCTCCAAGTGAAGTGTGTGACTCCAGGGAGCCACCGGATTGCTTTCTAGAGAGCTCTGAGTCACCTGCCACCAGCCCCAGGCAGGCCTCCACCACCAATCAGCTGGCATGCTGCCACCCTTTTGAACCATTTTCAGTGGGGTTTGGGGTGTTCACAGTGCAACTGACTCCTTTATGTGACTCCCCAACAGTCTCCGGAAGTGGCTGCTGTGTCTCCTTTATTCCTGCCCTTCATCTTTTGGATCCCTCGGCTGCCCATGGACTCTGGCCCTATGGGTTTGCCCACCGTGGGCATCTCACAAAAACAGCACCACCCAGCCCCTTCCTTTCTTTCTGAGTGCCTGCTGGAGGGCACCTGCCTTTGAGTCAAGGAGTCGAGCGATCGCTCGCTCAGCATTTGCTTTTATGGTTACTCTTTGGAGGTTTGTGCTCGTCTAGTGTACAATTTTTAGGTCTGAGTGCTTTTAGTGACCGTCGTGAAGTCTCTGTGTATTCAAGTGTGTGTTCATGTGCACGCATATGTGTGTGTCTGTCTGCTTTGTCTGAGTGTGTGTCTGTCTGCTTTCTCTCTGTGTGTCTGTCTGCTTTGTCTCTCTGTATGTGTCTATCTGTCTTGTCTGTGTATGAGTGTCTGTCTGTCTGTCTGTCTGCCTGTCTGTCTGTCTGTTTGAGACACGCTCTTACCCTGTAGTTAGGCTGGTACTCACTCTGTCACTTGGGCTAGCCTCAGACCTGTGGTGATCCTCCCACATGTAGGTGAGGCAACCCCACAGGCTGGATAAGATGGAGCCAGTCTCATCCAAATATATAAGAATAAATCATAGACATTTCAGAGATTTTATTGCCTTTGACATGAAAAGCTGAGACTCTTTTGACTATCAATCCACACTATTTCCCCGAGATATCAAAATGTCTCGAAGCAGTTTTTACTGTGGCTGACACAGATCCGTCATGAACTGCCAAGAGCACGTGGGGAGGACTGGGCAGACCAGGGTCTCTGCTTGCTTTGTAGACTGAGAACTGAGATTGTGTTGGATATGTACCTTGTTTTGTGTGTGGGTCCTTTAGTACAAGCTAGCTCCATCAGGGTCTCGACTCCTTTGGCCTTCTACCCTGGTCTCTGCTCAGGTGGTTTCCAGTAGAGGCCTCAAGCCAGCCCTGCCTTGAAGAGCAGGAATGTTCTAGAGCGTGTGTGTGTGTGTGTGTGTGTGTGTGTGTGTGCGTGTGTCTCTCTGTGTGTGTCTGTGTGTCTCTCTGTGTGTCTGTGTGTATGTGTGTGTGTCTATAGTCTGTGTCTATGTGTGTCTGTGTGTCTATGTATGTGTTTGTGTGTCTATGTGTGTGTGTCTGTGTGTCTATGTATGTGTTTGTGTGTCTATGTGTGTGTGTGCGTGTGTGTCTGTGTCTATGTGTGTGTCTCTGTATGTATGTCTGTGTGTGTGTGTGTCTGTGTCTGTGCGTGTCTATGTGTGTGTGTGTGTGTAATAGCTGCCATGCCTTTTCTCAGGTCTCTGCTCTCCACCGACCACCCGCAGCTCCCGGCATTTTCCTTCCCTCCCAGGCTTCCCTGCATCTGCCTACCTGAGGTCTGCAAGGGGAGGAGTGACAGTTTATGGGCGCCTAGCGGCTTTGGGGACTGCTCTGCTGCCCAGCATTTGCACCCATGCATAGAAGGTGGGCTCATGGGCCCAATTTTCAGGAGCTGTGCCACCAAGCCGAGGGCTTTCTTACATGAGCAACACAGGAAATTAACAGCCCGAGGAAAATGGGTAATTGGGAAGAAAATATAAATGGCACTCAAGGAGGGAGCAGGTTCTCCATGAACACATATGTCCTGACAGATGGCAACCGTCAGCACCAATCTGACACTTGGTCGGATGCACTGAAATTAGCGTTCTGTTTAAACAACTAAGTCCCTCCTCCCATTAAAGATTTTGGGGATTAAAACATTTTGGATACTAAAAAGCTAATCAGATCTTACTACTCTGCAGGTACAGGTGGTGTCTGGGGGCTTTTTTCTCCCGTGAAAGCAGTGACTGTTAAGTCAGGGCTCTTAACAAGAGGGGAGGGGCCTTTCCAGGGATTGTGCAAAGTTGTAGGTGACATTCCTTTGTGGGAATGCGTGTGTGTGTGTGTGTGTGTGTGTGTGTGTGTGTGTGTGTGTGGTGTACACTCACACGTGTGCATGTTTGTATGGTGAAAGCCCACCCTGTCTGTTAAGGTCCTCTGTTTGCCCTGGCAGGCTCTGTGTGTGTCGGGGGAAGGGCAGGACCTTCGGAGCTCCAGCATTCATGCCACCTTGTCCTTACAGTGCTCGTGAAGGGCCAGGTCACCACCAAATACTACCGACTGCTGTCCAAGCTGGGCGGCTGGGTCTGGGTGCAGAGCTACGCCACCGTGGTGCACAACAGCCGCTCCTCCAGGCCTCACTGCATTGTGAGCGTCAATTACGTCCTCACGTAAGTCAGCCTCGGGTGTTCTCTCCTAGCTCTCTCCTCCATCCCTGCCACACTTCTCCAAGAAGTGTCCCCTCCCATTCCCCATTCTCTGGACTATTTGCCTCCCTTTTTGCTTTACCGGAATAATCTGGTAGATCAGGAACTCCCAATCAATAATGTGTGCCAGGGAGTGGCAGCAAGGAGGATGGGGGGCCTCGCTCTCAGGATTATAGCTTATTAGATCCTGGGACTGAGCCCAGGAGAGGGGCCCGGGAGGGGACAGCATGCAGAGGGTGGGCTCATGTCCTGTGTCAGTCGCCCACATCTATCTGAGCTTCTCCCTTAGGGACAGACGCTCTCGCCCATTTTTCCGTCTTCCCACAGTATTCTGTTACCAGTGTGGTTGGATACTTGGTGCCTGGAAGACACCAGAGTTTCACTGAAAAAAAAAATATTGCTTTGAGACAGAGTCTTGTCATTGGTTCAGGCTAGCCTCTGTCTCATGACTTCCCCCATCAGCCTCCCAAGTACTGGAATTTCAGGAGTGGGCCACCAAAGACCTCAGATGCAGATATGTGTAAGTCCACAGAAGTCGTAGGCATAACTGCCCGGAACGTGGCTCAGCGTGTCCACTAAAGCTATTGTTGAGCAGTCACCGTACACCTGTCTCTTAGCCCTAGCCTCAGCCAAAGAAGGGCCCTCCTTTGCATCCTGAGTACTGAAGATTCAGACCCCAGGATTCTTTCACAGAGCCATCACCAGGCTACTACAAGTTTTAGGAGGATGATCTGGCATGTGAAAGTGGGCAAGGTTAGGAGCCCTGCAGGTCCATCCCACCAGGCTTCTGGGACACTCAACAGAGAACAGCTGAGCCTCAGACACACAAACCGATGGGAATCACGAGGGTCACTCTTCTCCCTTAGGGACAGATGCTCTCTGCCATTTTTCTGTCCTCTCTTCTGACCTCATCCACTCTTGCATTTCAGGGATGTTGAATACAAGGAGCTTCAGCTGTCTCTGGACCAGGTATCCACCTCTAAGTCCCAGGAGTCCTGGAGAACCACCTTGTCTACCTCACAAGAAACTAGGAAATCAGCGAAACCCAAAAACACGAAGATGAAGACAAAGCTAAGAACCAACCCATATCCAGCACAGGTGACACGCACACAGGGAGAGGCAGCATCTATCTGGGGGCTCGGG
Source organism: Tokudaia tokunoshimensis (assembly GCA_036184795.1). Lineage (NCBI taxonomy): Eukaryota > Metazoa > Chordata > Mammalia > Rodentia > Muridae > Tokudaia > Tokudaia tokunoshimensis. The sequence continues at coordinate 81,055,044 of BTHU01000015.1, forward strand.
ATACCTGGGCATGAACTAGGAGCCTCTGTTGAGGGGTGTCTTTGCAGAGAGAGAAAAGGTCCCATAAACAGCTCGGAGGACAAGTATGTGCTACTCCACTTGGCTTATGGTAATATCAAAATGAAACTTCCCCTCTCAAAGTGCCATTAGTAAGCTCTGGGAAGCAGGAAGTGGCCAGTGTCCACAACCATCCGGTGTGTGGTCATCTTGGAGAATAAAATCTTTCCACTCAGGAGCCTCACAGTAACACTAGGGTCCAGTCTTGTGTGACTAGAAGGTAGCTTACCCTTGGCCTCTCCTCTGTCTTCCCTTACTGTGCAGCAATACAGCTCGTTCCAAATGGACAAACTGGAGTGCAGCCAGGCGGGAAACTGGAGAACTAGTCCCCCCACAAATGCTGTGGCTCCCCCGGAACAGCAGCTCCATTCAGAAGCCAGCGACCTTTTATATGGGCCACCCTACAGCCTCCCCTTCTCCTACCATTACGGACACTTCCCATTGGACTCTCACGTCTTCAGCACCAAGAAGCCAGGGTTGCCCGCCAAGTTCGGGCAGCCCCAAGGATCCCCGTGCGAGGTGGCACGCTTTTTCCTGAGCACGCTGCCAGCCAGCAGTGAATGCCAGTGGCATTATGCCAACTCTCTAGTGCCTAGCAGCCCATCGCCAGCTAAAAACCTTTCTGAACCTCCTGTGAATGCTGCCCGGCATGGACTTGTGCCAAACTATGAAGGTGGGTCCCATTTGCGCAAGGGGAAGGGCATGGGTTCAGCGTCAGTAGCAGTGGGTGGTAGATGGAAAAAGAATCCTCATGCTTTGGGCAAACTGGCCTGTTCTGCTTCTAAGTGGGGATTACCATGCTTCCTAGAGCCAACCATGGCTTCATGGGAGTGAGTTACAAATAACAACACCGGAGATGGCATAAACAGCAGAGAGATGTTGAGTGCCCGGTCCCCAAATAAGTTCTGGCCTTATTCGTGACTCCACAGGGAGGCAAAAGTGATTTTCCAAACCAACTCCTATGTTTGACCACGCTCCACCTGCATCCTTGAGATGCCTTTTTGCCGTTCCTCAGAGAGAATGGCAGACTTAAGTTCTCTTCTTAGACTGGTTCTCAAACTACAATAAACAGATGTAGAAGTGGCCTTGGGGACAGAAGCCCTGAGCAGTGAACAGTTAACACAGGCTCTCCAAGCCTCTGCCTTTTTCTCTGTGAAATGGGACCACAGCCTATGTAGGGAACCTACCTAGCACACTCTAGGTGCCTGCTAGTTCTGCAGGGACCGCTAATATGGGAGTAAATGTCACGCTCGGATGCTATCTATGGCTTAGGAAAAAAGTATCATCATCATTTATTAAGTAGTTCCCTGGAGCGTGTGCCCCCCCCCACACCCGTGTAACGCGATCATGTCTCTTTCCCTCTCCTCTCTTTCCCACACTTGGCCTCCCGGGCTCTGTTTTCTGTGCACACTCTGAGGCTATGACTCCGTATTGTGATCAGTCTACATTTTGTGGCCAGATCTGAGCAGAGGGACAATTATGGGAGAAATCAGGCCTTTGTGGACACAAGGAAAACATTGTTTTCAAAAGCACACAACTTAGAAGAGACCAACCAGCCACTGGGGCTCCGCCCTGCCTTGGCACCAGCCTGTCCCAGCAGTCATGAGCCCACACTTGGAATGGTTGGATCCCCAACGCTCATCTGTGCAAGGGTCCTTCGCAGTCAAGGAAGGAAAAGGGGAAGGAAGGTCCTTGTAAACATCTATGTGAGCCAGACTTATTTCTTTGTATCTGAGAACTAGCCAATGATATTACACACAGGATGCGGCTTTTATTACTATTTTAAAGCAAAAATGGTTGGTAGCCGCCTGCTTGTCACATTTGATTAGATGGGACAGGGGGAAGGACTGAGGGTGCTAATTTGAGGCAATTTGTGAACATATTACTAGTCTTTGGTATTAAAAGAAAACAATGACCTCATGGGAAAGCTCTGGGAGTTACTTGAATGGGCACTGTTAATACTTTTAATTATGGGCCTACTAAACAGCACAGGGTGGTTACCACCCCCCACCTTGTTGAGGGATTAGTAAAATGGGTAGACTCGGTTCTGTGAAGAAGAGACCAACTTAGCTGGCTTAGATTCCGATGCTGTCCACTAGCTCCGCGTGGCTTTAAAGCATCCTTTAATATTGATGACACACTGGAGTATTTGGATCTGTTGCATTAAGCGTGTTACTCAGAATGAATCCCACCTGTTCCTCTAAAGCTCCCCAGCAGGTTTCCAACAATGTCTCATGATTGCGCTTTGCTGGCCTGGAACACACAGGGGTGGCACGGACGGAGGAGGAGAAGTAGCTCTGTGCGCGATGAAGGGCGTGTGTGGCTGGGCATGATGGAAGATCCTGTGACTCTGAAGGACCACGTGGCTCTGCACGTGTGAGGGAGCATGTGACTCGGTGCAGGAACCAAGAGGACCCTGTGGTTCTCTGTGAACGATTGAGGGCGCGTGCGTCTCTGTGCAAGGCCACCACCAGCGCCTGTGGCTGGGCAGGTCTGAGGGCGCCTGTGGCTCAGGGCAGAGCATAGGATAGACGCATTTCTGAGTGTGCGGGGCTTCCTCTCCAATGCAGTCCTCTCACTTGTCACTTGTCCCTCGCAGCGCCCACCACCACCACCGCCGCCGCCACCGCCGCGCGCAGGTTTGGCGAGGACGCTGCGCCCCCAAGCTTCCCGAGCTGCGGCCACTACCGCGAGGAGCCGGCGCTGGGCCCTGCCAAGGCGGCTCGCCAGGCTTCCCGGGACGCAACCCGGCTGGCGCTGTCCCGAGCGCCCCCCGAGTGCTGCGCGCCGCCGGTCCCCGAGCCGCAGGCGCCGGCGCAGCTGCCCTTCGTGCTGCTCAACTACCACCGCGTGCTGGCGCGCCGCGGGCCGCTGGGGAGCTCTACGGCCGGAGCCCCCGAGGCGGCCGGCTCGCTGCGGCCCCGACACCCCGGCCCCGTCGCAGCCTCTGCGCCCGGCGCGCCCCGGCCGCACTACCTGGGCGCCTCGGTCATCATCACCAATGGCAGGTGACCCGTCAGGGCCGATTCCGCTCCACAGGGCGGCCCGCAGGGAGAAGCCATAGGCCAGGCCTTCTCTGGTTCCTTTTTCACCCCCAAGGTCCAGCAGATGGAGGGGCGAACTCTATATGCACGATATAAATTAATTTATACAGAGACAACTATTTTAATAGAACTCCGCAGCCGACTTTTAGATTTTTTTTTTCACCGTAGATGCTGGTGTAGAGGGTTGGGACGCAGTTGGAGGATGGGGAGAAGGGACTGCCCATCCCTGTCGCCAAGGGCCTGTTTTCATGGGGCTGAGCATCCAGATGTCAACCTGTGACCTCAAACTACATTTCCAGGGATCTTGGTTTCCTCACCATGAAGCCAATCAAGCTGAGGCCCAATAAAGGCAAGGCATTGCATGCGGCTTGCCGCTTTAGGCAACCCCACGACCCCCCACCCCCTCCCGTGGTCTTCTGTTCCCGAGGGGTACGGACAGGGTGGAAAGTCCCTTCAGAGTCCTTTTGGACACTTGTAAACTCAAAAACGTTATCCTTGTAAGTCCCACGAGCAGACAACAGTTTCTGCTGTCTTTGAACTCATGCATCTCATTTTTAAATTTAATCCTTTTAAAAATACAAAGGCCAACAAGCCGAGGCTAAGGAGGCGAACTGCAAGCCTATTGTGTGCGTGAACATGCGCGTGCTTCAAAAGCACATTAGCAAGCTCGCTCAGAACCCAGCCCTTAGGAACTCTGGTTGACATCCACAAGTCGCACCTTCAAAATATGAAGTAGGCATTAAATGCAAAAAAAAAAAGATATATATAATTATATATATATATATAGCCAGGCATGTTAGCGAATGGCCCTGTCAAGAGTCATTCCCTGGCGACATCCTCCTGCCCGCACAGATCTGCTAGTCCTACGCTTGTGTTTGCTTGCAAGTAGGAACTTCTAAGGCTAAACTGCATGTGCAATACAAAAACCGGAACGGACTGCACCTTGTGGAAGGAAAACATGCTTGAGGGATGTAATGAAAGTGGTGTATACATTTAAGCGTTTTCTACGTAGCAAGAGCTTCATACGAACATGTTGTGTGTAACAGGTGAATGGAGACCCTTTTTATAAACTTACCAGCAGTGTTTAAAAATAAACTTCCATTACTTTTGTTTCACATTCATGGTTTATCTATGGGTGTATGCATTTTTCTTGGGGGGGGTCACTATTTAGGGTTGCTGGTGTGACTCAGTGGCCCAGTGCTTGCCTGGAAAGCAGGAGATGCTGGTTTGAACCCAAGTATGGAAAGAAAAAGAGAAAAATCACTATTCAAAATTTTTCTCAAGACTCTGATCTGCCTTCACCAATACATGTCTGCATTGACGGCCACCTTTCCATTTCTCTACACAGGAAATATCTCATCCATTTACTTTTAAAAATGTAGTTTACATGGGCCAGGCAGTGGTGGCACATGCCTTTAATCTCAGCACTTGGGGGGCAGAGGCAGGAGGATCTCTGTGAGTTGCAGGACAGCCAGGGATACCCAGAGAAAGCCTGTATGGAAAAACCAACCAATCACAACAAAACCCACCTTGATGTTAGGAAACTCTTCCCACTTGTACAGAAAGGTTCGACATTAAAACAAAACAAAATGAAAACAAAGAAAAATCCCAGAAACTAATCCATCTAGAATCAGTGGCTCGGAGAACCCTCAAGTGTAAACTTCAGCCCGCCTTCTGTGTGAGTGAAGACCCTGTTTATATTCCCTGGAGCGCTGGCAAGGTTCAGACCAGCAGTCTATGTGGGAGGCATTGGGTCACAGGATAGCAGCTCATAGCCTGCAGCCAGCACTGGACGCTCTCAGTGTCTGCACGTGACAAGCGAAGTGTTTATGTTCACGAGTCTCACGATTAATCCATGGTTCTTAGAGGGTCTATGTTTGACCCGTGGAAATTAGCAACAACATTTTTCAATAAAGTTCCATGTAATTGCTTTTGTGCCAACCTGTATTCACTAGATACCAACCATGAAGGAGGTTAATAGGAAAGGTTTTTAGTGTGTGTGTGAGGGGGCGAGGGGGGGAGGAATGACCCTGTTGTAGATCTATAAATGATAATGTAAACAAACATAAGGGAGTCTGTGTGTTCCTAAAGTTAAAATGCATACTGGTAAACATTTCCTTATTTGGACAAACATCACCAGTTTTCATAGCCGACAATAGGAAGGAAGATTCCTCAGAGAGCTAGACTGGCTTCCAGAGGTTATGGACTCAAAGTTGCCAAGCAGTTACCATGGCAACCTAATACTGTTCTCCTCATCCTCGAGATTTTTTTTTCTTCAACTCTGAAGCTCTGCTGGAAGAGGAAGCATTTTAATAACGATGTGCCCTCTTTCACAAAACAACAACAACAACTACTACTACTACTGTGGCCCCTACCTAAAATGGAGCATGTGGACACAAATGCCAGATCAAAATGGACCTGAAGCCCAAGCCAATTCAAGCCTTGGCCCTGCACAGGGCCTCCCAGGGAACGGAATTCCTTTATGTCGTCCTCGGAAGCCCCTTTCTAGAAAAGCCATTCCACTCATACCTCTGCAGAGACAGGCAGGGGAGGAAGGGCCTGGTTCCCCACCCCACCCCCACTCCCTCCACCCTTTCAGAAGTTCAGGCCTTCCTCCCTTAAACCATAAAGGTATGTGGTGTGAGTGTGAGTGTGTGTGTGTGTGAGTGTGTGTGTGTGTGTGTGTGTGTGAGTGTGTGTGAGTGTGTGAGTGTGAGTGTGTGTGTGTGTGAGTGTGTGTGTGTGTGAGTGTGTGTGTGTGTGTGGTGTGTGTGTGTGTGAGTGTGTGTGTGTGTGTGTGTGTGAGTGTGTGTGTGAGTGTGTGTGTGTGAGTGTGTGTGTGTGTGTGTGTGTGTGTGTGTGTGTGTGAGTGTGTGTGTGTGTGTGAGTGTGTGTGTGTGTGTGAGTGTGTGTGTGTGAGTGTGTGTGTGAGTGTGTGTGTGTGTGAGTGTGTGTGTGTGTGTGAGTGTGTGTGTGGTGTGTGTGTGTGTGAGTGTGTGTGTGTGTGAGTGTGTGTGAGTGTGTGTGTGTGTGTGAGTGTGTGTGTGTGAGTGTGTGTGTGTGTGTGTGTGTGCGCGCGCAGTCTACTCAAGTAAAATCTACCCATGTTTTCATCTATTAGAACTGCAAAGCAGTTCTGGCAGCCTCTGGGTTATCTACAGTACATGATGCAAGCTGATCTCAAACACAGGCAAGATATAGACCATTAAAGACAAAATCTCAGGACAAGGATTGGAGAGATGGCTCAGCGGTTAAGAGCACTGACTGCTCTTCCAAAGGTCCTGAGTTCAAATCCCAGCAAACACATGGTGATGGCTTACAACCATCTGTAATGAGATCTGATGCCCTCTTCTGGTGTGTCTGAAGACAGCTACAGTGTACTTACATGTGATAAATAAATATAATCCTAAAAAATAAGATCTCAGGACAAAAGTATTTTTAATGAAAGTCGATCAGTTCTTACAATGGAAACAGCCGGAAAGATCAGAGTCGGCAAGCGCTCATTTTGGTTAAAAGATTTGTTTGTACTTTGAGCCTTTGTGAACTTTTTTTCCCCCAATAGTAAGATTTCCTTTCTGCCAAAAATACATTAAAAACTCACAAAGTACCAGGTTCCTGAATTCTTACAACGTGATCTTTGATATAAAAGCATGTTTAAATATCAAATAAAAACAGCATAATCAGAATCTACTGACCATTCTTGACGGACCCGGGTAAGGTAAGAACGCGCTGGAGTCACAGTGAAAGCCTAAGTTTATTTTGGTAGAATCACTTTATAGGCACTTTATAGGGTTTATAGCAATTCTTTTCAGAGACGATTCTTTGAAAAGCTAAAAAAATAAAAAAGTAGCAACGGTTTACATTTCTGTTTATTTCAAAGATGCATAGAGATGAACCAGGAATGAGGGGGGTCCCACTGCTGGCATGTCCGGGTAGCAAAGCCCCTAAGATTCCCCTCTCGCATTCTGGAAGTGTCAGGTGAGACAGGCCACCGGAGTACCACATTGTGTGCTAGGTGTAGGGGATCCCCAGAGTCTGTCGTCCCTCACTGGGTGTGTATTTGTCCAAGCCTCCGACAGGACGTTGCTTCCACGTTGGGTCCCATCATTCCGCATGGTGAGATCCACAGGACTCTGACCCACCACTTCCAGCCCTTCCTGTAAGGACTCCCTCGTCGCTTGCTTTAGCTGAGCTGTGTGAAACCCAGTTCTTGCTATGTGTGCCTTCCAACACCCAGGGGTAGATACGTAAGCAGGTTTACACGAAGAGTACCCTGCTCTACGGCAAATGCAGATTCGGGGTTAGGTGGCAACATCTCAAGATTAGGAGGCTGCCAAGTTAGGAGATTTGTAAAGTCCCTGGAGGTCCCGGGGAAACCTCGCATGGGCCAGGTACAGTGGCAGCCTTCACAGCCCCGTCAGCAGAGTGCTCTCTACCTTGTGGAATCTGAAGTCTTTGGTTCTTGTGAGGTAAAGTCGGGCTAATGGGAAGTGTGGCATCTGCTTCAGGCTATTTTGTCTCTCGTGTCTGCATAAGCGAGAACACCCTAAACAGCCTAACTACTCCAAGGCCAATCAGCCCAGAACATCTCTCTCTGCTCTGACATGACCGCACTTCATTAGTTTTAACTTACAGAAAGGAAATTAAATGATAACATTTTTCCCCCAAAGTAGAACTATCCAGAATAGGCCTTCAGCTTAAAATAAAACATAGCATGTTTTTCATTAAATAATCCCCCATAGAAATTTAAAATGTAATGATGGCGGTCCTGAGAGATGAACGTCCTTATATTACAAAGTCTGAGAAATGAAGCTTTGCAGCATCAAGCCTGGAGATCTTCGTTCTTGATGATATTTTACAGACGCTCTCTCAAGGGCCCGTCATTTTGTAATTTTGGGTGGTGTACGGTTTTATTTAAACTCGCATGAATTTGAAAAAAATATCGGAACTAAAATTTATATATGTATCTTTTTCTTTTGAGAAAAATTCTAATCAAAGTCCCGCAAAAAAAAAAAAATTACTTTCAAGTTCTTTTAAAGTCACCTTCCCTCAAACACGGGTTGGTGTAGTTTACCCTGTTATTTTTGGTTCTAATGGGGCTGTCTGCGCCAGGCTGAAGGTAGATGGGTTTCTATTCTGAAAGCCTCTGGTTTCTGGAGTTGGCCTGACGATACAAGCTGGATAAAGATGGTACTCGTTTACGACGAGGATCTTGTTCAAATCTAAGTGTTCTGCTCCGTCGTTTCCTTTCCACCCACTTCAGTTGAAGTGGCAGGAAGCAGGAGGCCAGGCGGGAACTCGGTCTTTCAGGCTGGGCAGCGATGGGTATGATTCACAAGCTCCACGGAGACGGGAGGTGCATGGAAAAGCACGGAGCACATCTGGAAACACGAACCTAGAAAGGCTTCCTTTCCTTTGTTCTTCCATGGAGACTTTTAGCACATCAAATTTTGAACATCTCCTTTTAAAGCCACACACACACACACACACACGCACGCACGCACGCACGCACGCACGCACGCACGCACGCACGCACGCAATCAGGCACGCACATACATCTCTCCAAACTGATGGCATTTTTTGTGTCTCTCTCTCTCATGACATTAGGAAATCGGAAGGCAGAAAATCGTGCCATACAACACAAGTGCTGCTCGGTCCCGCTCGCTTGGGGACGCGGGCTTATGGGGACGCGGGCTTATGGGGATGCGGGCTTATGGGGACGCGGGCTTATGGGGATGCGGGCTTATGGGGACGCGGGCTTATGGGGATGTGCCACTTCTACCAAGCAGAACCTGCGGCTAATCAGCTTAAAAGCTCTAAGAATCCTCCCTTGTGTGGGTGAGAGAATGAATTCACATCTCCACCAGCCTGGACAAGCCTCTGACTCCAAGGAAGCTGCCATCGTAGCTTAAACATTTAAAACTTGACACATCTGACCCTGGGGAGGGGACCACGCTGGCTAGCAGCGTCTCTGTGCCCATCCTTCCGTCCCGGTCCCAGGCTACAAGAAGCCCAACTTCACTATGAGGAACAGTAACAACCCAATGTGTAAGTGAACACTTGTGTGTTCTGGGACAGCGCTGGCCTTCACCTGAGCTGTTGGCGTCGGTTGTTTTAACAGCAGAGGGCTAAAGGCTTTCACCCTTTGGGATATATTTGTACGATCTCATCGCTGTTCCCAACCCTTGCTCTTCATCCCCCCTCCCCCACCCCAACACGCACAAATCCAAGCCCGCGTGGGGAGAGCACTTCAATACCGCAAAAGGCAAACTAAACTCCTAGGCTAAACTGACTCTTCACCTGTCAGTCAATCCTCACCAGATGCACCTTTAACGCCCAATAAAACCACAGATATATATAAAATACAAAAACAAAACAAAAAACCCAAAAACTCAAACCCCAGGGTGGGGAGGGATGGGGGGGGAACCCACAACCTGAAGAATTAACAAATGGCCCCGGCCTCTGACTCTGCATTGGTGTCCCAGGCCCTAGACAGGCAGAGACAACAGTTGTGCAGGCAGAGTGCCCCTGCTCGGAGCTCCCAGGAGACCCCAGGGGCACCTTCGGGGGGGGGGTGGCTTGCTGCTGCTGCAGCAGATCCAAGCTGTCTGGGGACACACAGAGGCACTACTGTCGCTTGGGCACGATGAGGTTTCTCAGCATGTCGAAGGAGTTGCCATCTGGATGCACTGTCACAACCCCGCCGCCCTCTTGGTGGACCTGCAGGAACCCGGAATCATCGAGGCCCACAATAGACACCTGCGGCCCCTCGCTGCTGCCCAGGCGGACTTGCTGACCACTGAAAATGAAGCACAACACCAGGGTGACCGGGGGCAATAGGAGGCTGGAATATCTCGCTCAGTGACTCTCCATTACGAGGGTCTAAGGTCCTGGGAACAGGCTGAGGCTTACTATAGCGACCTCTGACCTCTGTCCCTGTGAAATGCCCTAACGTGCGAGACATCTTAATCCACTACTCTTCAAATCAATATGTGCTAGCTAAAATAAAGAAAGGAAGAGAAAACAGGCAACCTGGTGACCCGGGTCCAATCCTTGGAACCCGTGTAAAAACGGAAGAAGAGAACCAACTCCACGAAGCCACCCCCATCTTCTCTTAAGTTCATTTTGGAAGGGTTAGAGGTTTGTCTTCCACACTTGTGGCTCTCAATCTCAGCTGCAGGAGGATACTTGGGGAGAAGTGTTAGTATGTGGGGGGCTGGCCTCAGTCCCCAAGTGTAGATTTAGTAGATGGTGGGTATAGGCTGCCATTGTCCCATGGGGATCCCACCTTGAGATCTGGAAGGATCTACCCTAAAGTGATTTCAGCTCTCCTCAGTGTCATGGTCCTCCCAACTCATCTTCCCAAGATGTTGGCCCCTCCCACTCCTGCTAGGCCGACTTAGGTTTTGTAATCACTTGGCTTTCCCATCAGTTAAGAAATAACTATCCAGATGTCCTGGCTGGTTTTGTGTGTCAACTTGACACAGGCTGGAGTTATCACAGAGAAAGGAGTTTCAGTTGGGGAAGTGCCTCCATAAGATCCAGCTGTGGGGCATTTTTTCAATTAGTGATCAAGGGGGGTGAGCCCCGCCCATTGTGGGGTGGAGCCATCCCATTGTGGGTGGGGCCATCCCTGGGCTGGTAGTCTTGGGTTCTATAAGAAAGTAAGTTGAGCAAGCCAGGGGAAGCAAGCCAGTAAGAAACATCCCTCCATGGCCTCTGCATCAGCTCCTGCTTCCTGACCTGCTTGAGTTCCAGTCCTGACTTCCTTTAGTGATGAACAGTAACATGGAAGTGTAAGCTGAATAAACCCTTTCCTCCCCAACTTGCTTCTTGGTCATGATGTTTGTGCAGAAATAGAAACCCTGACTAAGACACCAGACCTGTGCTCAGCCCTTCCTGTTAAGAAACTCAAGTACTAACTTTAAGGAATTTCAAAAGAAAGAAGAGAGCAGGACTGACCTGTGCACCCAGTATTTATAGTAGAGGGGAAGGACACCTTCCGGCCCTTGGTCCTGAAACCTGTCAATCAGTTTCTCCAGCACGGTCACGGCCCTGGCTATGAGACAGTCGGCTCGCAAGGGCTTCAGGCCTGCCTTGTGCTGCTTGCTGTATTCTTTGATGAGGTCGTTGATACATATGGTAGGATTACTGTTGGTCACATTGAATCCGCAGCCTGGGGAAAAACAAACCATTAAAAATAAGCAGCCTGACATTATCAATGATCCTCAACCTTCCTAATGCTGACAGCCTTTGATACAGTGTCTCACGTTGTGGTGACTTCCAACCATAACGTTATTTCGTTGCTACTTCATAACTGTAATTCTGCTACTGTTATGGATCATAATGAAAATATCTGATATGCAGCCCCCAAAGGGGTCTCGACTGACAGGTTGGGAACCGATGTTCTAGATAATGGTACAGATTCTCCCAGCATGCACGAATTAAAAGCCTGAGAGAGGATAACGCAATCAATTACCATGAAATTGGGCTATGTCTTTCTAGAAGCCAGAACACTCTGATGCTAACCCTGAAAGCTGTCCTTCTGGACTCCCTGACCTCCCAAAACTTTTAGAATAACACAAGCCATACACTCGGCAGATACCAGAGGGACGCCTGTCCTTTAGCTTCCTGAAGCAATCCACTGGCCTCAGTGCTGCTGGATACTGCTCAGAGTCTGCACCTAGAACCATCGCTCACTTAAATGCGGGGGTGTGAAGCTTTAGAGGCACAGGGCAGCTGGCTTAGCAAACGCTGGCTGCCGGTTACAGCAGGATTAGAAACGCACAGCCTTGAGGTGCTCTCCAGCTAGCCCTGTAGCCGTGATCACACGGGTCTGTCCGTTGCTGACTTCTCGGAGTGACAAGTGAGCTCTCCTGGGAGTTAGGGGAGCTTGGGGGCTAAAAACTTCTGAAACGGCCTGGAGCCTCCTCCTGGATGTGCTGAGGTGAATTGGGAAGGGACTCTATCTTACTTTGACTGGCTTGGGGCTTTTGTTTACGTAAGGCTAAAGAGGCAATGTTTCACGGCTAAGACGGCAAGGCCGGCAGCAGAGGCGTCTTAGATATCGCCCCAGTTTCACGTCTGTTACTGTAATATATACACCCCAGCAAAAAAAATAAAATAAAAGTAGAGAATGGTGCTGCCACACTGGGCTGGGTTTTCCTACCTCAGTTAACACAATCAAGACAATTCCCCACAAAGACATTCACCAACCTGATCTGGACAGTCCCTGACCCAGACTCTCTTTCCAGGTGATTCTACATGGGCCAAGTGGACAGTTAAGCTCAGCACCCCAGACATCACCCTATTGGTAAATGGTAAAGTATTTGTTTCACCCATTTCAAGTTCCGTGAGCAGCAGACCCTCGGAGAGACATCTGTTAGGTGTGATACCAATCTGGCAGTTTCCACGGCCCCAGACGGGGGACTGCTAAGCCCTTGAGGTGTTCTCCACTCATCCGGTCCTCTCTGCATCACCTCACACTCGATAACTGCAAGGCTAGACACACCCATCTCATACCAACACTTGCTCTTTCAGATGCAGGCATGCGGATAAGACATTTTTAATTTTTGCTGTTTTTTTGCTAATATTAAGAGATGCCGGAGGAAAAGAGTTAAAAACTTACCGATGAGGATATAAAATGTTTCCCCCATAAGTGTTGAATTAACCAGAACCCCACCGATCTTCATGAGATCGCTGTAATAAATATCGTTGGGCCACTTCACTCGCAGGTTGATATCCTAAGAAGAATGTACATGTTAACTGAACAATCAATCACAGGGCCGCAAGCAACGAGACGGAGGATGAACATTCTGGAAACTAAGGGGCAGGGAATTAGTTCTCTGCAGCTTTAGACAGCTGACCGCCCACTCTGTGGGGCATTATACAGTATTTTTCAAACTTTATTTTATGTATATGGCTGTGTTTATGTGACTTGTGCAGGCTTGGAGCCATAAAGGTGTTGGATCCCCCTGGGACTGGGGTTACAGACAGTTGTGAACTGCCATGGAGGTGCTGGGGGCCAAACCCAAGTCCCTTGGAAGAGCAGTCAGTGCTCCTAACTGCCGAGCCATCTGTCCAGCCCTGGGGAACACGGTTTTAAAGTACCTGCTGGAGCTGGAAGGTGAACTCTGACAGAGCTCACTCAACACACTCCCTTCCTGTCACCGTCTCTCATTAAAACACCTTTTGCACAAATAGCTCTGAGGCTCAGGTAGGAGGACTGCAGATTTGAGCACATAAAGCTGAGAACAGTGGCTACTGGTCTCCGCGTCTGCGCACCGGCCTTCCCGCTCTGGCTGAGCCGTCTCAGCACCGGTTGCATCCCTCGGTTGACTGCACTTCTTCCTATTTAGATTTACTCAGCTCTTACACCCAGGCTGGGCGTTTAATGCTAAGCCATTGGACAAGATGCGCTCACTGCTGCGGTGACCGTCAGGAGAAAGTCAGCCATTTTATGATTGCATTGGAAGCCTTTTTATTAGAAGAGAATTCATGTAAACCTGACCTAAAACCCATGTCTCAGGCCCTGGCATATAACCTATTCCTGGTGCTTTACTAAATGGTCATGTTGTCGGACTCTCATTGAACTGGTTATGTTTATGTATACGGTTACATGTGTTTACACCTACTCTGTGCTGTTCTCAACCCTGGCTGGAGACATTTCTTTCTGTAGAGGGCAGCGGTTAATGCAGGAACTCACAACTGGTCAAAACACTTAAGAATGACCGGCTACAAGTTCTTAGCCCTAAATAGATGTCTAAGAGGAATCTCCCACTTTCTCTAGGCTCGGGGGGATATTAGGTAAGGTGAGGCAGAAAAGACCCAAGAACCAGAGAATGGGGAGGACTTTTCTGTCAAACACTGTCACTTGTGGTTAACTGAAAAAGACCTGCACAAGATTGAACCAACCAAAATTTAGTACGGATGGGGAAAGGGATCACACAACCCTTCCATTAGCTGAGGAGCTATTACAGTGAATGAATGCTACAGGAAGAGAATCATTTTTCCTTAGGGGCGTGGTCACCGGTAGGTTGTTTGTCTTCCATTGGGTGGCCCTGCACCCATGCCCAAACATGGAGCACTACTTAGATTCAGTGGATTAAAAAAAAATTAGAGAAAATAAAGTTGGGAGGGGGATGTGCTAAGGGAGGGTGGGGGTGGGGGGAAGAGTTGGAGATCAAAATACATCTCATAAAGGTAAGATAAGTAAACAAAAATAACTCCACTCAAAATGGAAGCCATCTTATACAGGACGTGCCATGGTGGACTCTCCTCCCCCTGACGCAGTAAGCCAGAATGAATCTTTTCTTCTAAAAGTTGCTGTGGTCATGGTATTCTCTCACAGCAACAGAAAAGTAACCAGGAGTGGGGTCATTCCGGCAAGGTCAAGGATGCTAGCACGCCTGTCCTTGCGGTGAGGAAAGACAGCATCAAATGAACCTGGCTGTGAACACTCCATCAGCCACAGACAAAGAGCAGCTCTGCCACTCCGACATGAGAGTGAGGGGACAGAAGTTAGTCAGGTCCATAAAACAGCCCCCTTTTAAAACTGAAAACACAGACAGCTCCTGCCGCCCAGCCCAACAGCCTGATACAGTACCTTCATTAAGAGAAAAGAAAAGCTTGTCCTTACTGGGATGCTAAGAAACCTGGCAGACAGCCCGGGAAGGGATTCTGGAAAATGCTCTGTGGAAGCAATCACCCGCAGGGCTCTGTAAAGGGTAAGCATACCAGGCGAGCACTCTACCCCTGAGCTATGGCCCCAGCCAGAACTACCCACTCCAAAGGGTGCCACACGCACTTGGGTGACAGCTTTGCTGATTGTGCAAACGCACGCTACAAACAGAAAGGCCAAGCTGGAGGCTCCGCAGGAAGGGGAAAGACAGTGAAACCATACATACCTCATACTCTGGGATAGACCTCACTGCCTCCACCACGGCCAGGGACATCAAATGCTGGACAAATGGAATCCTTTGTCCCAGTTGTGACCTCAGGGGGATGGAGACCAGTAGAGTGAAAAGGGCGCACCCCACAGGGCTTAGCCAGGCATTTGGGCCCCTTCCTGGAAGACAGACAGATCCCTTGAGAGAATACTGCTTCCCATGTGGACGCTCCTAGACTACAATGTTCCGCTTGAGACTGTCTGCGCTTCACAGCACACCTGGATGTTCTAGGGGTTAACTCGGCAAAAGGGAAATGCTTTAGGGCCTGAAGAGAGCTCTGTGAGTTCACAAGTGTGAGGGCCTCAGCTCAGTCTCCAGCACTCATATGAAAGCCTGGGTACAGGAGTGGGCTGGTGTGTACTCAAAACCTAGAGTTGTGGAGATGGAGATGAGCAGGTCCCTGGGGTTCTCTGGCTGGAACAGACTAGCTGAATCTACAAGCTCCAGTCCCAAAAAGAGAAACACTGTCTAAATAAATAAATAAACAAACAAACAAATAAAGTGGAAAGTTCCCAATGCACAATACTGAAGGCTGATCCCTGGTTTCCACATGGACATACATATACCATAGCTGTACAAATGCCTCCACACACATGTGCACACACATGTGCACACACACATACACACACACCACTGCTGTCAAAACATAATGAGGGTGACCCCTGCCTTTTGTGCTCGGACAACTAAGGTCTACAGTATCTGAACGCTGTGCTAGCACACGGTCGGGCACGTGGGTGAAAATCGAAAAGTGCTTCCGATAGCACTGGCTGTGTGGTCCAGGTACATGGGAACCCAGAGCCGTGCCGTCAGTAATAGTAGTGTGAAAGGTTTGCTTCGTGCTGTTTTCGTGCTGGATTGAATCTGGAGCTCTGAGCACACTAGGCAAGTACCAGCCTGAGCTACAGACCGAATGTTTAATAAGCATTCCCCGGGGGCTGGAGAGATGGCTCAGTCTGTAAAGTACTTACAGCTCAAGCCTGAGAATCTGTATAGTAGCATCCACATAAAAGGGCAGGCGAGAAGCTGGGCAGATGGCCTGACAATAATGTGGTTGTCACACAGGAGGATGAGGCAAGCATGAGGACGCTTGGGATACGGAGGAAGGGGAAACCAGGTGCTGGCTAGATAGACTAGTTAGCATCGTCAAACTCCAGGTTATGGAGCAACCCTGCATTGATGAATAAACTGGATCATAACCAAGGTTCCTCCATACACACACGCACATGCGCACACACACGCACACGCACACACATACGCACACAGCCAGACATGGTGGTGCCTCTACTGTAACCCAAGTACTGAAGAGATACAGGCAGGCAGATGGATTCTCGGGGTCTTGGTAGCCTGCTAATCTAGCCTATAGGTGAGATCCAGGTTCAGTGACAGAAAGACACTTGATGACATTGATCTTTTGCCTGTACACACAAGTCTATATACCTGCACACATGTGCAATACACATAAATGCATCAGCATGTATCACACACACATACACGTACATATACATATGCACACACATATACACATGCACACACATACATACACATACATGTACACATACACCTACACACATGCACATACCACCATGCGCACACATATATGTAAACACATACATGTACATATACACATGATCCCTGATAACAAGTCTCTAAGCTGCTACTTGTCTTTTACAACTGAACTTAGGAAAAGAAAAATAATCAAAATGAGAGGCATAGTTTAATTAAAATTCTTCTAGCGTATCTTTTTAAGAAATCTACCATCTCTGGTGGGAATGGGTGATGTGTGCACTGCATTCCTAGGTGGATGTGGGTGGCGTTTATCTGTAATTTCAGTACTTGGGAGGCTGCAGTAAGAAGTTTGGGAGCTGAAGGTCAGCCTGAGCTACATAGCTAGACCTGCTCTAATTTTTATATATATCCATCCCATAGCTTTTATGCAGTATATTTTCTTCTTTGTCTTATGCTCAAATCAGAGAAGTGGCAGACTCCCATCTCTCTGCTGTGAGCAAGGAGCAGATGTGGGTGGTCTGCTGCTGGCTGGTAGGAACATGACCCATTTTCCTGTAAAGCCTCATCTGTGCCTCCTGCAGATGCTGGCGAGGTCTCTGCTCTCGCTGGTCCCACCATGCTCTGCGGCAGCACAGACTCTCAGTCTGCAATAGGCAGGTGATGGAAACCCAGACCGAGGCTCTCTACTCTTGAGCAGTCACTGATCTGGTGCCATTTCACGGGGGCTGGCGGGCGGGAGGCCTTTGAATGGGATGTAAGCTTACCACAGACTCCAACAGACCCTCACTGAGGACCTTCAGGAGAATAAACGGCTTAGAATTTTGTTCCCATCACAACTTGTAGGATGTATGGGGAATGTAGGTTAGCAGGCCTGACAGCCATCAAACGCAAACACTGTGTAGTTTACAAACTGTGGACTGAGAGACTGCCTATACTCTACTGAAGTCAATGGGCCTTCTCCTTTTCCCCTGCCCCATTTCAGGGGGCCGTTAAAATGGAAAGATTCTAACTCGAGTGGTCTCAGGGTTCAGCACACACCGAGCTCTCCAGCCAGGGGACTTGCAGATTTTCAGAAAGGAAAATGACAGCAAAAGATGACTGACCTTTGCCCTGGGTCTGCCGAACCGCGATGGCGATTAAGCCCATTTCCTGCGGAGTCTCAAACATCAACCTGCAAACGGTGGGAAAAACTAGTCGGTCAGAACGGACTCATGGAGGAGGGCCAGCAGCTCTGACAGAACAGGGACAAGTGTGTGCATATGCACGGTGGCCAGGAAGGGCCCACGATCTGTGGAGCTGTAGAAAGGAGGGGTGTAGCTTCCCTCACAGCCTTTGGTGGGAACCAGCACAGGGGTGAAGGGGAGGAGCAGGGGTGGAGAGAGAAGAGTGGGAACAGCTTGGCCGGTGCCTCGTTTGACTGCTAGGATACAGTTCTTTGAAAGATTTTATCAAGTTGTTTCTTTCCCTTACCTTGTATCTTCCTTCTAGTGTACATTGTATCTACCTTCAAGTGACAACAGTGTCTGACATTTGTTTCTACTTACAGTGAGTTTCTGATTGAACAGGCACACGTTTCTGATTACTCAGGAAACCAATATGCTGGCAATAAAGCATTTAAGAGATACTCCATCCCCTGAGAACTAATTATGCTTTAACTGCAGTAAATAAATCAACACCTTTTGAGAATTCCCAAGAACCCTGGATCTGTTTGGGCTTCAGGTCTGCTTTTAAAATAGTTTCACTGAAAAGAATACAAATGTCTTTTTTGGGAGTTAAGTAGTGAAGAGTACTTACGGATATCTCTACCTGACTGGCTGATATTTGGGGCAAAAAGAAAGAAAAAGGAAAATGTGCACATACCCCCAGAGCCCCTCACTCTGAGTGTCTCCTCCAAGATGTGTTCTCTGCATTTTATTTCTGTGCTAAGACCCTTCTCCTTCATCTTCCCGCAGTTGTTGATCTGGCATCAATCAGATATAGTTCAGAGCAGGAGGTATTAATGGCTAAAGCCAAGTGTTCTCCTCTATCAGTGATATGGGGGCAGTCTTTTTAATTCTATCTATCTGTCTGTCTGTCTGTCTGTCTGTCTATCTATCTATCTATCTATCTATCTATCTCTATCTATCTATCATCTATCTATATGTGTGTACGCTTCTGTCTGTCTGTCTGTCTGTCCGTCTGTCCGTCTATCATCTAGCTATCTTTCATCATTTGTGGGAGAGGAGGGGTTGAACAAGGCAGAGGACAAACTGGTATTGTGTATTAACAAGGAATTACAAGTCACTCTGAAGTGTTGCCCAACGTTGTTGCGCGCAGAACCCCTTAAAGCAAGCCTGTGCCCTGCGTAGCGCTCCACCCTCTCCTGCAGGATAAAGGAACCCCTAAGAGAGGGAAACAGCTTAAAAACCAACCCCCACCCCACCCCAACACCCACTGCCTCCTGTATCCCTGAGGTGTGCAGTACTTGCATAGGGGAAGAAGCCTAAGATGTCTTTACTTGCACACAGGCCATCAGACTATACTGGGCAGGGTTTGGCTGGTGCAACAGTGGGGTCTTCCTCATAGCTGCTGGAGTAGAACAAGGCATTCAAGAGAAACTCAACCTGTACCAATGCACGGGAAACACATGCTCACAATATTTCTCTTGGATACTATGAATCACTCCTTGAGGTGGAATACGCCTGCCCACCCCTGGGCTCCAAGAATAAAATGTCTTTTGCTTATGCTGGACAAGAGAAAAATCTTAAGGAGTCTCTGTCCCATGGCAGAGTTAACATTGACTTTCAGGGATTTCTGCTTCCTAGAGGGTCCTATTCCTGAATCTGGGCTTCTGGGGTAAACGGGGGTGGGGTGGGGGTGCGGAAGGAGGAGGATAGGATTGAGTATTCTATGAACAGACTGCAGAAGCTCTCTGGACCGTGGGTAATTTAGAATGTTCTTTGAACATGTGGACCGTAGACATTCAAGCACTGCATACACCCATCGATAGAGAGGGGTGGGGGCAGGGCCGCAGGAATACGAGTGGCTCAGAAAACGAACTCTGGACTTTTAGAACAAAGAGAAGTGATTAAGGGAGCGAACACACCAAACTGCTAGGGGTTTGGCAGCACTTAACAGACCATGCTAACGAGCGCGTGAGTGCGTGCTGCTGAGGCCAAGAGGAAACTCTGCAACAGAGACAGAGGAGGAAGGAGCTAATGCCTGTTTGAGACAACTGGAGGCCGCCAGATTTATTTGTGCTATCCGAGATAACTCTGGGGGCCAAGCCGCATGGCTCATGCTCGACAAAGGAGCATTGATGAACTTTGCCAATGCCGCATTTCTCAACATGAAGCTGCTGCAGTCGGCTTTAAGTAGAGAAAAAGC
The DNA here is from genome assembly GCA_036184795.1 of Tokudaia tokunoshimensis. Lineage (NCBI taxonomy): Eukaryota > Metazoa > Chordata > Mammalia > Rodentia > Muridae > Tokudaia > Tokudaia tokunoshimensis. Next base: position 81,074,965 of record BTHU01000015.1, read on the forward strand.
AACCGTGGATATACGCCATCCTTTTTGATGCCCTTGAGGAAGGAAAAATCGGGGTGGGGTAGGGAGGGGATCGCCTAGCCTTTACCTACCAGCCTCTGTATTTTATTTTGTGGCTAGCAAAGATACATAATAAAAGGTTTGGCGCGTGTGCATTCCCTGTCATACCAAAGGGACGCTGAAGAAGATCCCTGTTTGTGCTGAGCCTGAAACTTCTGCAGCCCTGTAAGGGATCGCTTTGCAATCGAGAAGATCTAATCCCCGCACCGAGTGCTCTGATTACATCACAAGGGTGCTCCTCGCAGACTGGCCAATAGGAGAAAGTTCTGATATTCATACAGCTAAAACGGTGAGCAATAGTTCAACTGAGATCCAGCCTGTCCTCTGTGGGGATCTTGGGGCAGCCACATTCAACAGTTAGAAAAGCAACAATTTGGAAAAGATCGAACTTTATGAGGGGGACAGTTAACTGAGTCACAGTGTGAGGACTCAAAAGGACAACTGGTGGTCATTAAAACGAGAGCTCTGACACACAGAATCATGGAAGGTATGCTGGCCCCGAAACACACATTGAACAGCAAGATTCAAAGGTAACACATGCATTTATACATCAACCTATGGGAAATTCAAAGGAAACGGAGGCTGGGGCAGTCAGATCTCAGAGTTCAAGACTAGTCTGGTCCACAGAGCTGGTTCCGGTTCCGGGACAGCCAGGGCTACACAGAGAAACCCTGTCTCAAAGAATAAAAGAGAATAAATAGATAAACACACATATACACACCATCTCAACAGATACGTAGATAAATAACTATGAAGATGGTAGTGAGCTCCGGTCAGCAGCCTTTGCGTTGTCAGAATCAGACAGTGAGAGTCTAACAAGGCGCACTGAGAGTCATAAGCAGGCCTTCCTGACACCCATGGATGCCAGCTTTGTTTATTTTTAATACCTTCTAACTCAGTAACTATGTTGCCTGCATCTAGAACTGAATCCCAAGGAATACTCAGAGAAGAAAAAAAAATGAGTTATAACTATTTTCTCTTGTTCCCATTTTGTGCTTTGTATTGAGAAATGACCTACATCCTATGAAGCGCACAATCTTTTTTAATTTATAAAATGAACTTTTTTTTTTTAAGGCAATGCTACAGTACAGAGATCTCAGAAGGACTGACCGTCCTTCTGGGACAAACACATGAAAGAGTTGAGTGTTTGCCTGTGGTTGTAGTCCTCGTCAGCCTGAGGTATGCAAGCAAACAGCGTGTCTACGAATTCCTTCAGTGAGTCCTTTTCCTCATCCCGTGCGGTCGTCCCTTCTGCCTGTGTGATCAGGCTTGGCGGCGATCCTGACTTCACTTCCGTCCACCAATTGCTGTTCTTTTTATGTGTTTTAAAGTTGTGAGGTAGGTGTGTGTGTGTGTGTGTGTGCGCGTGCGCGCGCGTGTGGCTTTGTCTTAGTTACTTTCTACTGTTGTGATAAGATACCAAGGCCAAAGCAACGTAATTGGGGGTTCAGAGGGCTACAGAGACCATGCTGGCGGAGTGAAGGAGCTGAGAGCTCACGGACTGACCCACAATCACAAGGAGGGACACACAGTGGGGAGAGTCTTTTGAAACCCCAAAGCCCTCTCCCAGTGACACATCTCCAATAAAGCCACTCCCAACTCTTCCCAAACTGGGGACCAAGTATTCCAATCTATGAGTCCGTGGGTGGGGGAGGGGGGGAGATTATCGCCACGCTCTCCCTTACCTCCAACCCTTTTAGCTGGTCTGCACCTCTGTGATGTAAAAACAAGCCAAGCCTCAGTTGTCTGCTTCGTTCTCTCACGGCCACTTTCTGCACATGGTAGGCACATGCCTGCTCTCTTCATTCTCTCTCTTCCTTAGAGGAAGCTGCCACCCTGAACCTACATCATTCTCTCTGTCTCTCTGTCTCCCTCCCCTCTCTAATCTTTGATGTAGGCTGGGCATACTCAGCACATCTGTAAGGTCTCCCTCGTTCCCCTCTGGTCGCTGCTGTGTGGTGCAGGAACTCCAGGCCGGTTCATCATTCAGGTGTCCTTACACCTTGACCACGTGTGTGGAGACACTGTCAGGGTTGCACCTAAAGTGTCAGAGGTGGGGTGCTGGTCAGAGAGCAAGTGCTTGCTTGTGTGACTTTGTGAGATGAGATATGGCCACACCCACTCCCCCCCCACACTCGTGGACCAATTAGAGATGACCTTCATCCCCTACATCTTCACTGATTTGGCTTATAGTCTTCTTCCATGAAAAATATTTAATTTTTATTTGCGTGCGTGCGTGCGTGCGTGTGTGTGTGTGTGTGTGTGTGTGTGTGTGTGTGCGTGTGTGTGCGTGCATGTGTGTATATGTGTGTGTGCGGGTATGTGCGTGCGTGTGTGCATATGTGTGTGCGTGCGTGTGTGTGTGTGTGTGTAACACACTGACCACTCCCTTTTTTGCCTCTTGTTTTTGCTTTATGGCTAGAAACTCTAGAGACACTTTTCGCATCCCCGAGTCTTATGGGAATTCACTTGCTTCTTGTGTATGAATGTGTTCCTGGTCCACTTAAGAGTTCCTTCCTGCATAGGATAAAACTTTGGTACAGGCCTGGTTTTTATTTTTCCAATTCCCGCCAGTTTGTCTCAGAACTGTCGTTTGGGAAACCTTTCGTCAATAGACACACTCCCCACCCTTTGCCATGGAGATGCGGGGGGGGGAGATGTGGGGACCCCCCCACCCTGTCATTCGGGGCAGTGTCTACTGCACTCGGAGCTGTTTCTGAGAGGGAGTCCGTTCCTGTTGGCATTGGTCCCCACTCCTAACTGTGCTGACATCGCAGTTTTAGTTACCAGCACATCTCCGTGCCCAGCAAGCCCCGTCCTCCTCACTGGTCTCCCCTGGGTGCTGCTTAACCAGGTCTTTGCAGGTGTGGAGGGTTTCTGTCTGTCTGTCCATTTCGTGTAAATACACTTTCTAAATTAATTTGAGACTTGAAACGTTTGTGAAGCTGAGTTGCCCCGTGAGCAAGGAGCCTTATGATGCTAAATACCCTCTTTAGGCCTCCCTATCAGGCTCCTTGTTGTGAATACAAGTCGTAAAACCGTCTCACTGTTACTATGCGTGATAAAATCTGCTGATTGCTATGGGCTAATTTTATATCCTGCCCCCAATGACTTCCTTCATTGCTTAAGTTAGAGAATCATCACGTCTCTAAGATTTCACAGGCAAGCCATCGTTTCATCCACACACAGTTCTGCCTATTTTCCAGTTCTGCCTTTGGTAGGTGTTAGGTTCTGTGATGTCATGGCGGGTTTCCCCTAGTTGGCCTACTGGCAACACAGTGACATCTTCACACTCGATTAGATCTAAGACCTCAAGAACGAACAAACTACTGAGCCGTGCAGAAGGGCAGCTCCAACTAGTAAAAAAGAGTGGGCTCTTAGGCTCTTAAGAATATCCTCCAAAGTTTTGGACAGTATACAGCTCTCTGGTGACGCTTACTGAACCAATCCTTTTTTTTTAAATTTATTTATTTATTATATGTAAGTACACTGTAGCTGTCTTCAGACACACCAGAAGAGGGCGTCAGATCTCATTACGGATGTGAGCCACCATGTGGTTGCTGGGGTTTGAACTCAGGACTTTTGGAAGAGCAGTCAGTGCTCTTAACCGCTGAGCCATCTCTCCAGCCCTCCTGAACCAATCCTTAAATGCCCCCCAAACAGTCCCAGGTGTCATAACCACATGGTCACATTTTACAGCTGAGGAAGTGGAGGTTTGGGGGTCTGGGGGGGCTGGTTCGCTACACAAGACATGCTGCTTTGTTTTGGGGTCTTGATATGTAGCCAGGCTGGCCTTGGACTTGAGATCCTCCCGCCTCAGCCTCCCAGCCCTCTCTCTCTTCACCAGTGAGACTTCAGTCTCCTCAAAGCCACTGTGGCAGTTTAACAGCCCTGGGGAGCTGTAAGGATTTCTGGGAAAGTTCTGTATACTTAGTCCTAAACCTGAGAAGGGAATCTCATTTATTTTAAACAACTAAAATAAGATCTTAAATCTTCAAAAATTAGATGCTACCTAACTTACGGTGAAGTTCATTCCCCCCCACCCCCCATGCGTCTGGGAAGTTATTTTCCTGTTTCTATCTAAGCCCCCTCCCTTCCTCATTCCTCCCCTGTCTTTAAAGACAAGTCTCATGTGTAGCCCAGATTGGCCTCAGATTCTCTGCGTAGCTGAGGCTGGCCTTGAACTTCTGATCCTCCTGAGTCTGGGATTACAGGCATGTTCTATCACATTTGAGTTACATTACTACGGACCATGCCCGGGACTTCATGCACCACTTTATCAACGGGGCAACATTCCCAGGAAACAAATCCTTCTTTAAAAAAATGTATTTATTTTTGGAGGTGCTGGGGATTGAGCCCAGTAGACAAGGCCTCTCCCACGGAAGCTGTCTCAAGCAGGCCAACTTCTCCTCACCAAATTTACATAAAATAATAAAATAATGAGTTTCCTCAGCTACAGAGCCAAGGAGTTTCGTGAAGCACCTGGGTGGTCAAAGCATGTTTTCACGGAATGAGTTTCTTCTATAAAGGGAAGCCCCGCCCTCCCACTCAGGCCCTGTGGAGACCTTTCCCACCTCAATTCCATCTGAGCTTCGGGGTAGCCATCGGGAAGGACTTCCTTCCCTGCCAGCTGGCCTCAAACGCCAGAGCATCTTCCACCGCTGCCCTGACCATCACCCTTCCTTCCTCTCAGGCTCCACCCTGCCAGGGGCAAGAGGCACAAAGAGTAGGCCGGGGAGCTTAGCACCAGCTCAGCTCCTTGAGCCACAGGACAAGGGGCCTCTTTCTTCAACGCGGGGCTTTGCTCCATGACATGCCGTGTTGGCGGCCCCGGGCGCCGAGCCTGGTTCTGGATCCAATGCTGGAACAGGTACTCATTCAAATCGTTATTTTCCATCCTCTCCGGGCCAAGTCCGCTTTCTACCCATCTCTCCACCCCTCCACTGACTTCCGCTGGGTTCGATGTCCGTGGGACATTTCACCCCATTTCCTCACTGAGCTGCTCTTCTGCTGTCTGAGTGGTTTAACCGCTGTCCTCAGAGGATGGCACGCCACACAGCATCTATGTGCAGGGCACATGGCGAGCACCACGCCTTTTTTTATTTGAATGTCTCCATTTGGCTTCCTCGAGGTTGGCCAGTGCTTCCAGGACGGTATAGAGGCGAAGAGGCGATAACTTCACAGGCATGCTCCTGCCCCGCCCCCTTCATTAGGAAAACATTTCTCCTGGGACATTAGCTTTAGGCCTCAGTATCCACTGGGAAATATGGGCAAACTCTCCTTTGTCCCTCCTTACTCCGGTGTCAGAGTGTCTTTCTGGACCATCTCTAGAGGTGTCTCTATCTCTCGCCATTCCCATCAGCCTGGCTTTGTGACTACAATGTTTTCCTTCGGGTGAGCGAGGTCCTGAGTTCACCTGCGACCCTGGCTGCTGGAGTTACAGACACAGCCCTGGGTAGTGAGACAAGCTGCCTTCTCGCTGCAGTTTCCACAGGGAGAGGAGAGTTGGGGTTTCCGGAAACAGCCGTCTCTCTGGTCCTTTTCCTGACCTTTAAAAATAAAGTGTCTGCGTGTCCATTTCGGAGGCTTAACTGCCTTTTTATTTTGCTTGACATCTTAGAACCAACCTTCCGTCTGTGTTTGTAAATGCTTTTCTATTTAAAATCCCCCCCTCCTCTCTTTTTAAATTTAAGAAACACAGGACCATACTGCTAAAGGTGTCAGGAAACATGCTCAAATAAGGAAGGGCTCCAAAGACGGCCCTGCCAACAAAATGCCAGTAAAATCTGAAACCTGGGTTCAGACACACTGGGAAAGTTCCAAAACTTAAGACCTAAAGAGCGTCTCTATTCCAGTAAATCAGCCTCTCTGTGAATGCCATCAAAACCCGAGCTCTAATGAGAGAGGGAATATCAGAGGGTGGGGAAGAGTTTGGACCGGTATGAAACTTAATTTAAAAACTATTATGAGAAGATTAATTTCCCCTCCCCCAACCAAATATACAAATCCTTCCTGCACATTTTGTTTCATTTTCTCTTCCCAAAAAAAAAAATGGGAAAAAGGAAGGAAGAAAGGAATCACCAGCTCGCGAGACAATGATTCCGCGTGTATGTGCATGTGCCCATGTGTGTGCCTGTGTGTGCATGTGTGTGTACACATGTATATATGCCTATGTGCAAGTGCATGTGTGTGAGTGTATGTGCACATGTGTCAGTCTATGTATGCACACCTGCATGTGCATGTGTGCAAGTGCGTGTGTATATCTGTATTGACAGCCAGGTTGAAACAGTCCCTAAAAGTTGAGGATTCCTGAGGGAACACTCTCCATAGGACACATTTTCTAGCAACACTCTTCCCTGGGGACAAACTCTCTCAGGGAAACCCTCGCCTAGACATAAGTTCTTTCATGTGAACACTCCCCTCGGGGCACGCTCTCCTGTGGGGCACGCTCTCCCGAACACGCTGCAGCCAGGAATTTATTTCCCCTCCTTTCCTTCTCTAGTTTGGCTCAGGTTTGAATGTGGATTTATTCCATTCCAAGGCGGCTCAGCTCATTCATCTCCCACAAGCTTCTAGAAAACTCTGTGTTACCACGTCTAGAGATGATGCTTTTGCCTCCCTGAAATCATATGGGGCTGGATCCTCTCTGTTCCTGTGCTGGATGCTTGGTGAGGCACCCTTGACGAAGAGCTTCCCTGAGGGTCACTCGTCTGGCAGAGGAGGGGCTGTGCCCACCTTCCACACAGGATGCACTCTCTGGGCATACGCGCAAGCGTGTCAAACACTAGTGTGGGACAGGGAACTTCAGTCAAGGGAGAGGGCCTTAGTGAACCCCCTAGTGGAACTTGGGTGCTGACATACCTAGGGACCTACCATTTCACACTGGCCCACCAAATGACCCTCATAAAGCTGGAATCCATAAATGGAGCTTAGCATTCTCAGGAAACAAAGACTGCTGGGTGTGCTTTTCTGAAATGAAACTGCCCGGACCTTCTCATCAGGCTTTTTACGATAAGCATTAAAATGCAAAGAGGAAGATTAAAGTTCCTGCCACAGACGAGGCCCGTGGGGAAAGGGAGGAGGGCTGGCGGGCAGGGGCTGGCAGAGGCAGTGCGTAGCATTACAGTTGGATATTATTATATAAAACGAGTGTGTTATTAAAAGGATCCTAAAGTTATAAAAACTCAAAGGAACCTTTAGTGACGATGAATAACTTCTTTGGTAAAGATGAATAAATAACTCACATTTCCTACAGGCTTTGGGGGAGGGGGTGGTTACCTGGCCGGGTTCTTTAATTGCTAATAGTTGGATCTGGTTGTTTTTGTAGGGCACCCTGTCTAGGGGCGAGGAATTAGAGTGCAGTGTTGGATTAGGAACATGCTAGGAGTCCTGAGGGAAGTACTCCCCTAGCAACTGAGCACCTTGATTATCCTAATAGAAAAAGGCAACCAAGACTCATCTCCAGTAGCTACCTGAGACAGGAGACATGGTATGGCCTTCCCTGTCAGGGGAACTGAACCTAGGGTACTATGCAGAGACAAGTGGTCTCCCAACAAGCTACAAACCCAGTTCTCTGTTCTCCTTAAAAACAACAACAAAACACAGGTTACTGCATTCAGGCCACAGTAGGAATGAATTCAGTAAGTCAGACACTGTCTCAAGTAGCCCAGGCTAGCCTCAACCTCACTTTGTAACTGAGAATGACCTTGAACTTCTGATCCTCCTGTCTATACTTCTCGATTGTTGGGATCACATGTGTTTACAGCACTTCACGTGGTGTGGTGCCAGGGACAGAGCTCAGGGCATTCCACATGCCAGGCAAACGCTCTAACACCCGAGCTACATGCCTTCAGCCCCTAGGCTGCCTTATGTTTTTGTCTACCTACATGGAAGGCTGCAGAAGACAGCACACAGGCTCCATTCTGTTCCTCCGAGACACTTCTGCTGTACCCCCATTCCTGCTGTACCCCCATCCCAGCAGGGAAGCATTGTGGTCAGCCCACCAAGACCCTGTGTTCCAGACAACAGAAGGGAGAATTTTGGAATACTCCCCATTGCTGGTCATCATGACGGCAGCAGGACCAGCAGAACGTACGCTGGCCTGTTTGTTCACCACCGCTGTCTAACGCGTGTGGAACCAGTACTGACTCTTGATTCTTTTCAAAGTAGGGAAGCTGGGTGTCGACTGATGTGCTTTGTAAACAGAATTAAATGGTACATGGAGACTGTGCAGTTACCACAGATCTGGGGCAGGGATCATAATATAAACAACAACAAAATCAACAGCAATAAATAGGCTTGCCCTAGACAAAATGCTCCTCATGTAACCCCTGAAGTACTCTAAAAGAATATATATATATATATACCAAACATATGCCAAGAAACAGGAGTCATAGAGAGAACTCCACCCATAAACACTGTGCATCAACAGCTCTAAGCCCCCTACCATGCATGCACTAGACACCGGGGACCTCATCCTGGGCACCCAGTCAGCCTGGCAGTTCAGGCCACAGCATATCAAGACTCCCTAGTACTCCCTAATATGTGACTTCCAGAGAGGCAGCTCTTAGCATTTGAAACAGCCTAGTAGACTGCCAAATTCCTGCTGGGTCGGCCAAGAGGTAGGAACCAAAAATAAAATAAAAAAAAAAATAATAAAAAAAACCATGAATGGTTTGTTTTTTAAAAGCAATACATCAAACACAGAAAGGGCTCTTTTGTATGCCTTGTCCATGTGGGAGCCAGAGAGGAGAAACCGGCTCACGCTCCCGGGAGGAAGGCGCTTGGCCTCACCTGTAACTTCTCTTCTACCGTGTAGATTTTTCTCACCCCATTAAATGTAACCCACCCTAGGTATTTTTTTTATCCGTGTGAGAGAGTGATGGGGAAGAGAGGCAGCAGGAGAGGCTGGCTGGGCGGCCATTGTGAGCCACATAAGTGGTACCACAATGCCAACGCCACGTAACGTGGCCGTTCCCCGGGGTCTGTAGGACAGACATTCAGGACTGTTTCTGTGGCTTCTGAAACCAAAAGCTGAAGATAAAAATGAAGAAAATGGGGGGGGGTTTAAAAAAAAGAAACAAAGGCAGGTCAGAACAGGGCGTCTTCTTCCCAACTGGAGAGAAAAGGTCAGCCGATTGCATGGGGGATCTGCAGTCTAAAAGGACGCCCTGGTGGATGGCAAGCTCAGAGACAGGCAGGATGCAAACGGCACAGCAAAAGACACCATAGTCCCTGAGCCTCTTCCCAATAACTGGCGGCCACCGCAAGCACACCCGTGAGGAGAGGCTGGTGAGACACCTGTGGGGGGTTCTGAGGACCCTGCAGTAGGCCCTGGGGACAGGCAGCCTTTTCTTCTGTCACAGCAGGAAATCGGGCTTTGGCTTCTGTGTGGGGACCCGACAGCTGCCACCTGCTTATCAACTGTCCACCACCACGGTGGCAGCGGCAGCCGGGACACAGGAACCATGGACATTTGACTGTTCGGTCGTGTGACTTGGACTAATGCGGAGTAGGAGAGGATGGTCATGCGCGGGCTTTATTTCAACAGCCCCGTGTGAGGGAGCCACTGCTGACCTCATCTTCATGCTCTAGGATGGGGACTGTTCTATCCCATTTGCAGAAGAGTAACTGCTAAGAGCACTGGGATCGCTCGCTCACTCGCTCGCTCGCTCGCAGGGCCTCACAGATGGTAAGAGGCATCCTCACTCCCTGCTGCAAACAAAATTGCTCCTGAACAATGAGCCCAACAGCCGCATGCAGGGCCTCCTGGCCCAGAGACTGGGAACAGGACCAGGGAACTGCAGGGAAGGGCTTGTGCGGAGGAGGAGATCTGTCGGTTTCTGCCTCTAGCCACACACCAGGGATGTAGAAGATGCTACCTACACGCCCATCTGCTCCTTATCCTCTCACTGGGAGTGCCTTGACCTTCCCAGGAGGGTGCTGCTCCTACACGGGGCTGCTGTGAGGAGTCATGGCCGTGGCCCTCCAGTTTCTGCTCAGAAGGACCTGCCAGCAATGTGGCGCAGCCGTACCCTTCTGGCCTTTCTGGAGCACCTGTTCCAGAGGGGTCACCACTGAGTTCCCTGAAGCATTTATCTTAGGGGGGGGCTGCGACTCTAGTGTGGGGGAGGGGCAGGTAAACAGGTCAACTAGGGAAAACACAGTAAGGAGGCCAGTGATGACCACAGAGTGGGAGTTACCAGGGATGGACATGAATGACCAGGAAGGCTGCTCTGATATATAAGCAAGTATCTGAAGACACCTGAGAGCAAGGCCAGAGGTTCTGGGTAGGTTTGAGAGAAACCCAGTAGCCGCAGAGGCTGGAGCCCACCTCCGGGGCGGAAGGAACATAGCTAGGTGTGCTTAGGGGCAGAGCCAGAGATTTAAAGATCATAACAGAGACTGGGTTTTATGAAGAGTGAAATAAGATGCTAAACTGAGCCAGGTGCGGTCGTATACGTGTTCTTGGCACTTGGGAAGCTAGCCTGGGCTATAGAGTCCGAGCTGAAATCCACATTTTAAATGAGTTCACGAGCTTGAGTATGATGGGCTTGGGGCAACCAGCAAGGAGGTGTTTGGAGCGGCCACGCTGGCTGAGGGAGCGGAGGCATGGGCATGTTTTGAAATGGTTCCTGTTAGACAGATGCAATCACAGATAAGCCTGAGGGTCCCGGCCTGGGAAGAGCTGGCCTGAGCTGCAGGTGCAGGGTCTGGATTAGGTGAGTGTGAGCGCCCATCAGACAGCCCAGGGGATTTCCACAGTAGCCCAGGGTGGGGATGGCGGGAGGGAGAGGCCTGGGTAAGGACTAGGAATCTTCACCTAGAACATTTGCTCACTGTAACCACCCGAGCGCAGGGAGCAAACTGGCGCCTGTTCTTTCAGTTCTCCACATGCTCCGTGGAACTCGGTGGTGGCCCCTCAGGAATGGTTGCTCTGCGAATCTGAAATGTGCTTCATGGAGAGGCAGTGCCTCAAGACCCAGGACGGGGGGGGGGGGGGCAGGAGTCAAGCAGAGAGGGTGGGATTCCGGTGGTCATTCCTTCAAGACAGTGAGCTGCAATCAGAGACAAGGGTTGACAGGAACTTCCTCCCTGCCGAGATCCAGCCCCGGAGCTCAGAGAGTCAGGGCTCAAGCATTCGGGACAGAGGGCAGGACAAGGGACACATGGCCTTCAAATCTTAATGTAAACGATGCACACATATCCTCTAAAACGCCAGAGACCTTCGACACAAGTGACTTGCTTTCGTTTGAACATGTCTTCCCGAAGTTCATGAGTTAGAGGGTCGAGCTGATGGCAATTAGAGGTGAGGACTTAAGAAGTCATTAGGATGAGAGGAGGGTGGGGCCCTACCATGGCATTAGAAGCTTTAGGACACTCAGACAACATGTGTGATAAAGCATGCTATGTGGCAACCTCTACCATGGCGCCACATGTACTGGCTGGTTTTGTGTGTCAACTTGACACAGGCTGGAGTTATCACAGAGAAAGGAGTTTCAGGTGAGGAAAGGCCTCCATGAGATCCAGCTGTAAGGCATTTTCTCAGTTAGTGATCAAGTGGGTAGGGCCCATGATAGGTGGTGCCATCCCTGGGCTGGTAGTCCTGGGTTCTATAAGAGAGCAGGCTGAGCAAGTCAGGGGAAGCAAGTCAGTAAGAAACATCCCTCCATGGCCTCTGCATCAGCGCCTGCTTCCTGACCTGCTTGAGTTCCAGTCCTGACTTCCTCTGGTGATGAACAGCAATGTGGAAAGTTTAAGCTTAATAAATCCTTTCCTCCCCAACTTGCTTCTTGGTCATGCTTGTGCAGGAATAGAAACCCTGACTAAGACACCACAGTAAGAAGGCCTTGCTGAATTCAAGATCATGCTCATAGGTTCCCCAGCTCCAGAACTATAAACCAAATACACTTCTGTTCTCTGTAAGCTGCTCAGTCACAGGCAATTTGTTACAGCGATAGAATATGTTCTGAGACACTACTGAGACAGACTTCACGGTGTCTGGGCAATACACTTTGCCTAGAATACTATATGGGTTTCATAAATATTTGATGAATAATGTATATTTCGAGATTCTAGAGCCACGCTTAATTCACAGCTCAACAAATATTCAAAGGCATTATTCCTTGAGAGACAAATGTCTGAAGGTCTCTTTCACAGACGTAGACAGCCTGCCACAGGTGTAAGCTATTACTAGCTGGACAGTTATGTCTCCCTTCTGGAGACACTGGCAGCAGCGCTCTGGCCGTTCATTTCTCTCCAGCACCGGGAATAATACCCCGTGCAGAGCCAATATCCAATAAATCTAAATAAATGTCAAATAAATGAGCGAATAAATATCCATTAAAAATTAACTGGACAGTTAATTTAGCTTACTCCCTGGGAAAAAAAGGAAAACAGTAAAACTAGAAAAGTACCTTTTTAATTTAAAAGGTTAATTAAGAACAAGGTTAAAAAAATATTTTGGTGGCTTAAGTAACCAAGCACAAACGGGGTTCAGAACAGCCACAGCGCTGAAAACTGCCCATTCCGTGTCATGAAGTGGAGAGGGCAGGAACTTGTTGTGCATGCTCCATGATCCCAGCACGACTGCAATCCTAAAGCGAGACGGTTAACCTGGCACCAATAAACACAGATGTGGAAATTCTAAATAAAATGTCAACCAACTGAAGCCAACAGTGCACCTTCTGGCTACACACTGTAACCGAGTAGTTTATCCTAGAAACGGAAAGACGGTTTAACATCAGGAAAACGCGGCAATGAACTACATCACATCCATGCTGAGGGAAATCACGTGACTCTGGACAGCTACAGAGAGCTCATCCTCCCTGGCTCAAGGTTGGTGTTCAGATCACCATACAAGTTTAATAGAAAGAAAGGTGCTTTGAGGACTTAATCATGTCCTGGAACAAATAAAGCTTCTCTTTTTCTTTTTGTAAAAAAAAAAAAAAAACTAAAAGAGAGTCACTTTAATCATTATTTTTATTTACAGCTCACGTGTTTTAGCTTGTCAGAAATATTTCCTTCTATGCTTTTAGCCCTACTAAAATTTCCATTTATGGTTAATTTAAAATTAATTTTTTTTACATACTATCAAATCAATTTCCCCTCTTATACAGTTATTTGGTTGTCAGAGTGCCTATTGAAATAGCTCTCTGCCCCATCCAATAATACTACCCCTCTCCTCAAAATTCAATTATTTTATAGCCATGAATTTATTTCTGCACACACTATCCTGTTCTACTGCTACACACCTGCATCGTCATGACAACCATATAGCTGACCTACAAGGTGAAGCTAATTTTTATGATGTCTTTTGGTTATGTATAGATTAGCTGTCTATGCTGAAATACAGTTTATATATCCAATTAGCAAATTTACACAAGAGCCTGAAGTCAGTGGAGAGATCTGAGACACAGTGATGAGTTTAGAGACGATACTTAAGCAGAGACTAAGTGATCCTCAAGAGACATGAGCACTGGGCGACATGGGGGAAAAAGAAGGGACTCTTCGGAGCTCGTGGATCCAAGTGACCATGAATGTATTTGGGCTGTGGGATGGTCTATATTGATTGTCAATTTGACGAGGTCTAGAATCATCCAGGAGACAGGCCTTCCAGCACATCTGTCAGGAATTATCTCAAGTAGGCCAGCCTTTGGGAATGCCTGTGAGGGATTATCTTGATTAGGTGGGAAGATCTGTCCTAAGTGCATATGGCTCCAGTAAGCGGGCTAGGGTCCTGGAACGCATGCATGGAGGTGTGACTGAGCACCTGTGATCTTTACTCTCACCTTCCTCACTGTACAGGCCTCAAGCTTTGGCTGCTGGGACTTTCCTATTAACCCCTGGACCATGAGCCAAAACAAATGCTTGCTTCCTCCCTTAAGTTACACAGCTTAGGAAAGGTGATAGTGCAGTCAGTCTTTGTTAAAGAAACAAAGTAACCAGGTGTGGGTTCCCACTTGTAATTTCAACTCTCAGTGGGCTGAGGCAGAAAAGTAACAAGGTCAACATCATCTTGGACTATACAGTGAGATCTTGTCTCAAAAATAAATAGTGACTCAGTATAGTGCTGGCAATGAATGAAAGCATGGGGGGCGGGGCTGAGTTTAGTGCCTAGAACCCACATAAAGCTAGGTATGGAGACATGTTTGTAATCTTGGTGTTGGGGACATAGAGACCAGAAGACCTTTGGGGTTTTCTGGCCAGCCAGCTTAGCTTACTTTGCAAGTTCTAGTCAATAAGAGGCCCCACGTCAACAAACAAGGTGCAAGAGTGCAAAAAACAAAAAACAAACAAAAACCCCAAGGTCACCATATTATATATGTGCATACATGTGTACCTGCGTACACATACAAACACACACACACACACGACAATAGACAGACAGACAGACAGACACAGAAGGATAGCTGATTGATGGGTAGGTAGATGGTAGAGGAATGGATGGATAGATAGATAGGTAGATGAATGAAACACGGACATAAGGTGTAGCCCCCAGTGAGCTCTGGTCTGTGAACAGTTTGGTTGTCACAAGCCATGCCAACAGTGCCCAATACAGCTCTGTCTAACTGGGTTCTGCCATATTTCCAAAGGCCAAAGAGTCCCTCAGGGTTCCAAATTTAGCCTGCAGGCTCAGGACCTAGTTTTCTAAGCCTCAGTTCGCACAGTTGGGATTGCAGTTGCACAGGGCCATTTATGAGCAATTAATATGCAAAAATGAAAATGAGACCCAGGTTTCTGGAGGAGAGACCCCATGTCTCCGCCTCTTGGCTGGAGGGTTCCACATAACTCTCTGTCATTGATTCCCCGTGAGTCACACAGAGCATAGGATGGGTCAGCATGCCCTTTCATCAACATCAAAGAGGACCCAGGCAACAGCCTGGAGGATGGCTGCTCTCAATGACTGAGGAAGTTCAGCAAAAGCAGATGTGGCCACCTAAAGCAGCCCATGTGGAAATGGGCACTGACAAGTTACGCCTGGCGAGCCACAGCTACACCATAAATACTCAGCGCACAAGAGATCCACAAAGAGATCCACAATAGGCAGACACTCTGCCGCCTAGCTGTCCAACACAATGGGAACAGACATCAAATCTGGACTGAGTACTAGAATCACCATAGTTCAGAGGGCTTTCTCTCTGCTGGCAATGGATGCAGAATGCCTTGCTCATCTGATGAGGTATTAACCCCTTCACTGCCTAGGGTGTAGACAGGAGGGTGCTAAAATCACTTCCTTGCTAGAGATAGAAACTAAGACCCGCAGAGGTGCCAGAGTTGGGATTTGACTCCCGATCACCTGACTGGGATTCTCCAGCCTGTTTGTATTTGATACATTTTTCTCATTGTGCTCTCGCTACTGTGCATAGGAGACAGTGTATATTTGATACATATTTTGATACTATTCCAAAGTGCCTAGTAGATGGTTTGCATTTGATACATTGTTCTCATTGTGCTCTCGCCACTGTGCTTAGTAGGCTGTCTGTAGTCGATACATTTTCTCATTGTAATACTATGTCAAAGTGCATAGGAGAGGGTTTGTATTCGATACATTTTCTCATTGCAATACTATGTCAAAGTGCATAGGAAAGGGTTTGTATTCGATACATTGTTCTCATTCGTTTTTCCACCACATGCTGTTTCTCCCCTTGAGCATTTGACTCATTTAGAAAAAGATGACAGGTTGAGAATTGGAGAATATAGCACCAAACCCTGAGGATTCCAGCCGAGCGACTAGTCCACATCTCAAGCCCTTTTGTTACTCTGCATTGGACTTCAGGGACATCACAGCTCTCGGGAAAGACTCACGCTAGATTTAGGCTTACCTCGCTGCTGCCAGTGGATTTGGTGTAGTGCTACCCGATCACGGTGCGTCCCTGTGAGACTCAGAAGGACCCAACAATGGCAGTGTGAGCAGTCAGTAGCCGCCACCAGCCACTTGAGTGTGGAGGGGCCCAGGGAGATGGTTCAGTCTGTCAGTAAAGTGTTTGCTGTGCAAGCATGAGAACCTGAGTTTGGACTCTCAGCACCTACATAGCAAGCCAGATACCAAGCGCCCACCTATAAGCCTAACGTTGGGGAGGTAGGGACAGTAGGATTCCTGGGGCAAGACGGCAGGCCACTGGTTGAGCTGGTCGGCTTCAAGTTGAGTGAGAGGCCCTATCTTTAAAAATAAGGTGAAGAGTAACTGAAGAAGAGATTCAGTGTCAACCTCTGGCCTCCACACACATGCGCACTCATCAACCCTATCCCTTTAACCGAAAGCGAGGCCAAGTCTAACACTAGCTGCTATGGTGATAGCTGGCCTGACTAAGCTCGAAGACACACTCAGTACACAAAGCTGTGGTGTTGCTGAGATGAACACGGAGACAGTTGCAGAAGCGACACCCTGTCTATTGACAATATCCGCTGCCTCCTTCTCTGTCTAAAGCACCAGTATTTCTCTGCTAAGGATGGAGGGAGTTTACATAATATTAAATGCAATTATTTTTCTCTTCTTAAAATGAGTGGAACGTGCAGTATCCACCCTCGAATCCAGAAGTACTCGCACAGGGTGACCTTGTGTCCGGCCAAGGTTTATTGCCAAGGTTCCAGTTTATGCCCATGAGGCACGGCGAGGCTCCTGCATGTAGCTACAGCCTTTGGCTTCTCCTGACAGAGTTCCTGCCTCTGGCAGGTTTTGGCTACAAGATCTATCCTGCGACTGATTTATTCCGCAGTTCCTTTTTCTCCGCATGAATCGTATCCATGTTGCCAAAGCAAGAGTAGAAAGAAGAAAAAAGAAAAAAACAAAAACAAAAACACAGACTTCAATTTTTTTTTTCACAAGGTTAAGAGAAACAGTCTTCAATACAGAAATGGATTTGTGATCAAATATCCATTTCGTAAGACTGTCAGGATCAGGTAACGGAATGGACAATTTGGTCTCCACACCTCCGTTGTGACTGAGGGCTGTGAAAACACATGGGAACTGCACCCTTCCTGTCTGGCCACTGCACTGGACCCCAGGCCTTCACTGAGGACAAATCCCAGTTGGTAGGTCGATTTCCTCTCCTATACTGACATGATGCTTCATTAGACCATGGCGTAGCACTCTCTGCTTGCCATCAGCCAGGTAAGTAAAGAACGTAAGCGTTACGGTCACCTTGGATGCTGAGCATTTCTCCCTTACGTGACCGTGTGTGCCGCATTGATCCTCCTCCGGACTTGCCCCCAGCTGCTGCTGTGGCTGAGGCTCTAGGAGTCTTCCATGAGGCTGCACTAGCTTTTCCTGTACTCCATGCAACCCGTAAAACCGGTGCTGTAACTGCTACTCATTCCCGCCCCCAGGGTGCTGGACCACACACATGCACGCACACACTCACATGTGTGCACACACACGTGCACATGCACACACATGCATGCACGCACACAGACACGCACACACACACACACACACACACACAGGGGACTGCTCTCAATTTTTGTTTCTTGAGTTCTTTGATCAGGATGGATGTTTAGCTACATTTGCAAAGGAAATTAAGGTGGTTATAGGCTGGGATCGGGGACAACTCTGGGTTCCCTCAAACCCCTCAGAAACTACAAGTTCCCAGGTCTGCTCTAAATGTCTACAAGGCTATTTCCAAGTGACTGACCCACACCTCTAGG
Organism: Tokudaia tokunoshimensis; assembly: GCA_036184795.1. Lineage (NCBI taxonomy): Eukaryota > Metazoa > Chordata > Mammalia > Rodentia > Muridae > Tokudaia > Tokudaia tokunoshimensis. Next base: position 81,092,668 of record BTHU01000015.1, read on the forward strand.
CATAGCCTGCCTGCTGGTACCAGCTATATGCACCTGCATGGCTTGTGACAACTGGACACCTCACCAGGGGCTGAGAGTCTTCTGTTTCCTCCTCCCATACCCAGCCTTGGATTCTTCAGGGGCCTCAAAGTACATCAGAGCTACTCAGCCAGAAAGCCCAGTGCATCCTGTCTACTCTGTGCTGCAGAGGTGAAGAGCTGTAAATCCAAGAACGCCAACCACACTGGGCTTCTGGTGTTCTCCAGGTACCACAGGAATGAACACTGACCTCGGCTACAATGGATGAGACACAAAGATCCCCCAGGCCTGTCATCTGCAGTCACCTGACATTCATGTGCGTGGCAGTTGATGCACTAACTCTGGAGAGCAGAATTCTCCTAGCTCTGAGAGCTCAGGACAAGTACAGGCAATCACATTTTGTGGCTGAATCACGTGAGTTGGTGGCCCTCAGGCTCATAAAGGTCTCTTTCCCGCTCTATGAAGCTGTATCAGCATGCGAACCCAGAGACAGAATAGCACATGATGCTCCAACAGTGAGGAGAGAAGCCCGGAGTAGTGCCCAGCTCCAGAGATAGGAAGACACTCCCAGATTTTAAATAATAGCAACAAAACTTCTCTGAGAATTCTTGGTACTTAGTCAAGTATAAACGGTGATGGTTACAGGCAGGGAGATAGCTCAGTGTGTGAAGGCATGAGGACCTCAGTTTAGATGCCCAGTGCCCACATGAACCTGGGCAGGGTGGTCCACATCTGCAACCCCAGACCGTGGGGCAGAAATAGATGGGTCCCAGGGGCTCACTGGCCAGAACCTTGAATTCTAGGTTCTCTGAGATACCTATCCTAAAATATTAAAGAGAGAGCAAAAGAGGAAGATTCCAGATGTCAACCTCTAGCTTCTACACACATGCATAAAGACATGCACACTCATATGCACGCACAGGTACACACACATACACACACATATGGACACACATGCATACACACACATCACACATACACACACATACTCCCCCAATATGAACATGAAGATGGACACACATACATGCACTCACACCCATATAGACACACAGGTACACACATATACACACACATATGGACACACATGCATACACACACACCCATATGGACACACAGGTGCACACACATGCACACACAGCCCCATATGGACACACAGGTACACACACATGCACACACACATACGGACACACATGCATACACCCCCCCCCATATGGACACATAGGTGCACACACATGCACACACAGTCCCATATGGACACACAGGTACACACACACACACACACAGACACACACACACATACTCCCCCAATATGGACATGAAGATGGACACACATACATGCACTCATACCCATATGAACACACAGGTGCACACACACACACACATACACATACACACACACACTCATATGGACACATAGGTGCACACACATGCACACACATCCCCATATGGACATACACACACACACACACACACACACTGGTCGGGTATGCCCTGAAGCAATGTCAGGCTCAGATCTGTGCTGGCTTCCTTGTGTTTCGCTGACTCCTCCTCCCGGGCTGCCTGGCTCTGGGCTCTGGGTTTATAGGCAAGGTGGCAGGAAGGACATGACCTCTCCAGCTCATGGCGGGTTAAGCAGCCTGATTGAACGCTGCTGCTAATTAAGGGCCCCTCTTGTCTGGCAGGACCACCGGGGTACCTTCTGCACTTGTTCATGACCACTGCACCTCTCTCAGAAATTAACTCTTGATGAGTACAGACAGGGGACCAGCTGGTCCTCCGAGTCCTCCCAACTAGATAAATGGAAAGTAATCAGAGCGCTGCTGACTGCCAAGGGGAGAGGGGCTCTCCGTGACCTCTCAGTAAAATCCACAGTATACTTTTACTGCGGCCTAATTCTCCACACTGGGGGCACTCAGCCGAGGCAGGAATGGTGTGAAGAGGGCTGCGGTGATGGCGACCACATCCGGGGTGAAGTCCACCTTGAGAAGGGGCTGCTGGAGGAACACACGAGTGACTTTTGAGGAAGACGGATTCCTCCATCAGCAAAATATTTTCAGATGGGCTGTTTCTCCCCCACAACACTGCACAGACCCAAACAGCTCCTAGAATGGTCTGCAAACGGCACGATGTTAGACCCTTCAAGTGTGAAATCCTTATTTCCTATTGCTTACAGAGGAAGCCTTCCTTAAGGCTAGATTTGTGGCCCCAGTGTCCAGCCCCTCCTTCCAACTACAGAAAAGAGGAGGCAGGCGTGTTATTGATTATCTCCTAGTTCCTGTGGATCTGGCCGGGCTGTGCTAAGTGCCTTTGGCTCAGGTCTCCCTCGGTACTGTACTCCTGGTGTCAGCCTGGGCCACAGCCACCTGCAGGCTTGACTGGGGAGGATCCCTCCAAGCTTGTCTCTTTCCCTAAGCTCTCGGTAGGCTGTCAATCATGAGGCTTTTGCCATGGGCTCCTACAGCCTGTCAGCCTGCTTCTCCAGGCTTCCTTTAGCTCTCTGGGACAGGGAGAGAGAGAGTCCATGAGGGCAGGGAGAGGCAGCAAGACAGACTGAGCAAAGAAGATGCCACACTCTGGTTTGTAACCCAGTGTCAGGAATGGCAGCTGTACCAGTGCTATACTTGATTTGTTAGGACGAGTCACATGAGCCAACCTCCCGTGAGGTAAAGGCTTACAGGAGAGTACCAAGGGTAGAAGGTAGAGACCCCTGGGCTGTCACAGCTGCTGACCACAGAGGGACTCTTCAGATGTTGGATGAACCAGGGCCCAACCTTCTATAATGAGCCCCTGAAACTACATACAACTACATAGCAAGGTGATGTGCAAATGACTACACAGCAAGACCCACATGTAAACTACACATGACCATACAACAAGGTCCACATGTAAACTACACATGACTACACAGCAAGGCCCACATGTAAACTACATACAACTACACAGCAAGGTCATATGTAAACTACATACAACTACACAGAAAGGTCATATGTGAACTACATACAACTACACAGCAAGGTCCACATGTAAATTACATATGACTACACAGCAAGGTCCACATGTAAAGTACATATGACTACATAGCAAGGTCCACATGTAAACTACATATGACTATACAGCAAGGTAAACTACACATGACTACACAGTAAGGTTCGTGTGTAAACTACACACAACTACACACAGAAAAGTCACATCTAAATTACACAGGACTTCACAGCAAGGTCCACATGTAAACTACACACAACTACACACAGCAAGGTCATGTGACAGGGCACACTTCAGCATCATTGCTTTCACCCTTGCCATTCTTCATGTCCCATAGAAGCAGCATGGCTTCCTATCACAGATGGAGCATTCAGCAAGGAAAACTTGTGAAGCCCAGGCCAGGGTAAACTAGTTTTCAGTCACAGCTGTCCAGAACTGACCACGCTAAGATGCCAACTGTTGGTGGCCTGTCCCTTTTTATCATGTGTTCAGACTGCTATGGCGGCTGCTGGCATTCAGCTCTGCCGGGGAAACTGCATCCTCACAATAGAAAGCACGACTGGTGTGCTGGTTGTGTGTAATGGGCAAATTCTGGATCCAGCACTTCTCATCATGGTCCTACTAAGGGATGTCAGTTATGGTTTGACTTCACATCACCTAAGAACCACAGGTGAGCACTTCCAGGTTCTGGCAATACTCAGCTGCATTAAAACAAGCAGTAACAGACCATGTATCCAAGCAGTTTTATGGTCTTACATCACAGCACTACAGATCTAAATGAGCTGGATGTGATAGTGTAAATCATTAATCCCAGCACTTGGGAGACAGAGGCAGGTGAATCTGTGGGAGCTCAAGGTCAGCCTGGTCTATAGATTAAGCTCCAGCCACAGCTACATAGTGAGACCCTATCTCAAAAAAACAAGTAGATAAGTAAATAAATAAGTTAAAAACCACTAGAATAAATATAAATTTGGCGATGGTACAAAATGAGAATGCAGAGAAACAGTGTCCTGGCATGGATGTATCCCAGCAGTGCCTAGAAGATACATTTTGTAACAACTCATCTGCACTATGGAAAATACGAAGGACAGAGAAAAGCAGAACGTGGAAGTACCCACAACTCTACCACCAAAAGATATTTTGGTAAAACCGATAAGTAAATAAATAAACAAACTTGTTTTCTATAGTTGGAGGAAGAGGAAGAGGAGGAGGAGGAGAGGGAGGAAGAAGAGAAAGAAGAGGAGAAGGAGGCAGAGGAGGAGGAGTGAAGAGGAAAAATGAGAAGAAAGAAGGAGGAGAAAAAAGGAGGAGGAAGAGGAGGAGGAGAAGGAGAAGAAGAAGAAGAAGAAGAAGAAGAGGAGGAGGAGGAGGAGGAGGAGGAGGAAGAAGAAGAAGAAGAAGAAGAAGAAGAAGAAGAAGAAGAAGAAGAAGAAGAAGAAGAAGAAGAAGAAGAAGAAGAAGAAGAAGAAACCAGCACCACCACCACTACAACAACACAGCAACAAGAACAAGGCACTGCCAGATGTCACTGCTGGAGTTTGCTGCTGTCCTCACTGCAGGGTGAGCAAGTCCTCCTGCTAATGCCTGTTCTTCCCAACACCTGATTCAGGCAGGTGAGGCAGCTCAGCAGGAACACGTGTGCTGGGCAGACCTGGTGATCCGAGTCTGATCCCTGGAACTATGGGAGCAGGGAACCAACCCCACCTACGAGGCTGTCCTCCGACCTCCATGTGTGCGCTGCGTCATTTGCACCCCACCCCACCCCCATATAAGAACAATAATAAATAAGTATAAGGAGAGGAGGTTGGATGACATGTCGGGGTAGTGTACATGTGTGTGGGGGGGTGTGCACGGGTGGGGTAGTATGCGTGTGTAGTAGGTACATACGAGTACGCATGCGTGTGCATACGTGTGTGTGTGTGTGTGTGTGTGTGTGTGTGTGTGCGTGTGCGTGCATGTGGAAGAGTTGTCAGGTGTCTTCTTGATCACCCTTATACGCCTGAGCAGGGTCTCTTGCTCAAACCCAGACTTGAATGATCAGGCTTTTCTATCTAGCCAGCTCGCTCTGGGATCTCCTGTCTCCACACCCACTTGGCATTTACATGGTGTTGGCGGTCCAACGTTGGCCTCATCCTTGATTGCAAGCACTTTACCCACTATCTCCCCACACCCCCAAAATCTGATTTACAATGGATATTTGGATCGTTCATCATCTTGTTACGACTTAATTTGTAAAAACTGGTTCCTTTTGCTTGTTTTAAAAAATTAAAATCGTATCCCCTGGCTCCTCATTTCCTGCTTCTTAAAAATTACTGGGATATTCATTTCAATTTCTCTATTAGCTTCTTAGTCGTGTTTCTTTACGTTTTTAGGTTATTGCACCAGGGCTCGCAGTATATACTGTAACTTTTTTATAACCCGCCACAGTCAATATTGTACCACTTCCTGTATGATGAAGAAACCTTAGACCCGCAGAGACCCTGTGTCGGCTGCTTTAGACTGGAGTTTTTTCGCTCCCGCATCTACAAATGTTATAAACCCCATGAGGCAGTGGAATAATCCTTGCTCTAAATAGTTGTGTGGTTAATCAAAAAAATTAAATACGGGAAAAGCTCATAAAGCAGTATTTTGTACAAAGAGTTCGTTTCCAGTTTTCATCATCCCCCCCCCCAGACCTGAGTTCCCCATGGCGTTAGGTCCTCTCCCCCTCTCCCTCACAGAGGTTCCTTTAGCCTGTGTCACAGCGATGGTCTACTGGTGATGAACTATGAATTTTCTTTGGACCAAAAATGGTCTTATTTCCTCTTCATTCAAGAAGGATGTGTCTCCTAGAAGTCAGAGTCGAAACTGTTCTCTTTCAGGGTTTCATACAGATACCATTTCATTCTGTTCTGTTCCCCTGGTTTCTGATGAGGCGTCCAAAATTAATTAGATGCTACTGTTATCTTGTATTCCTTCCGTTCTCACGGTTTGCTTGTCGCCTTTAGTTTAACTCTCTGAAAGGGTCCCCTGGATTTCAAATGTTCCTTTCCTGCTTGGTGCTCTCTGAGCGTCTTGTATCTGCCAGTTTCTAATTTTCATCAATTCCTTTAAAGATTGCTACCAGTTCCTTCAATTATTCCTTCTGCTCCACTTGCCCTTTCTCTTGCTTTATTTCCTCTCAACTATAACCACTAAGTGATTTATTTTTTAATCTGAGACAATAGGGGTTGGGACAGGAGGCCCTGGGTTCCATTCCCAGCACTCCCTGACCTCCAATAAGAAGAGAGCACACAGATGATGTGACTGCATTTTCAGCCCCAGAATTTCCGATCAGTTCTAGGTTTCATTACTTCTCTTCTTCCCCATCTCCCCTTCCTGTGGGAATAGGGTGTGGGTGGGGGGATGGGGATGGGGGTTGGGGGGGGTGTTGTAACAGCACGGGCTGTCTGCTGTAGCTCACATCTAGGCTGGGCTCAAGCATGCAGGCATTCTCCTAGCTGCCCTTCCTCAGTTCGAATGCTGTACCTATTCAGCTTTGTTCCCTAAACACCGTGAGCATTAAACTGTGGAGGATCTGGGGTTTGCTACTTTTCTTCTTACATTGTGGCTTCTTTTGCTCTGACTGGCAATTCCCTGGGCTGAGTCGAATCTGCAATTTCTGTGTCTTGCAGGAAATAACTCCAGGCACAGATCAAATCCATTTGAAGTGCCTAGAGGCTCTACGGCTCAAAAGTCAAAGATTGATGGGGACAGAACTTGGGGTTCCCCTGGCTGGCTCTCTCTTTCCCTCATCATGTCATCTGCACTGGGCCCTGTACTTTGTATCTTTTTACCCTGGCCTGTGCTGAGGGTGCCTCCCACCTCAGTCCACCCGCTGGCCCCTAGCTTGCAGGTAGCTGCTAAGTTATAGTTTCCACCATCACTTTTGGCTTGAAGGAGGAGGGAGGAGAACGAGCTGTCCCCTCCCCCCGTCATTCTCCGAGGTAGGAGTTTCCTAATACCATGCTTTATTAGAGGAAATCAAATCCTTGTGAAATGAGAACTGCAGGGATAGCACAAAGTGGCTAATTACAGAGCTGAACTCAAGGTATGCCTGGGAGATCCAGCTGTGACAGAGAGAAAGGAATTAGCCAAAAAGATACAAGGGGAAACTGAGTTAGACCAGCGAGCGGTTCTCAACCCTTTGGGCTTGAACGACCCTTTCACAGTGGTCGAATAGCAGATATCCTGCATATTAGATATTTGCATTATGATTCATAACAGTAGCAAAATTACAGTTATGAAGTAGCAATGAAAATAATGGTATGGTTGGGGATCACCACAGCATGAGGAACTGCATTAAAGGGTCGCTGAGAGCCACTGAGTTAGAGGAATGAGAACCAGTCTGAAGGGCTCTCATTGGACAACCCTGGTGGTAAGCAAAGAGAATGAAACAGTAGCCAATTATATCACGTTAGATAAAAGCACACTGTTACAGACTACTGCTTGAAGGAAAGAAAAGATACAACTTCTTATTCTGAAAATTACTCTTTATGAAACACTAGGTAAAGAATGGAGAACTAATGATAAGAAAAATCACCAATTTACAAATACAGGAAAATAACTCTGGTTATTGGAGAGCCAAGTACCACCTGGCATTAAAAGAACAGATTTGGGGGCGAGGCGGGTGGGGATGGGGGAGCTCATGTTAGTTTAAGACCACGGTGGGTTGGTGTTTTCTGTCTTAGTCACTGTTCTGTTGCTGTGAAGAGAAACCATGACCAAGGCAATGCTTATAAAATAAAAGACTTAACAGGTGGCTTGCTTACAGTATCAGAGGCTTAGTCCATTATCGTGATGGTGGAAAGCATGGTGGCATGCAGACAGGCATGCATGTTGCTGGAGCAATAGCTGAGAGCTACATCCAGATCTGCAGGCAGCACACAGACCAAAACTGGTCCTGGCATGGGCTTTTGAAACCTTAAAGCCCACCCGCAGTGACATACTCCCTCCAACAAGGCCACACCTTCTAATCCTTCTAATCTTTTCAATGAGTTCCACCATTCTGGTGACTGAGAAGAAAGATGGGAAGGGACCAGGACCAAGGAAAACCTTGGAGACACCCCCTTCCTTCTGCCCTGATTCCTCCCACCAGGCCCCAGCTTGTGAAGTTCCCACTATCTCCCAAGGTAGCAGATAGGGACCAAACCTTAACCACCCAGCCCAAGGAGGGCATTTCAGGCTTGGATCTGCACAATGACAATGTCTTTCCCGAAAGGAAGTTTCTATGTATGATGGAGGAGCTCACACTTACTGCCTTAGACAACAGGGTAGACTCATATGCTAACAAGACTGGATTAAGCGGCACCATGTTGACTGGGGGGGTTAACCTCTGTCATACAAGACACAGTCAAATGAATAACCTGGAATATTCCTTAAGACTGGCCTCTTCACATAGCTGGCGTAGTTTTTTGTCTTAAAATTGATTAAGGAAACATTAACTACTGCAATGCCTAACTGCGGCTGCACCTCGGTTAGAAGTACACAGCCACAGGAGACACTTCGTATAGCTGAGGAGTTTGAACACCACTGAACACCAGCGAGCCAGTGTTTGGGCAGCAAGCTCACTCAGGAGAGAATTCTTACTGGTTAAGAGAAGCCTGGTAGAGGCAGCAGGAACAGTATTTCCTTGAAGCATGTCAAAATGTCAATCACTGCGGAATCTATGTGTGTCATATACTGCTGTTCATTACTCCATCCCTTCAACTTTCCAGTGTTTAAATTAGTACTGAAAAAAATGGGGGGGGGGGCTGGAGAGATGGCTCAGCAGTTAAAAGCACTGACTGCTCTTCCAGAGGTTCTGAGTTCAATTCCCAGCAACCACATGGTGGCTCACGACCATCTGTAATGAAATCTGATGCCCTCTTCTGGTGTGTCTGAAGACAGCTACAGTGTACTCATATACATGAAATAAATAAATAAATCTTTAAAAAAAATTGGGAGGAAAATCTTTTCTACTCTGTGACAAGGTCATGGCTTGAAACTGGGGATTAAATCCAGAGTCAAGTGGTTCTCGTGGCTCATCTTGTCATGGCACAGAGGCGACAAGCTGGTTTCTCTCCACCACTCTCTGCTTTGACAGGGCCTGGATGGAGAAAAGAGACTCGCAGGTGGCGCCTACCCATCCCAGGCCAGAAGGACTTGTTAACTCTAGTCTATGAGCAGCCCCTGTGAGAGGCACTCCAATGTCATTAGTTACTTATCCCTGGTGTCCCCACCCTGACCTACAATATACCAGATACCAGAGGAAGCACTGGGGACAGCCAAGACACCTTGCCAGCCTCCAAGGGACTGGAGTCTCTGGCCGCAGAGAAGAAAGCCAGCCATTCCAAGTCAGTAGGACCAAAGGGATGATGACTCAAGATGAACATTGGGGTGCCAGGAAAGAGGTGGCACTCTGGGGGACACGGTTTTGCTCAGGACTCCCCAAGAGCTCAGTGGACAGATGTCCCTCTGCTGCCTCAGGAGGGCAGACACAGTTTCAAGCACACAGGATAGATGTCTAGCCTAACAGATGTATGAATTTCCTCCTTAGTTTCCCTCGGTTTTTTAGTGCTGCAAACAAACCACCGCCGTTGGTCTGACTCGCACCTGCACTGGCTGGGGCAGCTTTATTGGGGACAGAAGAGGCACACGAGCATGACACACTGCCAGCGTGGTGGCAGTTGAAAATGTGGCCAAAGCTGCATGAGATTCGATTCCTCTTCATAAAGCTGTGTGGGTTTCTACACAGCACTCCAAGAAAGCAGATATGGAAGTTGTCAATCACTTAAGACCCAAGTCTGGGATGCCAGCGGTCAGAGCTGACCCAGAGCCCACGAGAACTCAAGGAGGGGGAGACACAAAGTTAAATCTTATTTTGAAATAACCCTGCTTTAAAAGAAAGAAAGAAAGAAGGAAGGAAAGAAAGAAAGAAAGAAAGAAAGAGGGAGGGAGAGGGAGAGAGGGAGAGAGGGAGAGAGGGAGAGAGAGAGAGAGAGAGAGAGAGAGAGAGAGAGAGAGAGAGAGAGAGAGAGAGAGAGAGAGAGAGAATAGGCCAGGCTGGTCTTAAACTCATAGTGATCCTGTGATCCTGCCTCAGCCTCCTAACTGCTGGTGTAACAGGCATTTGCCACTTTGCCCAGTTTTAAATGTTCTATGTAGGCAAGGGTTAAAAGGATACATTTACTTTAGGCCATTAAACATATATACATCAATATCCAGCCACATTGTAACACAACAGAAAGGATCTACTTAAAAGTTAAAAGGATACATTTACCTTAAACCAGCAAACATATACACATCAATATCAAGCCACATTGTAACACAACAGTCTTTGCTACCTGGAACTTGATACAAAAACACAGGCTTCCCTTACAAAGTCAAGTAAGGGCTCTAGAAAGAATGTCCATCATTTCACAGTACAAGAACCAACTTTAAACCAAATGCTCCTCTACCCAACATTCACCATTGCTTGCACTCGCCCCGGCACGAAGGGAATACGGAAAGGAATCAGGTGTGATCATCATTCTCAAATTACCCACACACTTCAGGGAGCCGAAGGTTGTCCAGGGAGCTCTGATGGATGGGATTCATGGGAGCTAACTGTAGGCAAAGCCCCCAGGAGCCAAGTGGGAGAGTGGGTGGAAGGTTCAAGTTAACCAGCGCCCTCTCACGTACCCCTGCAGGGTCGGTATACATCTCCACTTCTCTCATCTCTAGCTCCTCTTAGCATTTCTACCTGAGCATGCTGGTCAAAGGACCTAGCAAATAGCACAATACAAAATCTAAGCTAGCACAGAGTCCTTTTAAATTATACATCCCAGGTGAAGTCAATATAACCTGAAAGACAAATATTAATTCTATACAATATTTCAAATTCAAAGCTTTATTAGATTAAGTTTTTAAGAGAAGGCAAAATATTTATACATGAAACAAATCCAGAATATATGTAAATCAAATCTCATGTTGTAAGTCTTAAAATAGGAATAATAAAAACAGATTTTAAGAAAGGTTTAGGCCTGGGATGTGGCTCAGCTGGTAGAGGACTTGCTAGCATCCAGGAAGCCCTGGAGTCAATCCTCAGCACCACATATGCTAGGCATGGCGGCACTTGCCTGTAATACTAGCAGAGTGCATTCGTGCACACACAGGGACGTTCAAGGTCATCTGACTACGGAGAGAACTAATTAGAGGGCATGAGATCCTATCAGAAGGAAGGAAGGAGAGAGGAATGGAGGAAGGTAAGTTGGCTGAAAAGCTTAGTTCCAAATTCTTCAGCATGCTGCCAGTGGAGAGACGGTGGCTCTCTTGGGGGCATAGGCATCCGTGGAAAATCTCGAGATTCCATGATGGACAAGAATATGAGGAACGTGTGTGAGTGTGTGTGTGTGTGGGGTGGAGTGGGTGGGTGTGAGTGTGTGAGTGTGTATGAGTGTGAGTGTGTGGAGTAGATGTGTGTAGATGTGTGTGAGTGTGTGTAAGTGCGGGGGGTGGAGTGGATGTGTGTGTGAGTGTGTGTGAGTATGTGTGAGTGTGTGTGTGTGGTGGAGTGGATGTGTGTGAGTGGGTGTGAGTATGTGAGTGTGTGCATGCGTGTGTGGGTGTGCGAAGTGGATGTGTGGGGGTGGGGGTGAGTGTGTGAGTGTGTGCATGCATGTGTTTACAGAGGCCTCTTTCCCACTCATGGTATCCGTGTGTCATCCTTAACCTTGGACCCTTCAAATGCCTGCTTCCAGAGACCTCACCTGGGATCCCACTTGTTACTGACACCTAGGGAGAGCGTGCATGACAGGCTAGGAGCTGGGGCCAGCACCCACAGATGGGGCCACCAGGTGGCCACACAGAAACTGGCCCTGCATGGCTACAAGTGCTTAGTGAGGTGGAGGTCTTATGAAATCACTCGGTCAAAGAAGTATCTCTCAATAGGATGAAATTTAAAGGTGGCAAGTTTTCCTAACCCGGCTAGCTCCCAAATAACTGACACAAGACCTATAAGCTTTAAGCACAATATTTGAGCCGCTATTCCTAACCCTCTATGCTATCTTAGCTACTCCCCAGCCTCACACCAAGTTACTTGTGTTTTGTCTCTCCTTGGCTTGCTCTGCTCCATGTGTGTCCTCAACGAGTCACTTGGTGACTCCTCCTCATGCCAACATCCTTCTTCCTCCACTGACCTCTGACCTTGGCCCTTCTTCTCCTGGACCCTCACCTGCCTTGTGGCAAACTCCTGCCTTGCTCTTCTCTCCAGACCGGAAGTGCAGACTTTCTATCTCCTCTGCCCATTATTGGTGGTTCAGCCCTTTAGTGACCAATCAGAGAGAATTGGGGATCATCTTTTACGCCGCACTGATACTAAAGATTCTTCAATATTCAAGGCAATGCTGGCAAGAAACCAGCATCGGAATACATAGAGAACAAGACCCTCCCCCCCCCAACCTCTCTATGCTCCTCAGAGTCTTATCAAGTCAGGAGTAACAGGCACCCAACAGATTTCACAGAGACAAGAAAATATCTGCCCTCCTCAGCACTAGGTCTGCATGTCCTAACAGACGGTCATGCTAATCAAACGCAGAGTTCCATGTCACTTTGTATCGTGCATGATTTACTGTATTTACTGGATTATTTCATCATTATTGTTTTGTGGCTTCTGAGACAGGTTTTACCCAGTTTGTCTTAGAGAACTATGACCCTGCTGCCTTAGCCTCCCAAGTACTGGATGACAGGTGGGTATCACTGCGCACAACCTATCATATCCACTGCCGGTTAGCTGCGGAGTAAGACACAGCCTAGCCAACATGAGAACCTGGCAGAGGGCTTAGAACACTAATGGTTAAGATAAATTAGTGTTTAAAAAGTAAGACTTCATAAGCCACCCAGTACGGCTTTTATTATTTTGAATTAAAGTGTTTGCTTAATTTGTTGAGTGAGTTCCTCAAAAAAAAAACCCAAGTGCCACCTACCGATTTTAGAGAGTTTGAAATGGAAAGAACTGTCCAGGTGAAATGACTCAGCAGGCAGCGGCGGCCTCACAACCCAGAACCCATAAGGACAGGTTCCTCAGTGCCTCCTGTAATCCCAGGGCGCCTATGCTGAGATGCAAGGCAGAGACAGCAGAGACCCTTAGGAAACCAAGTCTGGGGAACTGTCCTCTGCTTTCTTCGTGGGCTGTAGCAGGTACACACTGACACTCACAAGAATCACACACACACACACACACACACACACACACACACGGGATTTATCACAGTGACTTACAGAAGAGAGGGAGAAAGGAAAAATTTTAAAAGTTCACATCTTAACAAGTTCTTCCTCTCAAAGGGAAACAAGTCATACAGAGAAGAAGTCCTGAGTGTCACGCTGCACATCTTGCAAATATGTAAAGCGCATGGATACGTTTTTCCTGGTTTTAAGGGTGTCACTTCGGCAGATTATAAATTCACTCAGCATTCCTCAGCACCGGCCTCTCGGTACTAAGCAACGCAAACACGTTGCCTAAACAGCCAGGGTTCTAAAGCTCCCACTTCCAGTTCTTCCACCACATCATTTCCTGGATAATCTCTCTCATGCCCGAGGCCCAGAGACATGCTTCTTTGTGCGACACAGGTCATCGTGCCAACAGCAAGAATTCACCCTGTGAAAGGATGAGCTATTCTGAGTCCTGAAGGTACTGACCGGGGCTGTCCACCTCCCTGGGTGGGTGGGGGATGGGAGTCATGGTAGAAGCAGATGCTAAGAAAATGGTCTGGGTCCATTTTCAGTTGGAAGGATGGGGAGGTTCACAAAGACCAAGTCACATGTCGGCTTCATGCAAACGATGCCAGCACTTGGTGCCAATGCAATTACGAGTAGGAAAGTGCGTAATGAGCAAAGCAGCCCATAACTCCTCTCGGAACATGTATGTGCAACTTATTAAGTGACATTAGAAGCAAAAAGTCATGGAGCACGCTGGAACCTCAGCTCCAAGGCTCACTGCTTTGGGGCATTTGAGTCAAAGCCCTTCATCTGGAAGCGTCTAAGGACGACGAGAAACGTTAGGTCAGGCGCTCTTGGGGAAACAGCTGCGAGCCCTCTGCCTAATGAGGTGATTGGCCCAGCACTTCAGGAGGCTCCCCCAGTAAGAAAGCCCAATAGTTAAACCTGATGTAAGCCTAACTCCCAACCTGCAGAGACAAAAACACTCGTACGTGGGTATTTTTCTCTTCCAAAAATTTCAAATGACCAGCTCTCCCACCTAAAGCCACTTGGTGGAAAAACACATCCTCACGCTCAGTGGGTGTCCCTGGAAAGCAGGGACCAGCCCACTTGGGTCTTTAGAGACTCGGCAGAAATTTTCCATTAGGGGGTCTCCAGCCTCCACCTCCTAACACACGTAACCACGGAAGCCAGAGGGACCTCAGTGACCCCTCAGGGCACCAGAACCGGTCCCTTTCTATCCCTTTCGAGACTTTCACTGAGGGATGGAGGTGAGTGGCTAACTCTGCTAAGCCGGCCCACACACCCCATAGTCCATAGCGGAACTTCATTCCAGCTGTACTGTCAGACTTCACAGATAAAAAGACGGAAGGTCTAGCTAGACCGGGATTTCCTTATCCCCAAAGGCTACGTGTTCGAGGCTGTATTGAGAGGTGAGGGCACCTCAAGGGGTTCGGGGGGCTGGTGGAAGGCCTTTCATAGAGGGTGTCTCAGATAAGGATAGTGGGACTCTGATCCCTTCTTATCTCTTTCACTGCCAGGTCTACAGGCGAGCAGCTTCCTCCAAAAACTCCTGCCATTAGTCTGCCTCACCACAGACCCAATGGGGCCAAGCAGCCATGAACTAGAACAACGATTCTCATCCTTCCTAATGCAGCTCCTCATGTTGTGCTGACCCCAACCATAAAATTATTTTTGTTGCTAGTTCATAACCGTAATTTTGGTACTGTTATGAATTGTAATGTAAACACTTGATATGCAGGATATCTGATATTCAACTCCAGTGAAAGGGTTGTTTGACACCCTCCCCACCCCCAAAAGGGTCATGACCCACGGGTTGAGAACTGCTGAACTAGAACTCCTAAAATCATGAATCAAAATAAACCTTTCCCTTTTAGAAGTTGATCGTTTTAGACTTTGTGTCATCACAGTGATGGGACACTGACATAAATGTGAATTTCCGATAAACAACGGTCAGTATGGATGGCCCTGAATTACCAGGGCAATGATGTAGAGCGAACCAGGTCTGTAGGCATATGCAGTCACAAGTCTTACCCATGCCTTATGACGCTAAGATACAATGTATCTAAGTCAGGCCTACTAAACACATTTCCTCCCATCTCCCTCGGTCCCTCCCTCCCTCCTCCCCCCCTTCCTTCTTTCCTTCAGTGAATTACAATTTTAATATTTCTCTTTTCCTTGTCACTCTTTTAAAGATCTGTGTCTGTCTGTCCCAAGTGTCCCCATCTTGAGACACTTGCGACAGTCCCTGCCTATGCACCTGTGTAAAGCAAGATGGCAGCTTTGTGGCTATTTCTTGGTTCCCACATCGTTCTGGCTGGGGTAGGGTTTGTCTTCTCATCTCTGAGGTATCATGTAGACCAGGCTAGGGGGCCTACGAGCTACCAAGTGAGTCTCCTGGACTGATCAAGATGAAGATCTTCCATCTTTAGGTGGAAATGCTGGAAATACAGAGAAAGCCACCACACCTACCTTTAAAAAAAAAAATGGGTTTCAGGGATCAAACTCAGGCCTTCAGGCTTACTTGGCAAGCACCCTGGCTCACATCTTGCCAGTCCCTAAATTTTCAACTTAGGATATTTTCAACTTAGATGGGCTAATGATGATGATTAAAACAAACAAACAAACAAAAAACTATCAAGTTAAAAGGTATCTTCCTCAATATAGTCTAATTGGTGCACAGGGTGCACTTACACTAAAGATTTGTCCCGTGTTTATCTGAAACCCAAATTCAACAAGACGCCTGGTGTTTTCTCTGGAAAGTCAGGGCACAAATATTCAAGATGGAGAAGGAGAAATGAACACCTCCTTTTAGCGATCAGCCTAGGGAGAGAAAAGGCGGCACCTGGGAAGGAAAGGCTCAGGGTGACGGGAGGGGGGTGAAGGGAAGGGAGTGAGGACACGATGAAGGTGCTCTCGATCCCAAACGATCCCATGTGCTGCCTCTCGACCTGAGCATCACTCCAGATCTGGTTTGTTTAATACATGGCCACTGAGAGGCGGAGCCGGGGGCTGGGTATCTTCCCTTTTGAGCCCTTCTCAGATAAGATGGATGCTCTGGCCTCCAGCCCCATCACTTTCTGAAGCCCAACGAGGCAAGGGATGGTGGAGGTGGTCCTCTGTAGAGGAGGAACTTGGCCAGTGGGCATTGAAGCTTATCTCTCCCACCCCAATTTTAAATTCATTTAACTCTGCCTCCATACTAGGGAGAAACTACAAAAGAGGCAGACTTGGTTTCAGGCATGTCAATGGCGGCCGGAGTTGGAAGCAATGCCCACAGCACCGCTACAGGATGCCAGGGCACACCCAGGCTCTGGTTTATTCGTGAGCGGTATGCCCGCTTTCTTTCCTCCCACTGGGATGTCCCCAGCTTTAACCGCTGCTCATGGACATATTTTCCTTGTAGAATACACAGAGCCTGCAAGTCAGTCTGATAGTTGGAGTAGATCATCTGCAGTCGCTCGCCAGAGTCAAAGGCTCATGGCCATATTCTTCTTTCAGAGAAGGTAAAGGCGAAAACGACTCCCAATCCAAAGCTAACACCTCGTTTTACCACGGTGCCCACCATGCTTGGGTCCCGCTCAAGCTAACCCTGAGATGTCCCCCACCTACAGCGCCCACTCTCCTCACACCCCCATGCTCCCTCCTGCTCCTGACAGTGTTGGAGTTCAGGGCTGGGGAGTCGCTGTGTGGTAAAGGGCACTTGCTGTGTTCTGGAGGAGCTGGGCCTCATTCCTATCACCCATAGCTATCTGTAAGCCCAATCCTAGGGTATACATCACCCTTGCCCTCTTCTGACCTTCTAAGGGCACCGGGCACACACATGGCACACAGACATACATGCAGGCAAAGTGCTCATACACATAAGAAAATAAACGAATCTTAAGAAGAAAGGAAACTAAATATAAATATCCTGTCTCTTCTGAGTTTCCTTGTAGTGTCCCGCCGTGAGAAGCTGCCACTCTTGTCGATCGCTATGATGTTTGACGAGAGTTCCGATCAGAGGCACACACATACACGGAGCAGATGAACCAAGCAGCTTTGGTCACGCATGCTTCCTGTATTGCTGAGACCAGCAGCACATGCAAAACTCCAGTGTGAGAGCCTCCGCTGGTGTGGACAATCCACAAACAGGAGACGCAAGCCAGCCGGACTCGTCGGGCCAGCGCCCTCCCTCACGATCACCGCAACCACAACACCAACTATCTGAAATGCTTGTTGGGAAAAACAGATGGGAAGAATCAGCTGGTCCATAACAGGCCTTCTCCAGTCAGTCCTAAAGGCATGCACGTAAATTCATCTTATAAACAGCCATAGCTGATTTCAGAAAAGGATCATTCTATCCTCATTAAAGATGGCTGCTTCCCCTCCCCCATGACCCACCAGAGATTTTCCCAGAGAGAAAGGTACAAAAGCCACCATTAAGCTGGTTTACACTATTGGCCACACCCACAAATAAAAGCAGCAGGAACCATTTTCAAAGTCCCTTTCCTGTGGATGATTCTCCCTCAGACAGAGGAAGGGCCCAGTACAAGGCTGCAGTAGCAACTCCTGTGCTGACCTCAAGAGATGCCGCTGCACCTGACGCCCTACGCCTCAGCACAGAGGTTGTCAACCCTCCGAGACATGTGCTTCCCATCCAGCTGTGAGAGAAACTGGCAGCTGACAGTCCCTTCCCACGCCCAGGAACCTTGTAAAGAAGACTTAATGAAAAAAATAAAATAAAATAAAGAAGACTTAATGATGTCGCTGCCACAGAGGGCCGGAACAGCTGCCCTAATGTCCAAACTCCAGAAGGATTTAACTTATTTTCCTCTTCTACCTATTCATTTGAGGTGGGATCTAGTACAGTCCAGGTTGGCTTGGATTCCCTTTATAGCTGAGGATGACTTTGAACTTCTGATCCCAGGAGCTGAGTTTAGGCATGTGTAGCACACTGCCCAGTGTGTGTAGTGCCAGGGATCAAATCCAGGGTACGACGTATGGGCAGGCAAGCACTCTACCAACTGAGCTACATCCCCGGTCCACCCCCACCCGCCCGCCCACACACACACAGGAAGACATCCAGTAGCAAAACCCCAGGTCCAGTTGGCAGCCCTTCCTCCCAGTGATCTTGAAGACCGGGGCGGCGGTCAGGTGACTCCTCGGAGCAGAGTCAGCACTCGATAAAGACTGAGATTACATTAAAGAGAGGGCAAACAAACCTGCGAGCGGCATCTTAGTTTCAAAGTGGGAAAGGATGCTTGGACACGCACCGGGCATAGATTAAAACGCGGACGCTTTTCTTTGGATTTACCATTTGTATCTTTATTCAGTCTGGACTTAACTGGTTTCTCCGCCTCTCCCTACAACACTGAAACTTTTCAGCAGGCGACCCTGCCTTCTCTAATTTGATTTTCTGGATCCGAGACTTTCATCTTCTGAATCGCTGCTTATCCCGGGTACCGGTGGTGATCAGCTCCCCAAGGATTGTTTGACTGTGGCTCAAGATTTAAATTCTCGTCTCAAAGAATTTAAATCTCTTAATTCTCCGAAACTCACCTACCCTCCGCCCCCTGGGCACACCCCTCCCTCACAGGCTCCCCCGCCCGCCCGGTGCATTAGGTCTTCGAGCCTTTGACATCACTCGACTCTGAATAAAAGAGCTGGAGTTTTGTTACCAGCGAAACGAACTCTATCTTGGAGACATCCAAGTTGTGTGTGGATTTGGCATAAGCTTCTTTCAGAGGCTGCTACTCCGTTATTGGGCCTGTTTATGCCTAAAAAGAAGATTCTGTGTTCTATTGTGTCCAAAGCTTTCAAAGTGCGATTGTTCAATTTGCAAACTGCAATTGGTTAACCAAGCTGAACTTAATTAGCCTGGAGATCCTACAGCCCACATCAAACCCCAGTGTTTGATGTATTCTGCGGCCTTCCAAGCTGCCTACAGCTGGCTGAGGGTCACAATGAAAAGGCAGGCGGGCTTAGGTCTGGGAACTGAAATGAGCCGCTCTGAGTGCGGCTTTCCTTGAGTTTTCTGGGGCTGTGCAGCTCTGACCTTCTCCAAATCAATCCTCTGCGGATTAACATGTAAAGCAGAGCTGAATTAATTTCAGAAAGGGAATATGAGATCAGCCTAGGATCGTACAAAACATCTAACTCCTAAATACACTAACGCCATTCAACGGGAAGCTGTCAATAAGAGGGGCGTGGGGGTCCAGGGAGGGGCAGTCAGAGGCTGTGAAGGTTGGGGCAACCTATCAGGCTGGTTAGCTCACTGCCTCCTTCTGCAGCATGGCTAATGCATTCCTCTAGAAGTTAATCCCATTTCTAAGGACCCTCCTGCGAGGCCCTCGCACACAGGCCGTGATGAATGAGAACTAAAATGCATTAAAATTCTCAACAACTTCACCAAAAGGCACACTATTAGACGCTGAGTGTCCCGGGTAAGACGGTTCATTAAAGGTGCGGGTCTTAGAGAACCCCTGCTTTTGTCCTCACACACTGGGGAGAAAGGGGCCCGGGTGTCACTTGTGATACCTGCAGTCAAAATATTTTTACATTAGGTCGTTGGAGTAATCACGTAAGAAATGCTGCACGAAGCAGGCCTTTTTCACCATCTGTCTTAAACGCCGTTATCCCTCCCGCGCCTGGAAGATGCGTTTCCACGGCTTTAGCCACACAATAATGTCATTAAACCCACTTTTTAAAAAAAAATCAAACATGAAAGAGTACTTAATTTCCCTTGAAGAACGAGCGTCGTCGTCGAACGCTTCTCCTCCCCCCCCCCATTGTATTTTGCTTGTACTCAATTAAGAGATAATTTAGCCGTTTATCAAGATGTGATCTGAGCTGATCCGTCACGGACATTCGCTGCAGCTGCTTCTGCAGGCGAATCTGCGGCCACGGGGTGCACGATGGGACGGTGGCCTGAGGGCGTTGTGGAGTCCTCAGCTACAGCACGGGGAAGGCCGCACAACCCCAGATGTGATCATGACACACGTGAACACCCAGGACCAAGCACTTGGAACCCTACAGGACCGGCAGGGACTCAGAAAACAAAACTGCATGTCACCCAGAAGCCAGAGAGCCTTGGTGGCTCAGGGCATGGACGTCCACCCTGGGTGCTTGCTCGGTGCCACTTGAGCACAGGGCTCCGTTGGGTGCGGGGAGGGGGGGCAGCAGCGGGGCACAGCCACACAGTCCCCATGAGTCATGGTGTGCCCATGCCCGTGGGGTCCCCAAGGTATCTGACTGTTCCCGTGGCACTTCCCCTTGTGCTGAACATCACACGAGGAACCCTGAAGTCCTCACCTTTACACTGGCCTCCACACATGGAGGGGCTGGCTCTGCGTGAGCTGGGGACACACACTTGTTATCGCACAAACCCTCCTTTCTGCTTTGCCTTGCTTATCTGTGGAAGCGTGAATCTAGCCCAGCGGTAGACTGGCAGCACAATTTCAAATGTGCAGCCTGCGTGTGCTGGATGTCTGCCGCACTTCCGTTTCTACGCGGCTGGAAGGATGGGAGCACGGGAGTGCTCCAGAGCGGAGAATGTGTTACCCTCACCCTGTGAGCCTGGACCATCTCAGGTGCAGAGTCTGAGTCACCTGTATAAATGCAACATGGTTGGGTTTGGCGTCTGCATTACCTAGCTGAGTATTTTCTGTCTCCAGCCACGTCGACTGGAACTATTTAGCTATTTCCTCCCTCCCGTCCTTGGAGGAAAAAACTAATTTATTGTCCTCAGAGGTTCTCTACCTATCTGACCCCATGACACCAGGACAAAGCAAGAGAATGGAACACGGTGGATGATCACAGGAGGTCCCTCCCCTCTACCCCACTTTCGGTCTGTGCTTCTAGTGGGTTGTAGCCATCTGTGGTCCAAGAATATTACATTGAAAATTCTGGAGGTAAACATTTCGGAAATGTCAAGTGGCATGCCATTCTGATAGCACGACTGAATGTTGAGCTATCATTCATCCTACCTGGCATGTGATCTTCCCCTCGTCCCGTGTACCAACAGTGTATAGTCCCTCTCACTAGCCAATAGCACCCTTGATGTCTGTGCTCAAATAGCCCTTATTATACTTACTAATGTCTTCCAAACATAAAAATACGGATGCAGGCAATTTGAATGTACTGGTGAAGCCATAACAAGATATGGGTAAAGGTTGTTATGGGCGTATCTGTTTGGGAGACAACCCCACGTGTGTTGGGTTTGCTATGATCCCTGCATAGTTATCTTCTGGGAATATGCACAAAAGACAAGGCACATTCACTTTCCCTAACCACGAGAGAGAGAAATACAAATCAGATATTATTTCCTTTCTATCAATACCCCTGGAAACAAGGAGTCCAAACAGCGACTCACACAACTGACTCGTGCTTCACGTAGCTCCGTCCCTTGGGAAGTGATTTGGTGAGGACCTGCTGCCGGACATCAGCATTATGGTCTCAGGTCCCACTGGTGCGTTGGTGCTTGGGTTTATCGCAATATGTTTTTTTGTTTGGTTGGTTGTTTTAGTAAGGAAAGAAAGACACCGGGCATTGAAATGTTACTTCAGGATCTCGGGGATTTGGAAAAGACAACTGTAGAGATTACAATGTTAATGATTTACGGGGTGATGCTGGCAGCTGCCCCAACCTCAGCAGGACCCAACTGGGTGCCTGGAGCTGGACACCGCAATAAGTGGACAGGAGCATCCTCCTGCTATGTGGTCCTAAGGAACTACCTAGAATCATCTCTCCATTGTCCATAGACAGGAAGTATTTATCTGTTGCCCATCATTTTGACCAAGGTGTACACAATGGAAACTCTTGAGTTTCTATGCATCTGTGCAGTGCCAGGTAGGGCATCATCTGCAGGGTTTCAGTCTGTTCAGGTTGGAGAAGCAGAAAGACACAAACACACACAGGTGGTGCTGCCAGGTACACCTGTTAGATGTCATCACAGCAATGGCCAGGAGTGAGGTGGGTGTGAGCACGACCCAGCACACCTCCACAGCAATGGCCAGGTGTGAAGTTGGTGTGAGCACAGCCCAGCACACCTCCACAGCATGGCCAGAAGTGAGGTGGGTGTAAGCACGACCCAGCACACCTCCACAGCAATGGCCAGGAGTGAGGTGGGTGTGAGCAAGACCCAGCACACCTCCACAGCAATGGCCAGGTGTGAAGTTGGTGTGAGCACAGCCCAGCACACCTCCACAGCAACGGCCAGGAGTGAGGTGGGTGTGAGCACAGCCCAGTACACCTCTACAGCAATGGCCAGGAGTGAGGTGGGTGTGAGCACAGCCCAGCACACCTCCACAGCAACGGCCAGGAGTGAGGTGGGTGTGAGCACAGCCCAGCACACCTTTACTGTAATCTTCACCCAGAAAGGATATGTTTCAACGCTTGAAACCTCTCTCAAATAAAACTCTCGAAAACAATAGCATACAATCCTAGCCAGGCTCAAGTAAGACTGTGTGCATTACTTGTTCTTATTGCTGTGTCAAAATACCAAACAACACCCACTGATACAGTCTGCCATGGCGAGAGGTGTGAGGTGGCTACACATACTCTTCACAGGAAGCAGAGGTGCTAATTAGAATATCATTATCATAAATGCTAATGTTCTGTTTGCTTCATCCATTTCTTTCATTGTGGGATACCAACTACACCCAGGTGGGTTCTCTCTCCTCAGTTAAACCTCTCTGGAAATAGCCTTACAGTGATCCAAGTCCTGTCAGGTTGACAAGATTAACCATCACAATCTCTGTAGACTGATCTTAGCTGACAGACCTGGGATGGAAGCCCTTGAGAAAATAAAACCAGGAACATACAACTTCCTGTGATAACGGGAATTTTTCCCCCCTGTTGTTTTGCCATTTTCAGTATAATACAGTCTGTCCCACTCCCCGGGCTCTCTAAGACCCATCTAGTTCAGTGTATCTAAAATCTCTGTCAGGCTGGCTGAAGTCCTCGCCACAATGAGGTGTTGTTAGAGCCGTACTGTACAGATGAAATGGCTCAGCCTTACACACAACTAGCAGCCGGTCTGTAGCTCAGTCACTGTGCAGCCCTGTCCACTGGGATGAGGTATGGGTGAATTCCCAACCTCGATTCTCCTCGTTAGAGCAGCAAGGCCTGCTGTCTGCACCAGTGCTGAACAGGACAGTCCAGGGGTGGACTGGAATGTCTGAAGCCCAGATGTCCAACACAATGGAGAACACACCTGAAGTCAGTTTTGGGACCATATGAGGGGCTGCAGTACACGAGCCACGGGGACTTTGGGGTGCCACTTGCTTTGGGATTTGAGCTTGCTCACGGGCTCCAAGATGGAGGGCAGTTATTGGTTGAATTGGGACCCCAATTAAAAAAAAAAGATCCTGGAATGCTAACACCCAGGATGTTACATTGTAACCTCATTTGTGCCTTGGCAAAGTCGTCAAGGAAGAAACAGGTTACATTGTAACCTCATTTGTGTCTTTACAAATATCACCAAGTTGGAAACAGGTCATTAGGGTAGCAGTTAACCTTAAAGGAAAACCACATGCAACACTCATGCAGGGGAGGAATCGTGTGACGTGCAGGTGTGAAGCTGTGTGCTGTATGCTAGGAAATGCTGGAAAGGAGAGACAACCAGGGAGAAGGATCTTCCCTGCTGGGTCCTCGACTTTCAAATGTACCTCCAGTTTAGAGACAATAAGTTTCAGTCACTTAAAGCCACAGCCCTATAATAGCTTGCCTAAAACTCCAACAATCACCCTACCTAAGCCTCAAGTTCCTTGGGGTATAGCTTAGGGGAGGGACCTTTGCATATGAGTAAGTTTCTGGGATTAATCTCCAGCTCCCAAAACACAACTGATCAACTGATCAATAATGTATATTCCTTTAGTTTGATACTAAAAATAATTACTGTCTGTTAATTAATTCTTGAGATTGGTTGGGTTCTAATGTCTGTGATTTTGAGCGTGTACTCACACAGACACACACACACACATTCATGCACACACATGCAAACACATGCATATGTGCACATGAATATGCACACACATGCACACGGACACACATATACGAACTCATGCACATGCATGCGCGCGCGCGCGCGCACACACACACACACACAGAGTTTTGATTTGTAAGATGTGCCCCATTCGTCCTTCCTTTCTCAACTCCAATACACTGGGTAGACTCACTTCCCCAAGCTGTTCCGAGTCTGAGGCCCCTGTCCAGTCACAGGATCAGCCCTTCCGGAGGACCATGGATCCTGAAGGCTCCTCTGCTACCTGCCATCACACCTATAATGCGGTGGCAAACACCAAACAGCAAGCCAGGAACTGCCAAGGATAAAATCCAGTCGGAACTGGAACTCTCACACCTGCCAGCCCTAGCTGAAGAGCGTAAAGTGAGGGGCACCACTCTCCAAAATGACCAGAGGAGAAACATCTGGAGATGGAGGAGGCTTTTCCACCTAATGCCAGGAATAAGAGGCCCACATGGATTTTTAAAAAGAAAAGAAAAATGAGGGGGATTGCCCCGGCTTCACTCTGGACCAATTTTAGTGTGAGAACAACAAAAAAAGAAAGCCATCCGGCCCATGATTTTGCACCGGCCTGCATGCTTTGTGGGATGGTTCTGACTAGCCTGTGTGAATTTTTTCCAGGAACTATCCGAAATCATCTTTTAGGCTTTCAGTGAAGGAGATGTTGGCTCTCTTCCTCCTGTTCTGGGTCATTCTCTTTCGTACAGGCCTAGCAGAAGCCCTCCATGACAGGAGATGCTTCTCTGATGGTTGCACGGCGGTCCTTCCCTGTCCCTTGGGATCCGGTGTTAGGTCTTCTTCTTAGTTATCAACACTACTTTCTGTAACAGTGTGCTGGTGGCTTTTTTCTTTTCCTAAATATACTAAAGATCTATGCCACCCATCAATTTTAACTTTTAAGGGACAAGTAAATCAATCCTAATACAAGATGACTAAAAATTCAGAATAAAAAATAAAATGTAAATGGGAAAGGTAAGCAACCCTGACTCCAAGGAGGGGAGGCCGGAGCCGCTGCCTGGTTGCTGACGAAGATGGAGCCTTCACAGTGACTGCGAGGACGGCGCATGGTGAGGACTGAGCGGAGCACAGGAGAGGAAGTTGCTGAATGTGAGATGAAAGGAGGGCGGCAGCCTCTGTGAGGCAAGAAGCCACACAGGAAGTGATATATCTCTGGGGCCTGTGTGAAAGGGCTCTCAAAACACAGGCAAAGCTTGGATGTAGTCCAGCATCCATGGATTATCTCTGTGGCGCCTGGTAGTAGTAAGCACCTCAGGAGACGAGCCAAGGATGAAAGCGAGGGCTCTAGAGGTGCTGGGAGGCAGCAGGGGCCTTTCTGGAGATGAACTCTGCAGCAGAGCTGAGGAGGAAAGACTTGGTACCCCAGCGATGTGGAGAGACTTAGGACGGCTGATGGGAGCAGCCCACAACACATCCACTGATCCTGCTTGTCCTCAGACAAAGCCTTCTTCTTTGAGATGGCCCTGGGGATAGATCAGGGGGACTGGTACCCCAAGGCCTCCTACACTCCTCGTGGGCTGATTTCCTGCCTTTGAGATACTGCACCAATGCACAGGGGCATGCCCAGATGCCCTGCAGGTGAGGCTCTGGAGGTGTGCTCCTGTGAGGTTTGAAGATCCTCTCTTGCAGCTCTGCTCAGCTTCTGCATGTCCAGTCCCCATCATGGTGGAGCAGCTAGAGTGCCCAGGGCCTGGGCACAAGCTTCCCGGGTGCTGTGAGCGGGTGCAGCCACAGTGGGGATCTGTCTTGGGGTCTCAGCTGCAAGGGAAGCTCTTGAGAACAGCAGGTCCAGCGGGGATGTCTTCTTGCCGAGCAGTGGCCACTTCAGAGACTGTGACCCAGGAGTTCTTCTCGAAGCCAGCGAGGAGTCAAGACCTCGTGGTCGGTCACTGACCTCCCAAGTCCCCAGGCACCTGCATTAAATTCCATTCTGCTGAGACTGTCTGTCTCAGTTGGGGTTTCTATTCCTGTACAAACATCATGACCAAGAAGCAAGTTGGGGAGGAAAGGGTTCATTTAGCTTACACTTCCACACTGCTGTTCATCACCACAGGAAGTCAGGACTGGAACTCAAGCAGGTCAGGAAGCAGGAGCTGATGCAGAGGCCATGAAGGGATGTTACTTACTGGCTTGCTTCCCCTGGCTTGCTCAGCTTGCTTTCTTATAGAACCCAAGACCACCAGCCCAGGGATGGTACCACCCACAATGGGCCCTCCCCAATTGATCACTAACTGAGAAAATGTCTTACAGCTAGATCTCATGGAGGCACTTCCTCAAGGGAGACTCCTTTCTCTGTGATAATTCCAGCTTGTGTCGAGTTGACACAAAACCAGCCAGGACACTGTCCTAACTACCGGGCCCACAAGGGGGTCTGTCTGAGCTGACCTCCAACTCACAATGAACATGATTGTCCTGTAGCATTTTCTAGAGTGGCCATATCAATAGATGGTTCATGTTCTGACCCAGTCCACTCAGCACGAATGACGTACACACCAGCACCGCTCCCCTTTTACCAGGGAGAAAGCGCCCCCGTCCACGGTGAGTCAGTTAAGCCACAGGAGCGGGCTTGCCATGCTGCCTTCCAGTAAGTTTAGAGCTTCCTCAGGGAAGACCAAGGGGAGAATGGAGACGCTGGGATTCCAGGGTCTAAGGAGGAAAGGACGGACCTGAGCTCAGAGGAGAGAGTGAAGGACAAGAGAAGGTCAGGTGGGCTACAGAGGTGTTGTAACAGACAACCGTGAAGGGAGGTCGCAGGCTGCATGGCACAGCCAAGGGGACAAGAGGCGACGAGGGAGTAGTAAGTGAGGATGCCCACTGACGGGATGGGGAGGGCGGGAGCTTATGACTGAGTCTGTTTGGAGAAGAAGCAACTCCTCTCCAAACGTGCACACCCAGCGGTGAGAGCAGAGAGAACCGCGCCACAGAAGCTCTCTGCTGGAGAGGCTCCTGGCGACCTCGCTGTCTGCTCCCCTGTGGCTTTATCCTTTCTTTAAGAATTAAAGTCTGTGTCTTCCACCTCCATTCCGTGTGCTGAGAACAAGAAGGGATACCCAGCTTTTCCTATGTGTGGAGTCGGGAAAGGACGTCTGGATCCACAGCTTAGAAGGAACCGAGTAAGAGGATCTAGCAGCCCAGGGCACAGCGGCGACACTCGGTCCTGACAGCACGACCGATGTCTACACATCATCCCCATTTGTATCTCTGATACTGGGGACTTGTGCCAGAAAGCTCGAGAGTTCTACACTCCTGCCAGGGTCAGCACCCTGGAAATGTATAAGAAAGTGCCCCAAAAGTTCCTTCCCTCCCTCCTTCCTTTTGCCCGAGAGGTTAACAGCAGATTCAGCCCACTTTGTCCTGACTGTAACAGATAACATAACGCCGCATTTTCACTAGCGGCGAAGACAATTCGCATTAGAGAAGCCCTTCTATCCACCGGGTTAATTTTTTAAGTGGATAAGCAATTAAAGATGCCAAGTAGATTAAAATTGATCCCCTGCATAAAAGTTGTGATCAATAAAAAAAGACCATGTGTAAATTTGATTGCATAAATCCCGTTTACTTAAGCCGATCGTGAGCACAGTCTCCAGGGTCACGCCTTCCATCTCCTCAAGAAGGAAAAATGTAATAAAGGTCGCTCTCGGCCTGCAGAAAATGCCAGAATGTCCGTTCAGAAACGTGAAACCACCCTTAGGAGAAAAGCGGGCCGTGATCGGCTTATGCTGTTAATGAAGGAAAACTGAGTGATGTTTAAAAGACAAACAAAAGAGTAGCTAAGTTTCCAAACAGGAAACACAAAGGAAAGTGCTCTAAAAATCCGCCTCACTTCGTATAACAGGTTCCAGTTTGTCCCTTTACTGGTTTATGGCCTGGCAACTTGACATAGTGTCCTTCATCTTGATGTGGGCATAGCTCGGACATCATCCATCTCCTCCTCCTCCTCCTCCTCCTCCTCCTCCTCTTTCTCCTCTTCCCCTTCTCTCTTCCTCTTCTTTCTCCTCCTCCTCCTCCTCTTCCTCCTCTCTCTTCCTCTTCCTCCTCCTCCTCTTTCTCCTCTTCCTCCTCTCTTCCTCCTCTTTCTCCTCCTCTTCTTCCTCCTCTTTCTTCTCCAGCAAGGCAGCTGCTAAGCTGGGGAGGGGTCAGAACAAACAGAGGAAGGCAGTGATGTCTGGGATCTGGAGAGCCCCACCCCAAAATCACTACTGATGCCGGCAGATACTTCCAGTGACCAGCAGTCAGCTCACGCACACCATGCGGGCTTTGTGAGGTTTCTCTTTGACTGATCTCTCCCAGGTGCTGAGGAGAATACAGGAACAATTGGGACAATCTCACCACAGCCAGGCTCATATCCTGAGGTCACGGGATTCTAAAGATGGAAGCGAATTTCTTCTCTAATTGTAAAGGTGGTGTGACCATGCATCAAAGAAAGTAATGGAACCGGAGAGTGTCCCAGCCAACAGGCTGAGAAAGATGGCAAGCATGAGTGGTGTTGTTGAGAGACACTGTGCAGGAGAGTGAGACCAGCATCCAGGAAACAGATAGTGGAGGGTTCAACCCTGGGGGTTGGGGGGAATGTTAGGAGTGACCAGGCAGCAGATAGAGCAAGCTCAAAGGTGACCACCTATGAGTGTCTTGTGGTGGCCGACTGAGGCTGCTTGGGAAGAGGCTGCCCCACAAATGCTTCTAAAGCTTAACTCTGAAGGCAGATACCAAGTGTTTAGGTTGAACATGAGAAGAACATCTGAGGGAAAAAAAAACAGTTCTCACTCAGGACCAGGCTGAGGGACAGCGGCCTTTTCAAGATGGCCACCCTCTAAGGTGTACAGAAGAAGGTCTTCCACCTCATCATGAGCCCTTCTGGCCGAGCCTCTTAGAATTAAAGCCAACGGGGAACCCGGGGTGATGGAGTCAGGTTTTCAATAAAATGGCTCTGTCTGTCTTGCATGTGATGACAAAAGATTTTACTTTACATTATGTCAAGAATTTTATGGGGCAACAAGCTTTCCAGAACTGAACCCTCTTACTTGAGTCTCATGGAAATCAGGCAATTGTAACCATCACCTTTTGGGTTAAAAAATCTGACTGAATCTAAATACCAACTAAAGACTGCTTCGTGAGCAGTAAGATTAAATTCAGAGCAGATGTGGATGCTGGGAATAAACTCACAATCTCTCCAGATTACAGCCAAAGCAGTAATTGTATCATCTGCCCCTCTCTAGACCATAAATCCAGACATAGTTCAGAAGCCATCCTGATTGCTGGCTCATGCCCAGCCTGGTGCAGAATCCTGGGGACGTGCTCTCTCCTGACGCCCCCACAAGGCCTCGGTGCCCATGGCAGGCCACACCCAGGGCTCCCTACTCCTTGAGTTAATGAACTGGGCGTCTCTCCCAGTCCGGGGCTGGGATCAGGTATCCCAGGAATAGGTGCTTTTACATGCCCTAGATCAGCTGTCCTGGGCGGGCATGCCAGGGAGGGATCTAATGACCCACTTGAGGATGTCACGCTCTGTGAGGAACAATCAACACCAGGGAACTTAAGATGTGAAAATGTTCCCTTGAGCATGTCAGAGCTGGAGTCCTCCTGTGTGTAATTCAGCCTCACCGAAAGAGCTGATTCTTATTTTCGAAATTCATCTGGGAGTCACCTGACTCAAAGTGGCTCTGCCACCCTTTCCTTCTACCCCACCCCCACCCTCCCACCCCACCCCCACCCGTTCATGTCTGGTGCAATGTCTTACTCTACAGTGACATACGAATCTGCCGGTGCCATTCATGTGTCTGAATGCTCGTCCACCATTTATCTGGCATCGATAGACTGCAGGACGAGCCCCCTCCCCGACCAAGGCAGTCTGCATCCCCCGCCATGAGACAGGGGCTGGGAAGATGCTACCCCCCCCACATCCCCCCAAACTCCACTGTGTTCTCACCTTGCCCTCAGGTATGGAGAAATCCTGCTGTGATTTTTATTTTTTTAAAGGCAGCAGGTGTCAAGGCAGGATCTGAGCTTCTCTCTCCTGCAGCCGGAACTGAACCAAAACCGTGTGGTGAATGATAGAGTACATGAGTGGGGTCCTGGGGCTGCCTGACCCACCTGCCAGAGGAGGCTGTGTATGAAGCGGGGAGCAGGGGACGCTTGAAGCACTGGTGTTGTGTATGCGCTAGTTGTTGTAATTAGGCTCCTTTAAGAAACCTTAACAGAGAGGCAGCTCAAAATCCCCCAAGGACAGGATGTCTCTCAAGTTCAGACATTTCAAACTACAATACGAAAAGTGGCTTCTTGACCACATGCATGCCAAGGACAACTAAGAAAATGAAACGACCTGGTTAAGTTTAGGAAATCCTTGCCCAGAAAGCAAGGAGGAAGGAACAGGTGTCTAACTAGTGGGAGCTGCTAGTGCAGCTCTTTAATATCAGGCTCACAAAGTTACCAGCGGGAATGTAGAGAGCGAGGTGAGGTGCCGGGTGAGGTTGGACAACGTGAGAGAAAAGCCAGCGGACTGAGACTGAGCCATGAGTGATCGTTCTTTACGCACGTTAGAAGAGTGTGATTTTGGAGACGTGGGCAGGATGGCTACAGTCACTAATGTAATGTCAAGTTAGACAGCGGAAGCCACTCTCAGCTTGGTGGGCCAGGGGCACTGTGGTTCTCATCCCCCGGGGAATGACGGCAACCGGGGTGGGGTGGGGCTCCAGGACATGCCCGACACACAGGTTCTCTGAGTGGGGACGTAAGCAGTCCTTGGAGAATGGCCTCCTTACCAACCGCTGCCTCCAGTCCCCCCCCCACCCTCCTCCCCGTTTCCGCTAACTGTAAGGGTAGAGGACATTCAGGGACTACTTTTCTGTCACAGTCTTGGTGAACCTGAGGAACAGTCTGACTTTGAAGAAGTGAAGCAAGATAATCCTTCTCCGGGACCCAGGACCAGGAGCACTTCCACCCTGCGGGGGTTGGGGGGTGGTAACCTGTCACTGTCCACCACCTTGCTGCTTACCAACCGGAGCTGTCTTTCCTTCTGTAATGGACACACAGACTCAGTGTCCACACCCCATATGCAGAACCGTTAATGCCCAGTGTTTGTAGGTGCCGTGAACCCAATGAACTCAGAGGAGCTCACCCCAAGTGACCCAGGCCCTACGTCCATCAAGAGTATTCTCCCGAGAAGGGAGAGAAGAAAGAAGGCCACATGCCAAGTGAGGCAGAGACCTAAGACATGCAGCTGCCAGTCGGGAATGCCTAGTGCCAGGAGATGCAGAAGGAACAAAGACTGGATCCCCACTTAGAGCCACCAAAAACTCCACCCTGTCACACCTGATCTTTGACTGCGGCCTCCAGAATGCTGAGGGAATTATTGTGGTGACTGTATAGGGCAGCTTCAAGAAACACCCCAGTTAGACAGGCGCACCCCTGTCATCTGCAGGCAGCAAGGGCGCATCACTCCGGCAGTTTCGGTGCCCACAGTGCCCGTGCTGTCAGGGCAGCTGAAACGCTGGGTTCTACGGCTGTGAGATGGGGTCCGGCAGGGTGACGGTAGCTGTCTCTTGAGACTGGATGCAAGGGGTCGCAGACAGCATCGTCATGCTTCTTAGAGTAGTTCTAGTACACGCTGGGTCAGCCACCACCATCGACACCAGCTTTCAGAACTACACACTATAAACTATAGGAATCTTTATGTTCCCCTGACAGACGGCGGGAGGACACTTTGCTCTAGAATTCATCATTTGCAGACAACTGCTTTCCTTTCTATCTATAAACAGAAGCTTTGGCTTGGTTATAGGATGTGAACCCTAAAAGTCAACAGGCACACCAAAGATATAACTGAACAGCGACAAAAGCCAGCTCAGCGGTTAAACCCTGCATGTGTGTTTACGTCTTCAGATAGACAGATGCCCCAAAGCCGTGTGTGGTCTGCAGGAACTTATATGTGTTTCCCATCCCAGTGACATTAGCATGTAGAACCCAGGAGAACTGCACAGCATGTTGTGTCGTTCCGCATAACAAGTTCTAAAGGAACACTTACTCCCCTGGGTGTTAGGCTACTGGGTCATGAAAGGTATACTTGTAACTTGTTACCACAGCGCTGGAGCGCTTTCCCACAGGCGGGAAGCGTAAGGACACAGACTCCACCACTCAGAGGGGAGGTTTAGGAGGTGTCTTAACTAGTTCATCTTCAGAAAAAAAGTAAACATGGCTTTATTTGAGAAATTCATAACATCTTATAAAGTTACAACTTTAAATAACATTAACTTACGCTTTAAGATGACAGGGCCTCACTATGTAGCCCTGGCTGGCCTCACACTCACAGATGTCTGCCTGCCTCTGCCTCCTGAGTACTGGGATTAAAGGTATGAGCTACCATGCCAAGCCTTGAAATTTTTTTTAAATAAACATATTCTATATAAAATATATAGAATATGCCAGGGGATTGGGGATTTAGCTCAGTGGTAGAGCACTTGCCTAGCAATCACAAGGCCCTGGGTTCAATCCTCAGCTCTGGGGAAAAAAAAAAAGACAAAATAACAAAAAGACCCCCCCCCAAAAAAAATCTGCCCGTCAATAATGCCTTTCTGGCACTGATGGTATCCGTGGCAAACACAGATTGTCCTCTAGACATGTTCCCTCCGATACTTAACACACAAGATTGTTAAGACAGCAAAACTATTCTAGAAGAAAATGTAGTGGGTAGATACATGCCAGTATGTTTTTGAAAAATCTACAGAGTGTATAACACAGGGAACAGACATTAATGTAAATAATGATGGACTTAGTAACAATGTATCAACAGAGGCTCATAAACCATAAAAGCCCCACAGCTGTGAGAGTTGTTTGTAACAGAGAAACCGGGGGTGGGGAATAGGCGGGGAGCCGTTCCTCTAAGCGGGATGGACCATGCCTCCTGGTTAAGGGCTGGCACTCCTAGCTCTTGGTGACAAGTACTGCTCCTGCAGAAGACCCAAGTTTGGTTCACAGTACACACATCAGGAAGCTCACAGTTGTCTATAACTCCAGTTCTGGGGAATCCAATGCCTCTGGCCTAATGAAGGAATCTGCCCTCACATGAACACATCCACACACAGAGACACGCATGATTAAAAATAAAGAAAATAAGTCTGAAAGAATTCCTCATAAATGAGCCTTATTAACTAAAAAATAAACCATCCTTCCACCTTTTTTTAAGACTTCAATCTCTCGCTTGTCTGCAGAGAACACTATGCAGACGGAAAGAGCAAAGGCCCATTCTTAAGGCTTTGCCTCTGTGTGCAGATAGTCTTCATCGTGGCTGAAGATGCCAGGCGCTACTTTAGAGATGCATTATGGAGAATACCTAGCATGGGTATTTTTCTTTTTCTTTCTGTACTTGGCTGGCGGACCTCTCTGCCTAAGAAAACATGATGCAAGACGTATTCAAATAAAAGCAAGAATGAGGGTGGACTTTAATCCCGCAGAGAGAAACCCAATCGATTGGGCCCATAAGGAAAGATGTAGTCGCTAGGTGCTCCCTAATTACAGCTGCTTTGGTGGGCGAGGCGCTGGCGAGGCAGATGTGGGAGACCATTAAAGCTGCGCTCCAACATCTGTTTACAATTTCGAGGCAATTGTAAATACAGCAGGGAAGGTCAATTGGGCCAATTAAGGCCGATGTGCAAACCCACCACTGTGGATTTCTTTCCAAGCTTAGATAGGCTTGACTCTTTCTGCCTGTATTTCCTATGACCACATGCAAAAAAGGAAAAAAATTAACACAGGAAATGAGCTTAATCATAACTTTTATCCTTTTCAATAGTGACGTTAAAAAAAAAAGGCAGAAAACTTTGGGTTCACAGTCATAAAAGTGCACCCTGGGTTTCACGGAACCTGTGTTCTCTCCCTTACACTGCAAAGCTGCCTCTCCACTCCCTTCCAGGGAGGCAAGGAATGATAAGAGACACACCCTCAGGAAAGCCAGCTCTGTGACACAACCCAAAGATGCTCAGACATCCCTTGGAATATTCCTGCTTTCCCCTTAGTGTTTTCGAGATAAAACTAGAACCTTCCAGAACATTCTAGGCCAGTGCTGTAAAGACCAAGACTGTTAAACAACACCGTCCTGGTAGACCTGGACAGTTAGTAGAGAGGATGAGGTGTCCAGGGCAGGACAGGATCATCTTTGAAGTGGCAACTGAGCCGTTGCCAGTTGGTAGGGGTGTTTGTGACGGATAAGAAACAGGCACAGTGATACCTCTCCCTCTGAATTCAAAATGGTAGCTACTAAGTATATCTCTCTCGTATTGGTTTTGGTAGCCCAGACCTCTAAATGTCTCTCTTTGTGGAGAAGGAGAAAGGATGGTTGGGCAGACTTGGATTCAAGTTCTACATCTTCTGGTCAAATGGCCACAAAGCCTGTTTGCTCATCTGTAAAATGGGAGTTCTACCACCTTCTAGAGCTCTGAAACTCGGTGCATGGTAGGCACTCGATAAATGCTGGGTTCCTCTGTCCTCTTCTGAGGTCATCAAGACACTGCCCCAGGGTTGGACCTGTAGTGCCAATCATGGTAACTGGTTCTCATGAATGCTTTTTCTACTTACTTCTGGGGAAAGTGTCCAGGAGGAGGTCTGTCCAAAGAAAGGTCTGTCCAGGGGGAGGTCTGTACGGAGGGAAGTCTGTCCAGAGAAAGG
The DNA here is from genome assembly GCA_036184795.1 of Tokudaia tokunoshimensis. Lineage (NCBI taxonomy): Eukaryota > Metazoa > Chordata > Mammalia > Rodentia > Muridae > Tokudaia > Tokudaia tokunoshimensis. The sequence goes on from BTHU01000015.1 coordinate 81,127,559, forward strand.
TCTGTCCAGGGGGAGGTCTGTCCAGGGGGAAGTCTAACCAGAGGGAAGTCTGTCCAGAGAGAGGTCTGTCCAGAGGGAAGTCTGTCCAGAGAGAGGTCTGTCCGGGGGGGTCTGTCCAGAAGGAAGTCTAGGCTCTGGGGACATTGTTCCTATATACTATTACCTACTTTGGTTTTGATTAAACAAACAATGCAGCTGATGAAAGCATGCAGCCGGTCCTAATGGCGGCAGCAGAACGGGAAGACTCAGTCCTAACGGTGACACAATGGTGAAGGGAATACAATCCTGGCCGCGGGAATCTGCACTGAGAAAGAATTTTTTTTTGTCTTATGTCTTCTTTTTACTCTTCAACCTTGAGGGTCAGCCCCTCAGGTCTGAGCTCAAATAAAGAGCCCCCTGTCTAAACAACGGCTAAATCTTAGAGCAAACTGCTCGGCAGCATGTGGTTCTGCTGCTGACAACCCTGTCAATAGCCCGGACCTCGGCCTGACTGGCCCAACAATGCCGGGACGCGTCCCTCTAGCGAGCAGGGAGATGGGGAGTCGTTCCAAGTGCAGCTCTTGCAAGGTTTGTAGCCTTTTCAGAAACACAAAAAAATCTAACTAATTCAGCTGGATGGTTGGTCCAGGCATTCCGCTTAAACCAATTTTATAAATAGTGGTATTTGGAACACTCCCACCGCATGGGGTATAAAATGATAAAAAGAAGAGGGTCTCCTGTCCTCCCATCCCCGGAGAAAGCCTGGTAAACTTTCATCTTATTTAAATGAACACAAACTTTTTAATTATAAAAAACATGGGTAATGCTGTGTGTATTATTTTTGGATGTGTTTTATGATCTGTTAGAGCTATGTAATAGATGTATAGGAAGAATCTATAATTAGCTATGTATAGAATGTGTAATTATTGGGCATGGATGGTGTTTTTCTGTATTATAAATCATGGATCAACAAACAGTCACACACATACAGGTCACCCCATCGTCCTCAGGTTAAATTTCTAAGAACTGAGTTGTTGCGTCCAAGTGTACACACAATTGAGGTATTTGATGCACAAGGTAGCCAAGGAGGCTACATTAAATCCACAAGTACAAGAGCATCCTTAGCCTGGTGCTGCTGCCCAAATAACGTGTGTGGGGTAGAGCATGGACTGTACACTCACCTGAGTGGGTGTGCGTAGGGTCACAGCTTGACCTGGGGTGTGTCTTTTCTGTTGCTCTCTGCCCTGTTCTCTTTCCAGACAGGGTTTCTCACTGACAATGGAGCTTGTGAATTCATTGTGACCAGGATGGCGGGCCAGCAGGTCCTGGGAGCTACCTGTCCCCCTCATTCCGAGATTGCTGGGGCTGCAGATGTGACCGGCTTCTTATGTGTATGTCTGAGCTCTGAACTCGAGTCCTTATGCTGATATAGCAAGAGCTTTACCTGCAGAGCCATCCCTCCAACCTCCCCCACCCCAGAGTAACTTTAATCTCTACTAATTTCGCATGCAAAAAAATGTTATTTCTATCTTTATTAATAATGACATTTAGATCTTTCCCACATTTGTACTGGCCGCCTGATGTTTTTGAGAAAGTGCTTGATTCCTTGGCCAGGCTACAGAAATATTAACCCTTCGGTGACAGCATGCCACGTACTTTCTCCTCCACTGGTCAGCGGAATGTTGGTAGCTAGCTGAGGGGATAAGCAGCTGCATCATTAGGCCAGGCCCATCGGCCCCTCTGGTCAAGCTGTGCTTGGATCTTTAACCTTTAAAGAGTTTCCTTCCTATGAGTAAACAATCATACATACCGACTGACACGGTGTGGTCCTGAGTCGCTCTCCTATGGATACATTTCTTTGCATTGTTTGAGAGTTTTATGCACTCCCTCTCCTCTCCCGCCCCCCTCCTCCCCTCCCCACTTCATGGACCGTGCTCATTTTAATTGCGGTGATTGGGAGAGCAAAGCTGAGCTGAGGAAAGAAAACAGAAACCCCCAAGGAGGGAGAAAGAGGTGAGAAGGCTTCTAAAAATAACATTTGGCAAACACCGGGCTTAAATGCACGTCTAATTTGCTCCTTAGTTAATGAAGGAGAAAAATGGAGATTTGGAAGAAAAGGGTCCATTCTAGAACTGCAATAATGAAACCCCACTGAAGACAACACCGACACTCTTGTTATTCATGGAGACCTGATCCTAAGATAACAAGGGATGTATTGATACAACAAGCACTGTGAAGACATTTCATTTAAGTGATGTTATTCTAACAATGACCCAGAAAGTGCTGACCGAGAGTCGTCTGTTACCTGTCCCAGGTGTGCTTGTGGCGGGATAAAACCCACTTAGAGAGCCGCAGGCATCCAGGAACATATGTATGGAGAGGAGTGTTTAGTGTGCAATTAATCAACTATTGTGTGCTACGGGCTGCCTTGTGTGTGTTTATAAAGTGATTAGGCACAAATATATAATGCACACGCACATAAAACTCCTGTTGAAAGGTAAAAAGAAATATCAAACTCGGTGTGTGTTGGCCATTAAATGTAATCATAATCTCATTAGGTTCCAGCAGAGATGAATGGCTGGCCACCGCTGTGCCAACCCATGGTCCTCTCAACTAGGGAAGGAAAAGGAGCCTCAGGAGAGTCTGGCTGGAAGGAGGCTGGAGAGGCTGGGGAACTAAACCCCATTCAGTGTGATAAAGCTGTCTGGAACAGTCTAGAAGTCCTGCTGAGGGTAAAGGTGGCCGGAGCGGAACCCAGTATACGGCGCCATCCTCCTGCCTTCCTGGGTATGTGTGAAATTCTGGCTCAACTCGGGTTCCATTTCTGACTTGCTTTCCCAGATGTGTGCTGGCACTGCAAGCTTCCCTGCCTGCGTCCTTTCTTTTAAAATGTGTGCATGTCGGGGCTGGTGAGACGGCTTGGCGGTTAAGAGCACTAACTGCTCTTCTAAAGGTCCTGAGTTCAAATCCTGGCAACCACATGGTGGCTCACAACCATCCATAATGAGATCTGACGCCCTCTTCTGGTGTGTCTGAAGACTGCTACAGTCTACTTACATATAACAATAAATAAATCTTTGGGCTGGAGCGAGCAGAGGTCCTGAGTTCAGTTCCTAGCAACCACGTGATGGCTCACAACCATCTGTACAGCTACAGCATACTCATATACATAAAATAAATAAATATTTTAAAAAAATGTGTGCATGTCTGTATGAGTGCATCTGAGTATGTACATGTCTGTGTGTGGGTTGTGCAGGCGTACGTGTGTGTGTGTGTATATACATGCACACAGGGGTGTGGAAGCAAAGACAACCTTGGGAGTCATTCCTCAAGAGCTTCTACCTTGCTCTTTTAAGACAGAGGCTTTCACTACTAACTGAGCCCACCATTCAGTAGGCAGGCGACCAATGAGCCACAGAGACCCACCTGCCTCTCCCTGCCTAGTTATAAGTACACGCCACCGTGCTGGCCCGTGTGTAGGTTCTGAGACCAAACTCAGAACCTTATGATCACACGGCAAAGCACTTCACCGACAGAGCCATTACACAACCGTCCCCATATCTGGGATGGAACCCTTCTGCTTGTTACCCAAGTTAACGTTTCTGCTTTTGACGACACACAGATATTCGCTTGCACACTCTTATTAGTTTCCGACACCAGTCAAAGAACTCGGAAGCTCACTCAGCAGCACATTTGCAATCTGTTAAAAGCTGCTTGGCTTAGGCTCTTGCGTCTCTGTGACTAGGCCTCTCACTTGAATGTAATCCTTTTGTCATTTTTTTATTATTATTATTTGTGCCTGGGCCTCCTCTCCTTAGGGCAGAGCTCAAGGGTGAGGGTGAGAGATGAAAAGACCAGAGAAAGCCTGTGTGTAGCAGCGGCTACTTCCTGCAGGGTTAGGGGATGGCCTTCCTGTTTCTGTGTTGAAAGTGAGTCAGTTGAACTGGGACTTGCCCTAACATCACTGCCCATGGTCTCAATGCCTGTGCATCCTCAGTGAAAAGAAAGGAGAGGCTGTAAGAGGGAGGACGGGGGATGGGGGGGGAGAGGGGACGGGGAGGTGAGTTCAGGGGAGCAGTTTTCCTCCTTAGCCCACTCACTTCTTTGGAATTCACAAAGCTAGAGGATAGGTGGGCGCTCAGAGGTGTGCAACCCCCACCCACCCTGCTTTGGGAGTTAGGGAGAATGGGGAAGAATTTCTAACCACATTTCCTAGCCTTCCCAAAGCTATTAGGGACTTAACTTCCTGATGTTACAAATACATTTAGGGATCATAGGGCTATCTCGGGGAACCCCTGTGATAGCGGGCCTAATCTTCAGTCCTCACAGCAACACAGCATGGCCCATACACTGGTCAGATAAGGGTAGGGTCTTAAGACAACCCTCTTATCCTCACCTCCACACCACAAGGCTCCCTCCCTCACTACAGAGTAAAGGCAGAGAGGTCCTCAAAGGATTGGGCGCTGTGGCCACCTACTGTGTGACTCCCGTGCAAACTATGTGTATTTATCAGTTCACTCTGGAGTCGGTGACAAGCCACACAGGCCTAGGGACCCTCCGTTCTCTCAGCACCACAGGAGAGCAGTCAAAGAGGCTCATCAGAGCTTGCGGCAGGCCCTCAACGGCGGGTGGCTAATTCACCAGATAACCACGGTCCACAGCCAGAACCTGGGCCGTGCTGCTTACAGTGCCAGCCATCGCTGTCCCATTGACAGCGAGCCATACGAAGACAGAGCTGAGGGTCCCTGCTCCCAGTTGGTTCTGATTGGTAAACAAAGTTGTCGGCGGCCAATGGCTAGGCAGAGAGAAAGAGGTGGGACTTTAGGATTCGCGGGCAAGGGGACTGTGGGAAAATGAGAGGTGCAGAAGAGAGAGTACACCACTCCTGTAGAAGCTGGGGAAAGGCGGCTTCCCTGCTTGGGTTTAGATAGCAAAGATGGAAGATAGAAGTGTGGGAGTGGCCCAGCCATTGAGCCGTTTAAGGCATGTTAAAACAGAAGGGTGTGTGTGTGTGTGTGTACACAAGTACATGTCTACATACAAGTGCATGCTTGTATGCAGGTACATGTGCGTGTGACTGTATATGACGAAGGAAAAGGACAGCTTTGGCTGATGTGTGTCAGGCTCCGCATACTTTGCTTCTGAGGCGGAGTTTCTCACTTACCTGGAGCTGGCTCATCAGGCTGAGCCCTACGGATGCACCTATTTCTACCTCATTGCTGGGGGTGGAGAGCAAGCCACCAAGCCCAGCCTTTTCACAAGGGCTCTGGGGACTGAAAACAGACCCTAGGGATTGTGAGCCCACTAAAGACTAACCGAACTATCTCCCCAGCCTGTACCTCAGACACTTTCTGATGAGAGCAGACTATGACTTTCAGAAACAAGACGTTCTGATTCAGGCTGCAGGGCGATATGTCCATGTATCTCCGTGGCGGGGCAGTTGGGGTGCAGACAGCTTTTGTTTGACATCTGGAACCTTCCATGACTGAGGTGTTCCAGAATGCCTGACTTCAGGGGGAAGCGAAGAGAACTGTAACACAGGCACCTCACTTCCTCCAGAGAACAAACTCCACGCCACGCTTACCCAGCTAAGCCTCCAAGCGATGGAGCGGGACCTCCTCATGGGAACACAAACACCGACAGGCTGGTCTGGGGTGTAAATGTGGACCTCAACTGAGAACCTACCATGGCTGACCAGCACACTGCAGAATTGGCTTGGCCAGCCACGGCTCAGATCTAAGCATTAGACCGACCCAATTCCAAGGTTCACTGCTTTTTATGAAAGCATATTCGAAGTTGCAGATGGAGTAAAATCATTTTAAGAAACATGTATTGACGATGATGTTTCAAAATGAAAGATTTCAACTTCTTAGCTATTTTTAAGTATCTCGGACTGAACCATGTGACTTTCACAAGTCATAGTAAAGTTTTAAGAACCCTTCAGGAACTGACAAGGTGACCAACTCTAATGGCTACCAAGAAATCCTCCCACGAGTCAGGTGGCTTCGGGTGTTTTCATCGGAGCCGAAGGAGGTCCTGACGTTTACGGCTGGCAAAAATAATTACTGATGGGTACCGAGGTCATCGCTGATGTTTTACTTGTAAACATCTCACAAAAGTTATTGGAGCTGCTTTTTTTTTAAAAGAAAATAAATAAATAAATAAATTCCTTCCATTCTGGAGGAGCTGACATGAGTTTTTGCTATGGAGAAACAATGTGGGCGATCAATAAAAGAGGTTTCCAGCCTGAAACCAGATCACATTAATATAATCTATGGAGAAGTAAACTGGAAATCCAACTTCAAGGAGACAAAACAGTGTAAAATCATAACTATTAAGAAGTTTCTTGGAAACTACAGCAAATGACAGGTTTATCTAAAGCAGCTATTTCAGAAAGACATTGACCTACTGTCATCGAATGTCAATATTTACCATACGGAGAGTTGTATTCTTGGGAAACATTTACACCTTTAAGTGCTGCCTTAAATCCATGTAAGGGGATTTAGGATTTTCAGAACTATTTTGGGGTACACAAAAACAAAGATGAGGAACATTGAGGTCTCAGCACCCCATTTCTGTCCTGAAACAAATGTCCACCGGTTCCTCCGGGAGAAGGCTGCCAGGGAGACCGCCCCTGTGAGAGCACGGACCTGCAGGGGTCCAGCTCTGAGTGCCTGAGGAACTGATGCCTCAGGAAGCCACCCCTGGTGAGCTGGGAGGCTTGAGAACCCAGGGTCCGAGTCACAAAGCAGACCTGGCTCTGTACGAGGAGGTCCTCCACAGGGCCGTCCTACCCCAGGGGCCACAGCAGAACTCCTCCCTTTGGTCTTTTGGTTGCTATTATTGTGATTTTGAGTTCAGAGGGGCCCGGGTCTCTTGTTGTCTTATCTCATCCAATGAAACTTTAATTCTGTTGAACATTCACTGACGATGGAATATCTATCCACAACTGTCCAATTTTAGAACTTGTTTGCATTTTTTTATGTCAACAAAAAGTACCTTTTATACAGTTTTACTTTTATACATTTACCAAATGTACCAAAGACGCTACCGCCTCGGAACCGGAGTGAGCAGGCAGAGTCTACACAGAGCACGGGGTCTGATTCTTACAGCGTGAAACGGTAAACTGCCTGACAACCTCACCTTCACAGAGGCACAGGCTAACTTCCAAACTTCACCTTCACAAGGGACTAGAAATGGGCATGTGCTTATTATTTTATTTTATTTTAGTAAAGTATCTTATTTCTTTCGAAGCTTAAATATTGCATTGATTTTTAAAACTGTGTATAAACAGGCCGCATAACCTACAAATTTTGTTTGTTTTATTTATCTAGTATTTGTTTTTTGTTTTGTTTTAATTGGATATTTTATTGGTTTACATTTCAAATGTGATACCCTTTTCCGATTTCTCCTCTGCAAACCCCCATCCCATCCCCCTTTACCCTGTTTCTGTGAGGGTGCTCCCTCACCCACCCACTCCTTTCTCACCACCCTAGCATTCCTCTACACTGGGGCATCAAGCCTTCGCAGGACCAAAGGCCTCTCCTCCCACTGATGTCAGATAAGGCTCCCTCAGCTCCTTCAGCCCTTCCCCTGACTCCTCCATTGGGGTCCCTGTGCTCAGTCCCATGCTTGGCTAAGTGCATCCGCATCTGTATTGGTCAGGATCAGGCAGAGCCTCTCAGGAGACAGCTGTATCAGACTCCTGTCCCATACCAAACCTACAAATCTAACTGCAGAATATTAAAGCCTGTGATGTAAAATATTAATTGTGAAAAGAGAGAAGGGTATACTACAACTGGATGAGCCTATGAAGAACTTTCATTGCAGGCTGTGTGTACAGCACAGTGGCGAAGAACTTGCTCACAGGAGCAATGCCCTGGTTTTGATCTCCAGCCTTACACACACACACACACACATGCACGCACACTCATGCACACTCACACATTCACACATACTCACACACACTCTCACACACTCATGCACACTCTCATGCATACCCATACACACACCCATATACACTCTCACACACATTCTCATACTCATACACACACTCTCACACACACACATACTCACACACACACTCTCTCTCTCTCTCACACACACACACTCACATTCATACACACTCACACATTCACACATACACACACTCACACACTCTCATACTCATACACACACACTCACACACATACTAACATACACCGTCACACACACTCATACTCTCTCTCTCTCTCTCACACACACACACACACACACACACACATACACACACACACACTCTTATGAAGTAGAAGAAGACTTTACACAGGCAGCTGATGGTTATGTAACTCTAGTTGTTTCCAATCCCCAGGACAGGGACTCCAGCGCACTCGATGGTGAATGCACAGGCTGGGGAGAGACTGGAGGGTATGAAGAGTGACTGTTCATGGGCACAGGGCTTCCTTGGGAAGGATGAAAGTCCACTGTGGTGAGGGCATGCCACTGATTCGGACTGCATGTCTACTTTAAATGTCCAAATGGCATAGGTGTGAATTATATCTCAAAGAGGCTGTCTGTAAAATGTAATGGGCCTAACTTGTTTGAAAACCAGGAGAAAGGTGGTGGGACGCGCTGGTGGGGTGCCTGCAGCTTTAAAACTGCTGTGGAGTCCCAGGGTAACTCTGCGGAGCAGGGTGGGAAAGCCAAGTTCTGAAAGGACACACAATCATAATAAACACAAGGCGACACTTTCCAAAATAGGCTGTCTCAGATTTCAAATAAAAACCAGGGCTTTTATGGGTCAGAAAGATACAGCACATACCACACCAACGGCAGTCCCTGCAGACCCAGTCAGCACACCGAATGGGCCTTTCTAGGAAGTGCGGCATCAGGCCATGTAACGCAGCCTGCGAAACCATGAAAACAGCAGGAAGAAAAGCCCACAAATGCCCCAGCATCCCCCAATAGCACCCAACACCAATAATCACCTAGTTAAGAGAAAACCACATCTAGGGACTGTGTTCTCTCACCTCTAGTTATGAGGTGGGCACAAGCCAGTGCATGAAATAGCTAATGTATTCCAAAGTCAGAAACATGGTGCAAAAGAACAGAGATTTATTAGCATGGAAAATCTCACACATGTGTACACAACCCACTTACGGACATCCATATATTCACACGTCATACATATTCACAATAACAAGCACTCGAGAGTGTGCACACACATGCACACACATACACACACTCCTGCTCACACACATATGCATATACACACTTACACACGTACATGCACACATGCACTCATGCTCACACATACTCATACACACACACACATTCATGCTCACACATGTACACATACACTCACGCACACACACATGCATACACACACATGCATACACACTTCCACAATGCACTCATGCTCTCACATGCATACATACACTCATGCACACACACTCACATAAATATATATGCATATACACACCTGCACGTACAAATGCACATATACTGACACACACTTGTGCACATGCACACACACACTCATGCTCACACATACACTTATGCTCATACACACTCGTGCTCACACACACGCGTGTGCACATACACACACACTTTTCCAAGTGGTGTCATTCTTTGATTGCCTTATATTTATTAATATGTTAACAATGCAGTGGGTACTTAGCATAGTGCTGCATTGACATGTATGCTGGAGTCCTGGCTCAGGTGTTGTCCACCTTGTTTTGTGAGATTCACTTTATTAAGCCTGGAGAGCTGGCCAGGCTCTACCCGCCTAGCCCTGCATTACAAGTGTGTGTCACCACACTTGAGTTCTGGAGCTTGAACTGGAGCCCTCATGCTCACACGGCGGTAAGTACATGACTGACCGAGTCACCGCCACAACCCAGTAAGGATGTCCAACATCAGGGGAGTAGTATGGAGGTGTTTTAACCTACCCGTCCCAGGTTTGGGGAATGTAACCCTGCGAAGCATCCACCACATACTGGTCTAGCAGGCCAGGAGGCACAGGGGAGGGAACAGGAGGAAGAATCCAGCAATTGTGCCCAGAGACCAGGAGAAGCTGAAGACAGGGCTGACCCTTGACCTACAGTAGCTCCTTGCAAGATCACTCGCCCACAGCACACATTCACAGACAAGTCGAGGGAAGGTCATATGCTAGACGGGCCAGGACAGCATTCGTGTGCACATGCTCTGTACACAGGACACATAGGAGACCTGGACGGAGCATTTGCTCCATTCCCGGTGAGCTCACCCCTTCTCTCTGAGTGTCCATTATTATTCCTGTCTTTCGTCAGGTGAGGAACCTAAGCAGAGAGACCATGCTGCTTCTCCACAGTCACCTAGTGCCCCAAGACCATCTCGTCAGTCAGCCCAGCCCCACCTCTGCCAAGCCACAGCAAACCCTCAAACTGGCCTCACAGAACCAAGTTTGAATGAATGGGGTGGTGAGAACATGGCAGAACAAGGCTTCACTGCATCAAGTCCAAGTCCAAGTCCCGCATCGTGAGATCTCACCTTAACTCTACGTGTGAGTCAACAAACCAATCAAGTGACACCTTAGCTTAATCCCGGAATGAGGAGAACATGAAGGAAAAGAGGCAATAAATAAAAAGGCAAAACGATTATTTCTCTCAGAAACTCACTGGAAACGAGAATACTGAACGTTCTAAAGCGAGTCCAGTGTAGACGCGGCATATCTGCGGAGCGGTCAGTGTTTCCCAGAGCGAAAACGCGGCTGGGCTGGTGGTAACTTCTCAGCAGCAGGAACCACTTCCCTGCGTTAACGCGCTGCTGCTTAGAAATTATCACGCGATCAACTGCCGTCCGCCTGGGTTTATTTTCACGGAGTGCTTCCATAAAACAAGTGAGAACAAGTTCAGTGCAGTCTGTTCATTTTCTCGATTCTTCCCCTCTCCCAGTGGCGGGTGTGTTGACAGAAAAATTATTTCACTTTATTTCCACAGACATTTATGGAAATGCTGACCAGGTTTGTCCTCAGGAACTCAATCTGCACCAAAGGGGAGAAACAGCCCCCATCCTCAAGGAATACATATGTGTCCCGGGGCCCAGACCAAGACACTCAGAGGAAATGTAAACTATAATCTCCCCAGCCTCGCCTTCCTCCACCCACACCATCTTCACAGCATAGACACATACCTCAGGTACTGTCAGCGGTGGGAATACACTGTCACCAAGAGACGGTTAATACATTCTGGTTTGGCTGTTGGCTGTTTTTATTATTATTTGGTGATCTCCTGTTACCCGTACCAGGCTCGAACTTACTGTTAACTCCAGCATAAACCTGAATTCCTGATGCTCCTGCCTCTACATCCCGAATGCCGTGATCACGGCTCTTGAGTTCATTTTAAAGAATATTTCCTGTGGGGGGGGGGTGAGGTGGGAAAGTGGATGAGAGCATGTGCTTAGCAAATGCAAGGACCTGAGTTTCATTCTCCAGCATGCACGTAAAAGACGGGTATGTGTGTGTGGCTATGTCCCCAGCATCTCAGGGTATATATGGGATGGGCAGGGGAAGTCACCCTATCTCCTGCTCTGTCTTCCTCATCATATGCATGGGCACACACACATGGGCACACACACATGGGCACACACACATGGGCACACACACATGGGCACACACACATAGGCACACACACATAGGCACACACACATAGGCACACACACATGGGCACACACACACCTCTCCCTTTCACATAATTTCCTGTGCAAGCCACTAAATTTCTATCGTCGGCTTTTTTCTTTTGTAAATATTTTTAAATCTGTTTATTTTTATGCGTTTGACTGTTTTGCCCGCGTGTTTATATCTGTGTACCTCGGGAGCCTGGTGTCCACAGAGGTCAGAAGGGGGCATCAGATCCCTTGGGACTGGAGATATGGATGCTTGACAGCCACCACGTGTGTGCTGGGAACTGAACCCACCTCCTTCTGCAAGAACAACTGCTCCTATCCATGGTGTTCTAGCTCACTCCAATTAATCCACTCTGCATCTCTGAGATTTTCTATTCTGGGCATCCCACATAAATGGTATCACACAACATGGGTCCTTTTCACCTCCAGCTTCTCTTACTTAGCACCGTATTTCTGAGGTTCACCCAGTGTGGCATTTATCAGCACTTTGTTCCTTCTGTGGCTGATGTTCATTGGTTTGGACAGAGTGGATTTTATGTATCCGTTTATCTACCGATGGGGGTGGCTGTCTCAGGGCTAAACAGTGGGACCTCACACACACATGAACAGGTTTTGATGCGGCTGCTCCTCGATGTCAGAAATAAAACTGCAGGGTTATCTCTATGCCTGGTCAGCCAAGGCACTGACAGGCTGGGCACTGAAGAGATGGCACCATTTTCCATTGCAACAGCGTGGAGAGGGTTAAAGTTTCCCACTTCCTTGCCAGCACTTGTTACTGTCTTTTCTATGCCCCTGTACTGGCTGGTTTTGTGTGTCAACTTGACACAGGCTGGAGTTATCAAGAGGGAGGGCCCATTGTGGGTGGTACCATCACTGGGTTGGAAGTCCTGGGTTCTATAAGAAAGCAAGCTGAGCAAGCCAGGGGAAGCAAGTCAGTAAGCAACATCCCTCCATGGCCTCTGCATCAGCTCCTGCTTCCTGACCTGCTTGAGTTCCAGGCCTGACTTCCTTTGGTGATGAACAGCAATGTGAAAATGTACGCTGAATAAACCCTTTCCTCCCCAACTTGCTTCTTGGTCATGATGTTTGTGCAGGAATAGAAACCCTGACTAATACACTCCCCCACCCCAAATCCTCCTGCTTCAGCATCTAAAGTGCTGGGACTGGTCCGGCTTCTGTCTCTTCCTACAGCCATTTCAGTGAGTGTGAGCTTTGATTTTTAACTTCTCTAATGAGGAAAGAGATTGAATATCTTTTTGTGTGTATTAACAGGCCTGTTTCCCCTCACAGAATCTTCCAACGTATCTTACTTAGGATTTTTCCAAACTTTAGATTGTGGCCTAGTAGCTCATTATCGCTCAGTACCTTCCTCTGCCCGGTTTAGATGAGGTGTGGCCGCCTATCCCGTTGCCAGCCGCTGGAAGGAGTGGGGACTAGCAAGCTCTACCTAGGTTATTTCCTGGCTTGGAAAGCTGTAGTCATCGGTTTTGTTTGTTTGTTTGTTTTGTTTTTTGTTTGTTTGGTTTTTTGTTAGGCCGAGTCATGGGTTTTTATTGTTGTGGCTGTTGATGGTTTTTTTAAAAAGCTGTGTGGTTCACAGTTCTCAAGTTCAAGGACAGGCCACCTGGTGAGGGCGTCAAGGTGAATGGACCAGGGTGGGAATCTGTGTCTCTCATACACAAAGATCACGGGGAAGAGAGACACAGCCGTTCAGAGGAGTCAGTAGCAACCTCCCTCTCGCCCCACTCCCTGTGAGAGGTCCCACCGCCTCCTATCATCCCACAATGAGGACCAAGCTCCAGCGCCTAGACTCAGATCCTACCCAAACCATATCCAAAGGTCTGACAGGATAAGGGATTGAGGGAATGCCACTATCTTCTTGAATGGAAGGCAGTTCGACGCGGACGCTGGTAAAGGCCCACCGTGCCATGCTGCACTCCTACTTCCTGTAAGGAATTCTTCCGGGAATTCCTCCGTTCTCCCCAGTGGAGGTGAACATTACAAGAATCACAGTGTCCTAGGCCCAACGAGGGCCCTGCCTCCCAACTGCACCGGCAGGGAGAAACGTGAGAACCACACAGTGTGACTCGTAGACCGGCAAACAGCACTGTAAAACACCAAGGACTGAGCGGAGCGTTCTTAGACCAGGCGAAGGGGCGCTCACAGACCAGCGCAGGGGCAGCATTCACAGATCAAGGCTTCCAGGGCAGAGAGGACCGCCGAGTGGGAGTGACTGACATGGGGAACAGTGGGCGGGGGAGACCAAGAATGGAACGGTGTTTGCAGGTATGAAGTGATATGAAGACTGTAGGCAAGGTCACGGCAGACTCAAAGCTGGAAGGTCGCCTCTCCAAGAGCCTTTGGACTTAAGGCACCCAGATTGTCAAATCACTCGTCAACCTTGCCTTGGTGGGGAAACGGGGTTGTATTACTGTAATGCTTCTCAATCCTGATCCTCCTGTCCCCACCTCCTGATTTCTGGGTGTGTGCTACCACATCTATTTAATAATAATAATAATAATAATAATAATAATAATAATAATAATAATATATAATGCCCAAGCAAACCCCTGAAGCCTGCCAGCAAGACCATTCTATTCACCCCAGATTCACATCCTATCTCGGCTTCAGAATCTTAAGACCCCTTTCCCACTTGCCCACATTACAAATATTTATTTTTAAAAAAATTGTTTTAAATTATCTCCATCCTAATTGTCAATGTTTAACTGAGCCCCCATTCGGCACTAGTAATAGTGCCGAAATAAGAGCAAATAATGGCTTAGAACATATAAACGTTTCTAACTTCGATTAAAATGTTAACTGAAACTTTTTAAAGATATCGGAAATCATGTTTTTATATTTTTAAAACTCTGAAAAAATCTATTATTAGTCTGTTTATTGCGCGTGCCGAGGCATCCTGGTCTGTGGGCCTGCTGACTGTGTGTGCCTGCCGAGTCATCCTTCCAGCCTGGAAATATATTTCTTAATTAGACAAAAGGGCCTTTAGATAATTATAGCCGTGGAGAAATGCTACTTGTTGCCAGAGAGACAGAGAGAGACGGAGAGAGACAGAGAGAGAGAGACAGAGAGAATATCAGTATTGTTCCAGTCCTGCTTTGCATTTTGTTAGATGCAAATCACTCGTCAGCCTTGCCTTTGTGGGGAAACAGGTTTTATTATGGCACAGTTGGCTCCATTCAGAGAAGCTGAGTGCTGCAAGATTAGGGATGAGGAAAAGGGCACAGATGCAGAGGTGAATGGGAGCTGGGGGGGGGGAGGGAGGATCGAGCAGACTGCGCGTGCGTGGATTTAGATGCTGAGGTCATGAAAACCGTCACGCTTCCTACTTCCGGTTCAAAGATACTACACCGAGGCAGGCTGCAGACTTCTGGTCTACCATGGCGGGCCGACTTTATTCCTGATGGGCTGAGTCCAGCAAGGCTAAGGGGGCAGAGCAGAACTGGAAAGAATCGACCCGGACAGGAGATTCTGAAGAGAACTCTGTGAATCATTCAGCTCGCCCACACGAAGTCCATCTCGTTAGAGATCTGCCCCATACTCCATCTCCTCCCTGCTATCTCTGACTCATTTTTTCATTCCTGTTGGCTTTCTTTTTTCCTCCCTCGTTTTTAAGCAGAGGGGGGTCATCATCCCAACCGTGGTTTTTCCAAACAAATGGTAAAATGCGATAGAGAATTCTGAACATTCCACCAGCAGTGACCCTTAGTGGTCTGATATGGTCTAATAACTCCAAATTATTCCCCACCATAAGTACTTTGTATGACATCAGCTACCACACAAGTTTTTAATACACTGTGAGCAGGTGGCCCGGCAATCCCTTCATGCCTCACATCTGGTATTGTACTCCATATAAGGTGCTGAGTCCGATTTTTTAATAAAAACATGGCCTGAGCTTGTAAAAGTTCAAGTAAAAATATGCCTTTAAAACTTCTGTGTTTAATTTCAGTCATGAAAGTCTAAAATTATTGTAAAATAATACTCAGCCCTTTCATAGTTCCATTCAACGAAGCTTCCAACGGCTCTCCTTCTGGGAGGGGAAGAACCGCGGCTCACAGCTCCCTGGCCCACATGTGCTGTCCTGCTTTGGGGAACTGGAGTTCTGTAAATTTTATAGCCTCTCAGTCTGGGTGAGGTAGGTTTGGTTGGGACCGTGAAGGACTAATCCGCTTCAGATTCTGGAGAGCGGGCAGTGGGAGGAATACTGAATAACATAGGATTGAAGGAATTGTGGTTTTATTTATTTTTTTCAAAAATGAAACTTAGACCCAGAAGGAAGATATATGCAAGGGAAAAACATTTTAGTATGTGCATGTGATTATAAATATATTTTAGATTTATTCATATGTGGAGAGAGAGAGAGACAGAGAGACAGAGACAGAGACAGAGAGACAGAGACAGAGAGACTATATGCCCACTTGTGTATGTAGATACCCCGAGAGGCCAGGATAAGGCACCAAATCCCTTAGAGCAGTCTGTGGAGCTACCCAGTGTGGGTGTTGGGTTCTGAACCCCAGTCCTATTCCCCATGATTGAGCAATAATTGTGTCACCAGCCAAGCCATCCCTCCAGCCCCTTACATGATTATAAGCACTGCCCCGAAACTACTGGGAAACCTGGTCTGTGGTCACACTTCACGGGATGCCACAGTAAGAGTGTCTGCACGTCGGTGAGGATGTCTGCACAATCCACACTCATGATTGTGTATAGACAGAAGTTCAGATGTAGGTTGCTCCATTCTCTCCCAAAAGCCCGCCCGAGAAAGGTGGGTCCCTCTAATTTAGATGGCCTTCCATGACGGAGCAGATCAAAAGCCACCGGATCGCATTCCTCCGACCGTAAACTCCTCAGAGCTCCGGCTCCAGGGCCGCTCGCTGCTTCTAAATCAAAAGGTAACTTTCATTTCCTTCAAATAATTCAGTTTCATCTTTATCATCTTCAACTACAGACTGGAAATTGATACTAAATAAGGGATAAGTAGAAATAAATTAGTAGTCGGAGCTGGCTATAAAACAAGTGCTTTAAGTTTCTGCTCTAATGAATCTATTTAATAATAACTGTTTCCCCAAGGACTCTATACTCGCGTTCATGTTTTCATTTTTGGAGAGTTGGGGAAGGGGATGGTTACCCTCTCTGCTGTCACCATTAAAACACAAAATCAGCCCTGGACGTTTGCAGGGTGAAGGGTTCTCCCCATCATAAGGGCTGACGTACACCCTGGCACACTTCTCCGGTTAGGAGCAGTTCAACAACAGCTATCAGCCACAGAGGCACACCCCCGATAGGCCCGTTCCTACAGGAGAGGATCGCCACACCGGTGCCCGAGGAATGAAGCCAGTGGGCATTGTAGCACTGGCTTTAACAGAAAGGCCGGAAACTTCTTACAAAAGGCAAAGTCGAAGACCGTGCTTGTGGTCCGGTTTGTAACGGTTAAAAGAACGAGCTGTGTCGACACACTACAACATGGCTGCACTACCAGAAGACACAGCAGAGGCAGCCGTACACCCAAACCTGCTCCCATCGCCATCCCAGGTAACAGAATTCCATGGGGACAGCGCCTCGACCTCTTGCACCAGGCTGGCTGGGCCCAGATAGAACCAGTGAATTGTGCCACTGGCTAAAAACCATTCGGTGCTATTTCTACTCTTGCCTACGGGTTGCCTAGAACTGTAACGACTAGAATCACTCTCAGCTGTAAAGGTATCTTTTATTCCTGGATCTAATTGTCATCTGGGAGGCTTACTGTCTCAGTCTGCTAACCTAGGCCTGGACCTAGAAGCTTCTAGTCTAGTCTAGTCTAATCTAGGCTTAGAATGTTTTTAGCCTCTGAGACTTACTGCTGAATAAGCTCATCCTTTCTAGTTCTTTCTGAACTCTGGCTGGCTGGTTCAACTCATGTTCTGGCTCAAATTTCTCTCCACGCTGACTGATTCAAACTGGTTTCTCTGGGCTTCCCCTGAAGTTCTCTTAGCTTGGGCTCAAACTAACTCTGGCAGTCTGTTCTAATCTTCTGACTCCTCTTCATTCTCTAGCTTGTTCTGTCTTTACCTGTGTCAAGCTTGTTCTCTCTTCAACCTGTCTCTGTAAAACTCTCCCGGTAAGAAGGCCTTCTTCTCCTTCCTTTCTGCACTGCTGACTTAAGTAGCTTCCCTTTCCTGTCTGCTCTCTTGCAAGTTGGGCGTATCCTAATCTATCAAATCTTTCTGTGATCCGTCACTTTGTCTGCCACTCAATTAGACATCACTTTCAAGCATGGCTACTTCCTTCTACAAACTAACTTTACCTTCAGTGTTTGGGATTAGAGATATATACTAAGGGGGTGTCTGTATCCCAGCCAGAGGGATTAAAGGTGTGTGCTAAGGGCTGAAGACAATCTCGGGGTTCACAGTGGGATCAAATATCCAGTCACACTCAGCCTGGGCCCACAGATGGCTCCATGGAACACCATGGCCAGGAGGGCAGGACTCCATATCCCATTCTCTCTGTGATGCTGGGATTGAACATGGCCTACACACAACGTAAAGGAGGGCTCTGTCTGAGCTGTATCCCCAGCTCCAAGGTTTTAAAGACAAACTATTTTTAAATATTTTTTTTATATTTACTTTATGTATATGAGTACACTGTAGTTGTCTTCAGACACATCAGAAGCACCAGAAGAGGGCGTCAGGCACCAGTATAAAATGGTTGTGAGCCACCATGTGGTTGCTGGGAATTGAACTCAGGACCTCTGGAAGAGCAGTCAGTGCTATAGACTGCTGAGCCATCTCTCCAGCCCCTGAAAAAGAAACGTTTGACCTGGGACACCAGCTACTTCCCAGGCTAAGGCAAAGGACTAGAAAACATTGTGACCAGCCTGAGCAACTCAGCAAGACCCCGTCAGGGACACTGAAAAGGGAGAAAGAGTAGAGAGCTCAGTGGTAGAGAACTTTCCTAGCGGATGCAAGGCCACAGTTCAAGCCCTAGTACAAAACCTAACTAAATGACTAAACAAAGAGATGAATTGTGGTTGAGCGTGTTGCCGTGGAAACACGATCTTTTATCCTAATATAAGAGCAAACAGTTTATAAGCAGTAGAAACATCCTAAGAAAGACAAGACACTTCTAGGAGTGACGATGAAGGTAAGAATGATGAACAGGAAGAGCAGAGATAAAGAAAAAGAACAGGAGTGTACGTTAACAGTTATAGTTTTACAAAGAGAAAATATATTCCCACGCAAACAACAAACCGATAACATAGGGGTGTCTGTCTGACCGTCTGTCTGTCCGTTGGCTTTTTAAGACAGGGTTTTTTCTGTGTAGCCCTGGCTTTCCTAGAACTAGCTCTGTAGACCAGGCTGGCCTAGAACTCACAGAGATCCTCCTGCCTCTGCCTCCCAGTTGCTGGGATTAAATGACTGCCACCACTGCCTGACGACGTGGAGATCTTAATGCTTTGAGGACTAATTTCGTAGTTCCTCCAAGGGTTTCGTTAAGCTTCTATTTTTGGCTCTACTATATAGTACCCAAGTAATTCCTAAAGTGTAAAGAAAATAATGCCCCAAATAAAAGCCTCTGCTTGTCACTCACACTTCAGAAAGAGTTGACTGGAACAACCAAGGAACTTTGTCCCCGCTGGGCTACCATAGGAGCCTGGCAGTGTACCTCCACTTGTGGGTTACCAAAACCCAGGGGCAGTGCACACACTGCAGTCTAGGAAGGCCCTGGGCTGGAACAGGATATGGGGTGGGGGAGCCAAGTATGCTGGCTTCACCCCAAGAAAAGGGATAAGTGGGCTAACTCTCTCCCAGATGCAGCATCTTCCAATGAAGTCAGGACACTATCAGGTCTTGGCTAAGAGCTTCAGTGAGAACAGTTATAACTGCTTTCTGTTTTTCTCTCCCTCTCTTTTTAAAGATTTGCTTATTTGTATGTATGTGAGTACACTGTGGCTGTCTTCAGACACATCAGAAGAGGGCATCAGATCCTATTACAGATGGTTGTGAGGCACCATGTGGTCACTGGAAATTGAACTCAGGTCTTCTGGAAGAGCAGCCAGTGCTCTCAATATCTGAGCCATCTCTCCAGCCTTTCTTCCTTCCTTTCTTCTTTCCTTTTTTAATGAATCAACTCATTAAAAGAAAGATGCTTTATTGTAGGTGAATATTCTCTCAGCCATGCCATAATGGAAAGACTTTTTGGGCCAGTGGGATAGCTCCGTGGGTAAAGTGTGGTCGCCTGGAAGCCATGTCAAGCTAGAAGGAGAGAACTGGTTTACAAAGTCCTCTCACCTTCACACATGTAGCAAGGCCCAAACAAACCCCACCCCACCCACACAACAACAACAATGTTAAAAAAAGAGATTTTTGCCTTCAAATCCAACTTTAGTCCTAAGATGACACCTACATCCTGCATTTTGCATTTTCAAAATGTCTTTGAATTTCCAGAAGTCCCATGAGACACTGACGTGATACAGACCACTCGGGAGAGGAACCGTTTCAATAATTACCCCTCACGGTTCTCTTCTTCACAGGACTTGGTCTGCGGAGTTCTGCCTCGTAAGAAGTCCCTTTCAGCCCCCACACTGCCGCACCAACAGCCCTTCACGGTAACGCACGAGCATCTCTAATCTTGAATGTGTAACCAGTGGGTTCAAACCCAACCCCCAGACTTCTAGACCCACCTGAGAGGCCCACGCAAGCCTCCTCGATCTTGGAGCTTTTAACAGAAAGGCCCAAACTGCTGCCGCTTTAGACTCTCTGGGGAGCAGAGTAGGCGAAGGAACCGGAGAAAACTGCATTTGGAACGGCACCCTGGGGCCCTAGTTACAGTGCCCCCGACTGCAAAGAATCTGAAAAGTTGTTTTATCACGACTTTAAAATTAACTCCACACCGGAGCATGTGTGTTTTTACTTAAGAGAAGTCAGAAACTGATACTGAAGGACTGTCAGCAGGGGGCCGGGCTGCTTTGGCTTCTGGCCCCAGCACTACTGGTAGGAGCAGGGCCTGCTGCCCTGGTAGGGAGCTCCCTGCAGAAGGATCACCTCTCTCACCCACGCTTAGGTTCCTTGCTACCACAGAAAGTTGCGGGGAGGCAGTTGGGCACATCTGGACGCAGAAAGAACTCAGGCCAGGTGGGTCCTGTTACCTCCTGGCTGCCGTTACTCCTGTGCATTCTCAGTGTGTGTGTGTGTGTGTGTGTGTGTGTGTGTGTGTGTGTGTGTGTGGAGGGGGGTGTCCATGTATGTGAGAACGTCTGGCATGAACAGGCTCAAGTGGATGTTCAGTGTCTTCCTCAATAGCTCTGTGCTACATTCTGTTCTGTTTTGATTTTCACCTGGGGCTCATGGATTGGGCTAGCCAGGCCAACTCCAGCCATCCTCCTGTCTCCACCTCCCCAGGTGGCCTGGTTTTCACACAGGTGCTCGCCTCAGGCTCGCACAGCTTCTGGGCCATCTCTCCAGTCTCCTCTCTCACATCCCAAATGCGTC
Source organism: Tokudaia tokunoshimensis (assembly GCA_036184795.1). NCBI lineage: Eukaryota > Metazoa > Chordata > Mammalia > Rodentia > Muridae > Tokudaia > Tokudaia tokunoshimensis. The sequence goes on from BTHU01000015.1 coordinate 81,148,666, forward strand.
GTCCTTGCACTTACTGATCTAGAGGCAAGGTGAACAGAAGAGTTGGCTTCTCTGTCCGGCCTTCTGTCCTCAGACACTGATTTCACTCATGACAGAGCCAAGAAGGTTTTCTGGGGCCTGAGGAATCCCCTTCACAAGGGTCTGGAGGTGCAGAGGGACGAGCTTTAACACACGTCACAGGAGGGAAGTTACGTCAAGGACCATCTCCTGGTTCTTCAACTCAACTGCTGGGAGAAGCCAAGGCTAGGTGAGAGAGCCTGGCCTCAGGGGTCTGGGTGGCAGTTTGAAGCTCAAGGGCAGAAAGGCCTGGGAAAAGCATGGAGAGGGCATGAGGGGGGATGCTTGGCACCAACCCCTGTTCGGGGCCACACCCCACTTCCCTCCAGAGGTTCTTTTGAGGGATTATGGAATAAAATTACATCAGAATATGCATTAATGAGAATATTTTCAATAATGAGAACACTGCTAATTGTATCTTTTCTTTTTTTTAACACGAGGTGGAATATTTTATGGCGACCCCGAGACTAGCCAGGTGCCCGGCGGGGAGCCCCATATTCTGCACACACTTGTAAAGGCCATGGCAGGAGGCGGCGTGATATGAGGTGTGAGAAATGAAAACTTTATGTGCATACAAATTTAGATTTTTAAAATATTTTCACTAGGGGCATAAATAAAGAGAAATTAGACTCCTGGGTTTTCAGAGGGTGAGAATACAGACTGAGGTTTTTGTTTTAAATTTGAGTACTTGGGGCACCTAAGACCTGAGGAAGTCACCAAAAGCAACACTTCAGCTTGACATTATGCTTCTCATAGAACTTACAGTTTTCTTCAAGGAAGGACAGGAGGTCGAACACACATGAGAGAGAGAGAGAGAGAGAGAGAGAGAGAGAGAACATATACCACACATATATACAAGTAAACATGCATCTCTCTTCAGGAAACAGCCTTTACAAACACAAAAAAAGGGTGACCAAAACAATTTACTTAAATTCCTTTTTTTTAAATTTTAATCTGTTTTAAATATAGTATCACTGCTACTTAAAAAAAAAAAACTCCGTGGTGATTTGCTCATTATAAAAATATATACACATTGCAAGAATGTTGGATTTTGGCATGAAGCCACGTCCATTCTACCGTCTATAAATAAATACTTGCTTTAGTGCACAACAACCATGACTCCACCACAGTCACCCGTCCTCCTGCCTCCCCCATTTCAACCCAGTCACAGACAGGCCGCCATGTCAGTGTCCGTGTTGTTAAATGCCTCAGTTTACCCACCAGAGCCCAGCATTTTAGTTCTTAGGTGAAATTGGCTGGCTGTGGTGTTCCTGGGTCTGCTGGACTTGGACAGACAGGCGCCCGGTGTCGGCAAAACCTTCAAACCTCAGCAGGTGGCTTGTGCCCTCCCTGCGGACTGCCACTCCCTGCTCCACTGCCAACCGCCCTGAGTTCTTCCAGCCTGTTCCAGGACTTTATACAATGGAGCCACACTGTGTGCCCTTTGTGGAGGGTTATTCCATGGAGCCACACTGTGTGCCCTTGCCCTTTGTGGAGGGTTATTCCATGGAGCCACACTGTGTGCCCTTTGTGGAGGGTTATTCCATGGAGCCACACTGTGTGCCCTTTGTGGAGGGTTATTCCATGGAGCCACACTGTGTGCCCTTTGTGGAGGGTTTCTCTCGCTCTGCCTCAAGTTTGTGGATTCACACCAACCAATGTATCAGCTTGAACCTTAATTGCCGAGTAATTTTCTTCTTTTTGTCACATGTATTAATCTGTGTGTGTACATATATGTGTGACGTGTGTGGGCGTGTGAGTACTGTGGCATGTATGTGGACAATATGTAACAACTTTTAGGAGTCCGTTCTCTCCTGCCGCGTGAGTCCCTGGGATCGAACTCACGTTGGTGGCGGTAAGCACTTTGAGCCGCTGAGCCGCCTCAATGGCCCAACTGTTTATCCTTTTATAGCTCCGCTGTAAGTATGCGCTACGGTTTACCCAGTGTACAATCTCCCGATAAGGGTTCTATGTAGGGAAATAACTGAGGTCAGGGTCACTGACCTAGTGACAAGAGCTTCCAAAGGAACGCCAACCACGTACGTGCCTGGTACCCTCAGGAGTCAGAAAAGGGCATTCGATCCCTGGAACTGGAACTACAGATGATTGTGAGTCACCACATGGATGCCGGAAACCGAGCCTGGGTCCTCGGAAGGAGCAGCCAGGGCTCTTAACTCCCCAGACCCTTGACTTGGTTTTTAACTGAATCTTCTGTCTTAAGCGTTCATGGCTACCCTAAGGATTACAGCCTCCATTCCAAACTCGCGCCTTCTCTTGGCAAGACCACTGAGCTATGCAGCAATGACTGACTTCACCCTTGGCTGTCCAGAAGGCCAGAGCTGCCATAACCCCCCGAACCCCCAAACCCACACCCCCACCCCCCACTCCCAACCCCCAACCTGTCTACATGAGGACCGCCCAAGATGGCAGCTGAAACTCTGCTCCGGGCCGATGCCCACAACACGTTTAATAAATCGGGTGGAGAGGGGCTTTCTGAGTTCCCTCAGACTCTCCGGGTAGCCTTGTGGATTGGGCGCTTTCTTCACTGCTATGACAACAGCAAACGCTGCAAAAGCAGTTAAAGGAAGAAGGGTTGGCTTGGGCCACAGCTTGGGGTCCATCGTGGGGAGGTGGGGGGACGTGACAGCAAGAGCGTGAGGCAGCTGATCCTCCGTGTCAGTAGTCAGCAAGCACAGACTGGGATTAAGTGGGTCCAAGTTATCAAATCTCAAGGCCCATCGGCTGGCATTCTGGACTCCACCCCCACAGTTACCTGGCAACAGCCAGGTATGCCCCTCCCCACAGGCCTGGCCCACTGTACAAGGGGGTTCTTGGCCCCTCCTCTCTCTCTTACTCTCTCTTGCCTCTTTCCCCCTTGCTCCCCCTCTCTCTCCATTCCCTTCCCCCCCCACACACACACACACACATAGTCATGGCCGGCCTCTACTTCTCTCCTCTCTCCTTCTCTCTGCCTTTCTCTGTCTCTACTACCCCCTTAACTCCCCTCCCCATGCCCTGAATAGACTCTGTTCTATACTATACCATCAAGTGTCTGGTCCCTCAGGGGAAGGGATGCCTCCGAATGGGCCCACTGAGGTACCCCCTTCCCCCACACGCCCATAGAACATATTCTTGCGCCGCTTTCTCTTTTTATGATCACAACAACATTCCTAGCGATCCACCCGCTCAACTAGCCACTCTGAGGGTTCTCAATACCCAGTACACTGCACGCCAGCACCCGGGGCCTGAGAGTTCACGCAGGGGCCTCTTCTTCCTCCTGCTGCCCCACTGCCTGCGTTCCCTCGGGCGTGCACGCATTCTCTGCGCTCTTGGGGACCTAGGTCTCTCGTGTCCTTCCGGGGCACCTGCACCATGGTCAGCTGTTGATCTCAAAACCTTGGTCTTTGCTGTACGAGCATGCTGTTCTGTGTACACGTCTGGATTGACAGTTGATTTTCTTTGCGCCCTTTAAAAACACAGTCCTGCCGGGCGGTGGTGGCGCACGCCTTTAATCCTAGCACTTGGGAGGCAGAGGCAGGCGGATTTCTGAGTTCGAGGCCAGCCTGGTCTACAGAGCGGGTTCCAGGACAGCCAGGACTATGCAGAGAAACCCTGTCTCGAAAAAAAAAAAAAAAAAACCCACAGTCCTGCCTCTGTAGATGCAGTCTTCTGGAGTCTGAGGCTTCTGAGAAGGCCACTCCGTTCTTATGAACGTGAAGTGCCGGTTCCTCGGACTGACTGACATATTTCTTTGTGATTTGGGCCTTTAGCACTGAGTATGGAGGGCCTAGGTGCATTTCCTTGGGTTTATTTTGCTTTGGTTTGCAAATGTCTTGGACTTGTAAATTTATGTCTTTTGTCAAACTGGGGGAACATCTGGCTGTTATTTCTTCAAATATTTTCTCTCTCTCTTGTCCTCCTGGACCTCTGATTATACATGTATTAGACATTTTCATACTGCCCCATAGGTCTCTGGAACTGTTTATTTTTTAAAATCTAATCATTATTACAGTTTTGTTTTCAAGTTCACAAGACATTAGACCTCGAGACCTACATAATTGCGTTCACTGAGGCTGACCTTTGAAGGGTTACCGTGAAGGAGACAGAAGGTAAAAGGAAAGGCAGTCTCGACTCTCACAGGAAGTTGTATTAACTAGAAACGTCCTATACCAGCTGCCACCTAAGTCAAAGCCCTCGGTGTGGCCACGGTCACCTAATGTAGGTCTCAGAAATGGCCGATCAGTGTTGGCATCTACAACGACAGACAATGGCACAGAGGAACAAGCTGCCTTCCCCACTGGTAAGATGGCATAGCAAACAGACTGCATGGGATAAGAAAGTCCGTAATGGTCATCAACATTAGTCTGAAACCAATAGAGACATGGCAATCCCTTGGGACAGGGCTAAGTGGTTTTTTTTTTTCTATTGAGAGTCACAGTCAGATTTCCACTGTGGAATGAGATGAGTCTATAGAGACCCATTCAGAGAGAAGGAGCTGACATGAGCTCAGTAACTGACTGTTACCTGAGCCTGGGACAGGAGGAGGCTGTGTAAGTGCTGTGGCTACTCAGACACTTTGGGGCACAGGCAGACTGCAGTGGGTGGCTGGCCTTTCAGATCTAAGAGAGGATGGGGTCTGGTAAACACTGTCCACCTGAGGTGGGGCACGGGAGATGCTGAGTCCACCTCACAATCCCTAGCCGTGCTGGAGAGGGCCTTCTGTTTCACATCTGTGTTCTGGGCACCGACAATACCAGGTAGATGCTGTTGTGGTCTCCAGAAGGCCTTGGTTCCACAAAGGTCCCTACAGATATTGAGCAGTTGGCAGGCACAGAAGGGAGGGAAGAAGAGCCCGAGATAAGGGTCGTGCAAGCACACTACAGACCTCCTGGAGGAGCGCAGATTCTCGCCTGAGATTCACAATCACGGTTCCCGACACCCAAACTTCTTGATGGCCTCTACTGACATCACGGACTGCTAACGGTCAAATTATATCTTGTTTGCTTCCTTTTGAAATGACAAAGCTCCAAGGACCATTTTCAGAAGCAGAGAGGGCACTAACAGGGGAGAGAGGATTAAAAACTCCATAAAAGGGGAGGAGGCGGAACTTGTGCAAGTTTCTGCAAGTTTCTGCAAGTTTCTGCACCCTGATCCAAGGGTAAGAGCCCTCACTCAGGGGCCAGACAAACAAGCTTGGAAGGAACTCTGAGGCCTAAAATGTTAGTAAGACCTGACTTGAGACAGCACCCTCCCCCTCTGCTGAACTTCCCCTTCCCCCCACCGCCCTGGTCCTCTCAAGCCTTCAGGTGGTTCTGTGGGCCGGGCAGAGTCTCCAGGGCAGCGGAGTTCTTACCACAGTGTCACCAACTCCTCTGCATGGAGTTGTTGGTTAAAATAACCAACAAGTTATTTAACCAATATTCAGACAGGGTTTTACATATTCCAGACTGGTCTCAGAATCTACCACACAGCTGAGGACAACCTTGGATTCCTAATCTTCCGGCTTCTGCCTCCCAAACGCTGGGACGGCAGGTATGCACTACCATGCCAGGCCGTCCCAGCTCCCCCAAGTCTGGCTGTTTGGCTTGGAAGTGACCCCAGGACACAGTTCCTTCTTGGATGTCACTTAACTCCAAGGGGAAGCATTTAAGCCTTCATCCAGACAATTGCTCCCCACTCCCACCTACGACAGTGGCTACTTAGTATGGAAGGGCCACGGGGCCCACACAGATTTCCCTGGGCGCCAGGAGTTCTAGCCATCCATCCCTAGGGCAACCCTGGAGAAGTCAAGAGCTTCTAATGACACCGTGTGTTGTGAATAAGGCTTCCTGTGGCGTGGAATATCCACAAGGCAGAGAGTGTGTTACGTTAGAATTGAACAGACCGTCCAGGAGGAATAAAGGGCTTAAAAGAGAGAACATGAGAGGCCAGTGGCCTAAAATTCTTTTCCTAACAGGGCACAAAATAAAAGAAGTCAATCAGCCAGCAAGTGAGTGTCCTAGCTTGACCAACCTCAGGTAACTTCCGGTCCAGCCTCCACTCAAGTCCAAGGGCCGAGAAAGCCCGAAGCCATCGTAGATTCTTGTATCTACCTCCTCTGCGAAGGAACTTATTGCTTAAAAAATGAGTTCCTAACAGTGGGGGTGAGGCTGTCCCTGACTCTTGGCACACTTGCGGGATTCTTTTCCTCTTACGGGGCTGCCTTGTCCAGCCTAGACATGCTGGGTTTTATTGTAGCTTATTATTGCGTTGGGTTGATGTCTCTGGGAGACCTGATCTTTTCTGAGGGGAGGCAGAGGTGGAGAGGAAGAGGCTGGGGGTGGGCATGGCGGGAGGGGAGACTGCGCTCGGGATGTAATATATGAGAGAATAATAAAAAGAATTACAATATTTGATATTTTTTTGAAGTCACATATACAACACAGACCTCTCACCTTACAAACAAGGAAGTCGGCCCGGGGAGGATGGGAAATTCACTTTGCACCCCAGACTCTCAAAAGGACATGAGAGAGGGGTTGTAGCCCAAGGTTTCCAGGCTGTTAACACGGCCACCCACCCCACAGTGCACTTTCAGTTTTGGGTAAATGCTGCGCGCGCACACACACACACACACACAAGCGTGCTCACACACGCACACATGCACGCACACGTGCACACGCACACACACATTCTCCAGCTCCAAACCAAGAACCCCGTTACCATCCAGGTGACCTCTGGAACCCACAGGCAGGACTAGACCTCACTGGTCTCCCGGCCTCTCTTCCTGCTCACCGTGCCCTTCCCGCGTCCTAGGAAAAGCCCTCTGCCAGCCACTAACCTCACCGTTCTCCTTGCTAATTTGAATACTCGTTGGGGAGAGCCAAATACTGAGAATGATGAATGGCTTCTTGTGCAACGCAGAAAATATGTGGCTTTGGGCTCTCCGAGTGACGGAATACCCTCCATGCAGAAACAGCCTCTCTGTCCCCAAGGTGTACCCGGGTATAAGGACCTGTAAAGGGGCAGGTGAGAACCACGCAGTTCTTGCTTCTAAACAGGTGTTTTATTTGAAAGAAAAACAAAGGTTCTAAATAAGCAAACTCAGGAAAGAGAAGTGAGGAGATGCAGTCTAATAAACGGGAAATATCTGCTTCGTTACCCAACACGATATTACGGTTACTTTTTCTTTACACATTTACAGGGTTTTAATGCAACGAATTTGTAAACCCACCTACGGCTCAGCCTCTGTCTCCACATCACGTGGACACAGGTGAGTGAGTGGTCAGGCCTCCGTGAACACACTCGTAAACACGCCATTCTAAACCTATCCAAAACGTTTCCAGTTAGGACTCGTGTTAACCCCTAAACCAACTTTTGAGAAGTTTTTCTTACTGCACCAGACCTGTAGACCTTCTCACAGCCTTCTTGGGCAGTAAGCTTAGGCTCGCTAGACAGTGATGTTTCCACCTAGGACCAGAAGTACAATCAGATATCATTCTGGTCAGAAATCATGTTAAGCATTAAAGGAAAACTCAAAACCAATATACATGTATTCTGAGTCTTGCTTTCTCTCAGTGTCCACGTAAATGGCTGTGTGTACTCTCCAAGAGAGGAATGCCACCATCTTGCTTACAAATGGATTAAACCACTGCTTATCAATCTTCCGCCTTCACAAAGGGCCTCACACACAGCTATCCTTCCTAGTGGCATGAACAGTCACTGATGAACCTGACATTTTCACAATGGAAAGTCGTGAGATCTGGCCCAGGCCCAGTAGCCAAACATCCTTGACTGATTTGCCGGTACATAGCCAGATGTCTAGTGGGCGTATCCCGGTTGGCCCAGGTCAGGTCATGGCCCTGTTACTGTGGGTTAACTCATCTGTACTGGCTGGTTTTGTGTCAAGACACAGGCTGGAGCTATCGCAGAGAAAGGAGCTCCTGCTTCCTGACCTGCTTGAGTTCCAGTCTTGACTTCCTTTGGTGATGAACAACAGTGTGGAAGTGTAATCTAAATAAACCCTTTCCTCCCCAGCTTGCTTCTTGGTCATGATGTTTGTGCAGGAATAGAAACCCTGACTAAGACACTAAGTTTATATATAGGGTACTATAGGCTCCAGGGAAAACATTTCCAGCCACCAGAGGGATTCAGGTCACTTGTAAATGGCAGTCACCTCTGCAGCTTCTTTCTCCAGGATAAACATGAGCTACAAGAATGAGATTTTTAAGCCGGGCAGTGGTGGCGCACGCCTTTAATCCCAGCACTTGGGAGGCAGAGGCCAGCACATTTCTGAGTTGGAGGCCAGCCTTGTCTACAGAGTGAGTCCCAGGACAGCCAGGGCTACACAGAGAGACCCCGTCTCAAAACATCCCCCCTCCAAAAAAGAATGAGATTTTAACCACGTCCTTCTGGTTACCCTTACTGGCTGTTTCTCTTTTCTTTCTTTTTACTTCTTTCTTTCCTTCATATGAGATAGGGTATCAACGTAGCCTAGGCTAGCCTTAAACTCACCATGTGCCTGTGATCCTGAACTCTGCACTCTGGTTACAGGTGTGTGAGAGCGCACCAGGTTTATACAAGCCTGGTAATTGAGTACAAGGACCTCACCCCACTGACTGGCACCTGTGTCCAACTGGAGCGCACAAGATATTAGCTGAGTGGCTGAGCTTTAAATAAAACCAAGCAAATGATTACTCAGTACGCAGCGCACAGTAGGAAATGGTGTAATGTTACCCATTTGCTAGGGGCAAACACACAAAATTTGGCAACAGTAAAAGTTTTCTGAACACACAATGAACCAGGATTAACTCAGAATCGAACACACAGTGAGCCCAAGGTGTTTCTGTCGGGACTCGGCTTGGTTCGCCCTACAGTGTCATGGTGGACGCGGTTCTGAACACGGGATCCCCTTCGCCATGTGCACCCACGGCACCACAGCAGAGAACTCAGCTGCTGCCTGAGAGAGCCGCCATGGCTTGGCTCCGACACTACATATTGTATTCAACATAACATCATGAATGGCAGTGGTGCGTACAGACGTTTCTACTCTTACAGAAACACAGTGGATTAATTATGGAAAACAAGACTTTTTATATTTGCCTGCCATCCTCATATCTCAGCAAGTATCACACTGGAATTTTATTTAACATATTGCATTTACCTATTCATTATACATGCGTATGCGGTGTCTGGGCATGTGGAAGTTGGAGGACAACATGAAGAGGCCAGCTCTCTCCTCCCGTGATGTGGGCTGCCAGGATCGAATTCAGTCCTCAGGCTTGGAAACAACGGCCTCCACACACTGAGCCATCCTGGCGGGCCTCAGATTAGTCTGTCTTTTGATTGTGTTAGAATGTCTGGTTTTAAACTTTCTATTTGAGTTGAGCTGCATTTGAAAACATTGTTCTGTAAATTTTGACCTGGAATCAGGACAGAATTTCCAGCCATCTCTGAACTGGCCCTGAGCATACTCTGTCTTTTTGTATTTAAGCAAAACACTGTTCTCAGAACTGATGACTACGGAATCAAAGTATCAATCAACTGCGAAAAATACAGACAAGGCACTATGTCCTACAGTATCAAATAGTCAGCCAAAACCTGTCTTTTTTTGTAAAAACAAATAAATCCATGATTCTCATTAGTGGGCACATTTTCTTTTGTTTTAAATCAATGGTAAAATTTTGTACATACTAGGGAATTGCTTTTAGATAACTTGCTCTATGATTTATTTTTAGTAAGTGCTTAATTCACATGCATATTTTATATACTTAAATACCAGCAGATGCATTAAAATTCCCTGGTGGAAAGAGTTGAAGCAACCTGGTCTAGGACGTGCTGGACCCATCAACCCAGGACATGACCCACCACAAGATCCGCCCTGAGCACAGATGGAGAGAGCCTGAGTGCTGGAGCAAGACACTCATGACAACCACACAATTTCCAGTGAGAACTTCACAGTAACTGCCTGAAGGTCTCAGACTCCCCCAAGGTCCAGACCGTCACCAAAGACCCTGCTATGACCTGAAAGGTCTCAACAGGCCTGCCTAGACCTTACTGTGTTGGCTGCTGGTTGCACTCTTTGGTACTGTTGCGGGAAGTAATAAAAAATCAAACCAGCATGTTCCCCCACTTGTGCCAGCAACTCTCTGCCCCAGTGGGCCTGGCTGGCCATGCACTGGCGGGCAATGGCCAACCTGTTTTTATCTCTTGGAGACTCTGCCTCAGTGCTCCAAAATCTCTCCACACAGTTTGCTAAATTCCCACTAGCGGGTTGCTACCACACCAGCACCATGCTCCAAATCGCCCACAGTCTTTGTGGTGCACCTCTGGCAAACCCATGCTTTGCTGTAGTACCTTTCTCTCTTAAACTCAGACTAGCCACAGTGTGAAGGAAAGTGCAACACGAACTTAGTTCAGAAACAACGGTAACTCAATCGCAGGGCACAACAACGAAAATCCTATTCTGTAAGCCTTATTAAATCTAAATCCTCCAGTGGTGAATCCTGATGGATCTGCCATTGAAACCGGGGAAAGGCTCGTAATCACATCTTGTCCTCGTGCTATCCCTAACTCTCTCCTGCTTCCTCTCTTCCTCCAATCAACCTGGAAGTCCCGCCTATTCGCCCAGTGATTGGCTCCTTTATTCACTAGGGGATTGGTTCACAAGAACAGCGCCAGGCCCATCCACAACATGGTACAGTAAAGGTCAGGATATGCCCATGGTGCACTTTTCGGTGTGTCTTCCCTTTCCCTGGCCCAAGCTCATCCCTGTAGTGATGGTTCAAGGAGGCGGGGCCTGTGAGAGGATGAGGTTACACAGTGGAGCTTTAGGATGGGGTCGGTGCCTTACAGAAGGGGTTCTGAAGAGTGTTCTCTCCCACTTACGCCATCTGAAGACAGCTATGTGCAAGGTAGCAAGGTGGGTCCTCAACAGGACCTGACCTCAGGAGGCATCCAGCCTCCAACAGGGGTACCAAAGCTCTGTCCTCACCAGCCTGCCAGACCTACAAACTGACTACACTACCAAGTTGTGAGAAACCTGGAAAGTCCATCCCAGTGAGATGTCATCCAAATAGTACACACTGTGACCATTAAACAGTCACAGTAAGAGGTGAGTCCTGCCTCTAGAATTCTTACAGGTTCCATGATTACCACTCAGACGTTTGGATCCCAACCTCACGTAAAAGCAGCACTGGGAAGGTGGAGAAGAACGCAATCTAACTGATCCTACAAGCTCCGGGATCAGTGAGAGGCCCTGTCTGGAAAAAATGGTGGAGAGCAATCGAGGGAAACAGCGTGTCGGCCTCCATGCGTGCGCACGCATGCGCTCACGGGAACGCACCCACATACGTCACACAAACATACAAACGCAACGGTAACAAACCTTCGAGAACACTGAAAGCAGACGTGGAGATACTTGAAGTAATTCAACCTGAATAGCCTGGCGAGTGAGGGGTTAACTTACTCAGGTGTCGGACTGGATTGGCCAAATAAAATTCCTAGAGAACTTGCCAGAATAACCCTTCAGTCGTGACCGCTGCAGAAGTCAAATGCTGGAATTGTACCCCTAAACTTTAATTTAGAGGTAAACATTCAAATAAGGCCAAACCCTGCAATCATTTTCACTTCTAAAGTACTAAATTGGCCCATTTTTTTTTAAAATCTCACATTAATTATTCCAAAGCAATCAACTTCCTAAAGCCCTTTTATTTCACAATTACACTAATATCCCATTAATTTGGGACCCTTACTAACAAGTTTGTTCTCTGCCTGTAACCTGTGTGCACATTAAGAGTATGCAGATAACACAACACAGGCATTAATATGTAAAACGCCAACAAAAGCCATCTGGAAAGCTAATGAATAATCAAGGGATTTCGAATTAAACGACAGGATTTTCCCTTAGAATCTTTAGGACAACACTGTCAAGTCCAATCTATTCGCTCGGCCTCCAGAATCAATTTTTCAAATGCTCTGACAGCTCTAATGGCTTCCACCTGTGTCTCCTGCCTGACTCTTGACTGGCATGCTACCAGCCAGGGTGGGAATCGAGACAAAGCCCCCTATTAGGATCCGGCTGTTTCTCCACTGTGAGGTCACTCAGCCATTAAATTAGTTCCAGCCCAATTTTTGTCCTCTCAGGCTTGGACTTGAGGGGAGGGGGTGCAGGGTGGAGTGAGTTCCCGGAGCAGTTTCAGAAGGGGAGAAAATGGAAGAGAGGGTCAAGACCGGCTAGAGAGGCAAGGGAGCAAAAGGCTGAGGAGTTGGGCTGGCCCCCAACGTTAAAGATCAAAATACTCTTTCCAAAATGACAGAGGCCATTCTCATTAATGTGATCCCTCCCCACAAAAAAAAAATTCATAAAAATTCTGGAAACAGGGTCTCACTCTGTAGCCCAGGTTGACCTGGAACCCATGTAGCCTAGGCTAGCCTTGAATTCATGACAATCCTCCTGCCTCAACCTCCTCATTGCTGGGGTTACAGACATGAAGTCCAAAAGCAGATCTTTATTTAAGGCTCTTACGAAATTGCTTTATTCCTTTCCCTCCGTAGGAGAGTCAACTGTCTGTCAAACGTTCCTCCCTCCTTAACACGATCCACAGAACCTTTGTCCCTCTGAACACACTGGCGGTTACTTAGAAACCAAGCGTGCTTGGTGGCAGCTCTGACATGGGAATATTTCCAGGTCAGATGAAGCTGGAGGTGGTGCCAGGGCAGCTTCTGATGTTCAATGTCCCTGTCCTCAGAGCTCAGGGAGGGGGATACCACCTAGGTCCCAGAGCCACTGGAGATGCTGTCATGTCCCAACATTTTCCCCTTCGACTATGAGCCTTATAATAGCACTCCGTAAGCAGTAACTGCACAAAAGACACTCGGTGACCCCCGGAAGCATCTGCATTGTGCCCTCTCCCAGACCAAGCGTAGCAGTACATCTTATGAACGATGCTGTCAAAGTACACCTGTGGGAACCTGTCCTGAGGCAAAGGTAGTAAATTTGTGGACACAGTGCCTGGTTTTTTTCATATAGTGCTGTAGGCAAACATGAAAAATCCAGGGGTTTAAACAGTGGTAATTAAACATGAAATAGGAAAATCAAAATTATTCTTTACTCAGATAAAAAAAAAAATACCCGACCCTTGACGAGTCCACCCAGCACTCACATACAGAGTTAGTTTGTGTTCAGTTGGCTCGGCCCAAGACGGCTTCACAAGTCAGTCATTTCAGTATCTGACAGAGACTTGGCGTAAGTCAATCAAGAAAGATTCTATGACTCACAGAAAAGACAATTCCAAAAATAACAATGATTCATGATTCGGTTACCCCGTGATCAAGGGCTCTGTGGCCTCAGGCTGTCCTCACAAGCAGGCTGGGCCCCCATCTTACCAGTAAACAGAATGCACAGACTCCCTAGATACCCCATCAAAGCAAGCACTTGGAGGTGCTTCTCCAGTGATGGTGATGGTCCTGCGCCTATCCACACCTAGACTGCACCACATGTGCAGACGGCTCCCTGGCCCAGCTGTAGGACGTGACCATGGAACACTCGGAGGTTCTCTGGGCCAGACACAGCCTGGATGCCGTATCTTGGGACTCTACCCAACAGCTGAGCTAACTGAACATGGAAATAGCACAGAAAGAAAAATAAAGGCCTCTGGACTCCCACAGAGCCAGCAACACAGACCGACACATCCAGAAGACTCTCCCCTTACAACAGAGGAGGGTAAAACTCATGGCCAGGAAGATAAGCCAGAGAAAATGACTGGACACAGGATAGAGGCTGAAATTGCCCGTGCGACCCAAGAAATGGGACGGCACGGCCAAGTCTAATGACTGCGGACACATCACCCACCGATCGAGTGTTTACTTTTTGTTTTTGGAAGGGAGAGCCATTTGCCCTTTGACTGCCTCTGGTAATCAGTAAGCAATTCTTAACTTCCTATTGCTCCAACTTCTAGAGTCACAGTGTTGGGACAGAAGGTGAAGGGTCGTCATAACTTCCAGATGAACCCGGTGTCACACCCAGAGACCAAATGATGGCTGCCAGCATCCCCTGCTGCAGCATGGAAGTTACGTGGTCTTTCTGCAGCTAGGTGACTGGTTACGTGGGCTTTGCTGCAGCACCGTGGTTACGTGGGCTTTGCTGCAGCACCGTGGTTACGTGGGCTTTGCAGCAAAAGCAAAAATACAGTGAGTGCCAAAGCATTTGTCAGGTGAGAAATCTCCGAATCTCCCCTAGATTTATGGTAACAGAAGGGTGTCTTTAAAGATAGTAAAAAAAAAAGGCAACAAAAAAAGCTACTGTTTCCTAGAGTCATTGTCTCAGGCCGGAGGGATGGCTCAGCAGTTAAGAGCACTGGGCTGGTTTTCCAGAGGTGCTGCGTTCAATTCCCAGCGACCACATGGCCACTCACAACCATCTGCAATGGGATCTGGCGCCCTCTTCTGGTGTGCATGAGAAGAGAGCACTCATGTACAAGTAACTCTACCAGTGACTTCGAATCCTATGGACATTGGGGCTTCAACATATTTACAACGCGGGTCTCCACATACTTCTCTTAGACTGAAACACTGCCACAAAGACTTCTGTCACCACGTAGCTGCCCACCACTTTAGAAATGACCAACCTTCAGTTGGATCCACAGACGCCTCATGGGGAGACAGTTCGGTTGGTGACGCTTCTGCCACACAAACAGAAGTCCCTGAGTTTGTCTCCTCAGCAGCAATATAAAGAAGCTAGGTGTTGGGCTGGAGAGATGGCTCAGCGGTTAAGAGCACTGACTGTGCTTCCAGAAGTCCTGAGTTCAAATCCCAGCAACCACATGGTGGCTCACAACCATCTGTAATGGGATCTGATGCCCTCTTCTGGTGTGTCTGAAGACAGCGACAGTGTACCCACATACATGAAATAAACAAAATATCTTTAGAAAAAAAAGAAGAAGAAGAAGAAGCAGCTGGGTGTTTTAACTTCAAGCAGAGGCCACAGAATAGAAATAGAAATGAAAGCTTAGTTTGAGAATGAATTTAAAACATCCAAATTGGATGAGACAGAGCTTGAAAAATGGCTGGCTAGGAATGTACCAGGACGGTTTGTAGAACACAAAGTCTCGACGTATTTCCATTTGACCCAGCTATGTGTCACTCTGACTGACTCTTAACACCCTGCAGAATGTCCTAGATTAAATGTTTCACACTGATTCCTACACAAAGAAAATGGTCACCTGGCCGCGGCCACCTGTTGCACTATTTTTCATAATTTCCTTCAAGGACATTTTGAAATTGCTGATTAAAGAAATAGCACCAGTCACAAAAGCTGCATATAAAACACGAGCTCCTATCCAAGTGCTTCTTTTAATTCCTTTTTTTATGGCTCAGGTGGAGAGGGGAGGGGCTGGGGGGGATGAAGAGGGCAGGACTTCCTTCTACACCCCTCCTCCGCTCACATGTTGGGCAGACCTGTCCCTCCCCCTGGCACTGGGTAGAGAACAGACATCGGTAGACACCTTGGCCAGGCCTGGCTGGAACTCACCCATCCAAGAGATTCATGGTCGTGGAGGTCACTTCTGCAAACAGAATTACTTTCCCAAGCCGCGTAGTCTGCAGATTCTGTCGATAGGTCTCTAGGCTAAAGTGCTCTGATGAGAAGGCTTCTGGGTCGGTGACCACGGGAATGGAAGACGGGGTGATCTCCATTTCAGATGTGTAGGAGGAAACAAACTTAAGAGAGAGCTTGCTGGATTTTATGATTCCTTCAGGATCCACGTGCCTCTCAAGCCACTGCGTAAACAGATCCTGGATTTCCTGTATCATAAGAAGGGGGGAAAAGTCTTATGACTTGAGGTTTAATCCACTGACAGTAGTGTTTCCTGAAGATGCTGCTGGGTGACTTAGGTACTTCCTAAGTCCTAACAAAAGAGCCACATGGGCAGAGTTGGTACATCTAAACCCACACAATATAACAGACTGAGGGAGTGCTGTGGTTTCAATTCTGTCTCCCAGAACTCACACGTTAGAAACTTAATTTCCCAAATTCATGCAGTAATGGTATTTTGGGATGAGACTTCTAAGGTATGACTGAGCCAAAGGGCCTTTGCTCTCTCAAATGGATTAATCCATTAGTGGATTACTGGGTCACTGAGTGAGTTAGTTATCACGAAAGTAGGTCAGGTCTGTAATAAAAGCTAAGGTAGTCACCTTTTAGAAGCCGCTGGCCATCTGACATCCACAGCAATCCCTACGGACTCTGCAGACTCCTGTGTCGCCAGCAAAGAGGCCTTCCCTCAGTGACACACACACACACACACACACACACACACACACACACACACACACGCACGGACAATGCATGCACTCACATAAACGTTTACATTCTCAGCCTTCAAACTGTGAGGAATTAATTGCCTTATGAATTGCCCAGCCCTAACAGAGTAAGATACCATGCTTACAGTTTAAGAATTACATACCAGGATCCAAGGAGACGAGGGGAGCCCGTCATTTACTTTCTAACCCAATTCTATCCCGGCACTCATCAGAAGCCTTCTCCAGCTCTAGAGTGCCTATTTATCTAGTGCTCTGTTCAGTCTACAAAGCAACAGCAAAGAACGAAAGAAAGAAAGAAAGAACGAAAGAAAGAAAGAAAGAAAGAAAGAAAGGAAGGAAGGAAGGAAGGAAGAAAGAAAGGAAGCAAGCAAGCCCACAGATCTCTCCAACCATGAGAGCCAGGGTTTTAGGACCATGCAAATGTCAGAACCTTCAAAGTAAAATAAAAAAGTGTCCCCTTCTCCATTAATATTAGGAGTGTGCCCCAAAGCTCACCACACTGCAGAGAAAGGGCTGATGGGATGGAATATCACTCAACCTATCACTGCCCAATCAGTGCCTTCAGAACTCACTTCCGGGTTGTAGGAAACATCAAGCAAACAGGAACAACTAATAATAATATGGGAAGAAATCCAGACAGTGAGACACATTACAGGGCTACAGAGCAGGCGGGGGTCCTGCACGGAATGGAAAGAGGGATGAGAGTGGACAGAGGTGGGTGCTGTCTAGATTGTTTAGAGGGTGTGATGGATGAGAGCAGGTGAGACCAGGAGTGATGCGCACGTCTGCACCCAGGACACAGGCGGCTGGGACACACACAGCACCTACACAGCAACTACACAGCAACTACGGTACCCAGGACACAGGTGGCTGGGACACACACATCACCTACTGTAATGGGACACAGGAGCTGGGACACACACAGCACCTACTGTAATGGGACACACACAGCACCTACTGCAACCACAACACAGGTGGCTGGGACACACACAGCACCTACTGCAACCACAACACAGGCAGCTGGAACACAGCGCCTATCCAGTTTGGGGGCAAGCTGGCCCACATAGCAAGGCCATGTCTCAGAAAACAAACAAAAGACCTACTGAAATGCAATTAGTGATTCTTTATTGGATTCCAACTGGAATAAAGTAGCTGGAAAAGACATGAAGTAATCAGTTAACTGGAACACAGACAGTATGTGTACTCGCATTAACAACTTCATTTGAATAGGTATGGGGAAATGCCGTGGCATTATAGGGAAATGTCCTTTACATTTATAAATGTGCATATGCCACAGTACATATGATTTATCCCCAATGTGGCAGAGGCCAATAAGGCCACAGGACGCTATTACACAGAGGTGACAGGTACAGGGAATGTCACATGTCTCTCCCCTAATCTCCTCCACGTTTAAGATTGGGTACAAAGTTTGTTTGTTTGTTTGTTTTAAAGTGGTGAACTAAAATAACAAATTCAACTAGGATACATTAGCCACCTACAAATTCATCTATCCACTCAACTAACATCCATTCAACAAACGTTCATTCAACACATATCCCGGGCAGGTCATCTTGTGGGCTCTGAGGAAGCAGCAGAAAGTAAAGGGACATCTCCCTGACTCAGGGAGCTTTTCTTCTCATGTGTGAGCCAAAAGCCCAATAGGCCAGACAGAGAAGAGGGTTAAGGGAAGGAATTAAATGAGAAGGAGAATGCTGGAGGCTGGCTAGCCACTGGGAGTCAACGCCAGAGACGGGAGCTTACTGAACAGGCAACATCATTAGGAAAGACCTGAGAAGGGAAGGGGGGGAGGGGAAGGGAGGGGGGAAGGGAGGGAGGCTGTACAGTGTGATCTGTTCAGAGTCGGGCTTAGCAGTCTACTCTGTGTCAGAGTTCTATGATGCCCCCACAGTGGAGAAATCAACACATTTCCCAGAACACATCCATGTCATTACGCAATGCTTGACTGCAATGACGTCATTTGTATTTATCATGGAGAAGGGATTCCAGAAGAGCAGGGCAGATGCTCCAAGGAGGCAAGTATGGAGACAGAAAGAAAGCCGAAAGGATCTGGAAGAACAGAGGGGCCAAGGAGGTGAAGGGGCTGAGAGACGGTGGAGCCCACCTGGGAAGCAACAGGAAGCCCTTACAGGATGAGGCAACTCTGTTGGAACAGGGTCCCTGCCCTGACTTCTGGGGTGAGCTGACTGAAGGGGAGAAGAAAGGCAGGAGGAGTGAGGTCACAGGCTGAAGCTGCATGACAGCACACATGGTGAGAGCATGTTCTCAGCGCACGCTAGCAGTTGCTAACAGGTCATACTTGGGATGTTATCAAAATGGGGAGCCAGGCTCAGCGAGATGGCTTAGAGGGAAAAGGTGCTTCCCGACAGGTCTGACAACTGGAGTTTAATTCCTGGAACCCACATAAAGGTAGAAAAGAGACTGACATCACAAAGTTGTCCTCTGACCTCCACACACATGCTGTGCACACATGAATGCATGTGCATACACACACACATGCACATACAGAGATACACACACATACACACACAGATATACACAATACACAAACATACATACATACATACATACTTACACGATATAATCATGTATACACACAAATACAGATAAACACAGACACATACACATACACAAACATGTACACACACACATATATAATCATGTATACACACATATACACATACAAATATGTATGTGTATATACACACATACAAATATGTATGTGTATATACACACATATACAAACACACATACATACATGATATAATCATCATGTATACACACACATGCAGATACACACAGATATACACACATACACACACATAAACACAGAGATATACATATACAGAGATATACACATATACACAAGCATATACACACATACATGACATAATCATCATGTATATACACACGCACATAAACAGAGATATACACATACAGAGATATACACACATTCACAAGCATATACACACACACATACATGACATAATCATCATATATACACACACATAAACAGAGATATACATATACAGAGATATACACACATACACAAGCATATACACACACATACATGACATAATCATCATATATACACACATATACACACACATAAACAGAGATATACATATACAGAGATATACACACATACACAAGCATATACACACATACATGATGTAATCATCATGTAGACACACACACACATAAACAGAGATATACACATACAGAGATATACACACATAAACAAGCATATACACACATACAAGATATATATTCATTATGTATACACACACATACAGATACAGACATACACACACATATACACAATCATCACGTATACACACACATACATACAGATACACATACACATATGTACACACACAGATACACACACAATCATCATCATGTACATATAGAATAATAATAAAAGTATAAAATTTTAAGTGGGGAGATCGAATGTGAGCACAGGATTTCTGGTCTAGACACTCTGAAGGACAGCTGTTACCAGCCGACATCCAGAGACTGGTGTGGGAGATGCTGAGGGTGGGTCAGCATGACTGCTCGTTTGAGAAGCGACTGGAATTACAGCAGAGTTCAGTGAATGGATTCAGAATTTCATTCACAGTGACATAAGCAGTAGAGGATCTGCGCCAGGAGCCCAGGGGAGAGGATAATGCAGGTCCGAATCCGGGGACCATCAGATGCAGACGATCGCTGAAAGCCAGAAGAAAGCAGAAGATAATGAAGACGTGGTGTGTGTGTTAAAAGAAAAAGTTGTAAATGGGCTGGACTCGTTTTCTGAGGTCTGGTAACAAGGGCCACACACCAAGGGGCTGTACGTGACAGAAATGAAACATGGCTGTCAAACACAGGTCAAACCAAGGTGTAGGCAGAACCAGACTCCCTTTGAAGGCTCGCTACGTTTTGACTGTGCCATGGTTCTCAGTAAAGTCATGCCTCTCCTCTACTCTACCACCAACCCTGAACGGGAAACTATACGTGTGTTTGCAAAAGTATAAACATCTCCACCTGTTCGTTGCAAACCAGCCAGTTGTGTCCTTTCAGATGCACTCAGATGACGATGACTTGGGGGGCTGAGGTAGCTGTCTCTAAGACATGCATGGGCTATGGGTTGAGTGTCCCCCAAGTCCACATGTCGGTAACCTAACTTCTGATCCAACAGCATTAAGAAGGGGGCCTTTAATAGCTGACTAGGTCATGAGGACTCGGCACCCACACACAGGTTAATGTAGTTAGCTCATGTCAACCAGTTGTCCTGGGAGTATAATGGAAGGGACCCTCCCTCCTTCCTTCTCACCCTCCCTTCTTCCCTCCCTCCATCTTTCTCTTCTTGCTGCCATTGGATAATACCACAAGATGGCTCTCACCCATGATAGCATCCTGATGTGGCATTCTGCAGCAATGTCTCCATCACCAGGAGATATAGATTCTTCTTTTCTGTAGTGTTTTGTTAGTAAATTAACTAAATCAACTTAGCAAAATTAAAGGACAGATAAAAGAACAAATTCATGGTTCTCAGATAACTTATCATTAACCGTTTAAGCAGTATGAAAATGTTGTTGAATTTAAAGTTTTGGAATATATATATGTATATATATACACACACACATATATATACACACACACATACACATGTATACATACACACATATATACATATATGAACATCTATGTGTAAGCATTATGTGTATGTTGTCAACTGGACTGAAATGTCAGTAGTGTGAACCACCCTTAACCTCCAAACCCATTTCTGTCTTTGAGAGAAGCCAGAACACACTAAAGTGTGTCTTCTTTAAGAGGACATCCCAGTGCACAGTCCCTCACAATCTAGGTCAGACGCTCACAGACCTTCAGTGACTTTACAGTTCTCATCATAATTATAACTTATAGGCCCTATATTCAATGTCCTACTGTCCTATTAGAATAAGAATTCCATAAAGGCCACACATGTATATCGCTCTCTTGTGCCCAGAGCATCCAGGATCAGGTCTGGCACATCCTCCAAGCTACAGGCAAATCCCTCAGAGGCAATGAGGCAAGGCCATCTTGTGTGTGTGTGTGTGTGTGTGTGTGTGTGTGTGTGTGACTTGTTGAATATACTGGCTGGTTTGAGTGTCAACTTGACACAGGCTAGAGTCATCAGAGAAGAAGGAACCTCAACTGAGGAAATACCTCCATGAGATCCAGCTCTAGGTAGTTTTCATAAATAGTGATCGATGGGGAGGACCCAGTCCACTAGGAGTGATGCTGTCCCTGGGCTGGTGGTCCTGGGCTCTATAACAAAGCAGTCTGAGCAAGCCAGAAGGAGCAAGCCAGTAAGAAACATCCCTCCTTGGCCTCTGCATCAGCTCCTGCCTCCAGGTTCCTGCCCTGCTTGAGTGCCTGTCCTGACTTCCTCCAGTGATGGACAGTGATGTGTAAGCTGGATACATCCTGTCCTCCCCAACTTGCTCCCCAACATGAGATACTATGCCCAGCCCTAGCAGTTTCTTATAAAAGAACATGTATCATACAGTACAAATTTAGGTCTTAAATAATAACCGGAGAGTTAAACCACAGATCCACACAAAAGACCTTCATTTGAGTGTTTGTGACACTTTAGTCAATAGCCAGAAGGCACAGACCCAAATGTCCATGGGTAGGAGATGGATAAATAAATGAACAAGGGTCTAACAAAACACCTGATCATGACTCAGCAATAAAAAGTGAACAGCAGAGCATGACTCAGCAATTTAAAAATGCTCACCAGAGCATGACTCAGCAATAAAAAAAGATCACGAGAGCATGACTTGGAAACAACGATGACCTACTCACGTATAAACATGTAATGACTCTTGAAAACAGGGCCAATCAAAAATATGAGTCTAGGGAATTGGTAAAGTGTTTACCTTGCAAGAATGAGAATTCCCAGAGCCCACCTTAAGGAAGCGAGGTGTGGTGATACACACTCAGTACACACTGGAATCCCAAATCTCATCACTGCGGCGAGAAACACAGGTACATTCCTAGGGCTTGCTGGCCAACTGTCCTCACTATTTGGCAATTTCCAGGGGAGCAAGAGAGACCCTGCCTCAAAAAAAAAGAGGAAAGGTATGAGGGGGAGGGGGAATGGATGTTGTTGGGATCATGGGTGGCTCTAGAAAGACCACACCAGGCCAAACAGTTCCACGAGAGGTTTACTGAGAGGGGACGGGCAAGGTGGTGGCGGAAAGAGAAGAAGGGGGAGGGGAGAGAGAGAGAGAGAAAGAGAGAGAGAGAGAGAGAGAGAGAGAGAGAGGCCTTTCTCTTATATATGGATAGTGATGTAGTCACAGGCATATGTGGGAGGTGAACCAAGTGGATTCTGGGAATATGGCGGCCGTTACCTTGGCAACAGGTATGGTGGCCTATGTGATGTCACAAATTTCAGAGGTCCTGGTACGAATAGGCGTCACCAACGACCTCTGCATGCACACACACACACACACACACACACACACACACACGCACCTGAACATGGCTGAACACATACACACATAGTAAGATAAACGTGTACAACAGGATCCCATTTAGGCAACATTTCAGAAAGGCCAGGTTCACAATCCATGGTGGTAGAGGGCGGGGAGGGAGAAGGGGGGGGGTGAGGGATGGGGGAGGGGTAGCATGAGGCTGGACATGGGGGTGAGAGAGCAGGAGGACCCACAGAGACTGGAACAGGGAAACGGGCTGCACAACACCCTTTCGTCAAACTGTTCGCCGGAGCAGGGGCATTACCTTGAGTACAAAATCATACCTAAATAAAATTGATTTAAAAAAAAAATCAAATGGCCGCAAGGTTGAACCGCACAGAAACGAGCACCAGATCACTGGCGCTCAAAAGCAGGTGGTGGGGGCTCGCTTGCGCTAGTGTGCACGCTCAGAGGGGCACTCTGGTAAACATGGTAAGTTGTGTGCGGCTAGGAACGGGGACCTGGTGCTGACCATCCCCCTAGAGCCACCCTCTCCCCCTCCATGCAACCCGCTGTTCATCTGTTCCCCGCCCCGCCCCCGCAACCCGTTGTTCATCTGACAAATCAGCGTTGGATTAGAAGTATTACTACCGTCTGCATTTGTGTTGTGAAGTTCCGTTTCCCAATCTATAAAGCTTTTTATCTCAGAGACACATTTGGCTCATGATAAATAATTAGATTAGTCCCGCTTCGGTCACAACATGGGCAGTTGCTAGGCAACCAGAAGCAGGCAAATCAGAAAATGAGTCATCAAAGAGAAGGCACGCAAGCCCTTTTTATGGGTGTCTGGTTCTTAAATACTTCAGGGAACAGGAACGAATGTATGTATGTCTGTCTACTCTCGTGGAATGTATGTGAAACACCCCAATTCTTCTCCATCTTTTTAAAATCTACTCAATATGTATAAAAAAAAAGGAAAATGTTTAAGGTTTGATGAAGTCCATCTCGCTGACCTATGACCCCAGCCCCAATAAAAATGTACAGAGCATCTACAGGGCAATGTCACAGCGACACCTGTAAGAGAGGACGCAGCCCTGCTGGAGCCCTAATCCAGGCAGGTTAAGGGTGCCCTCTCTCTGGGAGCACATGTCAGCTGTGCCATCGCGGATAGTTCTGTTTTCCCAGGAAAGCAACTCTTTGACAACAGCCCCTCTAAAGTGGGGTGTCCTGAAGACACAAAGGAATGGAACCCTGCTGGTCTCAGGGAAAGAGCGGGGACCCTGAAACCCGTTACCACACTGTGTCTCCACTAACCACTCTCCTCTCACTGAGGGAAAGGGAGGTGCAGGCCCTGTGTGGTTACCAATCTTGGATATGGGATGGCAGAGATGTGCAAGACAGAGTCAGAAAACCGTGTGCTAAGAGTTGTTCAAGTCATTAGTGGGGAAATCAAGACCCAGCACCCTCTTCTTATAAAACCCCTATTACCCTCTACAGTTTTTTGTTTTAAGACAGGATCTTACGATTTAGCCCTCGCTGTCCTAGAATTCATATGTAGACCACCTGGCCTTCAACTCACAGAGACCCACCTGCCTGCCCTGCCTCCTAAGTGCTGGAGTTAAAAGCATGCACCATTGTACCCAGTTCCTCTACTATTCTTGAAAAGAAATGTTGATTTAACTTTTATCTCCTACTCTAAGACCATACACAAAAACTTCACTCTTGCCAGGAGCAATGGTGCCCAACTTTGGGAGGCAGAGGTAGGTGGATCTCTGTGAGTTCAAGGTTAGTCACTGCTACACAGCGAGACTGTCTTCACCACACTCCTCCAAACGATGATAACAAGTTTCACTCTTAAACTGAATTTCTGCCACCCTCCCCCACAACTGGATCTAAAATCGTGGGACGTGGACTAGACGGACGTTACCACACTCCTTCCTTCCTTCCTTCCCACCCAGCCTTGCAGGGTGGGTGCACTGATACTCCTAAGTCATCCCTGCTGGAAGGAACTCCCAAGGAAGTGGAAAGGCAGTGACAAGCAAAGACGTGAGCACAGTGTCCTGGAGGGACATGCACAGGGCTCCTGGTGGCTGAGCTTCAGGAAGATGTGGCCCCCGAGCTAATATGAGAGAGAAGATCCTCTCCAATACTTTCTTGCCCGGTGGGTAGTGGTGCACACCTTTAATCCCAGCCCTCGGGAGGCTGAGGCGGGCGGATCTGTGAGGTCGAGGCCAGATTGGTGTACAGAGTGAGTCCCATGATGGCCAGGGCTACACGGAGAAACCCTGTCTTGCAAACACACAACCCGCCCGGCTGAGGCTGCGCGAGAGCTGCGTTCACCGCCTCATGATTTTCTGCCGATTCTAGGGAACTAACGGTGCTGTTCTGAAGGGGCTGGAGCAGAAGGGCGCAGAGGCGGGTCCGGTCGTTGAGGACCTCAAGCAGCGAGCGGGTCGCTCTTCTCACAATTTTGCAGGCAACACTGAGAGAAGAAAAGAAACTTGGAGCTGAAAGTGCTAAACTGAAAAATAAAAAGAAATAGAAGAGCTAAAGGAAGAGTTGACTCAGGCAGAAAACCCATAATGGAGTGAAGTGAGTACCTGTGCCATGGAGTCCGTCACTAGAGACCAACTGTACTGTTTCTGGAAGTGTGACGCAGTCTCCGTCAGTAACAACCGTCACCTCTTCTGGTACGAAAAGAGCAGATCAAAGGAGGGGGAGGAGAAGAAAAGAAGGTAAGAGAGAAGACGGAACAGAAAGGAGAGAAAAGGGAGAAGCAGCAGCAGCAAGGGCTGACTCTAAGCCTAGCGACGACGCGTCGCTGCAGCCCCGAGAGCGGCCGTCAGCGGGCTGGTGAATCATGTCCCTCTAGAAAGGATGCGAAATCGGATGGTGGTTTTGCTTTGTAATCTGAAGCCTGCAAGAATGCGGGGACTACTGTCTCGAGCAATGGTGATGTGGGCCAGTTCACCAGAGAAAGTGGAAAATTCTGGCCCCTCCCCACGGGTCCGTCCCTGGAGACAGAATTACTTTTGATGCTTTCCCTGGAGAGTCTGACAAGGAGCTGAACCCTAAGAAGATCTGGGAGCAGATCGAGCCTGGCCTTCACACCAGTGATGAGTGTGTGGCTACACACAAAGGAGCTCCCTTTGAGGGGAAGGGAGTTTGCAAGGCCCAAAACATGGTCAATAGTGGAATTAAATAAGAGCTCTGTAACGGAAAGGCATTGGTGAACCTTAGTATCAATAAAGAGGAGTGAGTTTATCACTCGAAAGAAAGAAAGAAAGAAAGAAAGAAAGAAGGAAGGAAGGAAGGAAGGAAGGAAGGAAGGAAGGAAGGAAGGAAGGAAGGAAAGAAAGAAAGAAAGAAAGAAAGAAAGAAAGAAAGAAAGAAAGAAAGAAAGAAAGAAAGAAAGAAAACACACAGCCAAAAAGAACAACAGAAAAAGATTCCGCTTTCTCCCTTCCTGGAATCTGAAGTATCCCAAATCCGTGAAAAGTGAAAGGTATTTTCGGGGCAACGGAAGGTAATGACTAAGATAGGACAGTCTTGTAACATGGTCTCCTCCAGAGAGCAGGCCAGCGAGGGCCTCCTGGTGGCAGGAAAACCTCACCATATCCTGCTACATAGCATGGCCCCTTCGACAGCTTCTACCAATCACTGACTGGGAAAGAAGCAGGATACAGAGGAGGATACACGAGTGTCCAACCAGGAACTGGCTGACTACAGCAGAGCCTGCTACGCAGGCAGCTTTAGAAGCTGAGTCTGAGAAATTCCTTTTTGCTGACCTGTGGTAGACTCCATGTAAATTGGAGGCTAATAAGCCAACTGTGTATTCTACAGGAGGCCCAGTTTCTCCTATTAGTATTTCAAACACTGCATAGCCACTGGTAATTGCGCACAGCCCGGGATCTGTCAGGATGCAGGCACACCACACAGGGCTGTCCAAGGGTAGCACTAAGGATACTGCCCGCCTGGGTCAGTCCTAACTTCACTGAAGGCTGGGATTATGTTCAGAGCGCTCTCCGGGTGAACTTTGACCCCAAACGCCAACATCAAACCGAGCGAGGCTCAGCGATGTGTGAGGCGCGCGCATCTGCACACACCTGTGCAACTCCTCACCTGACGGTCCCCAAGCCGGATGCTGCTGTCCCAGCCACACGGGCCCTGTGCAGGCTGCTGTCCACGTCTGATACCTGCAGACTCCTCCTTACAGGGAGGGCTCCGTTTCCCAGATCAGGTTCCCAAGGTGCTGCCTTCTCCTCAGAGATTAGCCACCAACCCCAACACAACACGGAAAACTGAACAGATCCACGGGGATTCTGGTTTCAGGTCAGCCTGCTGGACATATCATGCACACATAACCCTCCCGAGTAATACTGATGGACTCTTATCCCCTGGTACATAAACCAAAGTGATCCTTCTATAAGTTACCTTGGTCATGGTCTTATCACAGTAACAGAAAGGAAACCCAAAACAGCTACCACCTCCTGGGCACCTGCTTTGTGCCTTCAAACCAGAGGACATCTCTGTGCGCCTCGGACCTCCCACTGGACAGGAAGGATCGCCTACGAAAGCCAAGGTGGGTTAGAACACTGTCCCTTCCCCCCACTGAAAACAGCCTGAGGAGTCTTTAAGAGAGCTCCACTCCACACGGTAAGCTTGCGCCAGTCTTTAGTCCTGACAACGAGAGAGGCTGAGGCAGGTGGGTCTCTGTGAATTTGAAGGCAGCCTGGTCTACAGAGTGAGTTCAGGGACAGCAAGGGTTATAAAAAGACTCTGGAGAGAGAGCGGGAGAGGGAGGGGAAGAGAGGAGGGAGGACGGGGGAGGGAAAGAGGGAAAAAAAGAACAAACTCCAGGTAAAACCAGATTATTGGCTTTGTCACTGAAAATTCAGGACAAGTCAGTATTGAGCCGAGTTGAAGTTTACTGAAATCAATAGTTTGCGTCTGTCTGCACATACTACGCACGTATATTATAAACGTGTGTGTTTGTGTGTGTGAATGTGACCCGTGTTTGCCATAGCAGATGCTTGAAGACAGCCCCTTGTCCTTCTGGCCCTGCAAACTCCCAGCAACCTCTGGTGTCTCCCTCACACCTCACTACAGGAAGACTAGAACTAGATTGCAGGGACACTGGGATTTGAGCCCAGGCCCTCAATTTGCACAGAAGGAATTTTATGCACGGAGCCATCTCCCCACCCCTGAGAGACCTGTTAAAACGTCTAAGAAAAGGAGTTAATAGAAAGATGTTCTGAGAGAAATCAAGGCATTCCCAAGAACAGTCACACGTTCTGCTATGTACAACAGGCATGGAAAGAAAGAACCGGGTGATTTCTGAAGTAGTTTTGAGATCACGGGGACACCTGGAGCACGGGGTGGGGGGGGGGTATACCTGGCAGGACTCTAGTTGATAAGGTAAAGCTAGAGGACCTGGGATGCAGGGAGTCAGACACTCTCCACTGTAAGCTAAGGTAACAACAGCCCATCAAACATCGGAGGGAGGACACAGTGTCCCCTCCCCAGCCTCTTTCCATTTAACATTCTTGTTCTGCCTATGAACGTGATGGGGGAGGGGGAGGGGATTCTCCAGAACACTATGAATTATGCCCTCAAGGCAGAGTGTCTCACTGACCCCAGACCTCACTGTGTCTGACTTGGGATGGCCCCAGGATCTCCTTGTCTCAGCTACGGAGTGCTGGGGTTACAGGCTGGTGAAGCCACTTAGAGAAGTTTTTTTTAAAAAAAAAAAAAGATTTATTTTCGTGTGTTTGAGTGTGTGATGGTTTGTATATGCTCGTCCCAGGGAGTGGCACTATTAGAAGGTGTGGCCTTGTTGAAGAAGTGTGTCACTGTGGGGTTGGGCTTAGTGATCTTCCTCCTAGATGCCTGAGGATGCCCAGTCTGTTCCTGGCTTCCTTTGGATAAAGATGTAGAACCCTCAGCTCCTCCTGCACCATGCCTGCCTGAATGCTGCCATGCTTCTGCCTTGATGACAATGGACTGAACCTCTAAACCTGTAAGCCAGCCCCAAGTAAATGTTGTCTTTTATAATACTTGCATTGGTCATGGTGTCTGTTCACAGCAGTAAAACCCTAACAAATACAGAGTGTTTCAACAGTTGTGAGCCACCGTGGAGGTGCTGGGAACCAAACTCAGGTCCTCTGTGAAAGTAGTAAGCGCTCTTAGTCACAGAGCTAGTGTCCCAGCCCCTACACCCAGATTTTTCTGTTTCTTGGGATCCAAACTCAGGTCCTCACACTTCCAAAGCAGGCGCTCTTGCTGGCTGACTCCTCCTCCTCCCCTCCCCCTTTACCTTGCTGGCTGAATCCTCCTCCTCCCCTCCCCCTTTAGCATTTATTCATTTTATTGGGGGAAGGGCAGAGATGCCACACAGTGTATGGAGGTCAGAGAAAAGCTTACAGGAGTCCATTCTCTTTCCGCTACGTGGGTCTTTTGGATCACAGTCGGTCAAGCTTGGCAGCAAGCCCCTTTCCCCACTGAGCCCTCTTGTCAGCCCTCAGCTATGTCGGCACTCTTCACGACAAATGTTGGTTCTCAGCTCGCCAGGGGCTTTATCACATAGCTGGGTTGCTCCTGGCCTCAGGGCGATTCGCTTTGGGCGGGATACAGCGTATTCAGAAGGACCAATAAAGATCTCTTCACGGAACTGTGGGCCGAGTTGAAAGAATCAGAGCGAGG
Organism: Tokudaia tokunoshimensis; assembly: GCA_036184795.1. Lineage (NCBI taxonomy): Eukaryota > Metazoa > Chordata > Mammalia > Rodentia > Muridae > Tokudaia > Tokudaia tokunoshimensis. The sequence continues at coordinate 81,178,185 of BTHU01000015.1, forward strand.
GGCCATGAGGCACTTGAGAAGCAAGAGGGATGAGCTACGAGGACTGGGAACACAGAACGACCTCACGATGGAACCAAAGTGAGTGTGGGAGGTCCAAGAGCGGCGGACAGTGCAGAGGGTGAGGGAGGACTGTGGAGAGGCCAGCACCCCTCTGCAGTGGGAGCTGCCTGGGGAGGGTTCTCGCAGACCAGGCCTGACTTCCGTCTCTGCTGCCATTTGCCTTTCTGCACACTCTGCTAGAACCTGGGCCACACTGGACCGGGAAGTCTGCGTGCGACTCTGAGTGACTTTTCTGTTGGGTTCAAACACAAAAGAGATAAAACTCAATCGGCTTATGGAAGGAATGGTGGATTTGGGTGGGTGGTTCCTCCTGGCAGGGAGGCACAGCAGTAGGCACGGTGGGGAAACTGAGCGCTCACGCCTTCAACTGTAGACATGAGTCGGTGAGGGCGAACTGAAAGTGAGGTTAGGCAGGGACCACACTCCTGCAGTAAAGCCACACCCCTGAAGAACCTCCCTGAGCCCTGAAGCGTCAGACCAGGGGACACACCTCACTGAAACCACCAGTCTACCATGCATGCCACCTGCGCCGTGAATCTGAGGGGCGAGCTCCTCCACCTCCATCCGTACCAGTGCCTCAGTGTGTGTCCGGTAAATCGTCTTCCTTTTATTGAGTAAAGTGATAGCCTGGCGCGGTTGCAGTAAAAAGCCTCAGATTTACTACTTTCTACCCCCCATCCCCCCCCACACCCCTCCACTCCCCCACCCTCCCATCCCAACTGGTGAAGACCACAAAGGGCTTGAGGGGGAAGAGTAACAGGAGAAATGAGTAAGTCATTTCTAAATGAGGCTGGTTTTATGGGCCTCACGCCTCCTCCAGAACTAGGCTCATTCTGGAAGCACGGGGGTGGGGCGGGGCGGGGCGGTGGGGGCGTGGCCTGAGACAAAGGACGGCTTTAGGCAGGAATCCACTGTTGCCCTTCCAACCAGAGGGGCGGACTTCCACTCACAGGGCTCCTGGGTTTGGGCTGGCATCCGCAGGAGTCTCCAAGGCCTTCATTAGCCATGCCTTATGAGAAACGCCCGCCATTCGTCAGAGCCCAACACAAAGCAACTTCTGACAGTTTGGGGAACATGAAGGGGGCAAAGCCAAGAAAACCACGCCTGGGGTGCCAGTGGAAAAGCCTGCTCAGCTCTCCCGGAAGTGGACTCACCTGGCCTGCCTCCTCGTACCCAGGAGTGACCATTAATACTTCCTGCTATGGTCTGGGTGTATCCCACAAGTTCATGGTCATGGCCCTAATTCCGTAATGCAGCGGTGTTGGGGAGTGGGGTCTTGTGAACGGTGCTTGGGTCACGGAGAATCGAGGAGCCCAAGTGTGGATGACTGGTCCCCCCTTCTCCAGAGGTCGCTCGGCAGCCCTCTCTCTCTCTCAGAGCAGTTCGTCCCTCATGTGTCACCTCCTGCACAGGTATCTGCTGCATGTTATGGTTTGACAGTGACGTGTACCCCACGAGCTCACACGTTTGCACATTTAGTCCCCCTGATGGAAGCGCCGCTATAGGAGCTGGGAGCCTTTAGGAGTTGGAGATTGAGACAGCGGGCAGGTCTTTCAAATCGGACCTACCTCTGCTCCTGGTCCAGCCAGGCTACGCAGACTCAAGCAAACGTAATTCCCCGCTCTGCCACTGAGCGACTCTGGCATATGAGCTACAGTCCTCTGAATCCACAATCCAGAGCAAAGCCCCCGCTCCTTACATCCTCTGTAGGGTGTTCTGTCCCACGATGCAACCATAGGCTTCTTCTACCCACCATGAGCAGAGACACCTCCCCTGCATCCAGGATATACTCAGGTGCCACCGTTTTTTCACGTGCCTGTCTTCTGTGCTTTGGAGCACTGCCCATGGGGCAGGGTTACTGGACATGGGGGTCAGATGAACTGACCTGCCACCAACCAACTATAAAGTCAAGAGAACAAACACAGCTTGTGCTGATCCTCCAGCTCTCCGTTTTCATTAGGCTATTGCTGTTGTTGTTGTTGCCGTCTGTGGTTTTTGTTTGCTTGTCTGGACGGTCGGTCTGATTTTGGGGACGGGGTTTCTCTATGTAGCCCTGGTTGTCCTACATAGGCTAGGCTGGCCCAAAGCTAAGAGAGTGAGCATGCGCACCCAGTGCTAACTGGGAACTAATGCCACCGTCTGACCACCCTAGAAGTTAAGTGCTAAAGGACGCTGCCTGCCCTGAAAGGAACCCAAGGGGGCTCTGAGCTCTGATTTCCTTATTAGTAATAACACAAGCATCTTTAAAAACAAAAGATCCGGGAGATGGCTCTGTCAGTTCGAAATGCTTACCAAGGACGGATGGGAGACCTGAGTTTAATACCCAGGGACATGAATAAAAAGTTGGTAAGTCCGTCCAGGCCCATAATAGTAGGAGGGAGAACGGGCGAATCCTTGGGCTCACTGGCCAGCCTGTGAGCTGAACCAATATGTTCCCGAGTCAGTAAGATCCTGTCTCAGAAACTAAAACTGAGCAAGCGCTCCATGCTGACCCTTGGTACAGAGCTACACGCACATATGCGCATGCTCGCGCTCACCCACGCACGGACGTACATATGCGCATGCTCGCACTCACCCACGCAGGACGTACATATGCGCATGCTCGCGCTCACCCACGCACGCACGTACATACCTACATACATACGTAAGTACATGCCGTACGTAAGTATGTACACACACGCGCACCTGCACACAGAAGCTTGCGGCCCTTTTTATCAGCAAAATGTCAACAGTAGTGAACTTGGCTGAAGGTTTAAGTGCAACCTAGAAGTTCTCCTTGTCTTTTACTTTTCAAAAAAAGAAAAAAGTGTGGATTGAAGGCACTTCTGTCACTAAAAGAGATGTGATCCTCTTTTTTTTTTTTAAAAGAAAATCGGGCTGGAGAGATTGCTCAGCGTTTAAGAGCACTGACTGCTCTTCCGAAGGTCATGAGTTCAAATCCCAGCAACCACATGGTGGCTCACAACCATCTGTAATGGGATCAATGCCCTCTTCCGGTGTGTCTGAAGACAGTTACACTGTACTCAGATACATTACATAAATAAATCTTCCTAATCCCATTTAGAACATACCATGTACTGTGCAAAACGTTCTTGTTTTCTGCTAAACAACAAGTTTTAACGCCTAGTGTTTTAAAAATTACAGTACATGTAAACTGTAAAAGAAACGCTCTTCTGGTTATTAGGAAAGAGAGGAACACAATGCATTCACATTGTAGTGTGTTTTGTGTTGAGTCTATGTTAAAACACTTTTCTTCCACCTATAACATAGCATTGTACAGTTTTCTTTGAGAAATGCATGTGAAAAAATAAATAATAAATAAAGTCAGCCTGGTGGACAAAATGAGACTATAGTTGGAAAAAAAAAAACCTTCCCATCCCCCAAATCAAAACACAAGGAAGAACACATCCGGCTATCTTGCATTAGCCAGATCTGAAGGTGGCCCTCACCCCACTCCCTTGCTGTCTGCATCAGTGCAGGGCTGCTGAGGCCACGCCAGAGCAAGAAGCGTTTGAGAGACTTCCAGTCTGCAGGATTCCACCGTCATGGAGCGGTCCAAAGACAGGCGGGCCGTAGGAGCCCCAGTGGGTGCGTTTTGTGAGGCTCCTCAGTCTGAGGAGCGGCCTACTGGCAGGGAATGGAAAGAACACAAGTCTTGGACTTGAATCCTGTCCAGATTCTACGTAACCGCTGGCTGTCAGGACTGCAGTTTGAGTGTGCGTGGCGACTGCAGGCTGCCTGGTGAGACCTGAGTTTTGAAACCAGGAATGGTAGCTTAACAAAATTTACGGGTTGTAGAAAAAGTCACCAGCCTCTGGGGAGGTGAGCTCACCCTCACCCTTCTGACAGCAGCCCCGGGTGGCCGGTTTGGTAAGAAGTGTCGGCTCTCCTGCAGAAAGCTTCGACCTCCCCTCCTGCTACAGGCAGACAGGCCATCCCAGGTAAGAACTGGGGGTGACCGGGGAAGGAAGAAAAACCCAAACGAAGGTGTGGCTTTGAGCTACGTAAGCGATCACCCCATGTTTAAAAAATAAAAACAGTAAAAGTCCTATCTTTCAAAAGTAGAAGGACTCAAGGCTTGTGGGGCTCTGGTCTCCACTAAAGCACCACATGTGCGCGTGCGCACAAAGCATGAATGGAATTGAGTTGCGTCTGTTTGAGGTATATGCATCTGTGCGGGTGCACGCACACTCTGTGCGGGTGCACGCACACATCTGTGCGGGTGGACGCACACATCTGTGCGGGTGCACACTGCCTATGCGTGAGCCTGTGGGGGCCAGAGCTCAGCCTCTGGTGCCTTCTATCATTCTTTACCTTGGTGTTGGCGACAGGGTCTCTCCAGTGAACCTGGAGTTAAGTCAGTGTTTCTCAGCCTTCCTAATGCTGTGACCCTTTAATACAGTTCCTCATGTTGTGAACAAAAATTATTTTCGTCGCTACCTCATAACTGTGACTTTGCTACTGTTACGAATCATAATGTAAATAGCTGTGTTTTCCAATGGTCTTTGAAAGGGTTGTTCGACGCCCAAAGGGGCTGCAACCCACAGGTTGAGAACCACTGAGTTAAAGCTGTTAGATTGTCTGGCCTGAGCCCTCCAGATTTCTATACCCCAGTACTATCTGGCTTTTTATGCGGGTGCGGGATATCTAGACTCACACCTACAAAGCAAGCCCTTTACCACTGAGTCATCTTCCCAACCCTGAGAGTCTATATCTGAGGGGCTGAAGTCAGAAGGGCAGAAAGGATTTTACATTCCTATCTCTTTGCATAGGACTGTACAGTCTGTCGACTTCTGCATTCTGAACTTGGGCAGTCTCTACTGCAACATAAGGATTGCTCCTCAGGGCAGAAACTTGTAGAAGATGCTGCGAACGCAGGACAAGCAAGCACTCGGCACCATGAGGTCTTCAGAGCCACAACATTCTGAGATGCAAACAGAGGAATCAGAGGCCGACGGAATCCAAGGCAGGGAGCCTGCCCAGCAGAAGCCGTCGGCTCCTCTCCTTCCTACAGTGCGCTCGGCCTGCAACCGGGAGAGAACAATCTGGAAACAATCGGCCGGGCAGCTGCTCTCATCAACAAACTGTTTATTGTAAGAAAGTGGCTGGGTCAAAGGCCAAACATCAACCTGACACTGAAAGCACACAGAGTAAAATCCAATACTTGCTAAGGAAACTGGGGACTCAGCACACGGGAAACTGAGGTGAGAAACTCACGCTCGAGAGCTCTTTCTGAAAGGGCCGGAGCGGGGATAAACCTGTGCAGGTCAGCTCAGCTCGTCTGCTCTTCTGTGTGGCCACCGCTCTTTACTGCTGCCTCCAGAAGGGCCTTGGAAGAGACAGCACCTGTCCCTGTCTCCACGATCTCCCGGCTACAATGGCTTCCCAGTTGCTCCCTCCCTCGTCAGTCTCTCAGCGACCTTAGCAGCTTATGCTCGATGCCTAAGCAAGCAGGACAGCCTGCTCTTCGATGTGTCGAAACAGAAGCTAGAGGGGAGACCACTGGAAAGAAGCGTTGTGTCACGGATGCCGTAGTGACCCTGTAGCAGCATTTTCAAACAGGGCTGTTATCTCTTTAGAAACACATACTGAAATATTCGCAAGGAGAGCGGAACAATGGCTGGGACTTGGTTTGGAACCACGGCACGGAAGGCGTGGGTGTGGGGAGATGAACTCTGACTGGCCGTAGGTGGACAGCCATGAAGGGGTGTGACGAGTAGAGGGGTGCGCTGTGTTCATTCACAGCTGCACGTGTGACAGTTTCTGTGAGGCGCACAGTTCAGCCGTCGCTCAGAGAGAAGAATGTTTTCTTGGTTTTTGACTATAAGAAAGTATTGAGCTGTCAAAACAAATACGTGAGCCCCGTCAAGTACGGATAGACGTGTTTCACGGTGGTGCCTAGTGCCCGCTCGACACTCTCTGAGCAATGTCTGAGCAGAGCCGCGACTCTCTACCCAGCAGAAGGGACATGCCATGTCTTCTCAGTTTATTCATGGCCCAGTCGTCGGACCCAGATGCAGAATGAGAACCAGCAGATGGTATTGAAAAAGGCCTGGAAACATTATTACTCAGAGGTAGAGCCGGTACCCAGCACGGGTGAGACTCTGGGGTAGATTGCTAGCAATACACACAGATACAAAGACAGACGGACAGAAAGACAGGCATGCATGTACATGCACGCGCATGCACATGTACAACTATTTTATGGCAAACATGAATTTGCATCAGAGATCACCTCCCTAGGACTTCACTTCACTGTGGAACAGGGGAACATGCAGTAAGAAAACCTAATATCAAGCGACAGGGACCACGGTCTTACGACAACACACAGTCTTTGAAAATATAATTCTGTTTGAAAATCTGAGACTCATTTAGACCATAATGATAATTCTTACAGTAAAGGTAAATTAATTTTGAGAAAATGCTTGACATTTTAAAATAAGTAAAGTATTCTTTAATTGTGTTTAAATTAACCACGGACTGGTCTCCAGTCAGGATTTGTTCCGGTATAAAAATGAAAGTGACAATAATTAGAGTTTTAGGACGGGACGCATCCCAGGGAATTACTTCAAAGGGTTGGTTTGGTTTTTGGTTTTGTTTTTTTTGGGGGGTGAGGGGTGTTTTTAATTGTTTTTAAGCCTGAGAGATTTACTCAGCAGGCATACACAGCAACACAGAGGCACATGTAAATTCATTCACACACGTGTACACTTGGGACTTTTAGTCTAACTGCTTTGCCAGTTGCAACATAAACACCTCAAGGCACAGGAAAAGGATGTGGAGGGCATCTCGTCTCTCACGTTCTGACAGACAGAGAAGACTTTGGAGTTTTGGTGACTGTCTTTTACGAAGGCATCTTCTACGAAAGACTCAGTGTGAAGGATCTACAGTACTACACCTATGCCCGACACCATGGAAAGAAAACGTTCCAAGGAGAAGAATCTTCAAAGTTATAGACTTTGGACTTTTAAATATTTTATAGACTAAAAAAGCTGTAGGAAAGCAAACATGCTCTACATCAAGGTTGCCGACAGAATACTCTAGTTAACTCAACTTGACACTTTCAGGCAAATGTGATTACATATCCCCCACATGCTCTCCAAAATTTAACCACCATTTTTAGAATATGAAGCCACTCTCTGGCGCATCTTTTAAAAGTTATATTTGCTTATCTGTAGAAATTACAGATAGGAAGGGGGAGTTGATTAAATATCACACAATATGTACATGCGTATCTATCGCCCTGATTGCCGCAGGGAACCCTGTAAATATGTACAACTTCCACATTTTTATTAATTAGTTACATGTATTTGTAAAGTACTGAGAGAGGAAAGGGCAAGGCCATCTTCTCTCCCTTTCCCTCTCCCTCTCCCTCTCCCTCTCTGAAAAATGTTGTCCTGAGACACAGAAAGCAAATCTTCAAGTTTTATTCTCTTCTTATTATAGCTTTTAGTTTTAATTTTCTAAACTTTCACTTGCGTGTGGGTGGTAAGCTTATTTCACATTTCTTAAAGTTCAGGTTGCAAATAAGCCTTGGCGTCTGCGATGCTGACCCACGGAGTGGCCCTTCTCCCATCCTTACAGACAGGTGATAACTTCCACCTTCGCAAACATTTAGAATTTAAATGTCCTGTGGTGCTAAAGCAAGCAAGCCTCTCTCCACCACTCCCCATCTCTCTACCCAGGCAAATGCACACAACAGAGACCGACACACACACACACACACAAACACAGAGAGAGCACCCCTTACACTGCGACTTTCCATGTGTCACGGGGAGATGTGTAACTTCCCTTTGTGTCAGAGGTCTCCAGATATTCCAACCGGCATCTCCTTATCCTCGGGGTCAAGGAAGGAAACACTGCTTCAGAGACAGGCTCTCCCTCGGGATCTTATGTTCAGTACAGTTTAGCTAAAGGAGACACTCATTTAAACGGATGAACACACACGCACATGGCTAGCATGAAAAAGTTAAAGACTACAATAAAAAAAATCTTCTAACGGCTGTTAGAACCTATAAAAAGCCATGTTCCTCGGGTGATAAAATGGGGTTCAAACTCTAAAACTGTGTTATGCGGGATACTGTCCCTCATGACCAGTCAGAGCCGGTGCTGTAGTCTTTAACTCCAGTACACCCCTCTTTTTCATTGACACATTAAATATGTGTACATTTATGCTGCACAACGTAATGCCTGGTCCGTCAGCCATAGATGGAAGTACCAACCCGCCTTCCTCTGATTACATTACCGAACCAAATGCTGAAAACCCGTTAAGGACGGGAACTTCACGCACTCCCAGCAGGAGCCTAGAAACACAGCCCCCAAACCCTCAGTGCCCAGCACACAATCCTACACCCGCACGCCCGGCAGTAGGACTAAGCAATGGAAGGTCTGCCCAGAATGTGTGCTCGGTCTGCAGAAAGTGACTGGTGGTCAGACAAACAGACAGTCTAACCTTGATGGAGTTACCTGCTTTCCTAAGGAAGCCAGAAAAAGGAGCCCAAAGGACCCAGTCAAACTGCAGCACCCTGACCCTCCCTGCTGGGGCCTGACCACCACCCGGGTGCAGTGTCAAGGTTGGCCTGCCTGTTTTGAAATTTCATGTCTGTCCAAGATGCCTAGCTCCACTCTCAGAGCAACGTCCCCAAATTACTAAGAGAGAGCACACGATACTCGCTCTGGTGCACACAGTTTTCAAGTGGCCATCAGGTCCCAGACCCTCACATTCCTGCACTGACATGAAACCCCACAGGGCCAGGCCGGGAAAAACGGGTTTGGAAGCCTTGCCATTTACCACGGGTGCCTACCACTGGCCACCTTGAATCCAGGACTCACCTCTGCACCTGATCACAGGGCCCTTTGATGATGCCCCCTAACCCAGTACCAGTGTGGGCCGACTCCTAGGGACGTGTGTGTCGGACCTGAGAGACAATCTGCTGGTGAGAATGTTCCGAGACTTAGTAGAGACAGCTCCTTTCGGCTTCCCGGGAGGCACGACACGATGCATACCCCCTCACACACGGCAGCTATTAGGAAGCCGGTGTAGGAGACAGAAAGCATCTGCTCTTGGAGGATTTTTTTTTATTTCCAAATGAGCCTGCTTCCCATCCACAAATCTGTGACTGCATAAACGCTGGATATAAATAGTCTAAGGAAACAGGGCCGCCCTTCCTAGCCACAGCGCAACCGTGAGCAAGCGGCATCGGAGCTGCTGCGTGGACCTCCACCAACCCCTCCAGATTCCACGGCGGGGGGGAAAAACCACAGCTCGGAGAAAACCAAAACCCGCACCGAAACTCGGCCAGACTGGGAAGCAACGGGAGCCGCGTGTGTCTTGTGTGTGTCTCCTTCTCCCATAAGCATTTCTCTCCTGCCTGATGTTTGCCCTCAAGTGTGGACCCCAAAGGCAGCTCTGGAACTCGCTTGTAAGAACAAGATTCATATACAAAGGCAGGTCACCCAGTAGCTCAAAGGCTCCTCACAAAAACAGCCTGTAAAGAGGGAGGCTGAGGACAACACCCTATGTATTAAGCTTTTTGGATTTCGGCGTCAAAGGGGATCGTGTCGCCTTTACACGGGCTTTGTACTTGGATAACAGGAAGTCAGTCAAAACGAACAGCAACAAAAAAATTCCAGTATTGGTGGGGAGAGAAAGAAGAAAAGAGAGAAAGGTATATGAAAGACCCTTGAAAACATTCGCAGCTATAAAAGCTTTTAAATGTTGGCTTTAATCTGCCAGCTGCTCTGGGTTGTCCTGTAAAGCGGCCGCCACAAGACCTCAGCAGATGCAGGCACGCACGCCAGGAGCCACCCAGTGCACCTGGGACCCCGACTTTCTCTCCGACTTGGATCTCCAAAAAATATTTCTTTAAGTATATTTTAAAGTATTGCTAGACGGTTGTCTCTTATTTAAGATTCAGAACTAGACCTAAAGGCCACAGGAGGGAGGGGAGGGTTCCATGTCAAAACTATGCTAAAAAAAAAATGTCAGGCAGAGATTTTTTTTTTCTTAAATGGAGTATTGGAATTTAAAAAGCAACAACACTAGGCACTTTAGGCTTCAAACGGCTAGTTCCCAACCTGGGGAGACAGCTCCTCGTGCACAGCACTTACAGGGTGCGGCGGAGAGACCGTAACTCTAAGATTGGGAGATGGAGACAGGATCCCAGGAGCTGTTAGGAAGCTAGCCTAGCTGAATGGGGAGAGTTATGTTCAGGGAGAGACCCTGTCTCCCAGTAACAACATTACCATTACGTAGAGAAGTGATTGCAGACAGACAGATCACAGTCGGTCCCTGACTGTCCCACATGCTCGCCAGGTTAATGCAGCCACACTCGCATATATCACCCCACAACAGTTTTCTTTTTAAATAGTAAGAAGAAAGAACCTGACTTTCGGGCTGAGGACACAGTTCGGTAATACAAAAGTGAGGCCCTGGGTTTGATTCCCACCTAAGTAAATAAGTAAATGAAAGCTCAGGTTCCTCATCCCAGGGTACGTACAGACAGACAGACAGACAGACAGATGCACACACGCACGCACGCGCACACACGCACGCACGCGCACACACACACACACGCCTCGTCCTGCCTATTGGGGCATCCAGATGAGTTCATGAAGCACATTAAGACTCGATTAACTGAAAAGCCATAAAGATAAGAAATGACCATTTCTCCCAAACTACCCCGGCACCTGGCTCACCCTCACCAGCTCGCAAATATTTGCCGAATGAAGTGGCCTGTGCGGACAGAAGGGAGGCCCGCATGGAATGACCTGGTCTAGTTCCGTCGTAAAGCAACAAGACCAGAAGAGGAACTTCCACTTCATGACGGCTACATGTTAAAACATCGCACTAAACACCTTACATGTGAGCAACTGAGACTGAATTTTCAGGAAGGGCTTCCCTGGGCAGAAAGGCCACGCTAAGGACTTTCTGATACATCTACAAATATAAAAAAAAAAAAGATTCCTACCGCCAACAGCTAATCACCAACAAAAGCTGGATGTTGAGGAAGGAAATAGTTTCTTTGTATGTGATTTTAGGTTGGATCAAAATGGAATACCACAACCCTTTTTTATCTTTAAGCATGTACTGATTCATGCCACAACACCCACAGCGCCGACATCACACACACACACACACACACACACACACACACACAAACACACACACGCACACACGCACACACGCGCGCGCACACACACACACACACATGCACACACACACACATACACACACACACACGCACGCACGCACGCGCTCGCACACACACACATGCACACACACACACACGCACGCACGCACGTGCTCGCACACACACACACATGCACACACACACACACACACACACACACACACACACACGCACGCACGCACGCACACACACACCACCATGACTTTGCCCAGCTGCTTTATCAACAAACTCAGTTATCACTTCTTGTTATGGTTACATCTTGATCCCAAGGGCAAGTAACTGGACACCCTCAAAGAGCTCCTGCCAAGCCAGATCCAACCGGAGTCCATTTCCCAGGTCGTCTACACCACTGCCTCCCGGCCTAGCAAACACCTAGAAGATCCCAAGGTTCTTCATTTTGAAAGAAAGCAAAACAAAAACAAACAAACAAAAAAATGTGTGAGCGGGGAAGCCAGGCCGGGGCAGATCTGAAAACAGCCTGGGTTCCTCGGAGCAATGGAAGCTCCCCTTGCTAGAGGTGGGGCGTCCATCCTCCCCTGCATCCTCTGGCCACCTGGGAAACATCGACATGTCGCGTGGACAGGCGGTATGAGGTGGGAGGTGGGGGCAGGTTCAGAATCCTGGCTGGCCCAGTCATTCCACAGGAGCCACCACAGACTGTAGTGTGCCTCCCTCCTTGAGGCCCTCCCTCAGACAGAGATTAGAAGGAAGGGGAACAAGACAGTTTTCACTGAAAAAGAAGCCTGCTTTTTTTTATATATATATAAAATTATTATACTTTTATGCAAAAAATAAATATTTAACTTTTCCTACACAGCATAACAGAAATGGGTTCCTTCTGTCTTTTCCTTATAAAATGTGTGTCTCCCACTGCACACTCCACAGTGACGCTACGTTCCCACCAACACCTTGTCTTCTACTGGATGGAGGGCCGACAGGGAGGCCACCATGTTATGCTAGCCCATAATATATCTTACAGCAACCGTTAAGCCCGTCAGCCCGGCCCTTCACTGGCCCCTGTGTGAGTTTATTTATGGAGAAATAGTGCAGAGGGTTCTAGATCACCCCAACAGGAACAGGGTTCCAGTTGAGACTAGCCCAGCAACACCTTCCGCTCACACAGGTGAGCACCCGTGAGGCACCCGCCCCCCAACCCGGGATCCCACTGTTAAGTCCAGCAGCCATGATTGGGACATGCCACTCACAGGAGTCAAATAGTCCACTGGCAACGCTACACCCCTACACCAGCGGTTCCCAATCCTCCTAATACTGTGACCCTTTAGTGCAGTTCCTCATGTTGTGGTGACCCCCAGCCATAAAATTATTTCGATGCTATTTCATAACTGAAATTTTGCTACTGTTATGAATCATAATATAAACATCTGATATACTGGATATTTACTACCCACAGGTTGAGAACGACTGCTCTCAATAATTAAGTCAGATGTCAAATTTTAACCGAGTGTCAGTGTCTAGAGAAGATCCCAAACAATTGGATTTTAAGTATATGTGAGATGCTTCCAAAGTCTGGTGACACACTAGTTTATTTTTTTTTTACTTATTAATAACTGGTTTAGCTCATTATGAAAGTAACATACATCCATCATAGACAATTCGAAAAATATAAAGAAAACTTTAAAGTGTTATTAAAATTATGTTAAACTTAAATTATTACCAGAATGTGTATGTATGTGTATGTATATATATATATATATTTGTACATATGTGCATGTGTATGTTTGTATATAAGTGTTTGTGTGTGCATGTGTATGTGTTTGTGTGTATGTATGTCTGTATGTGCATGTGTGTATATGTATGTGTATGCATGTACACATGCATATGTGTTTGTATATACATGTGTTATTTTTGTGTGTGCACGTGTATATGTGTATGTGTGTGTACGTGTGCATGCATGTATGTTTGTGTGCATGTGTGTATGTGTTTGTGTGTGCATGTGTGCATGTGTATGTGAATGTGTGTGCAGATACATGTGCATGTGTCTACACACCATGGCTCTTCCAGTCTTGTTTCAGTGGACCCAGGTACACGGAATATAGTGTTGGTGGTTTTCAATATACAGGCCACAGCTGAGGCCTGAACTTTCGCCCGTCCTGGGAGGATGGATCAGATGTAAAGACCCACGTCAGAGAGGAAGGCAGCTTGGCACCAGAGCCGCCCTCAGCGGAGCCCTGTTTGCCCTCACTTCCCAGCGGTCTCGCCGGTCACCGTGGTGGGGTTTTACTAAAGGTGTCCCATGCAGGCCTTGGTGTTCGGGTAAGAAGGGAACTCTCACCGAGGGTCCCTGTTCTTCATGCGTCTCTATCACGGTGACACAGAAACACAGGGTGGGGGGGAGGTCATAAATCTTCCGTGCTTCGGCCGTCAAGAGCAGCGTTAGGGCTCCAATCTGAGCAAACACAGCTGCTGCTCGGTGAAGGTATTTAGATAATTTTTCTATTTATTTTGTTCTTTCATGTCGTGTACTAGGACAGGCCTGAATATTGAATAAATGTTGAATGAATGGATGGATTTTATGAACTGTGGCATTGAAATGATTTCTACAGACCCAAAAGAAAGTGTCACCAATATAGTAGAAAACTATTACACTATGTGACATGGAGATACGGCGAATAAATTAAATTTCTGAACAGTTACAGTTGGGGGGGGGTCTATAACACAGGCAGCCTAGCTCAGCAGCGACATCATGTGGTAAGAGCATGGATTTCCATGAGCAGAGAGCGTTACAGGAAGCAGGAAGCCTGCACAAACCCGCAGGCCTGCTGCTGCAGGTCCAACAGATGGAGAAGGCCAAAACCCTCCTCCTGTACACTTCATCCAAGAGAGGTCAGGGAGACCTACTGTGCACGGATGCAGGAAGAGAGGTCAGGGAGACCTACTGTGCACGGATGCAGGAAGAGAGGTCAGGGAGACCTACTGTGCACGGATGCAGGAAGAGAGGTCAGGGAGACCTACTGTGCACAGATGCAGGAAGAGGGGTCAGGGAGACCTACTGTGCACAGATGCAGGAAGAGAGGTCAGGGAGACCTACTGTGCACGGATGCAGGAAGAGAGGTCAATGAGACCTACTGTGCACGGATGAAGGAAGAGAGGTCAGGGAGACCTACTGTGCACAGATGCAGGAAGAGAGATCAGGGAGACCTACTGTGCACAGATGCAGGAAGAGAGGTCAATGAGACCTACTGTGCACAGATGAAGGAAGAGAGGTCAGGGAGACCTACTGTGCACGGATGAAGGAAGAGAGGTCAGGGAGACCTACTGTGCACAGATGAAGGAAGAGAGGTCAGGGAGACCTACTGTGCACAGATGAAGGAAGAGAGGTCAGGGAGACCTACTGTGCACAGATGCAGGAAGAGAGGTCAATGAGACCTACTGTGCACGGATGAAGGAAGAGAGGTCAATGAGACCTACCGTGCACGGATGAAGGAAGAGAGGTCAGGGAGACCTACTGTGCACGGATGAAGGAAGAGAGGTCAGGGAGACCTACTGTGCACAGATGCAGGAAGAGAGGTCAGGGAGACCTACTGTGCACGGATGAAGGAAGAGAGGTCAGGGAGACCTACTGTGCACAGATGCAGGAAGAGAGGTCAGGGAGACCTACTGTGCATGGATGAAGGAAGAGAGGTCAGGGAGACCTACTGTGCACAGATGCAGGAAGAGAGGTCAGGGAGACCTACTGTGCACGGATGAAGGAAGAGAGGTCAGGGAGACCTACTGTGCACGGATGAAGGAAGAGAGGTCAGGGAGACCTACTGTGCACAGATGCAGGAAGAGAGGTCAATGAGACCTACTGTGCACAGATGAAGGAAGAGAGGTCAGGGAGACCTACTGTGCACAGATGCAGGAAGAGAGGTCAATGAGACCTACTGTGCACGGATGAAGGAAGAGAGGTCAATGAGACCTACTGTGCACGGATGCAGGAAGAGAGGTCAATGAGACCTACTGTGCACGGATGCAGGAAGAGAGGTCAGGGAGACCTACTGTGCACAGGTGCAGGAAGAGAGGTCAGGGAGACCTACTGTGCACGGATGCAGGAAGAGAGGTCAATGAGACCTACTGTGCACAGATGCAGGAAGAGAGGTCAATGAGACCTACTGTGCACAGATGAAGGAAGAGAGGTCAGGGAGACCTACTGTGCACGGATGAAGGAAGAGAGGTCAGGGAGACCTACTGTGCACAGATGCAGGAAGAGAGGTCAGGAAGACCTACCGTGCACAGATGAAGGAAGAGAGGTCAGGGAGACCTACTGTGCACAGATGCAGGAAGAGAGGTCAATGAGACCTACTGTGCACGGATGAAGGAAGAGAGGTCAATGAGACCTACTGTGCACGGATGAAGGAAGAGAGGTCAGGGAGACCTACTGTGCACGGATGAAGGAAGAGAGGTCAGGGAGACCTACTGTGCACGGATGCAGGAAGAGAGGTCAGGGAGACCTACTGTGCACGGATGAAGGAAGAGAGGTCAGGGAGACCTACTGTGCACGGATGAAGGAAGAGAGGTCAGGGAGACCTACTGTGCACAGATGCAGGAAGAGAGGTCAGGGAGACCTACTGTGCACGGATGAAGGAAGAGAGGTCAGGGAGATCTACTGTGGACAGATGAAGGAAGAGAGGTCAATGAGACCTACTGTGCACGGATGAAGGAAGAGAGGTCAATGAGACCTACTGTGCACGGATGAAGGAAGAGAGGTCAATGAGACCTACTGTGGACAGATGCAGGAAGAGAGGTCAGGGAGACCTACTGTGCACAGATGCAGGAAGAGAGATCAGTGAGTCCTACTATGCACAGATGCAGGAGGGAAAACAAAATTGTCTCTTCGGTTTATATGTTGAGCTGCACATGAAGTAGATGTGGCAGCCTCCACATTGGGACAAGGGCAGGAAGAATCTTCTGTCTGCCCCCCACCCCAAAAAAATCCATCTCTTACCTTACTGTTTGTTTGCTTGCTTTCTTTCTTTCTTTCTTTCTTTTTGGGGGGGGGTGTTTTGGGTTTTTGTTGTTGTTGTTGTGGTTTTTTTGGTTTTTCGAGACAGGGTTTCTCTGAATAGCCCTGGCTGTCCTGGAACTCACTCTGTGTAGACAAGGCTGACTGTTTCTGTTTTCAAATTCATTCTCATTATAATTGTTTGGAGAACTTTTGCTCCAAGAAAACACAACACTTGATCAATACTAGAAAGGAAAAAACCATGACCTCTGACCAGAGAGCACTGAGAAACAACATCAACGGAGACACACCACACACACACACACATGTGTGTTCACTGCCCTGATTTCTCAGTGTGAAACAGAAGTCAGCAAGAATGAGGCAGCCGGGAAACAGAGACTGTCCTCAGAGCCGACCTCAAGTCTGTGAGGGAGACCGGGACCCGGAAAGAATCTCAAAACGATTGTTTCCAAGACTGCATGTGCACGCTCTATATAGAGCAAGCGGCTTCCACCTTTCTCGAGAACTTCATCCCTGTGGATTGTGAGTGGGTAAATTAACGTTCCTCCAGCCAGTTACTCAACAGGAAAGCAAATGCCACTCCCATTGCTAATGGCTGCCACGGGACATTTTAAAGAGCCAAATTCACTCCGTGTGTGTGTGTGTGTGTGTGTGTGTGTGTGTGTGTGTGTGTCTCTGTGTGTGTGTGTGTCTGTGTATGTGTCTGTGTGTGTGTCTGTGTATCTGTGTGTCCCTATATGTGCATGTCTGTGTGTGTCTATGTGTGTGTGTCTGTGTCTGTGTGTCTGTGTATGTGTGTCTGTGTGTGTGTGTGTCTGTGTGTGTCTCTGTGTGTGTGTGTGTCTGTGTATCTGTGTGTCTGTGTGTGTATGTGTGTCTGTGTGTGTGTCTGTGTATCTGTGTGTGTCTGTATATGTGTCTGTGTATGTGTGTCTGTGTGTGTGTGTGTCTATGTGTGTCTCTGTGTGTGTCTGTGGTGTGTCTATGTGTGTATGTCTGTGTGTGTGCCGCGCATGTCTGAATGTGTGCAAGTGAGTATACACACGTGTGTGGACAGGTGTAGAGGCCAGAAGCCCTCTCATTTGTTCACCTGTGTGACACGTGTAGAGGCCAGAAGCCCTCTCATTTGTTCACCTGTGTGACACGCGTAGAGGCCAGAAGCCTTCTCATTTGTTCACCTGTGTGACACGCGTAGAGGCCAGAAGCCCTCTCATTTGTTCCCGCCGTATTTACTGAGGCAGGGTCTCTTGCTGAGCCCAGAACTAGACAATGTGACTTGTCAGCACGCCCAGGGAGGGCCGCCTCCACTCCCCTCAGGCTGCAACTGCAGGCAGGCTGCTAAACCTACCGAGCTTTTTATGCAGATGCTGAGAGCACCAACTAGGGCCCCACTGTGTGTCCTCCTCGGTCCAAGAACTAAGAGACTAAATACCTGAAGAGCAAAGGGTTCTGGACACCTTTACAGGAAAATAACCCATGGCTATTTTTCCTCATCATTTCTCTGCGGTGGTCAAAAGGCCTATGTCCCATAGTCAGGATTCAGAAAATGGCGAGCAGACCAGGGGAGAGCCAGCCAGAGCTACCCTCTGACCGCCCAGGGCAATCCAACCAGCGCTACCCTCTGACCGCCCAGGCTGCAAGCTTGCATAGATCACACACTTAACCTCATCTTCAGCTGCAATCCTCTATGTTCAGGAAAGGAAGTAAGGAGAGGGCCTAGGAGACTGACGGTCACATTTCATTGAAGACAGGTGAGCTTGGCCCGCGTGGACAAGAACCTAAAACTCTGGTGTCTGGCTTCACTTGGTATTTTTATATCACAAGTCAGAGTCATAAGTTTTGCCGTATGAACTGAGCATAAAAAAGCGACAAGTAACTTGGTGTTGGAGTTCCTATGATGAAGACACAAACAGAAGCCGTATGATTAAAGCCCGGGAATGCACATCAGAAACGGTGCAAACTGCTTAGCTGGGCTTGGCCGCTCACATCTGTAGCCCCAGCACTCAGGATGGGGGCGGGGGGGGGGCGGTTACCACTGCAGGCTTAGAGGTGGCCTCTACTACAGAGTGTGTTCCAGGCCAGTGTGGACTAGTGAAAACTTGCCTCAAAAAAAATTGTTTAGAAATTAGATAATGAAACGTAATAAAAGAATGTTTTGTAACTGACAAAAGGTCATCCTGTGTTGATATTAATTTTTCAGTTGGCAGCACTGCCTTCCATTTCTTAGACTAGATACCAGGAACCTATTGAGCACCTATTAAGCACATCATGTTTTCTCAACCATTCAAGCACTGCATTAGCTCATTCCATTATCCTCTGAACTGCGGCATTTACACGAGTCTCCCGTTTACACAGGTCTCCCATCACCCCCTCTAGCCCTCACACAATCCTCCCAGATCTGCATCTGCCTCTCGAAGTCAGTACAGTGCGAAGCTCTGATCTACACAAACTGAGCTCCCCAGGGACGGCGGCCAACCTGGAAGGCAGCCTTTTCACAATGCAGGCACGAAGGGTGGATTTTGATCTTTTCAAGTGAAGCAGGTGGGTTTGGTGTGTGGCATCCCCTGGTCACCGTGCTTTTGCTGCGTGTTAACGTCACTAACCCCACAGACTGGCCTGTTGCTGGCTGAGGTCAGAAAGAGCTCCACAAATTCATTTGTCACAATGAAAAAGAAATGACAACATGTCACCACGAAGGGATTAGTAGGAACACACACCTGGAGAGTCTGGCAACCTGCCCAAAACCAGGCTTCCCTCAGGGACCAGCGATGAATACAGGTGGGTGGTGGGCTCCGGACACATTGCCAACACTTCCGTTTTCCTTTTAGACATGAGCTGCAGACATAAAACCTAAAACCTTCTGACCATAAGGCAGCAGACATCAGCACACAGTAGGTGTGATTTCCCACCTACTGAGGAAAACCCAGATCAAAACAACTGGTTTTCATCCCAACTGATTGCAGATTCCACAACGGTTACCCTTCAGCATGCTCAGGGAGCTAGTTCCTGTGCTCTCTCCACCGATGCCGAAAGCCAGAATCTCAAGTCTTATATATACAGAATGGCACAGCATTTGCATACGGGCCTATGCACATCCTCCCGCAGACTTTAAACAATCTCTAGGAGGCTAGAAATGCACATACTACATTGCAAATGCTTTGTGAGTAGTTGTTACTGGGTATGGCTCAGGTAACGACAAGAAAAATAGTCTGTGCGTGTTCAGTAGAGGCAGGATTCCTTTTAGCTGTGTACACGTGTGTGATGTGTATGCTATTCTTGTGCGTGTGGTGTGTTGTATGTGTACAATGTGTTATGTATACATCTGTGAGGGTAAGGGTAAGTATGCACCATAGCACATACATGTCAGAAGACAAGCATGGGTGTTCCTCTTCTACCCTGTTGGATACGGGTCCCTTGCCACGCAGGCTGGCTACTGGCCGAGGAACTCTTAGGATTCTCCGTCTCTGCCTCACATAAGGAGCACACGCAAGTTCCTAGGACTTAAAAGGTCAACACCCTACACTTGGTCTTCACCCACTGAGCTATCTCGATGGCCTAATATAGGCTTCCTTCTTTATTTTTTTTTCAAACATCTCATCTACAGTGGTTGCAGCCACAGATGTAGAGCGACGTGTGGAGATGGAACCGTGCCCTTCGAGCACATAGGACAGAGTTCCATTTCCCACAAAAGGACTACAAACTTCAGACTTGACACCCCCAACTCCACAGTCACCTCTACTTACACACACACACACACACACACACACACACACACACACACACGAGAATAAAACATTACAGATACACTAATATAGCTTCCAAACCCAAACCAAAGTCAAAATAGAGAAAAAAAAAGCTGAAAATGGTCGTGACAGACAGGTTAAGGAGTCGTGCTCGAGGCGGCCCACCACTGAGCCCGCTCACCTCAGCAGCCAGCAGTAAGTACAGCGGAGTTAAGGCAGGAGCCTGTGGTGCATCACAGCTCAGACCGAGGGCAGTCAGGATCTCCTTAAGGACCTCGTGTCTTCTCATGTTGCTGGATTTGAGCACATTAAAGTCGTCTTCGGTTTGCACCAGGGAAGCGCTTGGCGGGAGCTCCAGATACGCCTGAGGGAAAGAGAGCAGCCGTGAACAGTGGGCACCCGCTTCGCAGAAGCAGTTTCGGCGCTAGGTTCGATGGAAATCTGAACGTGACTTTTCCTTTTTATCCCATCGGCCTGGGGCCTGACCATCTGCAACGTGATGTCAAGAAACATCAGGATGAGGACTGGAATGGGCCACTTCAAATAATGTCCTCCCAGATCAAAAATCATGGTGGAGCCTGACCCTGGACGGCCACTTTCCAGGTCGTGACTCTTACCATCAACGTTCCAACCGCGGGTTCTTGGGAAAAATCACCAAACCTGGACTCAAGTATTTGGAAACACAATTATGCTAGGAATCCAACAGAACACACTCAGAACCTAGGGAGGCATGATGGGTCACTAGAGACTTCCATTCTACCTTGCAATCAGAATAACAGAGTAGGGTATTCCTCATTTGGAGACTGTCTGCAGGATGAGGAGTGTATAGAGTGTACTTCCCGGACAACAGAAAGGCCTTCCTTGAACCCCCTGCACCTGTCTAGATTCTAAAATATGGGGCTTCCTATATGAAGTCAGGTGTTCAATCAATATTTAGGATGCACAATAGAGATGGCATGAAGGTTATAAATACATAAATATCTCCATCCGCATCCCTGCCAGGACAAAGGAACTTCCAGCTCCCGTGAGAGCAGATCTTACATTCGGTGACGGCAAAGCCCCCATGCTTAGTTTTACTTTGGTGTTGTGAACTTGTTTTCCAAGCGGAACGGCTGGAGGCTAAAGAAGTGCGATGCCAACCTCGGACTCATTCAGCCGTTCACGCCTCACCTGAGCTGTAACCAAGGTGAAGGTAACCTCCAAACACTGTCCAGACTGGGGCCAATGTAGAACTCAGGGGGCAATCTGAACAAGGCGGCACACGGTGGTCAGTGGACAGTGGGTGGACCTGTCCCTTAGACAGCCCTCGAGGGGTTAGAAAAGAAAGGGGTGTCTGTGCCGGGCAGTGGTGGTGCACACCTTTAATCTCAGCACTTGGGAGGCAGAGGCAAGTGGAGCTCTGAGTTCGAAGCCAGCCTGGTCTACAGAGTAAGTTCCAGGACAGCCAGGGATACACTGAGAAACCCTGTCCAAAGAAACAAAGAAAAAGATCGAAAGTTGTGTTCCTGCAGGAGTTCTGGGAGAAAGGGAAGCGTACTGCTGAATGCGTGTGGCCTCACGGGATGGCATATACACACAGGGGCATGCACAGTGAAGTGTGCTGAAGTATCTGTACACGAGGAAGATGCACAGGGCCAAGGCTTCCACCAGCAGGCCTCTGAAGACACCACTGCAAAGGCTGAGGATGCTGTAGCTGCTGGCTGGGGAGTGCCTCAGAGCTCAGTGTGTGCTCAGCATGTGCGAGATCCTGGTGCTGCCCCATCAATTAATGACAGACAGAACAGCACATCGGGCACTGGGTGTGTGGCCCTGCCTCCTGCCCTTCTGTAATCCTGACACGAGTCTCACAGCCATTTGCTTGCAACGCGGATGCCGGTCCCAGATCCATGACCGGGCCTCGTCGAAGCATATGGCGGCTCCTCAACTGGACTGAAAAATGTCTCTAGAGACAAATGCAGAGAGGGGTGGGTGCATCCACTGGGCAGTGAGCAGAAATGTTGACAAATGTCTAGAGTTTATAGGACCACACCTCCCCACAAAGACTGATCTGGCCCCAAAATGTCAAAAACTGAGAAACTCTGCTGTCAATCATCTTCCCTGAACTAAGCTGGATAAGCAAGTGAAATCTCAAATTCGCTCTCAAGCTGTGTTAGGCGACTCCATACCAGAATCCAGATCCATCAAATAAGCAGACGCCAGCCTTCCTTCTCGGCTTCACGCTTCCCCAGGAACTCAGCTCTCGTGGCAGCGGCTTGTGCACCGCTGGCGAATCTTTTCTTGTTACTATGAATACACAAGCAGGCAAGCTGGGCTGCCCCCGCCTAGTGGGCAGTTTGTATTCTGCCTTCTCCTACTGAGTTATATCGTTACTGGATTTATTACAAAGACGAAGGCTACGAAATTGAACAGAGAAAGAGGAAGCTAAGCAGCCTGTAATAATATTTATTGGTTGGTTCCAGTGAAGTAGGATAGCAGCAGACGCTGGAGGAGCATAGGGTGACCCTGCCACACAGGAGACTGGAAGTCATTTAGAACCAAAAATGACATTCTAATCCCCGGACTCTGATTTGTGAGTCTGCATCATATTGCTTTTTTTTTCTTCCTAGGGCAATATACTGTGGTATCAAATTTTATGGTAGTGTTGGGGTCAATCTGAACAGTGCAACAGGCAGATGTGCCGTGGAACTCGGAGAAACGGGTTGTGACGTGCCAAATCAATTTTCTAGCACAAGTCTGCGCACAGAAGTGAGAGAAAAAAAAAACTCTTCAAAACTGAAACACGGCTCCAGGAAGTAGGGTTGTCAAGCGATTTTTTTTTTGAGACTGCATGGTTGCTATGGAACCGTATTTGCAGAGGGAAAGATAAGAGGAACGTTTATTGGGCGCTCCCGAAACTAACCCATGTGGTCTGCAGCCTCACAGGAAACCTGCTGGCTCCGTGTGTGAACATCTGTCCCACTGTCTAGATTCCCGCATTTCGCGCATCGCCTCAACAAATAATGGGTTTCAGAACAAAGACGCAAGAGTGAGAGAGAGCTCGGGGTGAGTGATGACCAAGTTAAGTGTGCAGACCTGAACCCACAAAAGACAGACTCAGCAGTGAGAATCTGTAACCCCAGCATTCCTACAGAGATGGGAGGTGGAGACAGGAGACTCCCCGGAAGCTTGCAGCCCAGGTAGCCTAGCACAGGCGGGAATGAGCCAGAAGACAGAGGCTGATCTGCTGTCAACGGAATTGTGAGCCGCCATGTGGTGGCTGGGAATCAAACCCAGGTCCTCTGGAAGAGCAGCCGGTGTGCTTAACCACTGAGCCATCTCTCCAGTCCTAAGCCCTTAGGTTTTAAACATAACAAATCACGGGAGGAGAACAGGCTGTGAAGATCTGCCCAATGCTACATGCGCACAGGACCGAGAGCATTGCTAAAGGAGACGGAGCTAGGGTCTAATTGCTACCCTCTGCCTTGGAACTTCCTGCATTAAACAAGGGCTTGATGATATTAACCAGCGTGTGCTTTGAGGCAAGGAAATCAAGTAACATATTTTTAGGAAGAGTGATACTAACAATGATTAAAACAGGGCGGGAGAGATGGCTCAGCGGTTAAGAGCACTGACTGCTCTTCCAGAGGTCCTGAGTTCAAATCCCAGCAACCACATGGTGGCTCATGACCATCTGTAATGAGATCTGGTGCCCTCTTCTGGTGTGTCTGAAGACAGCTACAGTGTACTTACATATAATAAATAAACAAAATCTTTAAAAAAATTTTTTTAAATGATTAAAACGAGAAAGAATTTTCTGGCTAATCCTTGGTTAACCTGAAGGTTTAGCTAACCTTGCCACCTCCTGCCTTGGCTCCTCAAACACATGCAGTTTGACCGGCGAGGATATTCATAAAGTCCTCGACTTTGCCTTGCACAGACCACAGTAGAAACTCAGCCAAGAGTACAACTAACCACTTAACCACTAGCGCTTCAAAAAGCGTGTGTGTGTGTGTGTGTGTGTGTGTGCGTGTGTGTGTGTGCATATGTGTGTGTATGTGTATATGCGTGTGTGTATGTATGTGTGTATGTGTATGTGCATGTGTGTGTGTGCATATGTGTGTATGTGTATGTGTATGTGCATGTGTGTGTATGTGTGTATGTGTATGTGCATGTGTGTGCGTGTGTATGTGTATGTGCATGTGTGTATGTGTGTGTATGTGCATGTGTGTGCGTGTGTGTGTATATGTGTGCGTGTGTATGTGTATGTGCATGTGTGTATGTGTGTATGTGTATGTGCATGTGTGTGCGTGTGTGTGTATATGTGTGCGTGTGTATGTGTGTATGTGTATGTGCATGTGTGTATGTATGTGTGTGTATGTGCATGTGTGTATGTGTGTGTATGTGTATGTGCATGTGTGTGCGTGTGTGTGTATATGTGTGCGTGTGTATGTGTGTGTATGTGTATGCATGTGTGTATGTGTGTATGTGTGTATGTGTGTGTATGTGTATGTGCATGTGTGTGTGTATGTGTGCGTGTGTATGTGTGTGTATGTGTGTGTATGTGTGTGTGTGTGTGTGCATGTGTGTGCGTGTGTGCATGTATGTGTGTATGTGCATGTGTGTGCGTGTGTGTGCGTGTGTATGTGCATGTGTGTGTGTGTGTGTGTGCGTGTGAAGACTAGGATAACCTCAGCTGCAGTTTCTCAGTGCTCCCCACCTTGGTTTTTGAGACAGAGGCTCTCACCGGCCTGGAACTGACCAGGTAAGGTACACTGGCTATCCAGCTGTCCCTACTTCCCCAGCTCTGGGAATTCAAACACACACCACCACACCTGATCTTCACGTGGCTTCCAGGAAATCATACTCGGACTCTCATACTTGAAAGTTCAGCACTTCGCTGTTGTGTTACTGTCCCAGCCCCTCCCGGGACTTCTCAAGCCTTAAAGAGCATCCTCTGTCCCAAATATACCCAAAAGCATCATATCAGCACCACCCCAGTACCTGGCAGAGAACGGCTTCCCCTCCGCGGGTTCCAAAAGGCACATGCACAATCAGTTTATCCTTGTCTTCATTCTCCAGGTGGGCCCGGAGCCTGCCCGGCCTCGGGCCTTCCTCATAAACGTAGCCGCTGCTCAGGACGCTGAGCCGTACCTCACTCCCACCAACCTTAGAGAAAACCAAGTTCTGGACTGTGTTCCGCAGCACGTCTCTCCGGGTCACCCGAAGGCCACCGAACGTGAAGGGGGAAGACAGGCTCAGCACCTTCCCTCCCTGAGAAAGATAGGCCATGAACTTGTGGTGTATGTCTTTGGGGATCGGGTCCCCGCTGGCAATAACTAACAGGAGGCAGTTGTCCGGCCACGGGTCCCTCAGAGCGCTGTCCTCCAGCAGGCGGTAGAGAGTGTAGCTGTCCGTGTCTATACAGTCGGTCAGGACAGATCGCACCTGCTGGAGCCGGCCCGGGCCTTCCTCGGAACCAGAGCCCACATACAGCAGGATATTGGGCGCCTTCCCCGAAAGGTTGGCTCTCCTCCCTTTCCGTTCGGGGCAGAGTTGGCCCGCGGAACCTTCCCCGCCGCCGCCGTTGCTGCGATCACAGGGAAGGTCCGGAATGTCCTCCGCAGACGCGCACCTCACAGACTCGATGGCGCTGCGATCACCGGGAAGGTCCGGAATGTCCTCCGCGGACGCGCACCTCACCGACTCGATGGCGCTGCGATCACCGGGAAGGTCCGGAATGTCCTCCGCGGACGCACACCTCACCGACTCGATGGCGCTGCGATCACCGGGAAGGTCCGGAATGTCCTCCGCGGACGCACACCTCACCGACTCGATGGTGCTGTTCTCGAGTTGCAAACACTCGCGGCAGCTGGACAGGTGGAGCTGACAGAGCTCGGTGGAGCCCGGCCCTGGGTCCCCATCCGCAGCAGGCTCACTTCCAGGGGCACAGCGCCGCCCCCGTGGGGAAGGGCCTTCAGCAGCCTTCCAGGCACCTTGGCCGGAGGGCTCCATGGCCATGGCACGTTGCGCCGCCGGCTGGGCCTCGAGGGAAGCTTCTGGGCCCGGGAGTGGGGCCTGAACTTGCTCGTCGGAGGCCTCGCAGAGTTCCTTCAGAGCAGGGTCCTTTAAGTGGACTGCTAAAGCGTGAATGGGAGAGATCATCAGTCAGCAGCACAGATCAGAAACCCAGCAGATTAGAACGCACTTCCTGTCCACCCCATTCCCGCGCGCGCGTGTTGACTGCACACTTGGGCGGGGCGATCAAACCTGTTGGCTAAAACTAAAAGTAAAAAGTCCCCTAAGTCATGGCTTTGGGAAGTCAGGACAGCCCCGTGAGGGAGCACTATGACATCCCCCGAGCACGGAAACGCTTTCTGGAGTTACTTACAAACGATCTTCTGGGCTATCAGGCCGTTATCCATCTGGAGTCTGTCCTCCATGAAGGCCGCCCCGAGCTTGCTGAAGTTGTCCACGCTTGCTCTAGCGATTAACTGGTAGGGGTCCCCAGGTCGGCAAGCTAACGGCAAACAGCAATCCGACCATTTTACAACCTGAGGAAGGAGGAGGAGAGGGAGAAAGGGAAGCTGGAACTTCTCACAGCTAAAATGACCAGACACAACACTTCACCCTCGGCCTCCTTGACACTGGGTTACAGTCAGACAGACGGACGTATCCAGCAGGTTACTGGATGTTGCCTTTGATTGCGAGCAAGGATGTTTGGACTCAGACATTCTGTTCTGACCTAATAAGAGTGATTGATTGGGGGCTGGAGAGATGGCTCAGTGGTAAGTACTGACTGCTCTTCCGAAGGTCCTGAGTTCAAATCCCAGCAACCACATGGTGGCTCACAACCATCTGTGATGGAATCTGATGCCCTCTTCTGGTGTGTCCGAAGAGAGCAACTGTGTCCTCACATACATAAAATAGATAAGTGACAAGGGTAAACCTAACCTTCCTTTTGTGATGGGCACGGGACAGGAAAGTCCAGAAAACCCAATAATGTAATGTAAACCTGCCCACCAGCTATTTTCAAGCAGACGGGGGGAGGGGGGGCAGCTGCGAAAATCTACCTGATAGCACATCAGACCTCTACTCCCAGGGGGCGTGCGACTCCCTGCCATTACAGCCCAGGAATCAGAACCATCAAACAGGTCCAAGCACCAGTTACCATGGGAAGACACCACAGGCAGTTCACACGACCACCACTAGAGGGCGAGCGAGCCACGAGGAGAGAAAAGCCTTCCGGTTTTGTATCAAAGCATCTCTCGCACACACTCTCCTAGGATTCCCAGGAGAAGGCGGCTGCAGAGTCAGGTCTCGGGCTCCACTTCCATTCCCCGCCCCCCTGGGCCCTGCGCAAGCATCCGCACCACACAGAACCTTCTTTGTAAAGTAGGGAAGATGATACCATTACGGTCATCTCAGATCTGTGTGGCTATGAGATCAAAGAGAGCCTGTACCGCCACAGGGGGCTGGAGAGATTCTCAGTCCCTGAGAGCATTTCCAGCTGTTTCTGTGGATTTAACTCCCTCCTCGGACCTGATACACATACACATAAATAAGTAAAAACAATAAATAAATAACAATCCTTTACCAAAAGGGGAGTAACGCTTAGGCTAAAGTCTTCAATTCGTGGGAGCTGTTTCTATCAGCAACCGTGAGCGTGAGACTCTCTAAGATGCTACAATGAGTCCACCAAGCCTGATGACCTAAGTTCAAGCCCCAGGACCCACATGGTGGGGGTGGGGGTGGGGGGAGAGAACCGACTCCTGCCAGGTGTGGTCCACCGACCTCCATGTGTGTTCCAAAGTACATGCGTGTACTCACACACAGGCACACAAAGAATGTATGTAATGAAGTAAAATTTTAAAAAGGAAATCGGACTTTGAATGCATTGCTGGAAGAGATGCAAACAGCTCAGCGTCACCAAGAACCATCTCAGCTCTTGAAACCAAGTATCTCAGGCTAGAGATATGGGTCAGCGGTTAGGAGCACTGACTGCTCTTCCGGAGGTCCTGAGTTCAATCCCAGCAACCACACGGTGGCTCACAACCATCTGTAATGAGATCGAATGCCCTCTTCTGGTGTGTCTGAAGACAGTTACAGTGTACTTACATATAACAATAAATCTTTTAACAAAAATAAAACAAGTCTCTCCCTCCCTCCCTGTCACACACACACACACACACACACACACACACACACACACACGCACGCACAGAGTGCATAAATGCCCACAGTGGTGATGTACAAAATCCCCAAACCAAAAACAACCCTACTATCCTGTAAGGGGGACCGCCTAAAGTAAGTACATACATATCCATAAACGAATAATTACGCCGATGCTAAACTACTAACGCAATTCAAGCTCAGGAGAACCATGAACCAGGCTTAAAAGGTCGGGTCTCAGTCAGGGTTCCTGGTGCTCTGATGAACCAACCATGATCAAAGCCAAGGTGGGGAAGGGTTTATCTGGCTCAATCTTCCATGTCACGGCTCACCATCAAAGGCAGTCTGGGCAGGAGCCTGGAGCTGATGCAGAGGCCATGGAGGATGCTGCTGACTGGATTGCTTCCCATGGCTTGCTCAGCCTGTTTTCTTACAGAATCCAGGACCACCAGCCCAGGGCGGCCCCACCCACCATGAGCTGGGCCTTCCACACGGACCACTGATTAAGAAGATGCCCTGCAGGCCAGCAGTAGGGAGGCAGTTCCTCAGTTGAGGTTCCCTCCTCTCGGGTGGCTCTCAGACTGTGTCAAGACCACGTAAAGCTTGCCAGGACAGATGCCAATAGGTAAAGGTCATATATGATCCTATGTATGTATGTATGTATGTATGTATATGAATGATATGTATGTATGCATGTATATGAATGATATGTATGTATGTGTATATGTGTATCCATGTCTGATATATATGTATGCGTGAATATGTATGTATATGTATATGCATGCATGTGTATGTACGTATGTATACGAATGATATGAATGATATGTATGCACGTGTATGTATGTATGGTATATATGTATGCATGTATATGTATATATGATATGTATGTGTGATACATATGTATTAGTGATATGCGTGTATATATGTGTGACATATGTATGTATGATATGTGTGTATATATGTTTATGTATGCAGTATATCTAAAATAGGTAGATCCACAGTCAGAAGAACATAGACTAGTGATGGGTGCGATGGTGACAGCTGGAGGGAAGACAGTTTCTTTCTAAGGCGAGGAAGGCTTTCTAGGTCATACAGGATTGATAACTGTAAAATGTTCGGCATTCAAACTATTTAACTGGCTTATATACAATAGAAGGATAAGCCTTATGACATGGAAATTGCCTAGCAACTTTTCAAAAGGTTTACTTTATTTTCCTGTGTATGTGTATGTGTGTGTGTATGTCTGTGTGTGTATGTCTGTGTGTGTATATGTATGTGTATGTGTGTATATGTGTGTGTCTGTGTATATGTATGTGTATATGTGTGCTTGTATGTGTGTGTCTGTGTGTATGAGTGTGCGTGTGTGTGCGTGTGTGTTAGTGTGTGTATGTACACACACACACTGCTGCCTGCTGAGAGCAGAGAGGGCATCAGAGCTCCCTGGAGCTGAAGTAACAAGTGGTTGTAAGCTGCCCTACTTAGGAGCTTCGAGCCCAACTTCCGCCCTATGTTGGAGCATCAAGAACTTTTAACCACGGAGCCATCCCTGCAATCCAAAACTCCAACCTTCTCGAGAAGAATGGAGGCATTGGCTAGTGTCCACACTCTTCTAAGACAGCCAAGTCGGTCAGCAAGAGACTGCCCCTGAACCCGGAGCTGACCGATCTGAGGTCGCTGGTCTTCTAGAACTGGTAAGGCTGCCTCCCTGGAAGGCCAGGGAGATTGAACTGGGAGACTCCTTAAAGAGCCAGGTCCACTCAGGGTGATTATCCCAAAAGTTCTCAGTGCAATTTCTCACCAGAAAAAACACAGAGACTTTGTTAGCATTTCTTCTAGGCTCTGCCCAACGGTTACCTAGCAACAGCCAGGTACAAGCCTGGCTTGCTATAACAGGACTGCTTGGCGTCTGATCCCCTCCCTCTCTCTGGCCTCCTTCCCGCTCCTCGCTCCTCTCGTGGCCCTCTCCACATGTTCCAGTGGTCTGTTCCTTTCCATCCTCTCTCCTTTCCTTCTGTCCCTTTCTTTCCCACACTCCCTTCTCACCCCGCTTCCCATGCCCTAAAATAAACTTCATTTTATCCTAGACCCATGATATGGCTGGTACCTCAGGGGCAGATGCCTCAGCATGGGCCCACTAGGGCACCCCCTCCAGCCGCATCATGCCAATGGTATTACAAAACATATCAGGTGTACAAAGTAGGGAGTTGGGGCTGGAAAGATGGCTCAGTGGTTAAGAACACTGACTGCTCTCCCAGAGGTCCTGAGTTCAAATCCCAGCAACTATATGGTGGCTCACAACCATCCATAATGGGATCCTATGCCCTCTTCTGGTGTGTCTGAAGATAGATACAGTGTACTTGTATAAATAAATAAACCTTTAAAAAAAATAAAGAGTCAGCTATTACAGTGGTTTCTGGCCCCAAGACTCAACCTACCACAAGAAGTTCTATTCCTCAGTATTCTTAGAATTTAAACTGAACTGGATTCTCTAGACGCAGCAATGCAGAAGTGAATCGGCACCACAAGAAGACTGAGGAGGAATGGTGATAAATACAGGACTCTGGGGTCAGAAACTGACAGAACACACGAAGAGAGAGAAACCCAAGAATCTCCTTCCAGCCTCCCTCCCCCTCAGCACACACGGAGCCCTGCACGGGCTTCCTACACCCGGGCCGAGCCGAGCAGTATCCAATAGGCTTCCATATTTAAAACGGACATCTTATTAGGACACAATGGCTCACATCTGAAATCCCAATACTTAGGACTCTGAGGCAGGGGGGGTTGCCCTGTGTTCAAGGCTTTCTTGGGCTACCGAGGGAGACCCCGTTTTCAAAAACAAAAATGCACTTGAGAGTGTGTGTGCGCAGACACACACACACATACACAAACATGAGAGAGGGAGAGACAGAGAAAGAGAGAAGAAATAAATAAATAAAAATAAATATGTAAAACCCTGACAGCTTGGTCGCCAGGACCGTAACAGGCACCGTGCTGAGGCCATGGGGCAGTGCTGTCTTCGGAAGAGGCACTAACGCAAGGGTGGGCTTTGCAGATGGAGGTAAGTGGAGGCAAGCAAAGGAGCGGAGAAAAGTAGGTCTGGCTCCCGAGAGAGGCCACGGAGTCCCAGGCGGCACAGGAGTCGGCTGCGCACGGCCCGGGAAGCCGAAGCGCTCGGCCAACCGCGCCGCTCCTAACGCCTCTGCACCTGCTTCAGGGGAAAGGAGCCAGTGATTCGATCCCCACACACCTCAGGGGGAAGAAGAAACAAAGGAAGCTGGAGAACAGAAAAAGGCCACGGAACAACACGGACACACCCCTGACCGAGTTTCTCACCTAAGTGCGCGTCCTTTCTCTAGGACCGAGGTCTGTGAGCCGCAGACCGTGGAAACCCCTCCAAGCAGCACAGGGGCTCCGATCAAAGTGAATACCTGAGTATCCGCTGATAGCTCACAGGGGTGGGGTCACCTTCCAGCCGGTAAAAGCAAACTGGACACTTCAGATTTGCACGATGGAGACAAAGGGGAAGAGAAGAAAGGGGAAGCCATGCAAGAGGCCGACGCCCAAGATCAAAGTGAAAGAATCCGAGGCTGCCCCTGAGCGTGGAATTCCGAATTTCCTCTCACACACCACGGGCAGAATCTGTCCCAGGGCTGAAGCCCCGGGTCACGACTTCTGACAACATGCAAGGATCATCCATGGTATCTGAATTAAAACTCCAGTCCAAGAAGCACAGAGTGAGAAGCCAGGTGTTCTTCTCCTGTGGGACCCCTACAAGCAGCTAGGGGAACAGCCGCTCCAAGCTGGTGAGATGCCCACATTGACACTACGCTAACGTCCATGATACGCTAAGTGTCTGCTTCCTGATCATCTGAAATGCACGCTGGATAGGTTGCTAAAAGTTCTAGTAAGCGGGGCATGGCGGCGAAGGCGTGGAATCTCAACACGTTCGGGAAGCAGAAGGAGAGACGCTAGTTCGAGGCCAGCCTGGGCTGTGTAGTGAAAGCCTGTCTCAAAACATAAAGGCTGGGGGCTGGAAAGACCGCTCAGCGGTTAAAAGCACTGACTGCTCTTCTGAAGGTCCTGAGTTCAAATCCCAGCAAACACATGATGGCTCACAACCATCCATAATGAGATCTGACGCCCTCTTCTGGTGTGTCTGAAGACAGCTACAGTGTACTTACATATTAATTAAAAAAAATGGGGGGGATACACCTGTAATCCAGCACCAAAGAGGCAGGAGGATTGCCATGAATGTGAAGCCAGTCTCATCTACGTAGAAAGATCATGTCTCAATAACATGAACAGAAAGAACAAAGGGTCTGGGCAACGGATTGCAGGGCGGGTGTGTGGAAGAGGGTAACGTGGCCCCTGTAAACAGGGGTTAGTCTCTGCTGAACAGAACAGCGTTTGATTTAGGGTCAGGCATGAAATGTCCTCACCAGGCTTGCTCGCTGAACACCTGGTCCTCAGTGGCTTTGAGAGGGTCCTTCATCTTTTCTCAGACCCCCACTCCCTACCCCACCCCCACCTCTGTCCCCCACCCCACCCCCATCAGGTGACCAGCCCCTGACGCACATGCCAGCCAGAGTCCAGGGCAGAGTTCAGTTCCCAATTAAAGCCTTTTTGACTAGGCTGCAGTGGTTCTCAAACTGTGGGTCAAGACCCCTGTGGGGGTTGCACACCAGATATCCTGCATATCAGATATTTATACTATGATTCATAAAGAAATTACAGTTATAAACCAGCAACGAAATAATCTTATGGCTGAGGGCCACCATAGCATGTGTTTGTCACACACTTAAGAAGATTCAATTCTGCCACATAGCAACAGTAAAACATACTCTTGAATTAAACTCTGTATATCTTATCTTCTTTAGAAGTTATTTTGATGTGTATGGGAGTTTTGCCTGCATGTATGTTTGTGTGCTACGTGCACGGCTGGTGCCCTCAGAGGCCAAAACAGGGCATCAGATATCCTGGGCCTGGAGTTACAGAGAATAAGTACTGAGTAAGTAAGTACTGAGTAAGTAAGTACTGAGAATCGAACCTGGGTCCTCTAGAAGAGCAGCCAGTGCTCTTTAACCACTGAGCTGCCTCTCCAGCCCCCTGATACCTATTTTATAATATAGAATCATAAACCTGTAAGACATCTAAGGACAGACAAACGGGACCTGGACGTAAAGATAGAAGAGGAGCGCTGCCCAGAGACGGGAAGTCACGGATGACCAAGCATGATCGTCAATCTCCATGGTCAACTTGATCCAATTTAAGAGCACCTCTGAAATATATCCCTTGGCTTATCAACTGAGGAGGGAACTTCCACTCTGATCTCAAGGGGCTTCATCCTATGGGTGTTCCCAGGCTGAACAGGAAGCAGAGGTCTGATGTATGTCAGCATTCTTGACTCTCTCTGCCTCCCCGGCCTGCTGCAGTGTAAGCAGACCGCTTCACTCCTGAGGCCACAGCCTCCGGACGGGCCAGCATCACCCCTCCCCATCATGACAGGCAGTGTCCTCACACTGTGATCAAAGCAACCCCTTTCCTTAAATTCTTTCTCTCCAAACATCTGATCACAGCACCAAAAAAAACAAAAAAAGAACAAAAAACAATCTACATCTAGATGTGAAGTAACGTCACCCTCCAACAGACCACTCTCTAAAGCCTCGAGGATACTCTTCGTAAAAACGCGGACAAATGACAACACGGTTTCGAAGCAGATGGCTGCGGAGCCCCAGCTACCGCAGGAATGCATGCCACATCATTATAGCAGAGCGAAAGCACACAGGCTTCGAGCGCCTTCCTTCTGTCTGCTGAGCTACGGCAACCTCTGGGTGGCAGGAACGGCTGACTCGGCAGAGGGGACTGCGTGGCCTATGCTCCAAGCATGTGGTCCTGCTATCACGGGTACCTGATCCAAGGTGTTGTTCCACCCCAGACTTCCCCTCCTTTCTCACTGATCTGAACATCTTAACTTGATCTGCCAGCAGCGGAGGCAGGCGGATCTCTGTGAGTTCAAGGCCAGTCTGGTGTATTAGACTGAACCTTAGATAGCTAATGGGAGGATAGTTGTGGCAAGCGTGCTAATGCACAACTATATCTAGTGTTCCTTCTTGCCCTGACGTGACAGAATTCTGAGTCTTTGCTGAACCCATAGGGTCTAGCGAGGGACAGGACTTCTCGCCCTCCCTACAGCTAATGGACCAAGGAGACTGGGCGTCTAAACTCTGGGCGACTGGACGGGAGCAGCTATAGCCGCCAGGCAATCTGTGGACCACGGTGTCAAAGAGGAAGCTGGCCATCTTCCACTTTTCTCTCTTCCCCTCTCCTGAGGGCTATAATGTATGTGAAGTCCCTAGTAGAGTATCAGGGCGCAGCAGGGGCCAGAGGCTATTTTTGACCTGGGATGGCAGAGAAACAAAACAAGAGACTTGGTCCCCTAGCTGCTGTGACACCTTACTGGGAGGGAAGCTGACTTTCCCCTGACTGAGCCACTAAGTCACGCTGGGTCTCTTTGTTACAGTAACTGTCCCCTGCGGTGTCGCTTAAGAGGCAGGTGTCCTTAAACCTGTGGTAATGTGCAACTAAGTAGCGATTTAAGAAATTAAAAAACTACAGCTACTAGGGACTGAGGGTGTTGGAGGGGGGGTGGGTGGGGGTGTCCTGTATTTAATACCCAGCTCCAAAAACAAAGAAGTTACCACAGTTACATCTTGATCTTTCAAAAGAACCTGCATACATTCAATATTTTATTGTAATGCTTTAAATTTTTTAGTTTTGGTGGGGTTTTTTTTTTTAGGTTTAAAATCTTATTAAATTTACACATAAGACATTAGGCTGCACAAGGCTTTTACTTCTCATTAGGCATGGTGTCTTAGTTAGGTTTCTATTGCCGGGATAAAACATCTTGGGAGGAGAGGGTCTCCTTGACTTACAGGTCACAGTCTACCATCAGAGGAAGCCAAGGCAGGAAATGAGAACAGGAACCTAGAAGCAGGAACTGGTGCAGAGCCATGCAGGGTGCTGTCACCGGCCTGCTCCCCTTGTAGTACCCGGACCACCTGCTCAGGGATGGCACAGCCCGCAGTGAGCAGGACCCTTCCACAGTCATGGATCAAGAGAATACCCTACAGACTTGCCTAAAGGAAATCTGATGGGGGGATTCTTTCAGTTAAGGTTCCTTCTTCCCAGACGACCCTAGCTTGTGTCACGGTGACAAAGATCTAATCAGGATATGTGATCACCAGAGTTTGATCTCTGGGACCCACATGGTGGGAGCAGAGAACTGGCCCCCTCCAGGTGTCCTCTGACTCCATACATGCTATGGCATGTGCAGACACACACAGACACACATAAATAAATGTGGTAAGAATAAAAATAAATAAATATCCAGAGAAGAATATGTAAGCACATCACACAAACTTTTCATAGATTAAAAAAAAAAATCTTAAGGGGCTGGAGAGATGGCTCAGTGGTTAAGAGCACTCACTGATTTTCCGGAGCTTCTGAGTTCAAATCCCAGCAACCACATGGTGACTCACAACCATCCATAATGAGATCTGACGCCCTCTTCAGGTGTGTCTGAAGACAACTAGTGTACTTACATTAAATAAACAAAATCTCCGACGGGAAGGTGGCCGTAGCAAGCGGGGCCAGGGGGTGAGAAGCTGTAATGAGATTTGACACCCTCTTCTGGTGTGTCTGGAAACAGCTACAGTGTACTTATATATAATAAATAAATCTTTTTTAAAAAAAAACTTAAATATAAGCAGTTTTATGTGGTTTAACTAAATGATCGTTTGCCATTTGTTTTGAAAATAATTCTTTAGCTGGGCGGTGGTGGCGCACGCCTTTAATCCCAGCGCTTGGGAGGCGGAGGCGGATTTCTGAGTTCGAGGCTAGCCTGGTCTACAGAGTGAGTTCCAGGATAGCCAGGGCTACACAGAGAAACCCTGCCTCGAAAAACCAAAAAAAAAAAAAAGAAAAGAAAATAATTCTTTAAAAGGTTAAGCATATAAACAGTCATTTCTATGTACAAAAAAACTTCTCAGGATCATCAAAAACAAATGGCCTCAATAGTTGTTTTCCTGATCCCAAAGCGGACTCTGGCCAACCACAGGTACCCGTGGCGAGACTCAGCTTAACAAAACCTCTTTCTGTTTAGAAAACTCAGAATCAACAAATGAAAACCATTCACGGTTGGTTCCCCCCCCCCGCCCCCCCCCCCCCCCCCCGGCTGGCAACCCGGAAGGACCTGAGACTGGAGCATCCGTAAATTGCCGCTTGGCCCCGAGTGGCTTTAGACATCCAGCTTCCTTTCAAAGGCAATGATGGAGGAACAAAAGGCTCTGAGCATCGGATGCGATGGATGTAAAATATCTGTAGGGACTCGGTAGAGCGCATCGCCTTTGCCATTAGACGCAGAAAAGGTAAACAATGATTCGTGAACATTTTGGAGAGGAGGTGAGGTCCTTGGGCCTGCCCATCCCCCCGCCCCCCACTCCCCACCCCCCATTCCCCACCCCCCACTCCGGCTCCTCTCCGGTCTCCAGGCCCTACTTCTCACTCCAGGTCTCAGCCTGGCCGCTCAGGTGGGCGGGAGAACTTGTCTCCCTCTCCTCTCTCCTCCCAGCATTGATCACACAAACTAGGGATTCCACAAGCCCTGGGTGCAGCAGGGTGCGGCGGAATCCGTGAAGGGCAGTCAAGAGGCACGGAGGGCGAGGGAGAGCAGGAAGCCACGCCTGGCTCACCACGGACGGACGGACGGACTGATGGAAGGACAGACGGGGCAAGGCGAGGAGACCCCAGGCCGAGGAGAGTCAAATTACCCCGCCTAAGGACCACAACTGCATCTCAGGGGCAGGCCGCCACCAATACTTAAGCAAGACAGTCCCAACGGGTGTGCACCAGGACTAGAACTCTGTCCATGAAGGGGAAAACCAAAGAAGGGTCACAAGATAAGTCAGGAGGACAGTGCCCCAGCTTAGACAGAAGGCTCAAGAAGGAGATGAAATGTGTCGCCATAGAAATGAAGGAGGAGCTGTGTGGATCAAACTTGTTACGTTCACAGTGGGAGGGAGTAGGTGAAGAGGTGTTAATTTGGAATATCTCTATCTCTCTCTGTCTCTCTCTATTTTATTTTTTTAACAGATTCATTTATTTTTGTTTATATGAGTACACTGTAGCTGTCTTCAGACACACCAGAAGAGGGCATCAAATCCCATTACAGATGGTTGTGAGCCATCCTGTGGTTGCTGGGAATTGAACTCAGGGCCCCTGGAAGAGCAGTCAGTTCTCTTAACCAATGAGCTCTCTCTCAAGCCCTGTCCCTCTTCTTTTAAACAAGTTTTGGACCTGTGACTGAATTTGAAGTATTTTCAGCATCTCTCTCTCTCTTCTCTGTCTCTCTCTCTCTGTATCTCTCTGTCTCTCTCTCTCTGTATCTCTGTCTGTCTCTCTCTCTCTGTATCTCTCTGTCTCTGTCCCTCTTTGTCTCTCTCCTTACAAACAACAAGTTTTGGACCTGTGACTGAGTTTGAAGTATTTTCAGCATGCTCCAGACAACCTATCCCTCTGTCTCTCTTGTGTGTGTCTCTGTCAGTCTTTCTGTCTGTCTGTCTGCCCATCTCTGTCTCTCTGTGTGTCTTTCTCTGTCTTTCTGTCTGTCCGTCTCTGTCTCTCTGTGTGTATCTCTCTCTCTGTGTCTGTCTGTCTGTCTGTCTGTCTCTCCTTACAAACAATAGGTTTTAGACCTGCGATTGAGTTTGAAGTATTTTCAGCATGCTCTAGACAAGCAATCCATGAAGGAGGTAGTTACTTGGGGTGCCAGGAAAAGGAAGAGATTACAGGGATGGACCAGTCCACCAGGGTCAGAACACAAAAGGGACACTATTGCCCAAAGATACTGCAAGATGGCTCAGTAGGTGAAGGCACTTATTACCAATGCTGACAGCCTGAGACAGACCCAGGCCTAGCATGGAGGAGGAGAACCGACTTGTGGCAGTCGACCCTCGTGCTACCCTCCACGTGCACACAAACCTCCATGTGCACACATCTATACACAATCCGTGAATCAACCAATAAGTGTAAACGGAACAAAATTATACAAAGAAAATAAGAGGGACCAGGGAAATGGCTCCATCTGTAAAGCACTCCCCGTGTTTGCATGGTTTGCACGAGGACCTGAGTATAAACCCTAGAGCCAAACCATGGGCGGGGGGGGGGGGGAGTGGGGGAGTAAGTCTTCAAATGCTCTGGGAAGATGCGGACCAGCGGACGGGTCTGCCCCAGGTCCCAGTACCAGACTGTCTCAAAAACAAGGCAGAGAAACTGAAGATACCTGAGGCGGTGCCCTGGCCTCCATATCCACCCCTACATACAAACACACACACATAGAAACACACTCACACAAACACGTGCACATGCACAGATGAAAGTAATTTTGCTAGTCCATTTTATATAATCCAATATATCCCAGAAGAAGCAAAGTTATACAGAAAGTCTAGGAAAGATCACTTATTAAAAAATAAACAGAATAATAATGATAATAATAATAAACAAAAACCCAGTTGGGTTTGGACTGAGATACATTCTTAAGATGTGACTGGAGTGGCAGCTCAGTGGTTAAGAGCACTGGCTGCTCTTCTGGAGGTCCTGAGTTCAAATCCCAGCATCCACATGGTGACTCACAAGCCATCTGTAATGGGATCTGATGCCCTCTTCTGGCAACACATACATACGTAAATAAATACATCTTTAAAAGAAAAAAAAAAGACACACAAGTAGGACATGTCACTCACGGTTTCTGAGGATGATGGCTCCTGGAAACCGGTGCCTTGTGCCCAAATGCTCTCTGTCACAAACGCGATATGTTCTGCCTCAAGTATGAAGGGAGACACGAGAAACAGGGCCCATTTGTTCAAGTCATCCACAGACTACAAATAAGAAAGAAAAGGAAGAGTCAGTGTCACCTGTGTCACCTGGGTCGGCATGCCTGGCCTGCCCTCCCCTCGCTCCTTCCCAGTCTGCTGCGGGCCCCTGCAACACTCGCGTACTGTCTGACTGTGCTGTTTAAACAGACATTTGGGCCCGGGTCTGGTTCACAAGAATGTCAAAGTCTCTGGATATTTGTTTCCACTCGAGTCATTCTGCCCACTTCTCCTTACAGCCTAATGCACATGAGCTTTCCAAATCACACCTGGAAGGAAGGACTGTTAACGGTGAGGCGCGTGCCTGGCACCTTCTGAAAGTCACAGTCGTCAAACCCAGAGACTGCAGCTACTTCAGGAGAGAACCTTTCCCACGAGCACACATGCCGACAGACGTGCTTTAAAGGCAATGTGCACCCAGTCAGGAACTCATCGGAGATTTTAAGAGTGGTTAAGAGATAAGACTGGTTAGCCGATCAGATGTGTCTGGCCATTTTTATCCCTGGGTTCCAACGAAAAATAATTGTCTGTACAAATAAATTTACTTTTGTTCTTGTTTGTTGACCCCTAAACCACACTGTATAATAACCATTTACAGCTTTTGCCTGCATCAGGTATTGAAGTAACCAAGAGATGACTCAAATATGGGAGGACCCACACTGAGAGCAAACACCACATTTATTCTAGGGACCGAGGCATTCCTCGGGTACTCATATCTTGTTTTAGGTGCGCTATCAATCTTGATAATCTACTCCCTTCATTTTCTGATTTCTGGAAGGATTGTAATTTGATTTGAAAAGGTTTTAGTCTACTAAAATCAAGGGACACCCAGAACAAAAGAATCACAGCCCTGAATCCAGAGAGACACGGTAGGGATGTGTGGGGAAAGCTCGGGTTGAGGACAAGCAGGAGTGTATCAAGGGAGAGATACCCTTAAGGCTGTGCCCTACTTGGGGTTCTGAAGCAAGGGAGAGCCAAGCAACTGAGTTAGCATAGTTAGAAAGCCAAGGTCATGAACACGTTCAAAGTATCTAGGAAATTTTCTTTGGCAAATTCTCTACTCTGATATAAATCCCAAAGGTTTTGTTTTAAATAATCAGCTCAGAGACTGCCACAGTGGAAAAAGTCCACCATCGATTACTCTTCTTTGTGATCTCTCTGAAACGGTTTCTTAAGAAGACTAAGCCCAGATGTTCTAAGAGGGGCGGCTTCTGCGTGCACTGCACCTGCCTGGCTCCAAGTGGTACTAGTCATGTCTAGTTCTGCAGCTGTAAGCTTGGGAAACCCGAGAAAACTCGGTAATCCACACTGTAACTGTACTCTGTGCTTTAGATTCATTTGATTTTATGTGTACAGCTGTCTCGCCCCCATGTGTGTATGTGCACCATCTGCATCCCTTGGACTCTCTGGAACTGGAGTTACAGATGGTTATGAGCCACCATGTGGGGACTTGGAACTAGCTGGACACGGGTGTTCTGCAAGAGCAACAAGTGTTCTTAAGCGCTGAGCCATCTTCCATCCCTACACTGTATTTCTTAGAGTGTTGTCTTTGTTAGTTCTCTAGAATCACTACTCCATCCTCATTCCTAAGTAGCTTGACGAAATTAGTCGCCCTGAAGTAAGATTATGATTCTCGTATGGGTGTTATGGTTTCACATCTATGGGGGGAAAAAAACCACAAACTCAGTTTCGTGCTGAAAATGAGGCAGATTTCCAGAAGGAAGCGGAAAGGGCAAGAGACCGTTGAAAAGCAAAACACTGTGTGATGTTCACGGAAACGAGTGATGTCCAGAAGTATATGGTAGGAAGTGCACTGTGAAGTCAGATCCCTCGCCTGCAGCCAGCCCGTGCAAACGGCCAGTGCCCCCCTTCCCAGTGAGGAGCAGCGGCCATCACCCTCCGGCAGGACCAGAAGCTCGCCCACGGAAACACTAGGTGCCACGAGGGATGTCCGGGATGTCCCTGCTACAGCTGCAGGACCGGAGACACGAGGGAGGGGCAGCTGGCCCGCGGCCGACGGTGCACAGCAGGGCTTCCCAGGCTCCAGTGCACGCGTGGGCTGTGCGAGCGGAGCTGCAACGCCGCCGCCGCCGCCGCGCCCCGTCCACGCGGCGACCCCGCCCGCCGCCCACCTGGCTCTCGCCGACGCAGAAGACGCGGCCGCCCCGGCTCAGGCACACGCGCGCGCCCCCGGGCTGCGCGGCCGCGCGGCAGAAGGTGAAGGAGCAGCGCGAGGCGCGCAGCCGCCGCACCGTGGACAGCACCAGGGCGGCCGGCCGGCGCCCCCAGCGCGCCCACAGGTACAGGTAGCACAGCGTGATGAGCATGGCCGGCGCCCGCGCCCGGGCCCGCGCCAGGCCCCGCCCCGGCCGGAAGCGAGGCTTGGGGAGGGTGTGGAATGCGCGTGCGCTGCAGGAGGGGGCTTAAGGCGGGGCGGGTGTGCTGGGCAAGGCAGGATGCAGGGGAGGGATGCGCAAGAGGTGGAAGGATGCAGGCTGGGAAGCAGCTGGGGGCGCCCGGACCATGGAGAGGATGCTTCGGGTAGAATGGAAAGGGACGGCTAGGGACAGAAGATGGCACTGGAAGAGAGGTCACTGTCAGGTCGCAGGAGGCTGGCTTTCCAAGGGGGGGGGGGGAGGGAGACGGGAGAAGGGAGAGCCAGGAGATTGGAGGTGTGCTCTAGAGATGGAGAGA
Organism: Tokudaia tokunoshimensis; assembly: GCA_036184795.1. Classification (NCBI taxonomy): domain Eukaryota; kingdom Metazoa; phylum Chordata; class Mammalia; order Rodentia; family Muridae; genus Tokudaia; species Tokudaia tokunoshimensis. The sequence continues at coordinate 81,219,913 of BTHU01000015.1, forward strand.
CCTGGGCTCCACAACTAGAGTGAACTGGGGAGATAAGAGACAGTGCTAGGGACGGACAGGGACTGGCAGAGTACTAAAGGTCTGGGAAAGTAGGCACTCCCAAAACAGGAGAGTTTAATTGGGGGGGGGAGGGGGACCGGGGGATGTAGGGGAGAGGGAGGTGGATAGCCTGATCAAGTCAAAGTCCGGCCTCCCTTGAGGGTGGAAATGAGTAAGGCACTGGGCCTAAGTTTATGTCAACAGCCGGTATTTGCTAACCATCAACACATTACAAATCAGAGAACTGACAGACTGATGGCCTCTACCCGGCCGGGGTGGAAAATTAGGTGAGGCTATTTTATTAGAAAATGCTAAACCTTCAAAAAGTACTACCGGGTAGATTACATGGATTCCTAAGAAACACACACACACACAAGACAAATGTGGTATTCCCACTCCATGTCTGTTACCCGGTTAACCGTAAGCATCCTGAGCCCGGTGGAAGGACAGAACATCAGTTATGACTCCCAGAGGTCCTGTCCCTGGGGGGGGAGCAAAATTCTCCCAGCAAATAAACAGCAGTTTCTAATTCACAGTAACTCTGAACAAACAGTTTCTAGTTGCATGTGGCCCTGACCCTTGCTCCCTCACTGTAAACCAGCAGTAAATGTGTTAAGAACAGTCAGGTATACCACTCCCGTGGCTTGCCTAACCCAAGGATAGGATTTTAAAGTATACTGGCTGTGGATCTGCCCATTTCAAATGGTCACTCACTCTGCCGTGGTGGCACGTGCCTTTAATCCCAGCACTTGGGAGGCTGAGGCAAGCTAATCTCTGTGTTTAAGGTCAGACCGGTCTACAGAGTGAGTTCCAGGACAGCTGGGGCTACACAAAGAAACCATGTCTCGAAAAAAAAAAGAAAGAAAGAAATTCCACTCACGTAACCTCAGACTTTTGGTCAGATGATGTAGCAACAACAGCTTTAACTGGAGAGTTCAGGAAGAAATGACTAGGCTCAAAAGAGCTGGCTCAGCAGTTAAGAGCACGACTGCTCTTCCAAAGGTCCTGAGTTCAAATCCCAGCAACCATATGATGGCTCACAACCATTCATAATGAGATCTGATGCCCTCTTCTGGGCGTACAGAAACATCTCGGTGTACTTACATATAATAATAAATAAATCTTTGGGCCTGAGCGAGCAAGGTTAACCGGAGCGAACAGAGTTGACCCGAGCAAGCAGAGGTCCTGAGTTCAATTCCCAGCAACCACATGAAGGCTCACAACCATTTGTACAGCTACAGTGTACTCATATACATAAATAAATAAATCTTTATTTTAAAAAAGGTACACATCACTGAGGACAGGAGGGCAGGCTGTACTAAAAGGAAGGCAGTCTGCTTTACCCTAGTGGAAGTGGCTCCCTGCATGGCACGAGTTACTGCCAAATAGTGTTTGTCTGGGTAGTGTTATATCAACTTGGCACAAGCTAGAATCCCTGGAGAGGAGGGAGGCTCAACTAAGAAAATAATGCCTTCATAAGATTGAACTGCTGGCAAGCTTGTAGGGCAATGGTTCTCAACCTTCCTAATTCTGTGACCCTTTAATACAGTTCTTCTTGTTTTGGTGACCCACAAACGTAAATTAGCCCTCGGTTCTTTAAGAAAGTCACTAAGCAGCACTCCACCATGGCCTCTGCATCAGCTCCTGCCCCCAGGTCCCTGTCCTGCTCGAGTTCCTGTCTCTACCTCCTTCAGTGATGGTCCATGATGTGGAAGTGTAAGCCAAATAATCTTTCCTCCCAGCCGACCATTGCTGTGATGTTTCATCTCGGCAACAGTGAACCTAATAAGGACACTGTTCTAGTTTTATTTCTATGGCTGCTATAAAAATACTGATGAAACCAGCTTAGGGTGGGGTGGGGATTGTTTTAGCCTACATCTTGAAAGCCAAGGCAGGACACTGACAGAGAAGCCACGCTTCCCGGCTTCCTCACCATGGCTCACACAGCTGGCCATCTTTCACATGCAGTGCAGTGTTACCCAGGGAAGGCACAGCCCACAGTGCCACGCTACCACTGAGCAAGATCTCCATGCTTGTATATGCTTGGCTCACAGAGTGGCACTAGTAGGAGGTGTGGCCTTGTTGGAGTGTATGTCACTGTGGGTGTGGGCTTTAAGGCTCTCATCCTAGCTGCCTGGAAGTCGCTATTCTGCTAGCAGCCTCCAGATGAAGATGTAGAACTCTCAGCTCCTCCGGCACCATGCCTGCCTGGATGCTGCTACGCTCCTACCTTGATGATAATGGACTGAACCTCTGAACCTGTAAGCCAGCCCCAATTAAATGTTGTTCACAGAAGTAAAACCCTAAGACAGAATTTGGTACCAAGGACTGGGGTATTGCTATGATAGGCCTGACCATGCTTTTATTTCAAAGAATGTGGATTTGAGGACTTTGGATTTGGAAAGCTACGGAATGTTTCAAGTGGGGCTTAATAGGCCATCCTAATAGAATACGGAAGACTTTGTTGCTGTGAGTGATTTGAAATGTGTAGACCCCGCCCAAAAGATTTCAGTGGAGAATTTCAGTATGTGGCCTAGAGACTTTTTTTTGTAGTTTGGAGAAGAATGTGGCTGCTTTTTGCCCTTGTCTGAAGAGTCTCAGATTAATTGCATTGACAAAGGAAGTCTCAGAAATGCCAGTCACAGACTTTGTTCTCTGGTTAAGTCTCATGAAGAGTGTTTTAAACAAGTAGAGCTTGCTGAGAAAGGAAAAATATAAAATATATGGTTTGAGTGTTAAAGGGGCACCAAGAAGTGAAATGGAGCTGAATCCCGTGTTCAAGGATATTAAATTGAATTAAGGGAGTGGTGACCTTGGGGCAAGATTCCACCTAGCTAAGTTTAGGTAAGTCCAGGCATGCTGGCACACGCCTTTAATCCTGCATTCAGGAGGTTGAGCCAAGCAGATCTCTGAGTTCAAGGTCAATCTCCAGAGGGAGTTCCAGGACAGCCAAGCTTAGGCAGTGAAGGAGTTGGAAAACAGAAAAGCTGGTGATAGAATAAGGGGACTGAGTTTGGTTCACAGCATCCACATTGTGGCTCACGGCTGTCTGTAACTGCAGATCCAAGGGATCTGATGACCTTTTCTGGCCTTCTTGGAAAACAGGCACGCACCTGGTACACAGACATACAAGCAGGCAAAACACCCATGCTCTTAGAAGATTTTTAAAAAACAGCAAATGTAACTTAAGACCCTGCATTTATTTGGAGGCACACACTTGACGTGAAAGGAGACACCAGAGACACAGCTAGTTGATGAAGCCGTCAGATGTGGAGTAAACAAAGAATGCCAGACTCATAAAGCATAGTTAGGCAGGACAGGAGGCTGAGGATGCACAGGGCTCCATGAGCAGGTCAGGGACCAGTGACGGACAACCTGATGCTTGACTCCAAGGCAAGAACTGGTTTAAGCACGTCTGGCTAGCGCAGATCTCTTTGTAAGCCCTGTCAGTTCACTTCTGCCGCACTGCAGAAGCCATTGTGCTGACTTTCTGCATCCGTGGCTTTCTGACCACAGTTTTGCATGACAGCAGAAACAACTAGTCAGATAAAGGGGATTGACTGGAGAGGACGGGCTGGAGCTTGATGAGAGTGCAGCGTGGCTGGTGACTGAGCAGGACAGACATCTTTGCTTCAGGAGGACGCATGCGGCCAGAAGCCTGCAAAACCTAGGGAAGATGGACGGATGAGGGGGGAGGGTGGGGCAAACACCTTGTGGCTGAAGATCCCTGAGGCTGAAGCTTTCCAGACCCAATTGTCGAAGGCTCTAGGACCCGACAGGGAGAGGCAGGAAATGGGGGAGAGGCTAGAAGTCAGCCTCTGGATCTTTCAATGTCCAAACTCCTGTTTCTAGTCCAGTGTTTATGGGTGAATTGTGCCCGCCCCCATTCATACAGTGAAGTCCTAACCCCTGGAACTTCACATGTAGTCATATTTAGAGGTGAAGTCTTTACGGAGGTGACTACGGCAAAATGAGGGCTTGATCCAGAGAGTGTGACTAGTGTCCTTGCAAAGGGCGTGGATGTGCAGAGGAAAGATCATTCGATGACACAGATGTCGTCTACATCCAGACGCCTCAGGCAAAACCAGCCCTGGTCACGCCTCCACCTTGGATTTATAGCTCCCAGACTTGAACACCCTGCTGGCTTCAGCCACCACAACCAAGTGCTGTGACGCTGTCCTCCCCTAGGATTTGGTGCCACCGAGTCACATCCACCCCTCACTGTAGAGCTGTCTGGCACTCCAAAGGCAACTTGAATGAAACCAAATGCATTTCTCCCCCAACAAGTCAGCTCCTGGTTTCTTCTCTCTGTGCTCACAAAAGCGTATTCTCCGTGATGCTCTCAACCGGACGTCCGACTTCCACATCTCACTTGTCTCTCCAGGAGAGAGGCCATGTTTAATCTTTCTACTGCAGGCCTCAGTATGATCTCCTGGAAATGAGTAAAATGGCCCCATAGGTCCCATTGATCCCTTCCCAAAGGCCAGCTGTTCCTCCCCTCAGGGATTCCAGGCCATTCAGGCCTGACTTTCAAGTTCTTACGCTATCTGCCTCAGCTCCATTCATTCACAAGCCGTGACACATTCCCGGCACCCACCACACAGCAGGCACTGCACCAGGCATTTCATACACCCAGGCCACTCAGTCAGCTTGTGCTGTGGCTTGTTGGTCCCTGAGGGTTCATGTGCTAGAGCAGTGGTGACCTCTGGGTCACCGCTCCTTTGGGGACTGAATGAGTCCTTCACAGACGTCACCTAAGACCATGAAAAGCCACGAATGTTTACATTTCTATTCATAACAGTAGCAAGATTACACTTATGAAGTAGCAACAAAAATAATGTTACGGTGGGGAAGGGGTCACCACAGCATGAGGGGCTGTATTAAAGTGTTGTGGCGTTAGGACGGTTGAGAACAAGAGTCTTGGTCCCCAGGGCAGCAGTGACAGGACCAGCTGCAGGCATGTCCAACCCTCTTGCGTTGTGGTTGGTAGGCATTTTCTTTCTTTCTTTATTTTTTGTTTGTTTGGTTTTTTTTTTTTTGTTGTTGTTGTTGTTTTTCGAGACAGGGTTTCTCTGTATAGCCCTGGCTGTCCTGGAACTCACTCTGTAGACCAGGCTGGCCTCGAACTCAGAAATCCGCCTGCCTCTGCCTCCCAAGTGCTAGGGTTAAAGGCGTGCGCCACCACCGCCCGGCTCTTTATTTTTTTTAAAGATGTATTTATTTTATGTATATGAGTACACGGCAGCTGTCTTCAGACATACCAGAAAAGGGCATCAGATCCCATTACAGATGGTTGTGAGCCACCATGTGGTTGCTGGGAATTGAACTCAGGACCTGTGGAAGAGCAGTCAGTGCTCTTAACCACTGAGCCATCCCTCCAGCCCTGTGGTAGGCATTTTCATCTACAGGAGTCACAATTGAGATCTGGACAGTCAAGTTAATAGAAGAAAAAGAAAACCTCACAATGTTTGCAGTAAGTTTGATTTTACATTGGGTGGCATTCATAGCTGCCCTTGGGCTGCGGGGTTGGAACTGCCTGCCTAGAGGAAGGTACATAGGTCATGTCGGGTTGTTGTCCTCAGAAGGGACTAATGGAATCCCCACAGCACTCAGATCATTTCTCGCAGAACGTGATGTTACAGAGCAATAGGTGTGCTTGCTTCTGCACATGGCCATTTCCCTTCCTGCTTCCCAGAAGGCAGACTGATGGGGTTACTCAATCTTGGCCTTCAGATTTCAAAGCTGTGATCTCAATAAAGTTTACTCATTACCCAGCATCCAGTACGTGCTGTAACAACAGAAAACACATAGGTATAAGTGACTCAAGCTACTTGGGAGACTGAGGTAGGAGGGTCATTTCAACCCAGAGGGTCAAGACCAGCCAATGAGGGCTGGAGAGATGGCTCAGCGGTTAAGAGCACTGACTGCTCTTCCAGAGGTCCTGAGTTCAAATCCCAGCAACCACATGGTGGCTCACAACCATCTGTAATGGGATTCGATGCCCTCTTCTGGTGTGTCTGAAGACAGCGACAGTGTATTTACATATATAAATTTTTTAAAAATTAAATGAAATAACAGAAAACAAACTGACACACTGTGCAAAATGGCCACGTGGCCTCCTTCTTGCAGAGGAGAAAAGTGGAATTTAGAATAACCGAGTGATTTCCCCCAGCTTTCAAAACCAAACGAGGAGAGAGGGGCAGATCTCTGTAGGTTCAAGGCCAGCCTCGTCTCCAGAGCAAGTTCCAGGACACCCACAAAGAAACCCTGTCTCAAAAAACTGATAAATGAGTAAATGAATAAATAAAATTTAAAAAAAAAATGAGGGCCGGGCAGTGGTGGCGCACGCCTTTAATCCCAGCACTTGGGAGGCAGAGGCAGGTGGATTTCTGAGTTCAAGGCCAGCCTGGTCTATGGAGTGAGTTCCAGGACAGCCAGAGCTATACAGAGAAACCCTGTCTCAAAAAAAAAAAAATCAAAAAAAAAAATGAGGAAGCTAAGGAATGAATTTATGGCTTTCTAGCTCTATGGATGAATCCAGTTCCCACAAGGATGACAACCAAGACCTGAACAGTGACTCAGCGGATACATGCACTCGTCACACTGGCTGCACGCTCTGAATCCAGCCCCTGGAGCCCATATCAAAGGCTGTACCGTGAGTCGTCTGTGCTCACACAGTTGCACTTGCACATGTGCACACACCATCAAAGATCCACCCGAGGCGCCTTACGGAAGGTTCCAGGTTTGCCACTGTAAGCCCTGGGGGCAACCTCTGTATCCAGATCAGAGGAGTTGGGACTGTCCCTAACTTGGGCACACCCAAAAACTGTGGGTGGGAATTATCGAGGTCACCCGAGGAGACAGCTTGCTCTAAGTGCAAGTGCATGCTATGTGGAGGGAGAGGTAGAGGAGGAGGCCTGGGATAGGCTTTCTGTGCAGACGCTGAATGTCAGTAATTCAGTACCAGCTGCAGAAACGTCAAGTGGGGGGGAGACCAACATTAAAAATTCAAAAGTTCAGCAATCAAAAGTGGTACCTCATGCCTACAGCCCTACCATTTGTGAGCCTCAGGAGGACCACTGTTAAGGTTGAGGCCAGCCTGGACTACATAGTGAGTTCCCAGGTGGCCAGGCATAGAGTAAGACCCCATATTTAAAAAAAAAAAAACAGCTTTAATTTACTAATTAAAAGGTTCATGCCAGGCACGGTGCTGTATGTCTATTATCCCAGGATTCAGGAGGTAGAAGCTAGCCCAGACGACAAAGGGACTTCCAGGCCAGCGGGAAACATACTGAGAAACTTGCTAAAAATATATAATTAAAAAAATAAGACTGGCATGATAGCTCACAGGTGTGACGGTTTGACTGAGGATCGGCCCCCAGACGCTCATATTTCAATGCTCCGTCATAACGGAATGGAACTGTTCGTGGAGGATTAGGAGGTGTGGTCTTATTGGAGGAAGTGTGTGTGTCACCGGGAGTGAGCTTTGAAGTTTCAGAAGCCCACACCAGGTCCAATCTCTCCCCCTCCCTGCAGATAAAGGATGTAAAGCTACTGCCCCAGTGCTATGCCTGACTTCTGCCTGCCATTATGATAACGAGCTAATCCTCTAAAATTGTAAATAAGCCCTTAATTAAATGCTTTCTTTTATAAAGAAAAAAAAGAGCTGCCTTGGTCATGGTTTCTCTTCACTGCAGTGGAACAGTGACTAAGTGATAACGGAGCTTGCTTGCTAAGCTAGCCTAGCGACTTGAGTTCAGTCCAGGAACCCATGTGAAGATGGAGAGAGAGAAGTAACTTCATAAAGTTGTCCTCTGATCTTCAAGAGCAGTGCACATCGTGCACACACATCATGATGATAATGATGGTGGTGCTGGTGATGGCAATGGTGATAGTAATATTTAAATAAAGGTTTGACATGCAATGTGAAATCCTGGAATGGATCCTAGACCAGAAAAAAAAAGACACTAGTGGGAAAACGAGTGAGATCTGGAGCCTGTACTTGTGTCTGTGTGTTGCACTAACATTACTGAGTTAGGATTGATCAACCCATGGTTGTGTAAGATGCCAATGTTGGGGGGGGCTGAGGACAGATGAGAGAGAACTCTCAGTACTATTTCTGCAACTCTTTAGTAAGTCTAGGGTGACTTCAGAATAAGTATTAGAGAGTAACTTTCTCCTTAATTTCATTAGCACTCCTTTTTCTGTCCCTAAATAACTATGTAGCCATAAGCAAGTTACTTCATCTTGCTGAGTCCCAGTTTCTCACCCATAAAAACAAAATGAAATGACAGCCAGGCGTGTTGGCAGATAAACACAGTTTGGTTACTTGGGAGGCTGAGATGGGAGAAGCAGGAATTGGAAGCCAGCCTGGGAAACAGAGAAAGGCTCTTATCCTGAGCCAGCAGGATGTTAATAAGTAAAGCGCACGCATCGTGCAGGTCTGACTGCTGAGTTCCACCCACAGAACTCACGTAAGGGCACAAGGGGTGAACAGACAGACCCTACAAGGTTGACCTGACCTCTGCACGGACCACCATGGGAGGCGTGCACCCATACGCACTTTTGAACATGGGGAAGGAGAGATGGCTCAGTGTTGACAAGGACCCAGATTCCACTCTTGGCACACACATGGTGGGTCAGACGCCCTCTTCTGGTCTTTGCAGGCACTGCATGCACACAGCACATACATTCAGGGAAACAACATTCTTACACATAAAATAACAATATTTTTTTAAATAAAAGAAATATTGCTTTTAAAAAAGAAAATTCTTAGCCTCATTTTCTAGAAAGGATGAACACAAACTAGACAGTTTCCAGTTGCCACCCTCTGTACCCCTCAACTCTCAGACACTCAGATCCCAGCACAGCTGCAACATGACTCAGTTTACAAGGCATCTCCACATCCCTGGTGTCTAGCGCCATGCCCGCACCAGAAGGTTCTCAACAGAACTTTCAGAACCTAAAACTCCATTTTCTTTTTCCAGTGAGGCACAACTGCTTGGCTATTAGAAAGCAAAGGGCTCACAAAACTTTCTACACTGCAAGTAAATCCATCTCCACTGAGCAGAGGGGGAGACGTCCTTTACAAGCAGAATTTACAGAAGCCAGCTCCTGGCTGCAGGAGGGAGGCCCCGTCCAAACAATCAGAGGGGACCTGGGGGTTGAACGGTACACACAGCTTTCCAGATGAGTCCCTAGAGCCACTTTCTTCCGCCCACCGAGCAGCATTCACAGATTTCCAAAGTCAAAGCCACCTCCGTGGCTGAGGGTTAAAGCTGAAAAGGAGTGAGCCCCACTCCCACGTCATCGACGGGGGACAGCGGGGTGTGTTTGTGTGAGGTGTCCCCACGTTCATAAACAGTAACACAACGCCGTGCAGAGAGAGAGAGGCTAGCTACTGAAGAGACAGAGCATGAGGCAGCTGGATTGGACTAGCTTTCCACCGCCGGTTTCCTACCAGATTCTGGCCCTGAAAAGATGACAGTATCCAGACCGGTCAAGCAAAACCAGAAGGGCCCTGCTGCGAAGAAATTATTCCTGTCTATAAATAACTCCCCCTAGGGGGACAAACAGAAACATCAAAGGCAGGACACAAGCCCAGACAGCTAGCCGAGCTGGGCAAGCCGGCTAGCTCCCGAGGAGCTAGAAAGGGAGTGTGTCCCCAGTGGGAGCCACGGTCACCGTGTAGCACGTACCTGTAAAGCCCGGCGGCCGCGGTCCCTCACCGGTGCTCCTGGCCCGAGCTACCCGCAGCTCCAGGAGCCGGTAGCAAGCAGGGAAATGCACGGGAGTGGGGTGGCGCGTCTTCGCCAACCACAGGCAGGTGGCAGCCTCGTGAGCAGGAACAGACAGACCATGGGAAAGGGCCAGGATCCCTGCAGCCCCGATCCTGGCCACACCCCAGCCAGGTTCAGGCGGTGCTGGGGCTACCTCTAGCCACACTCCAGGGCCCTCTACACGCAGGGTCGCTCCTCAGTAGCTCAGCCTGCCCCACAGCAGGCTTGTCGTTAGGGATGATGGCCTCAGTGGTCAAAATGTCACCTCCCTGTGGAAACCTGCAGTACCCTGCAGTACCCTACTGCCCCCGTCACGGATCGCTTGTACACCTGTGCCTGCCTGCCTTGGTTCGGAACCCCCAGGCTGTTCGGGCTGTTTTCCCTGCAAGTAATAAACCCCATGGAAAGTTTTGCTTAACGGGTGAGAGAAAAGAAAGCAGATCCAGCCCCTTTAGAGAGGCACGAGTTACTCCTCCCTCCTCTCAGCTGTGTGAGGAAGGTTCCTATTTCTTAATACTTACTCTTCTAGCTTACCCTTCTTCCCTAGGGACTGGAGGCCTCAGAGGGTCTTAATTCTTACCTCTGAACCCCTGATTGCTTCATTTTCTTGTCAACAGTTTCAAGTAGTACCCCCCTTTTCTTTTGTCTACTAACACACACACACACACCACACACACACACACACACGTGCACGCACACACACAACTCTCGTTATACTATTTTTAGGCAGTCTTATTAGTTTACCTAAGCTAGCCATGACCATTCACTGATCCTCCTGCCTCAGCCTCCCCATTAGCTGTAATTACAGATGTGTGCATCCAGGCTCTGGTACAACTGGAGGATTCTTTATTCTGGGTATGACACGGGTTGGCACCTGAGATTAACTAAGACACTCTTCTGGTGAGGGAGGGAGGGAGGGAGACTGGGAAGCACGGGAGCTCAGGGACTTGACTGTGGGTGCTTTGCACAGAACCTTATGTGTTAGTCCCAGTGGCCTCCTGTCCCTGCTGGGGTTCCCAGTGCCCCTGCAGTTCAAGGGGGATCATGATCACTATCCTCAAACACATTCTCCGTGTCTACAAATGTCCGGCACCCAAGGATTCTGAACGCTTTCTTCTTGACTGTCTCTCCCCGGTGCCTCACACAGTACTGAGAGGAAAGTCCAGGTAAAAGCTAGAACACATCCGCATTAATGTCGTTTGATTCTTGGGAAGTGCAAACTGGTGCAGACCTTCAGTGTGGCAATTCCTCAAGAAAAACAAAAAAACCCCACCAACGACAAAAACAAAATGACCCAGCTATTCACTCCAGGGCACAAACCAAAGGACTTCATTTTCTGCTCTGGGAACACAGGCTGACCCATGTTCACAGCTCCTTTAGTCGAAATAGCTAGAACAAAGAAACAGATTAGATACCCATCAGTTGGTGAATGGATAATGAAATTGTGGCAGCTACATACAAAGAAATTTTATTCAGTGCTAAAGAAAAATGAGATCTGCAGGTAAATGGATGGAGCTGGAAGACTTGCACAGTGCAGGAGGAGCTGAGAGTTTTACATCTTCATCTGAAGGCTACTAGTGGATGGCTTCCAGGAAGCTAAAATGAGGGTCTTAAAGCCCAAACCCACAGTGACACACCCACTCCAACAAGGCCACACCTTCTAATAGTGCCACTCCCTGAGCCAAACATATACAAACCATCACAGGCTAGGAACTCTCAAAGTTCGTCCCCTGTGGCATCTTTACTCCAGCAAACCTCCCAAAACAGAACCACCAACTAGGTACCACATGTTCAATACAAATGTCCCTGTGAGGGGCATTTCTCATTCAAACAACCATGCTAAATTTCCTAGGGTTTGTGTGTGTGTGTGTGGTGTGTGTGTGGTGTGTGTGTGTGTGTGTGTGGTGTGGTGTGTGTGTGGTGTGTGTGGTGTGGTGTGTGTGGTATGTGTGTGTGTGTGTGTGTGTGTGTGTGTGTAGGAATTTTAATCCTGCAAGGCTGCTGCTCTGTCAAGAGATCATATCCAAAGACCTTCTGTGTGATCCGGCTGGAATGACATACCTTTAATCCCTCTGGCTGGAATACAGACACACCCTTAGTACACACCTTTAATCTCAAACAATGAAGGTAAAGTTAGTCTATAGAAGGAAGCCGCCACAAAGTCAGAGATAGGATATGCCCAGCTCTCGGGAGAAAAGCACAGGAAAGAAAGGCTACTTATGGGTAGCACAGAGGGAGAAGGGAGAGAGAGGAGGCAGTTTTACAGAGACAGGATGCAGGTGAAGACAGAACTAGCCAGAGAATGAGGAGCCAGAAGATTAGAACAGATTGTTGGAGTTAATTTGAGGTCAAGCAGAGCAATTCAATGAGAAGCCAAGAAAAGCCAGCTTGAGTCAGTCAGCTTGGAGAGGAGTTTGACCAGAACAGCTGAATTGAACCAGCCAGCCAGAGTTCAGGAAGAACTAGGAAGGGTGAGCTTATTCAGCAGTAAGCCTCCAAGGTGACAATTATGTCTGGTGAATAACTTTTACATGTGTATGTTTGTGTGTGTGTGTGTGTGTGTGTAGTGTGTGTGTGGGGTGGGATGGAGGCTTCCCCCCATAAGCCATAAGTGAACAAATAAAAACCCCAGTGCCAGGTACTGGATACCTCAATTGGTGAGAAGTGTTCCAGAAACACCAAGATAACACAAACTATTGCTGATGCTCTTGGTTGTTCCCTCCAAGTTTGATAGTACAGCCCTGCTGCTGAAAACACAAAGTGGTCACCAGACACAAGGAAACCAGGTTAGTACTGACCAGTAAGTTTACTCCCTGCTAGCGAGGCTTCAGTGTCAGAAGGTACTCTGTAGGCTGCATAGGGGGAATCCATTAATAATCATACCCAGCCTCAAACCCTGTAATCTGTAATGAGCAGCACGGAAGGATACGCCCACGAGTGAACTAGTGACTCACATGCTGTGAGTGGATTTAAGCTTGTCTCCACTGGAGAAAACGCACGCTCGGTGCTGTGGATCTGGCGATGGCTGGAAGCTCACTGCCCTGAGAGCGAGGCTCTTACTGTCATTCTGTTGGGTGGAAATAGTATGAAACTTCCCTCCAAATGCTTACTCCAAACTAGTGCAGCTCCTTGACCTCAGAGAAGGTTCCTGCAGTGGACAGTAGTTAATACAAAATTCACAAGTGGCCAGAGTGCAAGGAAGAGGTGCAGTGAGGTTCTCCCCCACAAATGTGGCATCTATGTGCTATATACGGCAGTCAGTGTACACACACACACACACACTCACACACACACTCACACAACACACTCATACAACACACATACTCACACAACACACACACATACTCACACACAACATACACACAACACACACACACTCACACACACAAACATACACACAACACACACTCACACACACATACTCACACACAACACACACTCACACACACACATACTCACACACAACATACACAATGCACATACACACAACACAGACACATACAACACACACTCACACACACATACAATAGACACAAACACACAGACACACACAGCACAAACACACACAACACTCACACATATAACACACAGACACATAACACACAGTCTCACTCTTACACACTCATATACTTTATACTCATTACAACACCCATCAGGAGCTGGAAGGATGGCTCAGCAGTTACGAGCACTGGCTCCTTTGCTGCTTTTGCAGAGAACCCAGGGTCAGTTCCCAGCACCTACACGTTGGCTCACAACTGCATAACTTCAGTTCCAGGGGATTCAACACCCTCTATAGGCACACACATGGTGCAACAGACATATATGCAGGCAAGACACCAAAACACAAAATAAAAATAAATAAATCTTTGAAAAACAAAGAAGCTATGACTGCAGCAGCTGTCCAAAGAAATCTGGGTTACTTGGAGGTGGCGACCAATAAACTGGGCACAGCTTTTGAATTTATTGCTATTCAATACATTTTGACATTGTGGAAAGACAAAGGCACAAAGGCATACCCACACGAAGATAATGATAAACTTTCTCCTAAATGCCGGCGCTGACCACATTCCCATTGTCAGTGGGTTTTTGTTCTCAGATCTGTATTTTAAGGTCAGGAGTCTCATGTTTGTTTGTTTTTCCATTCAGATTTTAGATTTTCACAAGTGCTTGGGAGACTGATGAATCTCTACACACAAAGCTTCACACTGTAGTGCTTGGGAAAATCTCCTAGAAGCAATGCTCCAGCTTATTACAGATACTGCATTGTCCAAACTGGAAATCTAGGTCAGAGCGGCCCCAGGATAATGTCAGGGGCATTTCTAACCCCCGGAGTTCCCAGGAATACGAGGCTCCTTTGTACAAAGCACGTACCTGCTTACAGAGAGCACGGCATAAGCTCAAAGTGGTAACAAAGGAAGAATAATATTTTTAAGGAGTAACTTTCTAAGTTGGAAATTTTTAAATGTTCAACATGGGGAACATATTCTGCAAACGGCGCATGCAGAATAGTACAGAATGTTTTCTTTCCAGAATGATTTGAGATCCGGCTGCAGAAATCATGACCCTTCATCCATAAGCATTCAGGGTGCATTTCCTAAGAACACGCCTCTTACCCAATCACGCCGCAGTAACTGAATTCAGATTTAAATTGCCCAGCAGCTAACGTCTGCCAGCAGTAAGATTTTCCCAGGACTATCAGGTTGCATCCGCTGTGGTTTGAATGAGCCCTGTTGTTGATTCTTCCTCAGTCTGTAGAGGGAGCTGGGACTTAATGGGGGTGGGGATAGGTCGTGAAGGCTCTGCTTTTGTCAATGGTTTTAGGTTTTAGGGGGGTGGGAGGTTTTAGGTTTTAGGGGGGTGGGAGGGGGAGGGGAGTTGGTCAGTTCTCCTGGTGGCTGCTTTTCTAGGCAGTGACCCTTCTCCACTGTATGGTGACATTTCAGGGTGTACAGTTTTGGCAAATGACGTCAGTTCAACCCTCACTGGTCATGCTGACTCTGATCACAGTGTGCAGGTGTGTCCAACAAGTTCCTTTTTAATCTTTATAAAACACTGTGGGGTGACACTCTGAAGCTGACCTGCTTGTTGCCCAGTCATTCACCCAATGGTTGTCACACTTGTCGTTTGTGTGTCTGAACCACGACTGACTCCCTGGGTTGTCCCTCCAGCATCTCGCTACGTAGGTTTGTTCTACTACAGCTCAGAAATGTCCCTTCTACCCTGCTCACCTGTTTGATTTTAAGTTTCATTTGCTTTTTGCTTTCACTCTTGAGTGGACTTTTTTCTTTTTCCGACCGTGTGTGTGTGTGTGTGTGTGTGTGTGTGTGTGTGTGTGTGTATGAATGCACATGGGTGTGCTTGCACTTGTGTGTGCATCCATGTGGTGGTTAATCCTCAATCATTCTTCCACCTTACTCACTGAGACAGGCTCTCTCAATCCAATCCAGAGCTCAATGACATGGCTGGAATAAGCAGGTCACTTCATGAAGCCTTTATGTGGGTTCTGGGGGTCTGAACGCCAGTGCTCACCCTGCATGGCAAATGCTTGACCACGAAACCATCTCCAGCTCCCAGTCTTTCCTCCTCGGTGTCACTATCCAGTACTGCCACCGTTCACTCTCATGCTCAGTTGTGCCAGGTTTGACCAATGAAACCCCGTGCCCTCTGGACTCCCCCTATCATGTCTCTGGGCACCTCTGTGCTTTCTGGCGGGAGTCATTCCTGGTCCATCCCTCACTCTCCCTGAAGGAGGCATTTCTCCAAGGATCTCTGGCTCCTTTTCATGGACAATGATATTTAGAAACAAAGATATGGGCCCAGGTGTTAGGATTCTGTCTAAGCTCCACCCCACAGTTACCTGGCAACAGCCAGGTAGGCCTGGCCCACTATAAAAGGGACTGCTCAGCCCCTCCTCTTCCTCTTATTCCTCCTGCTCCTGCTCTCTTGCTCCTCTCAGCCTCTCTCTGCCCCTCTTGGGCTCCCCTCCCCCACCTTCTCTCCACGTGGTCATGGCCGGCTACCTCCACTACCCCATTAACTCTCATCCTCTGCCCTGAATAAACACTACTCTATACCATGTCTGTGTGTGTCTGGTCCCTCGGGGGAAGAGGTGCCTTAGTATGGGCCCCCTGGGGCACCCCCTTCCCCCACACCGCCATATAACAGTCCCTCTAAACCTCCTCTCCCTTTTTATGATCCTAACACCAGGGAATTCCCTTTCCTATGGGTGGCCCTGTTCCCAGGCTCTTAGAAGTGGTTGCTTAAAAAATAAATCCAATCAAGACCCTTTGAACCTTTAGTGTCTACATTACATACAGAAGACTGAGAACAGAAGTTCCGAGGAAGTTACACATGTTGAAGATTCTTTGGACTGACTGGTCAGAATTTCATGATGGTGCAGTTGGAAGGGTACAGCTCAAAACCCCAGATTGTCTTGGGCTTGTTCAGTACCTTAATGACCTTTTACCATATACCTCCGCTGTTCATCTTACTATCCTCTTGACTCTCAGTGGAACCTTCAGAATGTATTAACTTACCAGATAGCTTGCAGCAACTGTTGTGATCATAAATAGGTGTAAGAATATGTTCTACGGCATGTTCTCAGAGGGCCCATGTCAAGGCATCCCTTCCCCCTGACAGACCAGCCACACAACGGTATAGTTTATTCAGGGCATGGGAAGGGAGTTAAGGGGGTAGTAGAGGCAGAGAAAGGCAGAGAGAAGGAGAGAGAAATAGAGGCCGGCCATGACCACGTGGAGAGAGGGGAAGGGAAGAACCGAAGAGGGCAAGAGAGAGGCTAAGAGAGTGAGAGAATAAAAGTGAGAGAGGAGGGGCCAAGCAGTCCCTTTTATAGTGGGTTAGACCTACCTGGCTGTTGCCAGGTAACTGTGGGGAGGGGCATACCTGGCTGTTGCCAGGTAACTGTGGGGAGGGGCATACCTGGCTGTTGCCAGGTAACTGTGGGGTGGAGTTTACACAGAATCCTAACAGCTACCCAAAAGCTAAAACTAACAAGAGCTCACATCTGAAACCTGGAGTAGAGAGCTGGGCAGTCTGTGTAGCCTGGAGACCTGAGGTCCCTCGGTTTTGTTTTTTTAAATGGTGTCTCAGTCTCCCAGGTTGGCCCTTGCCCCAGTTAAGTTTCTGTTGCTGTGATAAAACATCACAACTGCAGTGGTTTGAATGAGTGGCCTCCATAGGTTCATATATTCGAATATTTTGTTCCTAGTTGATGGAATTATTTGGGAAGGATCAGGAGTTATAGCCTTGTAACACTGGAAGAAGGCTTTGAGATTTTAAAAGACTGGAGGGCTGGGCCGTGGCCAGTGCCCACCTTTAATCCCAGCACTTGGGAGGCAGTGGCAGGCAGACCTCTGAGGCCAGCCTGGTCTACATAGTGAGTCTCAGGACAGCCAAGGCTGAACAAAGAAACCCTGTCTCAAAAAAATTATATGTAAACAAATAACGAGAAAGAGCTGGGGGATTTCCAGTGTACACACGCTGGGCGTTCTCTCTGTTCCTCATAGTTGTGGATCGACTTGGGGAGACAGGGTTTATTTCAGCTTACAAACCCTCGGGCCACACTCCATCACTGAGAGAAATCAGGAGAGGGACTCAAGGCAGGAACCTGGAGGCAGGAAGTGAAGCAGCAGCTGTGGAGAAAGCTGCTCACTGGCTTGCTCTCCACGGGCTGCACAGCCACCCAGGAGCACCCGTGCAGAGGGGACACCAGCCACAGTGAGATACCTCCCACATCAATCAATCCAGACTGTACCCTCACAGGCTCGCCTACAGGCCGATCTTTAGGAGGCATTTTTCTCACATCCCCTCTTCCAAGATATATCTAGGTTGTGTGTCAGATGGAAAAAACCAACAAGCACAACCTCCATCTAAGTAGCCAAGGCTGGCCTTGAGTTCCAATCAGCACAGCTCCAATTAAGTAGCCAAGGCTGGCCCTGAGCCTCAATCCTCTCATTTCGACTTCCTAGTGCTAAGACTGTAGGCATATTCATTTTTCTGTGATTAAATCTGCTCTGGTGTCTTAACTTTATAGCCCTAACCATAACACATCATTTAGCAAAAACCAAAATAGCTAATATATACACAGATAGTCACCAGCCTTTGCAGCAGTAGCTGACTACAGCATGCTGCAGACACAAAGAGGAGTTCTAAAACCCCTGGCCAGCCTGTTCAAATGGCCAACAGATATCAGGATTGTTGACTGCTATATGTTTGCCAAACAAATGGCAATTTAAAAGATATGGAGCTAGAGAAATGATGGCTCAGAGGTTAAGAGTACTGGCTGTTCTTCCAAAGGACCAGGGTTCAATTCCCACACTGGAGATGACGAGTCTATAACTCAACTCCCAAGGATCAGACATGAAGATGTCTGCTTACCACAGGCACCATGCAAGTGGTACACAGGCATATATTCAAGGGAAACACAAGCACCTGTTCTCTCTCTCTCTCTCTCTCTCACACACACACACACACACACACACACACACACACACACAAGCAATGAGGGGGAATATGTTTTTTAAACTTCAGGACTGGGGTAAGTACTCTAGCTGTACAAGAGCAAACAGCCAAGTTCAAATCCCTAGCGCCCACATAAAAACCTGGTCACAGTCACACATCCACCTGTAACCCCAGCACTGTGTGGGTTGGGAAAGCAAAGAAAGGGGTGTGGCTGGAACTCGCTGGTATCCAGATCAGTAGGGACTCTGTCTCAAGGGCATAAGAGTGATAGACCAGGACACCAGACAGCCTCCTCTGGGTCACTCAGGAAACAGACAGTACTCTCTCTGTGTCTGTCTATCTGTCTGTCTGTCTGTCTCTCTCTCTCTCTCTCTCTCTCACACACACACACACACACACACACACACACACACGCGCGCACACACACACACACACACACACACAGAGGAAACTTCAGAATTGCTCACAAAGTCTTTCCCAAGGCGTGCTTGGGAGACAAAGACCTAAATGATAAAGAGTTAAAACCTTTTGTGTATCGGAGAGAGAAAGATCCCACACCAATGAGAGACAGAGCCCTAACAGATGCTCCTCACTTGTGCTGAAGCGTCAGGAGGTGAGCGTTAGATTATTATTTACCATCTCAGTTCATTGTGAAGCCATGTCTACACAGACTGCAGAGAAGCTGGGTGATCCTCGGCCGTAACTGTACAGACAACCGGCACTCGGAGCAACAAACTCAGAGCCCCGTGGCAACGTTTCTACCAACTCTGATGCTTTCAGAACAGTTTGCAAATACATTTGTTATCTATTACAAAATGTCTGAGATACATGGGATTTACTTTGTTTTTTTTTTCTAAATAATAAAAATGGCAATTTAGAGAAACCACCAATGAAGATAATGGTACTACTTTCACTGACGGTGTTTCGTTATAAATACTGCTTATCCAATCCTCCTGCTTTACATAAACCTTCATATTTGAAGAGACTACTTTCTCATTTCTTCAATGTAATTATTATTCTTTGGTGGAGGGGTACTGGGGACTGAACCTAGTCCTGACTCACGTTAGACAAATTCTCCCCCACAGAGCTGCATCCCTACCCCAGAATAATTTGGCTAAAAACAAACAAACAAACAAAAAAACCCAGGTTTTTTAACTAATTTTAAACCTTCCCTTCATTCTTTCATTAAAAATAATACGAAATTTTTACTAGTTCTCCCTTCTCACAGAAAAATAACAATTATATAACATTCGTGTTTGCCTAGCTTTCTTCCATTGGCCGGTGAAATCTAGAAATCACTCGGTCAGATGACATCTCTTCTGCACAACCGAATGGTGCTGCATTGCGGATTCATCCAACCAATTACTGGTGTGCTGGCACTGACGCTGTCTGCAGAGCTGTGCCCTGCTGGCGACTACACCGAGCAACCAGATTTCACATGCCTCCCTATCGCGGTGTTCCTAAAGGCATGGACATCATCAAAATTCCCTTTACCGGAGTAATTCCACCTTTCAGCAACACCGATGTGTGAGCCTGTTTCCCCACAGACTAGCGGAGCCCACGGCGGGGTAAAGGCTCGGGCTATGCTTTGGATCTTGGAGAGACACTGAGTATCTTTCCATCCAGCAGAAACCAGGCATTACGTCACGTGGTGCACGTCCTCCATTCCTGTCCCCCTCTTTAACTTTTTTGTTACCCCAACCTTCAAGATCCATCTACGCATTATGGACACTAGTCTTTCGTCTGTGACGTACGCTGGAAATGGTTCTGATCATTTACCAGTTGTCTCTTACATTATTTAGGGTTTTTTTGGTTTTTTTTCTTTTTCACCTACGGAGTAGCTTTTCCCTTTCTGGAGGGCGGGAGGACTTCCCAGCAGCGAGTTCCGGGCTCGCGACTGCACGCATGCGCAGTGGGAGCGGAGCAAGGTTCCCCCGGAAGTAGCCCCACCGGAAGCCCCGCCTCCGGCGCCGAAGCCAGATTCGCAGTGGTGTGGGCGGTGGCCCTGACCCTCGCGGCAGTGCGGGGACGACATCCCCGGCCGGCCCGACATCCTGCCGGTTGACGGCCCCAGCCTGCCCGCGAGTCCCCGACACCAGCCGGCGCGGCGCCTCGCTTACCTCGCAGCCCTGAGCGCGGCTGCCCGCTGCGCACGGTGGTCGCGCTGAGACCCCGCTGCGCCCCCTGGCGGCCGCGGCGAGCACCGCGCGGGAATGCGCACTGCGCAAAGCTGCCCGTGCCTCGGGGACGCGCACCGCGGTCGGCTCCTGCAATCTGCATCCAGAGCTCCCGGTCTCCTGCAAAGCCAGGCGTGCCATTCGCGCTGCACCGCGTGCCAGACACATTGCTTCTGGGTACCCATTCCGCGGCGTCTCTTCCCAGTACCAGAAGACAGTTGCTCGGGCTTCCCACCCAGCGTCTAGCCATTCAGTTCTAGAGCCGACCCCCGCGTTATCAGGTCCCAACTCTTACAGTTGGGGAAGCCGTCCCCAGTTAAGATGGCAGCCCAAGTGGGTCGGAATTGTGAGATGGCCACACGAGAACCCGCCCCACCTAGGCTTAAGTAGTTCCCTAGAACAGCGCTCCCGAAACTGTTTCCACTCCTGAACATAGCACCCCTTTCGCCTGAGAAACTTCCTCACAACCCCAATGTATAGCTGTATAAAGTAGTTACATCAATCAGACATCTACTGCAAGATAATTCTTAGGTTACTTGAAAGCAAATCTGCACACTAGTGTGCTTGGTTTTACATAAAGAGTACATACAGATAATAATATTTGATACCGTAGGACAGAGTATTGTGCTAGTTCTTAAGGAGAAAAGGGTTATTATTTCAGCTTCCACTTCTAACCCGTCATAAAGTCAGGGCAACACTGGAGGCAGGAATTGGTGAAGAGCCCAGGAGGGGGGGAGGGGGGCAAGGGCCGTGCTTACTAGCTTTCTCTTCTTGGCTTGCTCAGCTAGGTTTCTTATATAACCCAGGATCATTTGCCACAGTGGGCTGAACCAGCATAAGTCACGAAAATACCGAGATATATATATATATCTCGGTATTTTCGATATATATATATATATATATATATATATATATATATATCGGTAGATAAATAGATGGATATATATATATATGTAATACAATAGATAGATAAAATCAATATATATATAGGTATATACATATATATATATATACACACACTCTGGCTGGCCTGGAACTCCTTGACTTGAACTCACAGAGCTCCTTCCACTGCCTCCTGAGTGAGGGATTTAAGGTATGCAGCCAGTACTACAGCCTGCTCTATAAGCTAGCCTTGTGGAGGCACTGTCTCTTGAGGTTTTACAATCAGTGCCGAGAACACCGTCTCACATAAATATCAGTATGAAACTGCAGAAGTATATTTAAGGCCATTTCAGAAAATGCCAGAAATTCTGTGCTAACCTCAAGCCAAAATTTACTAATGATTTCTTTTATGAAGCTCAGTCCAGATGACAGCTTTGAAAATCAAACATTTCAACAAGATACTATTCATACTAATTTGATACAGGTTGACAAATGACATTAGGAAAATATTGAAAGCCTTTGCTTCTGTAATTAAATCATTACGTTTCTGTAAGAGCAAAAAGCTTCCTATGTACGATAAAAACACTAAGTCAGTACAGGGCTATCCCGGGTGCCAGTCCTAGATGTGTTAGACAAGGCTGTAATGAGGTCAGGAAACCACACAGACAAGTGCCGCCAGACACACTGACACATTATGATTTGACTGGGGTTAGTTTATGGTTGTTACATTCCAAAACCTTCTACTGTTGCCAAGTTCTTAAGGATGAACACATTCAGTCACATGGCCACATGTGAGGTGTGATACCATTTAAGAAACTGGGCCCTAGAAAGACTCACACAACACAGGTAACAGAAACTTGTTGTTACCAGGTTATCTCAGAGGATACAACCCAGAACGGAGAAAGAGAAGCATGCACACAGCCAGCGTGGGGAAGAGAAGGGCAGAGGGTTTCATGCCTCTCTGAGATGCTCACCTACCTGAACCTGTGTAAGCCACCTAATACTGCATGGCCTGGAACTCACAGACCCTCCTGCCTCTACCTCTGGAGTGCTGGAATAACGGCTCCCATGCGTCATCATGTTCCCTTAAAAGTATTTGAAATTTTTCTTGTCTGACTTCTTTTTCCTGTTAACTATAAAGACTTCATGAAGTTGTTACCACATTGGAACTCTGTGTTTGGGACACCCCAAATCCATACTCACTCATGTCTGGATCCCGAATAAGTAATCTATTCCCTTTAAGATAGGAGCTGAGTTTAGCAGCCAAAAAATCCTTACGTCATTGTGGGTGACCCTGAAGGGGACTGTAGGACCCCGTCCTCTGTTGCAGGATATTTGATCACACCCCGAGATTGTGTTATTTCCTGGAAAAACCTCTTTTTAGTTGTGGTATGGCTCAGTCTTAGCGCACACCTTTAGTCTAAGAACTTTCTGCTTGAATATTGTAAACAAGAATAAAGTCAACCATAGGTCAAGAGTGGGAGCAAGCAACCAGATGACAGGAAGTGAACTTAAAATTATTAAGAAAAAAAAACATAAGAGAGTCAGAGAGTGTGAGGAGGATGGATCGGGAGATGAGCAGGAAGTAGAAGGGAGGGACATTCAGTTTGAAGGATCATGGGAGAAGGGCATTTCTTCTGGGATGTCTGCTGAGGAGGAAGGTCAACTGGGTGCTTTCTTTGCTACCCCAGTATCTGGCTCCTCGGAGACTTCATTGATAAAAATCGAACAATTGAGATTTTGTTAAAAACAACAGTCCTCTCTCTGGTCTTCCTGGTTCATGATGTGAGCCTTTTCCATGAACACATATCCCACTGTTGCTAATCCACACCATGGCAGAGAACACACATCCCACTGTTGCTAATCCACACCATGGCAGAGAACACACATCCCACTGTTGCTAATCCATACCATGGCAGAGACCAAAGCAACAGAGTTTCTCCGTCTTGAACTGAGCCTTCCACAGCCATCAGCTGTACAAAAACTTATATCTCAATTGCCACAGCCATTTAACTGCCTTGCAAAGCTGAAACGGGCGGCAACATCCAGTGAGCCCTTTCCGTTTGGAGGACCCTGAGTGTCACTTCTTACCTATGAAATCCAGAGAAGAGACAGATGGTGCCCACTCCCTCAGCAAGGCAGGAAGGAGGCAGGGGCATGCTGAAACCTTCTGTTCAGCCTATGGACTTCATTCATATGGGCCCTAGAACCATCCGTGGCTAAGGGGCCCTGGCACTGGATGCGGGGTGCAGAGGGAGTGCCGGGTCTCCAGGAGGATGAAGAAGTTACAAGGTAGTTTCCAAAGTTGAAGGACATCAATCACTAGCATCCTGGGGCACAGGGTGGAGAGAGCCTCACTGAAACCCCAAAGTCACTCACTTTATCGTAAGAAGGTGGAGGGTGTACTATGGGCACACACAGCATGTGTGTCAGCTCAGGTCTCTACGCCCCTCTCACGAGTCACACCTATCGTAGCCAGCCACCACCTTGATGACTTAACGCTCTTGCAAATGCTCTCTCTCCAAACGTCAGGAAGGAAAAAGGACAGCAGCTGTAGGCTCTGAGAGACCTTTTCGCTCAGGCCAGACCCATCCCATCTGCTTCTACCTCTCTTCACCTCCCTCACTGAGAGCTAGGACCTCAATGGCTGGCCATGAGGAGCTCAGTGGTAAGAAATCAGAAACCTTCAACCTCTCGCTTCCTACTGGGATGGGGGTTGCTGGGGGGGGGTCAGTCCCAACCCCTGACTAAGCCGGAAGGAACCAGGCAATCCAATTCTAAATGGAGAGTGTATTTGTGAGCTAAGGTGGCCTTAGAATCGAAGAGCAGAGAAGTTTGAAGCTGGTTTTATTATGAGTTGGCCAGGTCGCAGTGGCTCACACCTATAATCCAAGCTCTAGAGAAGCTGAGGTAAGGGGATTGCCACGAATTTTTTGAGAACCTGTCTCAAAAGCAACCAAATAAACAAAAGTCCCTTCCACTAGCACCTAGGCGGATGACCTTCGAAGTGGTGTGACCGCCCATCTGACCAGTGTTTTACAATTTGGTGACTTGGTTCTGTAGTGTTGGTAGCGCCAGGGTTTGGAAGTTGAGTCTGGGCGTTGAGTCCGAGGCCCTGCACATTCGAATCACGGTCCTACCTTGGATCTACACTCCCAACATCACCAGATGTGTTACAGCAAAACGCAGCACAGGAAAAATCATCTCAAGGCAGGGTGTCTCACAGATCAGAGCGGGGAGAGGCTCAGATAGGGCCCTACCCACATGTGGAATGATGAGACAGGAGAAGGATTTCCAAGCAGAGCAGCTGTACTTCCAAGTGTGCAGTGTTGGATGGGATAGCAAATCCTACTGGGCGGCCGATTTCACCAGAGTGCGGTTCTGTGCTCGCTCTGGGCATACAGTCTACTACTGCTTGTGACTGTCTGAAGCCAAGAGCTTTCTGTTGCTTTATCTTTGGCATTTATATTGGCATATGCACTTAATGTACATTTTAGTTTCCCAAGGAATATGCTAACTAGTTCGGTTTTTTCCCCCATGTCCTTGTGGTTTAGGGATACCTTTCGTCTTAAAAATTCTGATCCATGGAAATGTTTTGTTTCTTGTTAAGGTTTGAATGTGTCCCCCAAAATTCACATTCTGGAAGCCTCCCGTTTCACAGGTTCCTGATGTTTGGAGAGAGAGCATTTGCAAGAGCGTTAAGTCATCAAGGTGGTGGCCAGCTACGATAGGTGTGACTCATAGAGACCTGAGCTGACACACATGCTGTGTGTGCCCATCGTACACCCTCCACCTTCTTACGATAAAGCAAAGAGGCTGCATCCAGTGCTGGTGCCACCATCTTGGGCCTCCCAGTCTCCAGAACCATTATCTGGGCTTAAGCACTTTCTTACAACCTATTCAAACCCACACCAATAATAGCAGTGTATCGAGGCACAGTGGTACCGGCTTGTAGTCCCAGCTGAGAGAATAAACAGGCCTGTCCGGCTAGTCCAACAATGGCTGTCTCCTCATGGGAAGGCCAAGGATCCAGTAGTTGTTCAGTCCATGAGCCGGATGTCTTGGTGTACACTGGAATCCGGTAGAGTCTAATACCAGGGAAGGAGTGTCTCAGTGGCAGGAGAGATAAACACATCAGAGGGAAAGCCATCAAAAAGCAATTCTTCTGTGACCTTCTCTTTGGGCTGTCACCAGAAGGTGCAACCCAGGGTTAGGGTGAGTCTTGAGCCTCAAAAGATCCAGATTTAGAGTTTGAATACTCACCTCCAAAAAGCCAATCAAGAAAACCCTTCACAGGTGTGTGCAGCTGCTTGGGTTTTAGTTGGTTTCAGAAATAGTCAAGTTGGCAACCAGGATTAGCCGTCACGGATAGCTTGAGCCTAGGCTTTCAAGGCTAGCTGTCCAACATATAAGAACCTATTTCAAGCGGGGCAGTGGCGGCGCTCGCCTTTAATCTCAGCACTTGGAAGGCAGAAGCAGGCAATTCTGTGTGAGTTCAAGGCCAGTCTAGCCTGTGTCGAGGCAGAGGCAGGCAGATTTCTGAGTTCAAGGCCAACATAGCCTGTGTCGAGAGTGGCAGGCCAGCCAGAGCTACAAGGTGAAACCCTGTCTCAACTGAGGGATGGCAAATGGCTCAGTGGTTAAGAGAGCTCCCTGCTTAACCTTAAGTTCAGATTCTAGCCCTCATGTGGGATAACACCTGTAACTCCAGCTCCAAGAGATCTAATATTCTCTTATGGTCTTTGGACAGTTCACACATATGTGCATAGTCTTTTTTCTTTTTCTTTTTCTTTTTTTTTTTTTTGGTTTTTAGAGATAGGGTTTCTTTGTATAGCCCTGGCTATCCTGGAACTCACTCTGAAGACTAGGCTGGCCTTGAACTCAGAAATTCGCCTATCTCTGCCTCCCAAGTGCTGGGATTAAAAGTGTGCACCACCACTGCCCGGCTTATATGTGCATAGTCTTACACCAACACATTTATGAGATGCATAAACATAAATAAAATAAGAATAATTTTAAAGTGTAAATTGTAAATGTAGCTTTTATTTTCCAAAGGTAATTGATGTTTCTGAGGCTTACTGCTGCCATCTGTTAACCTAGGCCTAGTCCTGGAAACTTCTAGCCTCTGTACAATCTTATTTAGGCCTAGGATATTTCCAACTTCTGAGATTTGTCCCTGAATAAGTTCACTGTTTTGAGCTCTTTCTGAACTCTGGCTGGCTGGTTCAACTCAGTTTTCTGGCTCAAACTCCTCTCCAAGCTGACTGGCTCAATCTGGCTTCTCTCAGCCTCTGGCTATTTACTCTACTTGGCCTCAAACTAACTCTGACAATCTGTTCTTCTGGCTCCTTGTCATTTTCTGACACAGTCTATCTTCACCTAAGTCTAGCTTGTTCTCTCTCTCTGCAACCTGTCTATAACTGTCCCAACAAAACTACCCCCTTTCTTATCCTCTCTCTGTGCTGTTCTCTCTTAAGTAGCTTCCCTTTCCTCTCTCTCCTCATGACAGTTGGGCATATCCTATTCTGTCAAACCTTTCTCTGATTCGTCAATTTGTCTGCCACTCAATTAGATATCACTTTCAGACATGCTTCCTTCTACAAGCTAACTTTGCTTTCAGTGTTTGGGATTAAATGTGTGTACTAAGGGCGTGTCTTTTCTGGCCAGAGGGATTAAAGGTGTGTGCTAAGTGCCAGGATTAGAAACAGCTTTTTTTCAGTAAATAACACAATCTTGAGATTCACAGTGTGATCAAATATCCTGCAACAGTAAATTAATTAAATAAGTGGATCTGGATACATAGCCCAGTGGTTGAACACTTCCCAGGCATGCATGAGGACCTGGGTTTAGTTCCTAGCCCTGCAAAAATAAATGTAAGAGAATGTTTCAGTTGTATCTTTAAAGATTGAATTGTATCCAATTGACACATCCATAAATTCCCCATTGATAATATTTTCTCCCTCCAGCAAGTTGTTAGTATTTCATCTAGGCTCCACCCAACAGTAGGTTGTTGTTACCTAGCAACAGTTAGGTATGAGCCTGGTTTGCTATTAAAAGGACTGTTCAATCTCTCTCTCTCTCTCTCTCTCTCTCTCTCTCTCTCTCTCTCTCTCTCTCTCCCTCTCTCTTCCCCACTCCCCTCTCGTCTCCTCTCTCTCCCCCTCTCTCCCTCTCTTCTCTCTCTCTCTCTCTCTTCCCCACTCCCCTCTCGTCTCCTCTCTCTCCCCCTCTCTCCCTCTCTTCTCTCTCTCTCTTTCTTCCCCACTCCCCTCTCGTCTCCTCTTTCTCTCCCCCTCTCTCCCTCTCCTCTCTCTCTCTCTCTCTCTCTCTCTCTCTCTCTCTCTCTCTCTCTGCGTTCGTGAACCCCAAAGACCACCAAGGAGCCATTTATGATATAATCGCATTAGAGTCTTTATTACAAGCTTTGGCTTGGGTTCTCCCCTAGCCCAACCCTGACACAACAGGACAGGAAGCAAAGGCAGCCTCTAACCCTCGGCAGGACGAGGTTTTATAGGGATTGGGAATAAGTGAGAGAGTGTCCAGCCTAGCAAGTATCTAATAGAATAACAATTGTAGGCTGACAGGTGGGTGCTCTGAAGCAAGACTGGATACAATCACAAACAGTCTGAAAGTACATCTGAAATAATCAGACTAATCTTTGATTAACTGTTGCTAGGAAGTAGCTAGGGAGTAACTCTGCCCAAGGACAAGCCATGGGGTCCTTCCTGGTACTTGAGTGCACCTTGGGTTCAGCTGCCAGACAAAGTTCTCAGGCTTTTTTTTTTTCTTTTTCTTTTAAGACGGAAGCCAGTTCCAAGACGGAGTAGGTTCGGCCTCTCATCTCCATCATTCCTCTCTCTCTCTCTTTCTCTCTCTCTCTCTCCATCTGCTCTCTCCCTCTCTCTCTTCCCCACATGTCTCCAGCCAGTCTCTTTCCTTCTTTCTCTCTTCCTCTTTCTGTCCTTCCTGTTCCCCTCCCTCCTCTTTCTCTACCCCCTCCTCCAGGTCCCAAATCAACTTCCTTTTATATTCGGCCTGTTGCATGACTTGATTGTTCAGGGGGACCTCTTGGCAGAGACTGCCAAGGCAACCTTTCACACTGCAGCTTTATTTATTTTTTAAAAAAATTTATGTATTTTATGTAAGTACACTGTAGCTGTCTTCAGACACTCCAGAAGAGAGAGTCAGATCTTGTTACAGATTGTTTTGGATCACAATGTGGTAGCTGGGATTTGAACTCAGGACCTTCAGAAGAGCAGTCAGTGCTCTTAACCACTGAGCCATCTCTCCAACCCCACACTGCTGCTTTATAAAGCACAAATATCCACTGAGCACTTTACAAGACCAGATAGAGTTCTAGTTGTCTCTTCATATCTGTTTTGGTCTTTCTCTACCTGTTGCACTTTTGATTTGATGCAGGGTAACACAGACTAATGATTGTGCTTCCTAAAGGCCCCTGCAGTTGAGACTGGTCATGTGATCAGGTTCACATTAGGACATAAGCAAATGTGATGTGTGCAACGTTTGGGTCTTATTCTGAAAGACAAGGTGCTAGAGACTAAATATTTGTGTGTGTGTCCCCCAGCCAAAAATTCATATCCAAGTCTAATTCTCAGCATGGTCAAGGAAGTCTCTGGGAGTCAATTAGTTGATTGGAGTGAATCTTCCTGAATGGGGCTAATGCTGTTGTGTCTGAAAGCATTTGTAAACCCCAAAAGACTACCAAGGAGCCGATTCTGGCGCAATCATATTAGGGTCTCTTTATTATAAGCTCGAGCCTGGGCTCCCCGCCAACCCTGACACAGCAGGAAGGTGGAACCCTGAGTCTAGTGTTAGGCAAGTATTTATAGAGGCAAGAAGGGGGTATCTAGCCTGGCACACAGCTGATTGGGGGCCTCTTTGGCTGTTGACTTAATTGGCTGGTGCTGGGAACCAAACCATAAACTTAACTTCTGCTTTTTTCCTGATGGGTGGTTGTTAGGAAGTGACGTGTCAGGGGCAGGCTTGTAACCTGGAGGTGCAGGAGGTAACCTGGAAACTGGTGCTAGGCACTGGCCTGTTAGCTAACTGGCCTGTTAGCTAGAGTTTAACACTAGGTCAAGGTCTCTAAGATGGAGTCTGAACCTAAACTATCTGGCCTCTCAGTGCCTGTGTGGTTGATTTGATTGCTAACTTGACAGGATGTAGAGGCACAGAGAAGACAAACCTTTGGGTGCCTGTGAGGGAATTTCAAGATTGGGCGAATTGAGGCGACAAGACTGAGCTCAGATGCAGATTGCATCCCTTCCATGGACTTGGAGCCAAGGCTGAATAAAAATGGAGAAGGCTGATCACAGACATTCACCTCTCTCTGCCCCCTGACAGTGGCATGACCCCTGCGACTTCTGTCTCATATAGGTCACTGTGTTTGTGATCTAAGTGCAGCCAAACTCACCGTACACAACACGGAGATTGTCCTGGGCTCTGGGAACAAAAAAAGAAATAAAAAGGTTCCGCCCCATCTAGGAAGACAAGCACTTTAGGAACGAAAATCAGCTTGTTCATTTAAGAGGCATTTATAGAGTGTCTATCGTACACCAGACAATGTCTTAGCAAGATGTAGTCACTGGCGATGTGGTGGTTGGTTGGTTGGTTGGCTGGTTGGTTGGTTGGTTGGTTGGTTTTTCAAGATAGGGTTTCTCTGTGTGTCCCTGGCTATCCTAGAACTTGCTCTGTAAATCAGACTGGCCTCAAACTCAGAGAGATCTACCTGCCTTTGCCCTCCAAGTGCTGGATTAAAAAATTCACCACTGCCGGGTGGTGGTGGCGCACGCCTTTAATCCTAGCACTTGGGAGGCAGAGGTAGGTGGATTTCTGAGTTCAAGGCCAGCCTGGTCTACAGAGCAAGTTCCAGGACAGCCAGGGCTATACAGAGAACCCTGTCTCGAAAAACAAAAAAAAAAAAAAAAACAAAAAAAAAAAATTCACCACCCCCACACACTGGACTGGCTGTTGTTTCTTTTGTTGTTGTGGTTCCAAGACTGGCCTAGAATTTGCTATTAGTTGAGGATGACCTTGACGCCTAACTTTCTGCTTCCATCTCCTGAGTGCTGGGGCTATCGGTGTATGCCATCAAATCTGCCTTGATTTACTTTTAAGGTTAGAATGTTTGTGCACATTTCTAGGAGTTGTGGATGCTGCCCTTACTCCAACCCCCATCAAAATATGTGTGCAGTTGTTTGTATCCTCAGGGGATTGGTTTTAGGACCATTAGATTCCAAATCATTTATAAAGTGATATAATGCTGATCTAGGTGTTAGCTTAGTGATCAAGAGAGATCATACTACCAGCTGGGGACCAAACCATCAAATCACAGGCCTATAAGGGATACTTTAGATTCAAATTGTAACAGGAACTTTTTGACTCTTCTGAAGCTCTCCATATCAAGCAAAGTACTATTTTTCTCTTGCTACATTGTCTTTTGTTGTAGGTAGATTGTCTGCAACCTGAGGGTAAGAAGAGTTACTACAGCTTCCTGTACCTAGAGCAGAACTGTTGACCATCACCAAAGGCAGAGCAAGTGTAGATTACCTGGTTAGCATACAGTGGAACAATACTCAGCCATCAACAAGGAGGGAGATGGGACCCTAAAGATGGCTGACTCCTCAGGTAAGGGTGCTTGTGGCCAAACCTGACTGTCCACACGATAGAAGAAGCAAATCACATCCTGCAAGTTGTTCTATGTCATGAACACTATATCACATCCCTCAACCAATTGACAATAGATGAATGTCAAAAAAATGAGAAGGAAAGTAATTGGGACCCATTCTGCAACATGGATGAACTTTGAGAATACCATGCTAAATGACACACTCAAGTCGAAAATGGACAAATGCCGTGTGATTCCACTCACATGAGTGACCCACTGAAACCACTGAAATCCAATTCAGAGAGACAAAAAGGATGGTGGGTGCCAGACTCTGGGTGGGAAGATATGGCAGTCGGTCATGTGATCCACTGTCAAGAAGCAGAGAGCAGACCAGCAGTGGAATGGGACTGCAGGACCTCAAAGCTTGCCCTCCAGAGACTCACTTCCTTCAGCAAGGGTTCTACAACCTTCCAGAACAGTACCACCATCTGGGAGCAGTTTTCAAACACGAGATCCTGGGGTGTTTCCACAGTCAAAGTGCAACGGAAGTTACTTCAGTAGGGGGCTGGAGAGATGGCTCAGAGGTTAAGAGTATTGCCTGCTCTTCCAGAGGTCCTGAGTTCAATTCCCAGCAACCACATGGTGGTTCACAGCCATCTATAATGAGGTCTGGTGCCCCCTTATGGTGTGTAAGCATACATGCAGGTAGAACATTGTATACATAACAAATCAATCTTTTTTCTTTAAAGAATTTCAGTATAACAAGATGAAAAGTTCTTGGAGGAACCAAGAGGGAGTAACAGGGAGATCTCAGGGTGCTCAGTGTACCAGCTGCACCCTTTAAAAGGGTTAGGAAAGAAAAATTTTAAATTATATACACTTAAAAAAAATAGGGCTGGAGAGATGGCTCAGTGGTTAAGAGCACTGACTGCTCTTCCAGAGGTCATGAGTTCAAATCCCAGCAACCATAGGGTGACTCACAAACTTCTGTAATGAGATCTGATGCCCTCTTCTGTTGTGTCTGAAAACAGTTACAGTGTACTTATATATAATAAATAAATAGATCTTTAAAAAATATATCGCATAGAAAATTTAAACCTAAAATATATCTCTTATTCCTCTGGAAGAGATAAACTATTGATGTTGATGTTGTTGTAGTTGTTGTTAAGAAAATTATGAAGACTGACAAGATGACTCCATGGGTCTAGGTGCTCACCGGGAATCCTGATGACCTAAGTTCAATCCCTGGGTCCCAGACGATGGAAGGAGATGACTGACTCTCAGAAGTCGCCTACCTCCACACAAGTGAGCACCCAACCACAGCGACGTGGGTGCAAACTCTCCTCATAAATACATAAATGTAGTTAAAATCTTACTTTAAATCTTGAACTCAGGGTGTCACACAGTGGTAGAACAATTGCGAGCATGTAAGAGACCTTGAGTTTGATTCTCAACCGTGAAAGAAAAATAATAATAACACCCCCAGGAACAATGGCTTCCAGGGCTGGGCAAGGCAGAGAGCAGGAAGTGAGGCTGAACTAAACAGGAGGAAAGGAAATGATCACTTCCCTGCTTGTCCTCCTCACTGTTTATGTAAAAATACTCCACCCTCTTAGATGTTTTGGCTTCTCTGTCCTCCTCAGAGACCTGCCGGAAACCCTCAGATGGCAGGGGGCATCTTTACTCTTTGTCTCCAGGAACTCACCCTAAGTCAGTGTCTGAGCAAGAGTTTTTAATTAAAGACAAGAGCTCGAAATAGGATCTCTGTTTATTTCCTAGTTCGTCACCTGAGGTGGGACTGATACCTGTGAGCTTTCCGTCTCTTCTGCCAAATGACTTCATCTCAAGTAGAGATCTGCCCTGGACTCAAAAGTTTGAGAAGTTACTATATTAGAATACTCGGCAACACAAAAAGACCTTTATATTCTCAATGACTTTAATTGTAGATTCTTTCTTTCTTTTTTTTTCAAGATTTATTTTTATATGTGTAGCTGTCTTCAGACACACCAGAAGAAGGCATCAGATCTCATTACGGATGGTTGTGAGCCACTATGTGGTTGCTGGGATTTGAACTCAGGACCTTTGGAAGAGCAGTCAGTGCTCTTAATCGCTGAGCCATCTCTCCAGCCCGGATTGTCTCTTTTGCTGTAATTTGTTTGAATATTTCACAGGATCCAAATACAGAAGAGCACACCAATTGGTTATCCAATACCAAATGGTCAGCCCTGAAAACAAGCAAACAAATAACATCTATATATATTAAGCAGGTTGTGTGTGTGTGTGTGTGTGTGTGAACAATTCAATTACACACAATGTGGTTTGCCATCATATAAAACCTCTGCTGAAACCCAGGATCGAACCAAGGACCTTTAGATCTTCAGTCTAACGCTCTCCCAACTGAGCTATTTTGGCTGTACTTGTGTGTGAACAATTAAGGAAAAAGAAGCCATGAATTTGAAAGAAAGAAAAAGGTGTACATGGGAGAATTTGAAGGGAGAAAAGGAGTGAGGGTAATGATGTAATATACACCCAGCATTTGGGAGGGAGAGGCAGGCAGAGCTCTGTGAGACTGAGGCTAGCCTGGTCTACATAGTGAGTTCCAGGTTAGCCAGAGCTATTTAGGAATACCCTGTATTGCTGGGCAGTGGTGGTGCACACCTTTTATCAAAGCGCTTGGGAGGCAGAGGCAGGCGGATTTCTGAGTTCGAGGCCAGCCTGGTTTACAGAGTGAGTTCCAGGACAGCCAGGGCTACACAGAGAAACACTGTCTCATAACAAAACCAACAAAACTAAACACAAAAAACGAGAGACCCTGTATCAAAAACAAACAAAAAAGCCTGCATAGTTGGGCCGTCTAGATGGCTCAGTGGGTAAAGTCACCTGCTGTTCATCAACTCAAGCTTGGCCCCTCAAAGTTGCTCTCTGTGTTAAATAAAACATCTAAAGCACACAGAAGTTGGATTTAAGAGGGAATGAACTGCAGAAATCACTTGAACCTTATCTATTATGGTGTCTTGTTCATCCTTCAGTTTTCAAATTCTCATTTATTGAACAGGTATTGATGTAACTAGAAACTTGTGGGTATTTATTTTATGCCTTGA
Organism: Tokudaia tokunoshimensis; assembly: GCA_036184795.1. NCBI lineage: Eukaryota > Metazoa > Chordata > Mammalia > Rodentia > Muridae > Tokudaia > Tokudaia tokunoshimensis. The sequence goes on from BTHU01000015.1 coordinate 81,254,000, forward strand.
ACTGTAAGCAAATATTCTGTTACACAAACTGCACGTTTTAACCATGGAGGTCTTACGTTTCTCTAAGCATAAGTAAAAAAAATAAAAATGAAAACAAAAGAGGAAAGATGGCGTGCAGTGCTTGCCCGCAGGTCGCTGTGCACGTGTGCTGGCCGCTGTGCACATACGCTGGCCGCTGTGCACGTGCGCTGGCCGCTGTGCACGTGCGCTGGCCGCTGTGCACGTGCGCTGGCCGCTGTGCATGTGCGCTGGCCGCTGTGCATGTGCGCAGGCCGCTGTGCACATACGCTGGCCGCTGTGCACGTGTGCTGGCCGCTGTGATCGTGCGCTGGCCGCTGTGCTCGTGCGCTGGTCCCTGTGCTCGTGCGCTGGCCGCTGTGCATGTGTACTGGCCGCTGTGCATGTGAACTGGCCGCTGTGCTCATGCGCTGGCCGCTGTGCACGTGTGCAGGCCGCTGTGCATGTGTACTGGCCGCTGTGCACGTGTGCTGGCCGCTGTGCCCGTGCGCTGGCCGCTGTGCACATGCGCTGGCCGCTGTGCATGTGTACTGGCCGCTGTGCTCGTGCGCTGACCGCTGTGCTCGCGGGCTGGCCACTGTGCACATGCGCTGTGCTGTAGCGTTTTGCTTTTACATTTATTACTGGTGTTGTTCAACCCTGGCTGTCTAACCAGTGATTTTTTTTTTAATCTTTCTGAATAGTTAATTTTCTAGTTATTTAATCTTTCTGAATACCAGTTTCTTCTACTTTTAAAACTGTATGCTTGCCCGTGTGTCTAGAGGGCATAAGAGACCAAACCTACTCCAACTTGGAACCAGCTTCCATCTTAAAAGAAAAAAAGCCTGAGAATTTTGACCTACCGACAGCTGAAGCCAAGCTATACCCAAGTAAGTACCAGGAAGGACCCCATGACTTGCTCTTGGCCCATACCCCAGAGTTACTCCCTAGCTACTTCCTAGCAACAGTCAAAGATAACTCTGATTTTTTCAGATGGACTTTCAGACCGTTTGTGATTGTTCACGGCTTTGCTTCAGAGCACACACCTGTTGGCTTGACCCCCTGGTTTGCTTGTCATTCCCTATAAAACCTTATCCTGATGCGGGCTCAGAGCTGTTCTGCCTTCCCGGATTCTGCTGTCTCAGGGTTGACGGAGTGCCCAAGTTTGAGCTAGTAATAAAGAGATTCTAATTATAGCAGAGTCAGCTCCTTGGTGGTCTTTTGGGGTTCACAAATGTTTCCTGGCACAGCATGCAGGTATGTGCCCATGAATGGTGGTGCTCACAGACGAAGGCGTTAGATTCCCTGAAGTTACAGCCTATGGAGAAACACCTAATATGAGTACTTGAACCCCAGTTCTCTGCAAGATCAGTTACAGGCTCTGAACCACTGAGCCATCTCTCCTGCCCATGAAAAAAAGATCTGGTTTCTTAATCTGCAGACTGATGATAATGCCTAATTTGTAGGCTTGGAGTGAGGATGACAACATTATTATACGTTTCACAAAGGAACACAACAGTTACTTTTATAGATACAGAAATTAGTGGTCACCTAGGGTGGGGGAGGGGAAACTAAGTCCTAAGCAAGGACAGCTTCAGTGTGGGATCAAAAGGTTCTGAGGATGAAGTAGGTGTTGGGAGGCCAGATGCGAGTACTTTATCTCACTTACTTAAGTGTAGATTTGAAAAATGATTCAAATGGTAAAGCTGTATTGTTTTGCAACAGCAAAAAAGCAATTTATTGATTGTTGAAAATTTAGAAACATTTTAAAAATCCTTAAACCTGGGTCAATAAGATAACTCAGCAGATAAAGATGCTTGCCATTAAATCTCACTACCTGGGTTTAATACCCAGAATCTACCTGGGAAACAGAACAGGCCCCCATAAGATGTTCTCTGACCTCCACATGCCTTGCCCATACACATAAATAAATACATACATACATACATAAATATAAATAAATACATAAATAAATGTAAAAACAAAGTAACCCTAAGTAGCCCTCAGAAGCTACTTCTAATCTTTCTTGTATCTCGGGGCTGGAGCGAGAGTTCAGTGGTTGAGGGCACTTGTTGCTCTTAAGAGCAGACTCAGGTTTGGTTCCCACCACGCACATGGTAGCTCACAACCATCTATAACTCCAGCTCCAGAGGATGGAAAGGCAACGTGGTGGGCAGACCTGCATGCAGGCGAAACACACATAAGATAAAATGACTTTAAAATAACCTTTTATCTAATTTTCCATAGCGTTCAGAGCTCTGTAGAGCTCCTGGATTTCAGACACAGAACTAGGGAAGAAAAAAAGACCCGCACAAATTTGTTTGTTTGTTTACTTATTTATTTATTTATGCTTTCGAGACAGGATTTCTCTGCGCATCCTTAGACTGTCCTGGAACTCCCTCTGTAGACCAAGCTGGACTTGAACTCACAGAGATCCTCCTGCCTCTGCCTCCTGAGTAGTGGCTTAACATGAATGTGTTTTTATCAGCTATATAACAGTCCCCCATCCTTTATAGACTATTTGGAACACTTGGCTGCGACTAGATAACTTTTCGTTCTTTGGGCTGACAGATATACGCTATCAAAGTTCTTTAAAAAGGCACCCACATCTAGATGTTTTGTTATTAAAACAACAACAGCTGACACCTTACTCTCTGTTCACTGACTTCATATTGTTTGCCTACTCCCAGCCTCTTGCTTTATTCTCAGGGTTTTTAATCCTGTGAATAAAATTACAAATTTCTCACTCTTTCCCATTTGCCCTTAATTAGCGTTAAATATTCCCCAGATCTTAAATAAAGCATATGTAAACCTTTTATTCCCCACAGGTCTCGGTTTTTAAAAAAAATCACTTAATTTAAATGATACAGACCAAGCTACAGTCTTCACATGCAGTCACCTGGCACTGGGGAACAGGTTATTGGGCAAAGGGGTGCCCAGGGGTCCTGGCTGGTGAGCCCTACAGGAAGCACCCCCCCCCCATCTTGAGGCTTCCGTGGGTGCGGAGGTTGCGTCTACGCCCTCGCCTGGCTTCGTCGTATCCAGCTGTCACCCACTCGTGAGGCTGTCCGGACCCTCGGTGTAGCAAGGACTCTGCCCCACACCCAGGACCTCCCGCAGTGCTGAAAGGGAAACTCTGGGGGAACTGGGGTGCAGGGTAGGGCTGCATGCTTTAGAGCCCCGAGGGCAGGAGCCCCAGGAGTTGCTCGGCAGTGGGGACAATTGTTCCCCGGGACACGCAGCCGCCACCCGTCATCTCCGAGGCCGTGTAGGCCGTCTGTCCCGCCCTGCGCTTCCCGCTCCGCCAGTGACCCTCCTGGTTTTCTTTTGTCCCTTCCCTACTCTGGGCACACACCCCACCCCGCCGTCCAGACCCCGCTCTCTTCCTTGAACCTTTCAGGTCTCCACCCTCTGCTTCCTCCGTCCCTTCCCGAGGTCCCTTGCCCTCCCCCTCCCCCGGGGCGCAGTTTCCCGAGTCCCCTCCCCGCCCCGCCCCAGTTTTTAAACCTGGCGCGGAGCGAGCGGGTAGGTGAGCGCGCTCGGCCAGGGGGACCAGGCGCCGTCGGACTGCGGGATTCGCGCGACACCCGCACCATGAAACCCGAGGCGGCCGGAGCCCGGGAGGCGCGGGGACGCCTCTGCCACTGTCCGGGAGATGATCCCGAGAGGCCACCGCTGCCACGCGGGCCCGAAAGGTGAGGGTGTCCTGTGGCTCCGGTGGAGGTGCAGCCAGACACTGCGCTCCTTAGCCTGGGATCGACTACTGCAAACTCCTGTCTGAAGTGCAGGGACCCTGCGGATATCTGGCAAGGAAACGGGGCAACACTTGCGTGTATTGGGGATCTGAAATTGATCCAGCTGGGAAATACTGGGAGCTGGGGGCCCCATAAGGAATTTCTAAAAGGATCCCACGGTCTATCACAAAGTGACAGTCTCCTGTCCTATGCTGGGACTCAGTGTTTGCCCATCCCTGGGACCCAGCTGTCTTTAAAGCTGTGAAGTTTAAGGAAATCAGATTAGCTGGGTAGGTAAGGAAGGCGCAGCGTGGCGATGCAGAAACGCTCCCCCCTTGGCATGGTCGGCTAAAGAGCTGAAGAATCAGGAGTCTGCAACTGCAGAAATGGTGTAGTTGAAACCAACCCGCTGTGTTGGAAAATCTTGAGGTATCAACGAGAGATTTGTTGGGAGGAAAATACCTCGACTCACACGCGCCCCAATAATAGTGTTAGATTTGGGGCTTACCTTCTCAGAGTGTACTAGGAAGCAGAGCCCGGAGAATTCTGCAGGAGACAGGAACAGGTAAAGTACTGACTGGGCCATCGGCAGACAGACCGTGAGGGAACATGGTGTGTGCAGGGACTTTGTCAAACTGACACTATGATAACAACCTCATAGTAACATTTGAGGGGCAGCAGAGATGCTAGGGGTTCAATCCCTCCCGGCGTTTGTTTCCAGTTCTATTCCAGCCCCGTGGAGACCGTGGACGTCGCCTCCCGGAGATGCTGAACTGACCGGAACTGAACCTCCGGTAAGCTAAATGTGACTGTTGTAGGTGACAGCCAAGCCAGAAAGCGGCTCCATGTCTATAGTAATTTTGAAAACAAATACAAAACCCGGGGGAAGGACTCTTTCCTCCTGCTTAGCTTGGTCTTCTAACCCACGAGTAAGTGCCGGGAGGTCTGGTGGGTAGAGCCCAGAGGGAGCTGAGGTGCTAATGGGCCCACTGGGCTCCCGACTGCTTCTCCATCCTTGAAATGCAAACATCTGGGGACGTGGCCTTTGCACGGTAATTGCGTGCGGCGGCGGAGGGGGGGGGGAGGTATTCTTCTGTAATCCAGAGGGGGAGGGGCAAAACCCAGCCCCCTTAGAGAAAAGCTGGTTGTGTACCACATTGCAAAGAAGGCAGACCTCCATCCACCTCAGGTGCCCAGACAGTGCAGTTAAAAGCTTCCACCCTGTCTGCAAGAAATCCTGCAAGATCTTCTGTTCTCTGTGCAAATACACTCAGGCACGGGGCTTTGTCAGCAAAGATTAATTGCCGCAGCTATCCCTTTATCTTTGCCTTGCCGGTTAATTGCTTTTGACTTATTAAGAGAACGTTTTACTTACATTTGCTATAGTCTCAAATACAAATTGACCTTTAAAACAGTGGAGTTAGCTTAGGGAAGTCCACACATCTTATTGACACAACACCTGTGGAGTACCGCTTAATGTACAGATAGATATGATATGAGAAGTTCATTGTGGGAAAGCACCCCTCTATTACTCTCTTACATGTAAGTTATTTTCTTTGAATACGGGGTGCTTTAACTCAGTATTTATAGCAGCTTAAAGAACAAAGCAAACTAAAGGGTAACCGTCTGATAAGTGATTTTGTTTCTGTCCTAATAATGGCCTACTCCAGATTTCTAAGTGACTGAAGAGAATTCTTTCTATCTTACTCCACTCAGACTCGAGTTCTTAAAGACAAGATTTTAAAGAACTCACAAACTACCAAATTTTCCTTTAAGTGAACCGTGAGTGTGGGGGTTGCTCCGTTGTGTGGGAGACTAGAATACTATACATACACGGCCCGAGGCAGGTAGCTTTTGGTTCTACTGTGAGGAGAAAGCCCCTTGCGATTATCTTAAAGCACAGCCCCTTTCTAGTTGACTGCACTTCACACAAGGCGGTTAAGTCCTGGATTTGGGCGGATGGGGGAGCCTGGTGTTCTGTAGGGACTGTAGAACTGGCTGCCTTCCCACACCCTTGTCAGGGACCCACCCCTGGGTCTTTCCTTGTCACTAGGCTCTGGCTTTACCAGGGAGCTAAATTCCCAGCTCTGCCCAGAAAGTTCTTTGTAGATGTCACACACAGGCTGTCTACAGGCCTCCGTAAATCCGGTTCCTCCTGGCAGGCTGGGTGAGTGCCCTGGGCTTGGGCTGCACAGCTGATGGTACTGGCTCTAGGCAAAGCCAGAAAATACTCAGCCCTGGTCTCCGTGCCATTTTCTGTAGAGGGTTCTGTGAGGGACTGTAGCTTGGTGACCCGTTCCAGGACTTCCAGCAAACAGATGGAAATTGGAATAAGATACAAATCTGAGAAAGGCCCCAAGGCCTCGTTCCTTGAGCAGAGAAGCAACAATACCCACTTGATGCCTAGACGGCCATATCCTCTTCTGGATTGGGGGAAAATAGAGGCAAAAAACAAAACAAACAAAAAAACTCCTTTTTTTTTTTGAGACAGGGTTTCTCTGTGTAGTCCTGGCTGTCCTGGAACTCACTCTGTAGACCAGGCCGGCCTTGAACTCACAAGATCTGCCTGTCTTTGCAGGGCTTAAGGGCATGCGCCACCAAGACCTGGCTGATAAACCAAATTAAAAGAAGAAAGAAAAGAAAAGAAGGAGGGAGGGAGGGAAAGAGGGAAGGAAGGAGGGAGAGAGGGAGATTGGTCCTGAGGATGGGTCTGGGACTGGCATATCTGATGATAAATAGATGTTTCTATCACTGTGAGCCGTGACGCCCCCGCCCTGTCCCCAGCCTTGATGGTCTTTGGCCTCAGCACATTTCCCTCCTGGCCATTTGTCTACACTGCCAGAGTCTACTATCCAGGCTTGTCACAAACCTTACAGTCAGAGGTTCGTGGTTGAAACTCTCTGCTTAAGCCTGTTCTTTGGAGCGTAAGAAGATGCACATGCCTTAAACACACACTTATCTGGGTTATCGTTCTGGTCCCATTTAATTACCAAAGTATGAGTGTTTCAATGCTTCCCTCCAATGAACTGACCTTTTATTAAGGTCTTTTTGAAAGCCGGGTGTGGTGGCTCATGGTTGCAATCCTAGCACTTGGGAAGATCTCTAAAAGTGTGAGGCCAGCCTGGACTACATAGTGAGATTGTGGGTCAGCCTGTGCCACATAGTGAGACCCTGTCGTAAAAAGTCAGAAAAAGGTTTAAAAAAAATGACATGAAAAGTTAAGATTCCACGTTTGTGGGGCTCCATTTCTACAGCTCGTGGACATGTATTGCGAGTTCCTGGTCTAGTCAGGACAGGCCCCTTAAGGAAGCGGCAGCCTTTCTCTGGTCGGATTAGCATTACTCTTTGCTATCTACCACAGTGTACACTGCTGCCCCCTACAGGTCATCTTCAGCAGGACAGGATTGCAAGGTGGGAGTCTCAGTTTAGGGGACTATTTATGATTACAAATAGATGAATCCAAAAGTTGTTTCCCGTAGCTCTGAAGAGTCAGAAATAATGTGAAGGACTGTGTTTCAAAGACCTTCCATGTATCATAGAGAAATACTGCTAATGCTCTGTAATGTCTACAGCGGCATCCTGTAGTCTAGTTTACTTACAGATGTTATACACACACACACACACACACACACACACACACACCATGCATATTCATGCACCAGGGTCTCCTACAGAGTGAAATGGCATGAGCAGAAACAATTTCAAGATCTTCTGAGTCCTCATTGGCACACACACACACACACACACACACACACACACTCCAAAAGTACTTGGCTTTTCTCATCTCTCTGCTCAGCATTTCAGCTCCACAACCCACTCTGTAAAGCTGTTAGAGACCTATCACCAGATAGAAGAGAAAGAAGAATAAAGGGGAGAGATAGAGGTCCCCAATCTAATTTCTTTTGTTTTTTTCTTTGAGCACAACTACTAACAAACCACAATCACCCTCCTGAACTACCAACAACCAACACACTACACCTCTTGGGGACCTAGCATTTATATACTTTCTGAAAAGTTCCCACAATTCCAAACAACAAACACAGAAACTATCTGAAGCTGGCAAAACCACACCTTTGCTAGAGCATGAGGCAAATCATAGTCAGCTGCTGCGGACAGTCTGAAGCAGCCCCACATCTCCACATCTGGGATTAAAATGAAAGAACATTCTTATATTTCTGAGTTTTTTTTAAGGAAACCAAAATTTCAGAATTGTCACTACGACCACACGTGCAGATTTAAGGTCTGAGCCCTCACAGTACCTGGTTAAATATTCTGGAAGCAGAACTTGTGAGATGCCATGGAATGTTTAAACTCAAAGGCTAGCATTCTAGCGATCGTGACAGACTTAAGCTGTGTCTTTAAAGCGTCGAGATGGCACCTTCAGGGGCTCCACAACTACACCTGTGTTTCTACACCTTTGTCTTTACAGTGTGAGCCTTGGGGGAACCAACACACTTTGGGATCAAAGGGAGCCTTTGGATTCCAGCATCCTGTCAGGTAATACATTACTTCGTGGTAAAAAGCACGTGATGATAGTACACATTAGCATTTTTTACCAAAGTAGAAAATTAAACATATTATCTAGTTTTATTTTGCTTTTCTTACCAAGAGATTTTAAGGATGATTTGTTATATTTCTGGAGTCTGTTCTTCATGTATTTAATGTTTCGTTACAAGCTGGGACCGGTCATATCCCAAATCCCATTTGCCCTTCGAACTCTTTGCCAAACACTTCAATGTAATCAGCTAATTTTAAGTGGTCAAGCCTAAACCTTGCTTACACCTCTGTTTTACATGTGTTGGTGCACGTTGCATGTGTTCTGTCTGCTCTTACCACACTGACCGATCAGCGGTACATTTGGCAGCATTTCCCACTCCTGCCCAGAAACACCAGGAGCTTTCCCTCAGTCGTGTTAATCCAAAATATCTCCAGATGTTGCCGAGGGTGCCTGGAGGTAGCACCGATTGTGCTGGTATCTTAGGGTCTCGGGATTCTGTAGCCAGACCCATCGCACACAGCCGATAGCCTGCGTAGGCGTTCTCCTGTCCTCTGTCCAGGAAGGAGAACACTAGCTAAAGTCAGCAGCAATCAACCAAGAAACTCTATTTCCTCAGAAGACCAAAGGGGAAAAGCCAAGTGAATGAATAAGTGAAAAATATTAAGAGACTATTGGTATTTTTAAAAAGCTTTCCATTATAACTGGAATACTCAGTTTAAAACTTGGAGATTCCAACTTTTATGTATTTAAACCTTTTCCTTCTCTTTCCCTGCCTTCCTTGTCTCTCTCCTCCCCCTCCTTCCTCCTTTCTTCTGCCCTCCTTTCATCTAATCCTTTCTCCCTTTGTCCTTTCTCTTTACCTTCTCTCTCCCCCTCTTCTTCCCTCCCTCCCTTCCTCCCTCCCTCCCCCCTCTTCCTCCCTTCCTTCCTTCCTTCCTTCCTTCCTTCCTTCCTCCCTCTTCTTCCTTCCTTTCTTCTTCCTTCCTCTCCTCTCCCCTTTTCGTCCCTCTCTTTCTCCTTCTGTCTCTTTGTCTTTCCCAAAGTGCAACTTTTCCTTATGTTGAGAGGGACATACCTCCTCCCCCTTCTCTCCCCTTCTAGTACAGAACAGTCAGTTATTCCTCCAGGCCAGAGTTTCAGAGTCAAGTTTCCTCCAAAGCTCAGAGGTTTGCATTCCTGTCTTCCATGGTGTGTGTGTGTGTGTGTGAGAGAGAGAGAGAGAGAGAGAGAGAGAGAGAGACAGAGAGACAGAGAGACACAGAAAGACAAAGAGAGAGATAAAGACACACAGAGAGAGACACACAGAGAATTGAACACCTACTTCCAGGAGGGCTCAGGTCATCCATCTGATGACAGCTGGTCTTTTAAGATTGGAGTCCAGAGTCTTCGAAGCCTGCTAATGTTAACCTCTTTTCTGCTGGGTCCACGTGGATTAGTGTGGGGTTTTAACTAGTCCCTCAGAAGGTGTTGAGTTCTGTGTTCTCACGTTAAAAGCACCATGTACACAGAAAGCACAGGAACGAAGAATGAGGTGCTTTTGGTGGGAGCTTCGGTCCTTTTTTTTTAGGTTGACTAATGGCTTATTTGTTTCTTTGCCATTAGACTTTACTTACCCATTTCAAAGCGTCAAGAATACCTGAAGAGTTCTGGGGAAAAGGTGCTGGCCAGCTTCCCAGTGCAAGCCACCATTCATTTCTACAACGATGACTCTGAGTCTGGCTCTGAGGCGGAGCAAGAGGAGGAGACCCAGTCCAACTACCTTCAGGGCCTGGAGGCAGAAGTCAGGGAATCCGCTCAGGACGAAAGGGCAGGGTAAGGCTGGCAAACCTGCAGGACGAAGGAGTGACCTCTGGGAAGGGTCAGCTGCCTACAGGTGACACTGCAGGGGACAGTGGGAGCTCCTGGCAAATAAAGGGAGCCTCCCTCCCATGCAGGTCACTGTGTCCCGGGGACAGCTTTGCCTGCCAGGCCTCAGCCTCTTCTCCCGCCTCCTGGGTGGGAAGTTCGGAGGCAGGACTGTGTTCAACCCCTGCTCAGTTCAGGGACTCCACTTTTACACTTATTTTCCTGATGTGTGTGTCTGTCTGTGTGACTGACTGTATGCCTGACTGTGTGTCCGACTGTATGTCTGTCTGTATGTCTGTTGGTGTGTGCGCACACGTGCTCATACATACTTTTGAGGAAGGGTGCCTCATGAGAAGGTGTTCTCAGGAAGAAGGCCTTTCGGAGCTCACTGCTGCTCTGAAAATCACTACACCGTAAGCCACCCCTCTCTTGCCCAGAGACCCATTATCTAGTGATTCTCCCTTTGTAAAAATAATTTAGATATTAATTCCCATTTTAAGAGAATTTGGTTGCTCAGTAACTGTTTGAAAAAAAATATTCTTTTACTTGCAAAGAAAAAACAAAAAATTAAAACACTGAATAATTTCCACAGGAATAAGAAGTAAGAAGATGTGATCTCTTTAGGGGATAAAATAGCTGTTTCTGAGAACTGTGTAAGAGCTGTGTGTTTATGTATACATGTTATAAGGGGTTAATTTTTATTACTTGGTGACCAGCATGGTCTTGTTATTTGCATGAAATGACACTGTTTTTAATTAAAGTTTCTTATGTAAAATTATTTTGAATTTTATCACTTTGATAATCCAAGAACTCTGCTCCTCTAGGCTCTCCCTAATTATCTTACCAGGATCTGTCTTCCCGAATACACCACCCTGTATGAATTTTTACTTGGAATAAAATATTTTGAAAGAATGTTTGACAATCATCTCTTTATGTAAGATGTTCTTAGAGTAAATTAGTTCCTCTACTAAAAGTTTTAAAGATTTTGTTTTGTATTTAAGTCCCTTAAAATTATATATTTTCACAAATGCAAGAAGGGGCCAGCAAGATGGCTTAGTGGGGAAGGGCACTTGCCACCAAGTCAGACGACCTGAGTTTGATCCCGCAGAACTCATGTGACAGAGTTGGCTTTTGACCTAGAGATACACACAGTGGCATGATCCCCCCTCCCCACATCCACACAGGATCAGTGAATGAAAAAATAAAAGAGCAAGCCTAAGAGACTGAGGTAGGAGGACCCCAAGCTCAAAGCCTGCCTGGGCTGCACAGTGGGTTTAGGGCAAGCTGGGCATTTAGTGTGACTGTCTCAAAAGAACAACAATAATATGAGAAGAGTTAGGGATATAGCTCAGTGGTACAGTGTTGACCAAGCACGGGTGAGGCCCTGGGGTTGATTAATAGTAACACACACACATAACAAGAAAAAGACACTAAAAAGAAAACAAGATAACCTATTCCCTCACTGCCCAAATAAACACATTGCTATTTACTGAAATACCGACAGTGCAAACATTGTAACAAACCCAACAGTGCCGAAAGTTCTGTTACAAAGTAAAAGGTATTGGTATTTTCTTCCTTCCTCTGTCTTCAGGTAGTAAACAAAAAAAAAAAAAAATTCCAGACAGGATCTAGGGCTACATCTCTGGCTGGTCTGGAAGTCCCCACATAGACCAGGCTGACCTCAGATAGAGATCTGCCTGCCTTTTCCTTGGGTGCTGGAATTAAAGTCAAACCATGCTCTACCTCCATGGTAGGTTTTGTTCCCTAGCTGTTTTTTTTTAATTGTGCCATCCTTTAAAAATAATAAAACAAAACAAACAAAAAAACCCCACAACTCTTCCTTATTTCCTTTCTTCCTCTCTTCTCTCTCTGTCTCTCTGTGTGTCTCTGCCTCTGTCTCTCTGTCTCTCTTCTGTCTCTCTCTCTCTCTCTCTCTCTCTCTGCTGTGGTTCAAGCCCAGGGCTTCAGGCATAATAGTCAATTGCTCTATTAATGAACTTAGAGTTCCAGAGTAAAACTTGCCCTTTTAGAAAGTTGTTTTTTTAAATGATTTTTTAAATTAATTAATTTTTAAGTTTTATTTAATTATTATATGTAAGTACAGTGTAGCTGTCTTCAGGCACGCCTCTTGTTACGGATGGTTGCGAGCTACCATGTGGTTGCTGGGATTTGAACTCAGAACCTTCAGAAGAACAGTCAGTGCGCTTAACCTCTGAGCCATCTCTCCAGCCCCAGAAAGTTGTTTTAAATACATTTTTTTTCACATGTTCCTTGAGTTCAGTGCCTGGCTTCACTGGTAACTATGGTTGCACTGATCACTAAATGAAATCCCTAACTTGAGAGTTCTATGCTTTTTCTTTTTTCTTAATCGTGTGTGCGAGTGTGAGAGCAGGTGCGTTCGTGCCACAGTACAGGTGAGGGTGAGAGGATAAACTTTGATGTCAGTGCTCACCTTCACCTTGTTTGAGGCTCCGGTTTACTGCGTGCGCCAGGCCATCCGCCAGTGGACTTCTGAGGGCTCTCTCTCCACCTCTGGTCTGGCCCCTAGTGCTGGAGTTACACTGTGGGATTTGACTCTATGTGGGTTCTGGGAACCCAAACCAGACCCCCCTACTTCCATGGCAAGTACTTTACTATACAGCCATCTCCCTAGCCCCAAGTTCCACACATTAAAAACTATTTTATCACTTACTGGCTTAGATACATTGCATGCTGGGATGCAGTGTGGTGTTACCATCACAAGCACTTAATTGGACCTACCCTCCCTCTCCCTGCCATTCCCCTTCTATATTCTACATCCAGATGGATTTAAATGTACACACACACACACACACACACACACACACACACACACACGGATGGATGTGGAGGGCAGAGGAACTTGCAGAAGTTCCTTCTACCATATGAGTCCTGGGAATTGCACCCCCGTTGTGAAGTTGAGAACAAGTCTCTTTATCTGCTGACCCATCTTGCAGGCCCCAGGTAAATGCATCCTCCTTTCCACACGTGACAAAGGACATCTGTCTGTGCTTGGATTATTGCTCCTAGCTTGCAAATGACGGGATTTCATTCTTCGTTATTCCACAGTGTTGATACACAATGTTTTTTCTTTAATATTTAAAGATTCATAAACTTTACATGTATGGATGCTTTGCTTGCATACACGGACACCACATGAGCACCTGGGGCCTGTTGAAACCAGAAGAGGGTGCTGGACCCCCTGGAACTGGAGTTTCAGACGGTTGTGAGCTGCCATGTGGGTGCTGGGTATTGTCCTCTGGAAGATCTGAAAGTGCTCTTAACTGCTGAGTCATCTCTCCAACCTGATTCCATATTTTATTTCTCATCCCTCCCTGGATAAGCGTCCAGGCTGACTCATGCCTCAGCTATTGTGAATCTTGCCCCAGTCAGCATGGGTGTGCAGTTATCTCTTTGCTATGGCTTAATTTCTTTTGCTTATATACAATATTCAATAATTTCATGTGGTTCTGAGCAGAATACCTACAAAGACAATTATACGGAGGAAAAGCTTGTTCCGGCTCATGGTTTTATTCCACTACTTCAGGGAAGGGCATAGCATCAACGGAGTGTGACCGAGACTGTTCACATCATAGCTGAGAACACAGAGGGAACCTTGGTCACCGGCGGATGCAAGAGGCCTGTCCCTGGTGACTAACTTCCATCAGACAGGCCCTGTGTCCTAAAGGTCCCACAGGCCCCCTGCCCCACAGGACAGTGCAACTAGCTAGCTGGAGAACAAGCACCCAGAAATGAGCGTGTGGGGAACGTTTCAGATTCAAGTCATAACATCTTCAGTCAGTGTGCCTGCTGGGTCACAGTGTGGGACACACGAACAAGATGTACTGACTTTACTACCAAAGGATTAAATTCAGCAAAACTCCATTTAAGAAAAAGTCTCCTGGAGGAGGTCATGGCTGTGCGTGCCTTTAATCTCAGTAACCTGGAAGCAAAGGCAGGTGGGTAGCTGTTGAGTTCGAGGCCGGGCTGCTCTACATAGCGACTTCCAGACAAGGCAAGGCCACAGAGTGAGACCGTGCCTCAAAAGAGAAAAATAAATAAATAAATAAATAAAGACTGCTTGCTTGACAGAAATTCAAATTCCTCCAACCTAGCCTGACTGAGGAGCTGCATCTTCATCCCATAGGCTTCAGGCCTCAGACGCACATTAAATGGGTGAAGGAGAAAACTAGCCGATGTAGGCATCACCCTCTCTAACTCTGTCCACAGTGATTCAAGCTCCATTCACTCTTTCTGGATCTCTGGGTCTTAACTGGGGCAGTGGCATTCACAAGAGTCACTCACCCAACCATGGTCCTCTGCCACTGCCATGACCCCGCCATTGCACACCCATGACCCCACCATTGCACACCCATGACCCTGCTGTTGCACACCCATGACCCCACCATTGCACACCCATAGCCCCACCATTGCACACCCATGACCCTGCTGTTGCACATCTATGACCCCACCATTGCACACCCATGACCCCACTATTGCACACCCATGACTTCACCATTGCACACCCATGACCCCACCATTGCACACCCATGACCTCACCGTTGCACACCCATAACCCTGCTGTTGCACACCCATGACCCCACCACTGTACACCCATGAACCTGCTGTTGCACATCTATGACCCCACCATTGCATACCCATGACCCCGCCCTTGCACAACCATGACCCTGCTGTCACACATCCTCCATACTAACTGTGTAACTCACTAGCATCTTTCATTTTCTCACCTTGGGCCCCAAACAGTCAATCAAACTCACCTCTGCTTATTGAGATAATCCCTTTATTTTTGCCACCTAGGTGTGATATATCGGAGCAAGAGGAAACCTGCCCTTCTCAAAAGCCCAGATGGAGGTCTTGCTGCTTCCTGAAGGAGCAAAGCATGACTCATTTTTATAAAAGTGCTGAGGAAGGATCAGTGCGTGTGTGTGCACTTGTGATGACAACATGAAAAACAGATAATTAAACGCTGACAGTGACGTAGCTGCCTCAGAAGGGGACTTGCAGAGAACCTAAAATACACGGAGAAGGGAGTGTGGCTGCATCTGTGCTTAAAGGTAAGAAAATAGACATTTGGAGGGTGTGGAGAATCTGAAGGGACCACAAACGGAATAATGAAAGTGTAAACTAGTACAATCAACTGGGGAGACAGGTTAGCAGTTTTGTTTTGTTTTTTTTTTTTTAAAGTCAATATAATTTATCATGCAACCTAGCAATTTCACTTCTAGGACTCTCCCCAAGAGAAACAAAGCCATTTGCACACAGAAAGACATTTATATGGCGGTCCTTACAATATTCCTAAACTAGAAACCCTTCAAATAGACATCCACTGATAAATGAGTAAGCATAATGTGGCACGGAATTCCAACCACTTTCCATTCTTGGTTCTGCTGTTCACGGTTTTGGTCACTTTAATCATGGCCCCAAAATATTAAATGAAAAATTTCAGAAACAAGTTGTACGTTTTAAATTGAGCATTGCTCTAAAACTCATGATTGAAACTCATTCTGTCCTACTGCAATGTAAACTGTCCGTCGCCCAATGTATTCCCCTATATACCCTTAGTCGCTAGTAAGTACCTAGTCACTTAGCCTCCTAGGTCATCTGATGAACTGCTTCGGTGGATCAGTGCTTATACACAGGACTCACGCCCTCCAGGGATAAGGATGGACTATTGTACATTTATACAATGAAATAGTATTCTACAAAAATAAGAGAGATGTGGTAGTGATTCCTGATGAAGCGTGAAGGGACCTTGAAAATACTCTGAAAGGACCTGCGGAGGCTTCGTGTATAACTCTTCTGATGTGTGTGTGTTTCCCTACAGAGGGAGGAACACTGAGTGGGGGGACTTGTAGCCATAGAAACAGAGCAGTGGTGGCTTAGAGCTGCTGGTGGGACACAGTTAATTACAATCAAGCACAAGGACACTTAGGAACAGTGGGCATGTTCCAAAACTGGACTGTGGTGACCGTTGAGCAAATTAACTAAGGCACTTGTATTATATAAGGCAACAGGCAGATACACATAAATCACAGTCCAAAATTATTTTAAAATATCCTGGAATCTTCTACTGAAAACATTTCTCTTTAGATACTGAACTACTGTGGATTAATTTTTATTCTTCTGTTTTTTCAGCCATGACAGAATTTAGATGTTTAAAAGTAACTCAAAGGAAAAAGTTCTAAATAAAGTGTTCCGTTCCTCACCTAACATCCCCTAGTTTTTGACTCTGGGGCTTATTTATCAAGATGCTGTCTTCTGAAGACTTGTCGTGACCTCCAAGTCATCCATCACTGAAAGGTAAAATGGTCCCAGGTATACTTTAGGAATAATGAGTTCAATTCCAAAATAAAACACGAAGATAAGAGCGGTTGCCCAGTTTCAGGTCATCTTGAGGGTAGATCTTTGTAATCTGTGTTTAAAGAACATGTCTTAAGTTACTTCATATTGTTAAATGTTATGTAGGGCCAATATCCAAATTTAGGTTAGGCATAAGACATAGGGCTTTATATATCAACAATGCAAAATGATAACAGCCTAAACGGTATTTATCACATATGCAATATTTTACAATGAGTATATATATACTTCCGAGACCCCAGCCAGCTGCTTCTTTTGGTTGCCTCACCACAGATAACTACTCTTCTGATTTCCAACACCATAAATCCATGTTGCCCATTTTTTAATTACGTATAAGTATCAATCATGATGTTTTCTTATTTGCATCTGAATTCATACACAGAACATGATGTCTGTAAGTCATCCATTGCCCCGTGACCCTCTACTGTAGGAACATCTCACTACTTCTTTTAGCTGGTGGATGCTTGAGCTGCTAGACTGGGGCTGTCATGAATAATGAGACAATGACCTATTTGATGTGTCTGCTGTACACACATGCGAAAATGTCTCCCAGATGCCCATCATTACGGCGGTGAGTTGTGGTAGAAATCCTTCTATCTTGCTAACATCTCCGAAGCCATTTGAAGTGGTTTTACTGTAAACAAAACCAAATGCAGAAATTCCTCAACATAAACAGACGTTCATTCTTCAGAAGTGAGCAAACACTGTCATAGGCGGGACAATTGAATATCAATCACAAAGTTACTGGACTGTGGTGTTTCACAGCTTCAGAAGACACCCCCCTTCTGCGGGGGTTCCTTCCCAGCATTCCCTGGGGCTTCCATGGTGGTGGCTTGGACTCAAAATAAAAATAAGTTCCATTTCCCGCTAAGAAATCTGCTTGTTTGCTTACTATCTATTTACTCAAGTGTTTGTTCATAAGTGAGCACACGCACATGTGTGTACATGCGGCATGTGAGAAGCGTGCACCAACCTCGGGTGTTCCACAGGCGTTAGTCGCCTTGGATTTTTTTTGTTATTGTTGCTTTAAGGCTATCTTTTATGATTACTTGACAGTTTCATAGATGTATAAGATGGGTTTTTGTTTTGGAGACAGAATCTGTCAGTAAACCTGGAGCTCGCGGATCGTGCTAGGCTGTCTGGTCAGGGAGTTCCAGGGACAAGGAGAGTCTGTCTCCTTGCCCCCAGTTTTAGGATGTGCCCACCAGACAGTCTCCCATACACAAAATTAAAAACTAAAAATAAATATTATCAGTGGAACAGGATGAGCTTAATATGGCAGAGACTTGGTGTGCCAGGGTGGGGGACCCCACCCTCTCAGAGGAGAAGGGGAGGGGAGATGGGGGGAAGGGTCTCAGTGAGGGGGTGTTGGGAGGGGGGCAGTGCTTAGGATGTAAATTAACTAATTAATAAAAAACAAATATTAAGACTGGGTGTGGTGGAGCACACCTTTAATCCCAGCACTCAGGAGGCAGAGGCAGGTGAATCTCTGTGGGCTTGAGGCCAACCTGGTCTATAAAATGAGTCCAGGACAGCCAGGGTTCTGTCACAAAAAGAAACCCTGTCTTGAAAACAATACAAACAAAAAAATTAGGAAGAGAATGTACCAGATGTTTTTTTCTCTGTTTTATTTGGTTTTAAAAGTTGCCATAACTTTTGACGTTTTTACTTGCTAGATGGATTTCTTGAATCTGGCTAATCACACAATCTTGAATGTCTGTGAGTGTGTGTGTGTGTGTGTGTGTGTGTGTGTGTGTGTCTGTGTGTGAGAATGTGTGTCTGTGTATGTCTGTGTGTCTGTGTGTGTGTCTCTGTGTGTATGTCTGTGTGTCTGTGTGTGTGCATCTCTGTGTGTATGTCTGTGTGTGTGTCTGTGTGTATGTCTCTCTATGTATATGTCTCTGTGTATGTATATGTCTGTGTGTGTTTCTGTGTGTGTGTCTGTGCATGTGTGTATGTGTGTGTGAGTGTGTGTGTCTGGACATGCCCTAAAACAAGGATTGTGAAAACCCTATCGAATGGTAACTCTTCTGTACAGTGACACACAGCGCTAATTACTCATTTCCTTGAGTTAAATGTAGAAGTATATTATTTATTGTTTTAAGTCCCTGTATCTTGTGATGAAATGTCATTTAGAGTGTATTATTCCTTGCACCTCAGATCACTGTGCATAAGGACAGTTAGGTACCAGCAAGGAGTCAACTTTGCCCAGAAGACAACAAGCCAACTGGCAACCAGCCTTCCTCAGCAGGCAGCAGATTCTAGAAGCTAAATGCTTGGGAAGTCATAAATATGAATGTATGCAAAGTGTCTTGCTGTTAGCAGTTTTCATTCATTCATTTTTTTTTTTTTTTGGTTTTTCGAGACAGGGTTTCTCTGTGTAGCCCTGGCTGTCCTGGAACTCACTTTGTAGACCAGGCTGGCCTCGAACTCAGAAATCCGCCTGCCTCTGCCTCCCAAGTGCTGGGATTAAAGGCGTGCGCCACCACCGCCCGGCATTCATTTTGTAAAAAACAAAAGTCTGTGTCTGTGGGTGTGTGCGCGCTTGAGTGTGTGTGTGTGTGTGTATGTGTGTGTGTGTGTGTGTGTGTGTGTGTGTGTGTGTGAGAGAGAGAGAGAGAGAGAGAGAGAGAGAGAGAGAGGGAGACAGAGAGACAAAGAGACAGAGGGACAGAGACAGAGACAGAGAATGTGTGCATTTCACACATTAGTGTACACATGACCAAGCTCTCGTCAGTGTGATTCTGCTGTCAGCCTCCACATTGGAAGATGTTTTTGTGCACTGTGTATTCAAACGCTGATTTCTGTTCCCAAGATCTGGGTGCTGTCTGGACTTGGACAATGTCGTTGTTATGACCCATACATATCCTGACTCAGCATTTTGTAAAACATTGTTCTCTGTCACCTGGTTGGTTAGTTCAAGAGCTGAACAGCCTATAGCTAGGCAGGAGAGCAATAGTTAGGACTTCTGTGCCTGGAGAGAGGGAGAGGGTCTCGGGGGAGGAAACCAGAGGGTCACCATTGCCGCTCAAATTAAGAAAGACCCAGATGGCAGATAACAGGTCACAAGGTTGGGGAGTAGGCCAGGGCAGCAGGTCCAGTTAGAATAGCTCAGAATCTGGCCTGCTATATAGTGTTTGAAGTGATTAATACATATTAAGTTCTCCATGCTATATTCAGAGCAAGGGCAGGCACAGAAAAGCCTTACACCTCCCATCTCACTGTCGGAGAGAACTGAAGATGTGTGGCATTACACCTGACTTTTCATGTGGGTTCTGGGGATTGAATTGGAGTCATTAGGCTATGCGGCTAGTGTCTTTACCTCTTGACATCTCCCCAGCCTCATTCACTCATTCATTCGTTCATTCATTCATTCATTCATTCTTAAGCAGTTATGCTGAGATAATCCATATATTCTATAACTTTTCTGTAGTACATAATTTAATAATTATGTATTCATAGATATGTATAACTGTTAGCACAAACAACCCAAATAAAGCTCCTTGTAGCTACCAATCTCCTATTACCCGACTCTGGCCACACTCTACATCTACTCTTCTCCATCTTTATTCATCTTTATAGATTCTTTCTGTCTCTCTCTGTCTCTCTGTCTGTCTCTGTCTCTCTGTCTCTGTCTCTCTCTGTCTGTTTCTGTCTATCTCTCTACGTTTGCCTCTGTGTGTGTCTCTGTGTGTCTGTGTCTCTGTCTATCTGTTCATCTCTCTCCTCTGTCTCTGTTTCTGTCTCTGTCTCTCTGTCTCTGTCTCTCTCTCTCTCTCTGTGTGTGTGTGTGTGTGTGTGTGTGCAGGCACATGCGCATGTGCAAGTGTGTGAATGTCTGAGGTTGACACTGGGTGTCTTCCTCTATGGGATTCCACTTAAGTTTTTGAGACAGCATCTCTCAGCGAACACAGACCTTGCCAATTCAGCTAAGCTGTCTGGCCTGTGAACCTCATGGATCTTTCTGCCTCTGCCTCCTCAGTGGGATTCCAAGTGGACCACCATGTTTTCCTGGTCTTCAGTAGATACAGGGGATGGAGCCTTGGGTGTTCACAGCAAGCTCTTTATCCACTGATCCATCTCAGTAACCCTATTCCTGGCCCCATTCACCTGAATGGAATGAGATACTATGCAGCTCTTGGTGAATGGGAGTTTTATTCACAGTGTTTGGAGATTCACACAAGTCGTAGCATGCATAGGTACTTCAGTTCTGGTCTGGCTGAATAACAGGCCATTTACTGCCTGCTGGCGGATGTTTGGACTATTTTTCTAGATATCTAAAAGTTTCCTGGAGTTTTGCAATCCTGTTATTTCTAAACTCGAGGTTACCCCATCCAAGAGTAGCTAACATCTAGCAAGAGAATCATTAATGGGATCTCTGTGTGTGCCTCTTTGCTAGATTTTTGCCAAAGAAAAGCGTCTGGCTCGCACACTAGCCATGGTACCACACATGTTCTTCGCCTTACCAAATCCTAAGAGGAGAAAATGGCTTTTTACCTTCTTTAAATAAAATGACAAAACTATCCTTCTTTCTCTTTATTCTTGCCAACTCTTAACAAAGCTGACACTGAATGCCAGCACACTTATTTTCCTGCACACTGGAAGCCACAGAGCCCCTCTCGTGGTGATTTCATCAGTCGAACTGTTCAGTATGATCTGACCTTTGCCAAGCATGTCAGAGGGAAAGCTGTGTCAGTTGCCTTTGCAACTGCAATAACTTATAAAAAGGGAAGGTGGGTGGGAGCGATGACTCGGCGGTTAAAAGCACTGGCTGCTCTTCCAGAGGTCCTGAGTTCAATTCCCAGCAACCACATGGTGGCTCACAACCATCTGTAATGGGATCCCATGTCCTCTTCTGCTGTGTCTGCAGACAACAACAGTGTAGTCGTATACGTAGAATAAATAAATAAATATTTTTAAAAAGGAAAGGCTTGTTTTGCTTATAGTTTCAAAGGTTTTACTTATTTGTTGTGTGTGCTTGGAGATGCATCCTTGTGTGTGTACATGCACATGTGTGCACATATATGTGCAGGCCGATGGCCAGTCTCCAATGTTTTCTTCTCACTTGCTATCTACCTCAAGTTTTTGGATCAGGGTCTCACCTCCTGGAGCACACCAATTAGGCTGACGTTCCTGTGAGCCCCGGTAATGCTCCTGTCTCTGTCTCCCAGCACAAGGATCTTGAGTGTATACTTTTCCTGTTGTTTTTTATTTTTGTTTTTGTGTTTTTAATTTTTATTTATTTATTTAATTTATGTGAATACATTGTAGCTGTCTTCGGACACACCAGAAGAGGGCAGCAGATCTTATTACAGATGGTTGTGAGCCACCATGTGGGTGCTGGGATTTAAACTCTGGACCTTCGGAATAGCAGTCGGTGCTCTTAACTGCTGAGCCATCCCTCCAGCCCCCTATGCTTTTTGTTTTTAACAAGTGTTCTGGAGCTCAGACACAACTCTGTGTGGTTGCATGGCTACATTACCAAAAACCAATATTAATTGAGTACCTAATATCTGCCAGACCCCAACCTGGTTAAAACTACTTGTACTGGTTGGTTTTGTGTGTCAGCTTGACACAGGCTGGAGTTATCACAGAGAAAGGAGCTTCAGGTGAGGAAATGCCTCCATGAGATCCAGCTGTGGGGCATTTTCTCAATTAGAGATCAAGTGGGTAGGGCCCCTTGTGGGTGGTGCCATCCCTGGGCTGGTAGTCTTCGGTTCTATAAGAAAGCAAGCTGAGCAAGTCAGGGGAAGCAAGCCAGTAAGGAACATTCCTCCAAGGCCTCTGCATCAGCTCCTGCTTCCTGCCCTGTGTGAGTTCCAGTCTTGACTTCCTTTGGTGATAAACAGCAATGTGGAAATATAAGCTGAATAAATCTTTCCTCCCCAACTTGCTTCTTGGTCATGATGTTTTTTGCAGGAATACAAACCCTGACTACAACACTGCCGTAGGCAGATAAGACAGTAAGTGGTCATCCTCAGATGCTGTCTTCACTCTCTATCCACATTGCTTTTGAAACTGAGTCTCCCAGTCGTTGTTGGAGCTCACTGATTCGGGCAGACTGGTTCAGCTGGCTACTGAACTCCAAGACTCTGCCTCCCCTCCTGGAGTTAAAAACAAACGCCTGTATGCTTGGCTTTCTTACATGGGTCCCGAGGATCAAACTCAGGCCCCGGCGCCTGTGTGCCAAGCCCTCTAACGACACAGCTGTCTCTGCAGGCCCCTGGTTTCCGAGGTCATAGTCAGAGGTGCTCGGTCTCATTGCCTCTGGGGCTGGGATGAGGCAGAACAGTTGCTGGAGAGAACTTGCTGGAACAAGCTGGTTTTGTCTCCTGGTGTGTGGGAATCAAAAGAAAAAAATAAGTAAAACAAGAGAAGTCAGATAAGCTCTTGAAGGGTGTGTGCCCAAAGATCCTGGGCCCTTCTTCCTTTAGGTTCCACCACCTGCTAGCAGCACCTTAGGCTGAGGAGTACGCCTTCAAAACGGCTGGTAAATAGTCAAGAGTTCGGAGATTAGCACTAGCCCGGTTTCATTTTCTTTTCTTTTCTCTTCTCTCTTCTCTTCTCTTCTCTCTTCTCTTCTCCCTTCCCTTCTCCCTTCCCTTCTCCCTTCCCTTCCCCTTCCCTTCTCCCTTCCCTTCTCCCTTCCCTTCCCCTTCCCTTCTCCCTTCCCTTCCCCTCCCCTTCCCCTCCCCTTCCCCTCCCCCTCCCCCTTCCCTTCCCCTCCCCTTCCCCTCCCCTTCCCCTCCCCCTCCCCCTCCCCTCCCCCTCCCCCCCTCCCCCTCCCCCTCCCCTCCCCTCCCCTCCCCCTCCCCTCCCCCTCCCCTCCCCTCCCTTCTTTCTTTCTTTTCTTCTTTCTCTTCCCTCCTTTCTTTTTTCTTTTCTTCCTTCCTTCCTTCTTTTCTTTTTATTTCTTTAGACAAGATTTATCTGTGCAGCTAAAGCTGGTCTGGAACCTGCTGTTAAGCTCAAGCTAGTTTTTAGAAACATAATCCTCCAGCCTCAGCCTTTTACAAGCTGCAATTACAGCCATGTTGTTGTTGTTGTTTTGTTTTGTTTTTGTTTTTGTTGCTGCTGTTTTTAATCAATCCTTGATCTGGTGCTTAGTTAGAGCACATCCTCTTCAAACTTCAAATTCAAATACACCCTAATAGAAAAATAATAAAGTAATGTTGTACATTAGTCAAAACAGTGCCCTTATTTCCTGAGACAGACCATGACGGTCCGGCTGTGGTGGAGCATTGGCAACTTGTCTAGAAAAAACCAGTGATTTAGCTCTGGTAAGGACACGAGCCGTGAAGAATCCTTTCCATTCGTGGTCTCGTTTGTCCTGTTGCAGGCACTGTCTGCAGCATGTGCCCTATCAGCTCTCCTGTGGGAACTATCGCTTAGCTCATGAGGAAAGCCAAGCCGGAGATACAGCTGAGCCTACGGTATGAGCACCAGAGCTGCTGCAGATGGATAACGTTCCTTTGGCTGGGTGGACTGGAGAGTCTGCCAGAAGGATGTAAACCTAGATGTGGTCGGAAGAACAGAAGCTATCACTGAGAGTTCTGGTGAATTAGTAGTTCTTGGCTCCTTTCCATCTCTGATGCCCAGCTGCCTTCCTGCCCTGGGTTGTTCTATGTGTCCTTGTGTGTTGCCAATGACAACAGTGACACAGTTACATACACACTTTTTCATGCTCACTCTGCCCAGGGTACTGGCTTGTGCATTTTGTTCATCTCATATGCACATGGCTCTGTGGCTTCTCCACGGACAGCCAAGGAACTGAAGTTCAAATATGGATATTAGAACTCTAACAAAAGACACCTAAGGGTCAGTATCTGAGCTCCCGGGCTCTGTTTGTGGCCCAGGAAAGACAGCATTGCCAGATGCAGTGGGGACCATGCAACCATGTAGCTGAGAAAGGATTGCAGTTGAAAAAAACGGGAATGTCACGGATGAGAAACATTTTCCCACAGATGGTTCATGTCACCACTCTGTTTCCTGCTGCTTTGTCAGAACACGGTTAAAGAATGAAACCCATGGCTGGAGAGATGGCTCAGTGGTTAAGAGCACCGACTGCTCTTCCAGAGGTCCTGAGTTCAAATCCCAGCAAGCACATGGTGGCTCACAACCATCTGTAATGAGATCTGACGCCCTCTTCTTGTGTGTCTGAAGATAGATACAGTATACTCATATACATAAAAGATTTCCATGATAATCTTCAGTTTTAGCATGTTATTTTATATTTTTATACAATTTTATCAGAAATATTTTCCATGTAAATCTTCAATTCTATCATAAAATGTTTCTACTTCCTTCTTCAATTAATTTAGCAATTTTTTATGTCTACCATTTCACTCATTAATTTTCCATGAAAATTGTCAGTCTTAATGTGTTTTTCTATATATTTCTTCAATTTTGTCAGAAACATTTTCCATGTAAATCTTCAATTTTATCATAAAGTGTTTTTGCTTCCTTTTTCAATAAAAAACAAAAAAAAATAAAAAAAATAAAATAAAAAGAAAGAAAAAAGAAAGGAAGGAAGGAAGAAAAAGAGAATGCTATATCTACAGGCAGAGAAACCTTACACAGTTCGCCTATGTTTGTCTAGTTGTGGGCTCAGCAGGTAGAGCTGTAGCCAAGGGTCAGGCAGCCTGTGTCTGCTGTCAGGCAGCTCTGAGGCAAGGACCTCAGGCATTTCTTCTCCCACAATACTTTGCTCATTGGTTCATCTATCTAAGATGTCCGGGCAGCCTTGCTGGATTAGGGGTTACAGGGACATCAGACTGGGAGTGGCCAGATATTAAAAAAAATCTGCAATGCTTTATACAGAAATTTCAGTCCTGACAAATTCTGAGCTAAAGCCACAATAAACTTTCATTCTGTTTTATACGTATAGACATAGGTCTGTACTGAGCTCTGCACAGCTGCAAGCAGCCATCTGTATCTGTGTGACCCACAGGTGAGGGGAGAGGGAGTCCCCAGACGCATGACTACCCTGAGAATGAGATGAGCCCACCAGGACACTTGGCACGTCAGGGCTTGGTGTGGCATGCAGCACCTCTGAAAAGCAAGAACTTCCGCCAGAGATCATTGAACGCCCTTGCCCTGCCCAGCCCCTCTGCACACAGCATGCGACTGGCTTTCTCTCTGAAGAGTTGCCTTCTCCTTCCTGACTTTTGGGAATGGCTCTTTTCTGTACTTAGAACTGAAGGAGGAAGAAGTTTGTGTCCTAAGTTGAAACTGCCTTCTGTCCTGGATCCAGATACAAAATGCGGAGCCTGAGATTGCCAATATCTGACCACCTTGGCCTCCAAAATGGTGCATACATTCCCACAGATCAGCTGAAAATGGGCCTCGAAAAGATGTCTGTTTAACTCTCTCTCTCTCTCTCTCCTCTCTTCCCCTTCTCCCTCTCTCCCTCCTCCCCCTCCCCTCCCTCTCCTCTTCTCCTCTCTCTCTCTCTTTCCTCCCTCCCCCCTTCCTCCTCCCCCTTCCCCTCTCCCTCCCCCCTCCCTCTCCTCTCTCTCTCTCTCTCTCTCTCTCTCTCTCTCTCTCTCTCTCTCTCTCTCTCTCGTGCCTGAATGAGTGAAGGTGCTCTCAGAGGTGAGAGGAGGATATGATCCTCTGGACCAAGAGTAACAGCTGGCGGTGGGAACCCAACTCAGCTCCTCTGGGAAAGCAGAAAGGGCTCCCAACTGCAACTGCTGGACCATCTCTCCAGCCCCAGTACAGGCCCTTTTATTGGAAACATTTGTGGTAGAAAATAGATACAAAATTTTTAAAAAGTAGGCAATTTTACATCTAGAGATCACAAAGGATAAGACAGACAGACAGACAGACAGACAGACAGGCAGACTGATTGACCTATTTTCTGGCTGAGTCTACCTTTCATTCATCTATTCAGTTTGATTATTTTATGTTTTGGTTTTCATGACAGGATCTCATGTAGCCCAGGCTAGATTTGAACTTTGCTAGGTAACTGAGGATGACCTTTGGATTCCAGATACTCTTACTTTTAAAACAAGGTCTCATCCTATAGCCAAGTTCACCGGAACTCACTATGATGTCCAGGCGGTTGTTAAAACTCCTACCCCAACCTCCTTGGAGTGAAGATTACGGTTGTGAGCCACCATACAACTGTAGTGAATTCTGAGACAGCTTCTGTGGCGGCCATACCAGCCGGCTTAGGTTCTGGGCCACTGGCCTCCTACACGTGCTGTCTCTACCTTACGTCCTAGAGTCTCTGATCCAACTACGTTACTTCCTGCTGTGGTTCTCTCAGTTATTTTGTTTGTTTGTTTTCAAGACAAGGTCTCTCTATGTATCCCTGTCTGTCCTGGAACTTGCTTTGTAGACCAGGCTGCCTCAAACTCAGAAATCCTGCCTCTGCCTCCAGAGAGCTGGGATTAAAGGCGTGCGCCACCACTGCCCGGCTCTGTCACAGTTCTTGAATTTGCCACAGTTCACCTGCCCTAATCATAAGGGGATATCCAAAGAGTCCCTAACATTTACCACAGACTTAGCCCAAGCTGGCTCTCCCTCAAATCAGGTTTTCAAACAGCAGGGGTTTCCTTTTGGAATCTACCACACTTGACTGGGATGGCCCCATTACTGCAGACTATCTCTATCTTGAGTGGGGGGTCCTGCTGGCCTCCCCTGATTCTCTTCTTCCAGTCTCTGTGAGGCTCAGCTTCCCCCTCATTATCAGAGGCCCGTGCTGCACACTTTAATGCTGCTTCTCCACAGTCTCTCAGTGTGGTGGTTTAAATAGATTTGGCCCCCATAGAATCCTGTGTTTGATTGCTTGGCCATCAGGAGTGGCACTATTAGGAGGTGTGGCCTTGTTGGAGGAAGTGTGTCACTGCAGGGATGGGCATTGAGACCCTCCTCCTAGCTGCCTGGAAGTCAATCTTCTGTTTGCTTTTGGAACAAGATGTAGAACTCTCAGCTCCTCCTGCACCGTGTCTGCCTGGATGCTGCCATGTTTTCTGTCATGATGATAATGGACTGACCCTCTGAACCTGTGAGCCAGCCCCAATTAAAAGTTGTCCTTTATAAGAGTTGCCTTGGTCATGGTGTTTGTTCACAGCAATGGAAACTCATTGACAGCAGGGCAGTGGTGGCGTATGCCATTAGTCCCAGCACTTGGGAGGCAGAGGCAGGCAGATTTCTGAGTTCGAGGCCAGCCTGGTCTACAGAGTGAGTTCCAGGACTGCCAGGGCTACACAGAGAAGCCCTGTCTCGAAAAAACAAAAAAAGAAAAAAAGAGAAAAAAAGAAACTCTAAGACAGTCCCCATAGTAAACACACACACACACACACACACACATTCACACAATTTAAAAACAACACAAACCCTTAGGTACAGAATGTGATTAGGACAGGGGATCCCCCTCACCCCCACAGGGCTTCCTGTGTAAACGAGGCTGCCAGTGGTTGAGGCTGGACCCCAACCCAGGTGTTACCAGGCTATGACGAACAAAGTGGAAGGAGTGTTCAGAGATTTCCACAACAATTTGGCAAAGCGTTTCATGTTTGTAGAGTTTAGGAAAACAAAAAAACTTGGTTCCTATTATTCAGTTTTTTAAAAATTTTCTTGGAATTTGTTATTATATTTTACATAGACACAGAGCTGCAAAATATTGCAAATTTTGAAAAACTCGAACAATATTCCCCACGCACACCCAACGATGAGAAGACGAAACTGTGTCCCATGAGCGATGGGCTGGGGAGCGAGGGGAACCGCTGTAGAGCCATGTCTGGTGACCAGAATACCAAGCATGAAGCCCTAGCCTGGGCAAAGGAGTCTCCCAGGTGTGTGGATAGCCCTAGGCAGGGGTCGAGAGGCAATGTGAACCTTGAACCTGGAGAATAAGATAGATGTAGCCAGTGGGGGGGGGGAGGGGGAGGGGGGAGGGGGGGGAAGGGGAGGCTGGCAGAGGTCTAGCAGCAGCACAGCAGCAGGGAGTCTGGGGGGGCGCGGTATGGAGACTGGGAGGAGGGAGGGAAGATGGGGAAGGGGTATGGCAGGCTGACAGAGGTCTAGCAGCAGCGGCAGGGAGACTGGGGGGTGGGGTGGGGGAAGGCGGGGAGGATGGGGAGGCCAGAGGAGGCCTGTCAGGTGTGGAAGTTATGACGCTGAGAGGAGCTGAAGGGATATTAGGAAGAGGGAGGAAATGGAGTAGCTTTTGCTGAGAGGCTTCCCCTGCTGTACAACACACTGGAGCTGCACAGGGAGGGGAGGCTATGTAGGAAAGGAGCCCAAGCATCCGGGATACAGGAGGAGGGCAGCCGCAGACACCCAGGAGCCAGGAGCCAGGATGCAGGTCGACTGCTTCTCATGGCCACGACCCTGAATTTGACGCACCAAAGGAAAAAGGAAAAGAAAAATCACAGAACATAACTGGGACCAGCATAAGGGGCTTCCTGCTTCCTCCCAGGCCCTCTAGAAGCAAGCAAAACCAGTTCTGTCATGACCTTAGTAGAAATGGAAGAAAAAGAACCACACTACATCTCAGCCAGATAGAGCCCAAGTCCAGCCAGGCTTTTCAGAGTGGCCTCCTTGCAGAGGCCTTGTGAGTTCCTTTGAAGGGACTTTTGGTTTCCAGAACACTTAACAAATGAGATAAACATGTTGTCAAGATGACATTTTACTGAAATAAAAAAAAAAGATTTTCTTAAAGGCACTAACCGTGCAGCTAGGCAAAAAAAGTCAAAGATGAAAACGGAACTTAATAATTTTCGTGAGAATTAAGAGGTTATAAAAAAGCTGCTAGAAACTGGCTTTTTCTAGCAGTAGATCACAGGGCTGTGAACTACGCAGTTAAGAGTGCTCTTGGCGGTGATGCAGAACCCGTGCGTCTCCATGGTTACCTGTAACTCTCCCAAAGCACCGGAAGTCAGGACAGCTGAAGAGGTGTGTTCTCTGTCTTCTCTGTATGAAAATATCATGGAGGGTCATTTAACAGGACACTGCAGAGGACTTTAAAGCGTGTAAGCATCTATAATCAGATCACCATCTTTCTGTGTGCAAGGTCACCGTCAGAGCTGCCCACCGTCTCCACGAACTACAGGAAGCTGTTGTGAAGAGAGTTTTAAAAATGAGTTTGAGTTTGTGGTGTGTGTGTGAGGTTGTTCTCGCCTCCTGCGTATGCAGAAGCAGCTTTCTCCAGAACTTTTCCTATCAAGAAAGTCTAAGTAAATGTATAAGAAAGAATGGCCTCTGTGATGGTTTGTATATGCTTGTCCCAGGGAGTGGCACTATTAGAAGGCGTGGCCTTGTTGGAGGAAGTGTGTCACTGTAGGGTTGGGCTTAGAGATCTTCCTCTTAGATGCCTGAAGATGCCCAGTCTGTTCCTGGTTTCCTTTGGATAAAGGTGTAGAGAACCCTCAGCTCCTCCTGCACCATGCATGCCTGGATGTTGCCATGCTTCTGCCTTGATGACAATGGACTAAACCTCTGAACCTGTAAGCCAGCCCCAAGTAAATGTCTTTTATAAAACTTGCATTGGTCATTGGTGTGTGTTCACAGCAGGAAAACCCAAACTAATACAGCCTCTTACAAACCATGCTTTGTAACTTCCGTGGATCTATTTTGTGATTCTGAAAATTATCATGGAAGACCTAGTATCGCTTTCTTGAACAGTTAAAGCATAAAGTGTGTATTAAATAAATAAGTAACTCCAATGGCAATAATTGGTTTCACAGGTAGGAGTATAAGATGGGGGATACAAGTTTGTGATGCACCACATTATGGGTGATGCACACACCTGTAACCTCAGCACTTGGGAAGTTGAGGCAGGAGGATCATCAAGACAAGGTTTAAAAAGTGTGAATCTGTCTCAAAAACAAACAAACAAACAAACAAAAAAAGGTGGATCTCTAAGTTCAAGGCTGGTCTGGTCTACAGAGCAAGTTTCAGGATACCCAGGGCTACACGGAGAAACCCTGTCTTGAAACCAACCAACCAATGACAACAATCAAAACAAAAAATGTTAATGAAACAAAACCTAAAATTGAGACCACCTTCCTAAGAGCTTCCTTCAGCAGTAGGTAGGAAGAATATTTGAAAGACGTATATTGATTACCTTTCTAAAAGTCTTTCCTAAGGATATAAGGACAGAGATTTTAATATAAAAATATTTTACGATATTTATAAAAAATCTCAGCTTAGACATAATAACAGGGACTTTAGGAAACAAGTTACAATGTATCAATATAGAAAACAGTGTTGTATATTATTAAATGATCACAACGCAGTGTCACATAATGTTATATTCATCATCTGGCATTGCACTTTGTTTACGCACACAGACGTGTACCTCCAACTAAAATGTGGTTATTGTAAGGTGACTTTAGTATTGTTATTTGCTATAATTTAAAATATCTATTTGATATTTCAAAAGTAAGTGGTATTAACAAGTGACCATGTAATCACATTAAAATTCAGTCATATTCTATGTGCATTATATGTATGTACTTCCAGTCGAGTTTGTTTTCCTTTCCACAGTCTGTCCACAGGCCATCTTGATGGATTCCCCTGTTATCTTTCAATCATCATAGCTGTTGGGTCTATGCCATTGTTGAGATTGCCCCAACACAGAAAGCCTGATTTCCTCCATTGCGTTGCGGTAACTACCACTAATCCTGTGGTGACAAGATGCCTGATAAGGCAGAGCTGAGGAGGTGAAGAGGAGGGTAAGTTTGGGGATTTCACTTCAAGAAAGCCATTCTCTTTGAAGGGCTGGATATTTGATCTGATTCCCTTTAACTTCAGATCTTTAATCCTCAAACAGGTGTGCCGGGGGAGGGGAAGGAGTCTGGGAGCAGGGCTCTGTCGATTTGTTTTGGGGCCACTTATTAACTGCAGCTGACAGCAAGGCACATCTCTGAGACCCTAAAGGCATGAAAGTAGACTGTTGTGGCACTCAAGCGGAGGCCGGGTACAGCTTGGTTATTTCTCTGCATTCATTTAGATGAATGCTTGTGTGGAGGAAAGACTCCAAAATAAAACAGAAAAAGTCACCTTTCAAACTCATCATGCCTGGTGTGTGGTCCCGCCCAATGTCCAGGGTGTCTCAGGGAAGTTATTTCTTTTGTAAGATAAAGATCGGAAAGGCAGAGATGTCATCAACTTAGATCGTACACTCAATAACACTGGAGACTGGGCTGTCTGTCAGTCCTGACACACACTCCATGTTTTGGCCAGGAAGAGTAGTTATTCTCAAGGTTAAGTAAAGGTCATCACTGAGCAGTGATGAAAAAGCCAACCTCATCGTTGTTGCCTGGAAATTTCATTTATGAGACAAATGGTTGGGTCGTCAGTCTGTCTCTCAGGTCACGTTGGGTACTTTTCCATAGTTGTACTAAGTTCACAGGCAAGGGAAATGCTAGATTCATCACTCACACACCTGTGCCAGGCTGACAGCCCTTTAATTGGGTGACTGTATGGCCAGGGGCCATTATTTCTGACTGCCTTCTGTCTTGTGGCAGTCTGTCTGTCCTTCACACTCAGCAAATTTAATCTTTGGGTGAGAAATGATGAAGTGGAGCTCCCCGAGTCACCATCAGAATAGTACCATAAACTTTAGAAAACGAAAGAGGGAAATTGCTGATGTCAGCAATACTTAAAAGTCGGTGAGAAGCACTTTAATAATTCTTAGATATTACAGGGTCTTTACAGGGATTCTTCCAAACTAGGTCCTTCCATGATTCACTCCTTAAAATGTAGAAGTGACTTCACCCCCTCATCACAAATAATTTAATCAGAACTTCTGGATTTTTGGGGAGGGGAGGATGATGGGAATTGAGTCCGGGAGGAGAGAGGCAAAGATGGAGACGGGTTAACCCATCTAAGGAGATGGGATTGAAGCGTACGGAATGGGGAACACGAAAAGCCAGGTTCAGTCTGCAGGTGTGGCATGACACCATTCTGTGTCACCCACTAATTTTGGACAGGCCATGCGTTTCTCTTCTCAGACCCTTTTGCTAAGCCATTGTGAACAGGAATACAAAAGCAGCTAAGGTCAGGCTTCAGAGACGAGGCAAGCAAACGGTGTCTATCTGTCTGTCTGCAGGGATTAGCAGCTAACACTCTGGATGGAAGGATACATAGATACACGTTGCTTCTCCCCACTGGGCTGCTCCTTCTGTACTGGCTGGTTTTGTGTGTCAACTTGACACAGGCTGGAGTTATCACATAGAAAGGAGCTTCCCTTGAGGAAATGCCTCCATGAGATCCAACTGTAAGGCGATCAAAGGGGGAGGGCCTCTTGTGGGTGGGGCCATTCCATTGTGGGCGGGGCCATTCCATTGTGGGTGGGGCCAGCCCATTGTGAGTGGTACCATCCCTGGGCTGGTAGTCTTGGGTTCTATAAGAAAGTAAGTTGAGCAAGCCAGGAGAAGGAAGCCAGTGAGAAACATCCCTCCATGGCCTCTGCATCAGCGCCTGCTTCCTGACCTGCTTGAGTTCCAGGCCTGACTTCCTTTAGTGATGAACAGCAATGTGGAAGTGTAAGCTGAATAAACCCCTTCCTCCCCAACTTGTTTCTTGGTCATGACATTTGTGCATGAATAGAAACCCTGACTAAGACACCTTCCATCCCATGGATTTTATCCATGTTCTCCTGCGTATGGAGCCAGGCCTTGGAGATAAAGTGACAGGTAAGATGGGGTCCTTGGCCTAGTGCAGTGTTCACACAACATACGTGAAACAACAGCAGTGAGAAATGTCCCATCGAAGGCAAGGATATGATCACAGGATGGGACTCAGCCTTGGAGACAGGAAAAAGCCATCCTGGGGGAATCAAGGTCCGAAGAAAGAAACGGTGCAGAGATGGAGGTGGAAGGATGTTCTGAGCAGAAGAGACTGAAGGCTCAGCCCTGGAAGATGGAGCAGGACATCTAATGATTCAAAGGAGGCCAGAGTATCAGGCCTTTCGTAAGAAATTCTTACTAGGTTTATCTCTTTGTAGCATTCAGGCAAGAGCTGCTAACAGTTTCAGCCTGAGAACAACACAGACGACCACATAGGTGAGGGACCCTGTGTTCTTTTTCTGTGTTATCACAGAGAAAGGAGCATCCCTTGAGGAAATGCCTCCATGAGTTCTAGTTGTAAGGCATTTTCTCAATTAGTGTTTGTAATCAGAGAGCAATGAATGCTGGTTACTGCTCAGTGCCCTTCTTCTTAGAGAGCCCAGGCCCCTAGCCAGGGAATGGTGCTACCCACAGTGGGCAAGTCTTTTCATCTCATCATTAATGCAACCAAGATAATGAATGAGGTATGCCCGGATGCCTATCTCCCCAAGATAATCAATGAGGTATGTCCCAAGGCTCATCTCCCCAAGATAATGAGGCATGTTCCAAGGCCCATCTCCCCAAGATAATGAGATATGTCTTGAGACTGCTCTCCCCAAGATAATCAATGAGGTATGCCCTAAGGCTCATCTTCCAGGTGATTCTAGATTCTATCAGGGTGACAATGAATACTAACCAACATAGTTACCATATCAAAAGGGGGGGATTAAAGGATGTGATTGAATATTAGCGTGAAGAAATCAGCCTGGATTATACAGGGAGCCCTAACTCTAATCACAAGTGTCCCTGGGAGGAGAAAGGCCAGCGATGTTTGACAGGTGCTGTCAGGAAGAGAGCAATGAGGCCTCGGAGGCAGCCACAGAAATATGGCCACCAGAAGGGATGCATGGTCCCCTAAGGCCTCTGCAGGGTGCCAGCCTTAATGGCAACCTTGGTCTTTCAGAACTGCTCTCCAGACTCTTGGCTCCGGAATGTGAGAGAAGTAAACCACTACTGCTGTAAGCAACTGCTCACCTAAGAAGATATATTAGTCATCTCAGCTGTTGCCATGGGGAGGGTAAGGGTTGGTGACGATGAAGTGCAGGGTCCAGGGCAGTCCCCATGAGGACAAACATGGCTATCATGGCGAGCATTCTGACCTATGAGCCAACCAAGGTGTCTTAGTTAGGGTTTCTATTGCTGCAGATGAAACACCATGACCGAAAAGTAAGTTGGGGAGGAAAGGTTTATTCAGCTTATACTTCCAGGTCCTAGTTCACCTCTGGAGGAAGTCAAGACAAGAACTCAAGCAGGGCAGGAACCTGGAGGCAAGAGCTGATGCAGAGGCCATGGAGGGTGCTGCTGACTGACTTGCTTCACCTGGCTTGCTCAGCTTGCTTGCTAGTAGAACTCAGGACCTCCAGCCCGGGGATGGCACCACCCACAATGGGCTGAGCCCTTCCCACCCTCGATCACTAGTTGAGAAAATGCCTTACAGCTGGATCTCCTGAAGGCCTCAACGGAGGTCCCTTCCTCTCTGATGACTGTAGCTTGTGTCAGTTGACATACAAGCAGCCAGTTCGTGAGGGAAGAAGGGTTTTCAGCATCTTGTGTTTCTTGTTTCCCAAAAGGCTGTCAGAAGAACGCTGTTTTACAGACTGAGAACTCAAGGGTAACCTACAAAAGGTCAGATTGGTGGGAAGCAGGGCGCTGGCTGTTTAGTTTGGACCTGAGAGGACCAGACTCACACTCTTCACGTTGCTCCTTGGAATTCAGCCATTTTAGTGCATGTTTATTTTCTGGCTGAAATAAGCATGTTACACCATATTCAGATTTTCAGATTAAAGCATGTGTTACTTCTTTACTTCCTATATTACCACAAGCAGGACGCGCTGTGGTTTGTTGAGCCATTTCTTGACAGTTTGCTCATTTTTTTGCAGCTATAGATTGATCAAAGAAGAAATATGGTATTTGTTAGAATTTTGTCTAAGCTCTGCCCCACAGTTACCTGGCAATGTCCAGGTATGCCTGACTCACTTTAAAAGGGACTGCTCACCCCTCTGCTCTCTCTCTTGCCTTCCTACTACTGCTCTGTCTTCTTGCCCCTCCCCCATCTCTCTCCAAGTGCTCATGGATAGCCTCTACTTCTCTTCTCTTCTCTTCTCTTCTCTTCTCTTCTCTTCTCTTCTCTTCTCCTCTCCTCTCTCTCTCTCTCTCTCTCTCTCTCTCTCTCTCTCTCTCTCTCTCTCTCTCTCTCTCTGCCTTTCTCTATCACTACTACCCTCTCAACTCCAGATGCGCTGAATAAACTCTATTCTATACTATACACTGGTTCCTGAGGGGGAAGGGATACCTCAGCCCGGGCCCACAGAGGCACCCACTTCCCTCACACCTGACTGTATATCCACCAAACATATTCTCTCTCCCCTATCTCTTTATAAAACACAACGGTATCTTTCTTCCCCATTCCTGGAATCACAGTCCCTGGGTTGAGGTTTCTTCAATAGGGAGAAGCATTTGTGCAAGCTAGCATGCCTACTCAGGCTTGTGTGTGTGGTATCTGGAGGGAGCTGGGCTGGGGACAGCTCAGGAAACAACCTCTCGTGCAGATGGAAGGTGATCTGGAGCCTGGAGCCCATCCCCACCCTGGCTTTTGGTTCTGAAGACCCCACTTACTCTCGACATATGGTCTCCAGCCTATCTCACACCTCCAGGGTGCTGTTGAAGACTCTAAGGTCTTCCCGACTTACTAGGCCTGGGAACCTACACTTGGAAATTAAAAGTTAAAATAAGGAGTTATGTCAAAGGGAGGTGGAGAAGAACATTAAGGAGATGCCAGCGGCTTCTAGACCCCAGCAGCAATTGTGGGTCCTTAGGCTGAGTGGAGGGACCCAGCCTGAGAGAGTGAGCATGAAGTGTCCTTGTGGGAGACCTGACCCAGGGTGATCTGCTGGCCACCCGCAGGCACTGAGCACTAAGCCTGTGTCCTTCGAGAAAAGTACAGAGGG
Source organism: Tokudaia tokunoshimensis (assembly GCA_036184795.1). Lineage (NCBI taxonomy): Eukaryota > Metazoa > Chordata > Mammalia > Rodentia > Muridae > Tokudaia > Tokudaia tokunoshimensis. The sequence goes on from BTHU01000015.1 coordinate 81,290,265, forward strand.
GACAAATGGGCCTGTGGGCACAGAGAAGGCAGAGAGATGGCTCAGCGGGTAAGAGCACTGACTGCTCTTCCGAAGGTCCTGAGTTCAAATCCCGGCAACCACATGGTGGCTCACAACCATCTGTAATGAAATCTGATACCCTCTTCTGGAGTGTCTGAGAGACAGCTACAGTGTCCTTAGATAGAACAATAGTAAATAAATCTTTTTTTAAAAAAATAAATAAAAGAAGAAGAAAAGGCAGGGAGAAGGAACACCATGCACTGAAAATGTGCATTGTCTTATGGTCTCAGATAAAGCGAGCACCCAGGGGTCCCAGGGGTGGGGTGGAGGAGGTCCCACAGCAAACGATTCTGAAATCTTTGCCATGAAGGGACAGCAGGAAATCAAAGCATAGTGAGAAACGGGGGGGGGGGGGGGGGGAGAAAAATGGAACACGTGACACTACATCTATTTCATATCTGAGGACCAGGGTACACTTACTAAAACCCCCGTAGAACTTTTGGAAGCTCGGTCTTATGACATATAGTGGCATCTTACAAATACACTCTGGATCCCGTGGTCGCTCCCGTGATCTGCAGCTGTTCTGTTAGCTCTTCCCTTCCAGCTTCCTCAGCCTACGTCGCTGGCCCACGCCCCAGGGCTCTAGGCCCAGCTTCAGGCCTCAGTTGAAGGAAGAAGGCCTGATTTTAGCTTGAACTTTACAAATCCTTTGGAACTCTGCGTCTGTCACTGGGTGGACGCGGTAACTTCACTGGCAGGGGTTTATGTCCTTCACATAATGCTGGGTGTCTGAGTCTCTTTAAGGAAGCGCCAACTCTCGGAACATTGACAGAACAGCTAGAAGGGTTGGCAAGGGAGACCAATGTCCCAGGGAGAGGAAGGGCCTCCTAGGACAGCTGTAACAGCTGATGTGAGCTGACTCACAGCTATGGCAGGCCCACGTCAACGAGATCTCTGACACGGGTGGACGACTTTGTCACAAGTGACAACTTTGGACGACTGTGACACGGTTAACGTGGCATCTGAGTAGGGTTTTGTAAGGCTTTGACTAGTGCTGTCCAGCTCTGACCGTGAGGTCACCTGTCACCGTGGCTCATAAAGCAGAGTTTGTGAATGCTACATTTGCAGATTCAAGACAAGTATGGAATGATTGGATGGTAACTTCCCTATTATCATGCTTTTGTGTAAATCTTGGTCTATGTACACGCTTGCTCCTGAATTATTTCTGCAAGGCCTCTGCTCTGAATCCCTGACTCTCCTGGTCCCCAAATGTTTTTCTCTTACATTGTTGGTGCTCAGAACTTTGTGTGCTACTGAGGCATTGAGGTGCTTGGTCATGGGCCACATAGATAATGTAGATTCATCTGCTCTTCTCATCCATGGGCAACAGTCAGATCTATCCTTAAAACACACATCAAGGGGCTGGAGAGATGGCTCAGTGGTTAAGAGCACTGACTGTTCTTCCGAAGGTCCTGAGTTCAATTCCCAGCAACCATACGGTGGCTCACAACCATCCGTAATGAAATCTGACACCCTCTTCAGTTGTTACTGTGAACGACAGCTACAGTGTACTTACATATAACAAATAAATCTTTAAACATACACACACACACACATACACACAGAGCAAAATAAACTTATGTCAAGCCATTGAAATTCTGCTATCTTACAGCTTGGCAATCTTACATCGAGACTTTTAATCTCAATTTCCCTACAACTTTTAATCATTAGAATGCTTATAATTGACAGTTTTTGTTTGGAGTACTTTATGTTATTATTTAGGCTGAATGCAAAATGCTGTTTCTTTCAAACCAACCAATCAACCAATCTCTCTCTCTCTCTTTCTCTCTCTCTCTCTCTCCAATGTCTTATTGAACCCAGGCTAACCTCAAACTCACTATGTAGCCGACCTTTATTTTGGGATCTTCCTGCCTCTACCTCCCCTGTGCTGGGATTATATACATATTCTACCATATCTGGCTTTCAAATAGTTTTCTTGAATTCTGACATGCAGCAGAGACATGCATCGTACATCTCAGCTTCACAGCTGATGCATAATCTTCACAAATAATGTCTCAGCTGAAGGTCCAGCTTCTGACAGAGTGTGTAGGCGGCTTATTGGAAATTGGAGTGGGTAGCAAAGGGAGTGAAGCAGCAGGAAGACAAGCCAGCGCAGGCCTGGTGACAGCACTGGTACCATGGCAACGGTGACTCAGTCCCACAGACCTTCAGAGAAGCTGCTGGAACAGAAGAGAACTGTCTCCTGGGGGATGCTGGGGGATTGCGGGGCGAGGGGTGGGCGGGGAGGGGAGAAGGTATTTATCTACTGATAGCTACCTATTTGATGAGGCTCTAGGTAGATCTGTAGGGGCTAGCCTTTTCCTTCTAGGGTGGACTACAAATGGCTCCTGTATGGATCTGTTTAAGGCTTGGAACATCAGTACTTGGGGTACGAGGGTGAGACAGAATGTGAAGTGGCCAGGAGAGGTGCTGTAATAGAATATATGCTCAAACAGGCACAGCGCACACTGATAGACTGCGTTCTATTGCAGTATCATCCCTTCCCCAAGATCTACGGTCTGGAGAGTATATCACAGAGGGTCTATGAGACCAAACCTATTTTTAAGATCGTGAATATTACTACTTCATGTTCATTCTCTGAGTGTGCAGTGTTTTCCAGAACTTTCTCAACGTGTGCACAGACTGACTGAAGGTGCAGGCACAAGACTGAAATTCTTCTATAATCCAGGCATTAAAGAGATGTGCAAAATTCAAGAGGATTCTGTTTGGGCCACAAATTTTGTGCTTTTTTTTTTTTTTAAAATATAGACATTTTTCATAAAAGTAATCTTAAATTTCCTTGTTTTTGACTAGGCTTACTATTGTATCAATGTTTTGGTTTAAATTGTATAACACATAGTTTTTTTGTGTGTGTGCATGAGTGTGTGGGGGTGTACAGCACGAGGCCAGACACTTATATAGTAAAAAGGTGAGGACTGGCAAACTTAACTTTATAACCAAGAAGAGATTGGCTTATTTTTTGGTGTGAGCATGAGTACCCAGGCCACTGCATGTGTGTGAAAGTCAGAAGACAACTTCAGGGAGTTCTCTTTTGGGGATCTGACTCAGGTTGGTAGGTTTGTTGGCAATTATCCTCACTCACCAAACCATCTCACTGCCCCATGATCATTATTCATAAAAATAATATATAAATCACACAAGCTCTTTAGAAGCTCCCACTTTGTACAAAATACTTGAAGGTCCTGAGATTATTTAAGGTGAAGAGAAGCCTAAGTTTATTATAACCCTAAAAGGAAATACAGCCTATAGCATGAAAAGCCCAGGTTGTGGACAACCCCTTAGGAGGTGTAAAGACATGAATGCATTTGAGAGACAGAATGAAAATCCGGTTTTGAGGCTAATGTGCTGAGGAGTCCTAGGATTTACTCCAAGTCATTTGAAAACCTTGCAGGCCCATCACTGTCCGTGAGAGGGCAAGGGAACACTGAACTGAGTGGCAGCTCTGACTAGTTCCTGCTCTTTCATAAGCAGCAGTCACAGTCTTGCTGGACCACAGGCTCAGCTAAGAACAAGCAGACAAGACGGTCTGCTGCATGTTAGAAGACTTGGGAGACATCCGTTCTTGGTTGCTTTACGTTGGGCTGGGGAGATGGATTAGCGGGTAAAGCACACACTGTAGAAGCATGGGGACCTGAGTTCAGATCTCTAGCACCCACACAAAGGTGGTGATGGGGTAGGAGGCAGAGACAGGTAGAGCCCTGGAAGCTTGTGGGCCAGCTAGCCTGGCCTGAGTGGTAAAGTGAGGCCAGTGGGAAAGCCTGTCTCAAACAAAGGAGCCTGAGGAGAGACAACCTGAGTTGTCCTCTGACCTCCATGTGCACTATGCATGTGCATTCGCACACACATGAACACACGCATGTGTGCACATATAGATCTACTCAGGTTGACTATCATATAATGTGGTATTTTATTTACTGTCAATTAAAAACTCAGTTGAAAATATTTACAATATCAATTGAACTCAATCTAAGGAATCAACTTTCATGTTTTTACATGTCAACATTGGGTATTAAAAGGACAGTCCATATAATTATGTTCAAAATCATTCAGCCCACAGCTGTGACTGTTTGGTTTTAAGATGTTTATACACAGCTCAGTTTTAGGTATTGAGTTCTTTGGCTTCGAGGAAAAACATTTTGTTTACTTCACTGATGGGAACGTCTCTTAATGCTGGGATGGCGTCCTCTTGGTAGTTTTTCTTTTGTTGGTTTTTAGCATAGTTATCTGCAGGAAGAGAAGAGAAGCTCTGTTGACCCAAACAATTTCTTTCTGTAATTTCTGTGCTGGGTTGAGAGCTATCGCACTGCTCAGCAGGCTGATGTGAAGATGATGGCAAACAGCATGAGCTATTATTAGCTATTTACCTCATGCCGTAACAAAATCCCTAACAAATGCAGCTTAAGGCTTAGTTGTATGGAGTCAGTTCACCACGGAGGGGAAGGTATGTCAGTAGAAGCAGGAGGCGGCGGATCATGTGTGTCCACCATGTGTCCATCAGGAGGCAGACAGGGATAAATGCTAATATTCATCTTATTTTCTCCTTTTTTATTCAGACCTAGAGCCCATGTACTCCACATTTAAGGTATCTTCCCACCTCATAAACCGGATCTAGATAAACCTCATAGAATGCTCAGTATCTGTTTCCCTGGTGACTGTAAACCCCTTCACACTGCCAATCAAGATCAATCACCATGCCACGTTGAACGTAACAAATGACTTTCTCCCAGTGTGTGTTTCTGAGGCCTATTCCTGATTGCTTTTCTGATAAAAGTACTAATATCTCCTTCCTCTATGCCTCATAATTTTATTTCATATAAACTTACCTGTGATCGTATGAACGGAGTCAAGTGGAGAGGTACTCATCATGTTGATTCCAAACAAGAGCACATAACCAATTACAACCGTGATAAGGAGGTAGACAGGCAATGCAACCGCCCAGTATCTGCACAAGAGAATCCATGCATGTCAACAAACTTGTCAAGGAGTCGTAATTCCCAAGGGTCAGTCACAAAACACACTTTAACAACCTAGATTATTAAAGTAGCTGATGTATGAATGTAACAGATAGCACTACAGGGGGTCAATGAACAGCTGCAGACGCCTGTCTCAGCCAAGCCATCCTGACCCTAGAGTTACATTCTGCCCAAACACGACCTTTCAATGTCTGAGTTGTTTCTTCTGGTATTTACATCCTCATTTCCATATAACATGCCTACATTATTCTTGATTCTCATCAGCTTCAGGCATTTTTTTTCTAGATGTTCTAATATGAAAATGAGGTATTTACTTCTTCCTCAAACTTTCTGAACAATTCTTCACTTTCATTACGTCAGCAGTTAAAAACTGGTCATGTCAATAATATTTGCAACTGAGAACCTTAGTGTATTATGTTTTTCCTATGCTTTTTTTTCTGAAATTATACATTTCTGTCTACTGTTTCCCCAGTATCTATCAATACTCCAGAATCAAATTCTTATATGCCTCTCAGTTTTCTTCTCCATACAGTTAAGCTCACTAAGTGCTCTATCTTGCCAGGTTTTATTAAATCATTTCCTCCCTACCATTTTCCCTTGCTAGAACTTTTAATAGTTTTTGCACCATTATACATTTCTCTGTTTCCCATCTCTGCTTTCTGTTTCACTGTCTCAATAGTCAACTTTCTAGATAACATTTTAATTATTATGCTCATAACTTTTCAATAGTAATTAAAAAAATATTCCCTTGGACAGCATACCATTCAGGATTCTTTCTCATCTCAGATGATTAAACCTTTTTCCCCTCCTGTAGATGGCATTATCTCCATTTAAGTATCTTCTTTTCTTTTGTATTTAAGGACAGACTTTCTTTTAGTGCCTGGTATTTATGATAGCATATTACATTTAGGATCCAAGTGATATGTTGACAGGAAGTAAGGCATGTACATGGGCAGAGATGGCAGAAGGGTTAGATTATAGATACTGCCTTTTACCCTGGTCAGCTTCCTCAGAAAGGCACCTGCCACCTTTCTCTGGGAAAGGGTAAAGCCTGGTAAGGGAGGTGCTGGGAGGGAGCCTTATTTCACCAAACAGATGCTTGTTAATTGTCATTTCCTGTGCTTCATCGTTACAGTTAACCCTTGTAAATTCCAGACTACAGACTCTGCCCAAGACTTTCCACCGGATGGAACGATTTTCTGAGGGGTGGGCAGGGTCAATCTCCAGGTTTAAGATATGAAAAGGGAGTCAGTAGGTCTAATGCATTTTAAACACATTTCCTGTCCAATGCAGAATCACCATTACCGAGAGACACTGCTGCTTCCGAGGTCTGGGCCCTTTTTGGAATTCCAGGCCACAAATGTTCTTGATGGGTTCCCTCATCTACCAAATGGAAAAGCCAGATTCTTCTAGCTCAAAGAATGTCCTAAAATTTTGTTAATATCTTATCTGCCATCCTATTCTGTGTGCTTATAGCTTTAAAATATTTTTCAACAACAGTGTAATTTTAGCATGATTTTAGGAGGAAATGGAGATAAGCCCCACCACCTTTAATTGGTGATATATTAATAACCTTTAAACCTTTCAACTGCTTTTGGAGTATGGCTCACTGGATAAAGCATTTGTCACTCAAGTGGGCGGACCTGAGTCTGGATACTCAGACCCAGGTATGTGCTGGGCTTATGAGGCAGACCAGCTGTAAGCCTAGCAACTCTAGCAACACAGGGAATTCCGGAGCGAGCTGGCCAGTCAGACTAGCTGTACTACAGAACTCTGGGCTCAACTTCGAGACCCTACCCCCAAGACTCCTGACATCAACTTTGAGGCACTATATGCAATGCAAATATGTTCACCTATACACACAACATAGCCACACACATGTGAACACCCCAATGCTCAATTTCAACACTGATACTCATGGATTTAAAAGCAATGATTTAAGGCTTGGGTTTTAGAGAAGAGTATTAATTACCCTTTGAAACAGTATCAGTTTTACCCCCACTGAAAAAATATTAAACTTACTTTTGAGGCCAGTAAGTTAAGCCTAAGGAGTTTAACCAAGATTCGGGAACAAAGGCCCACACAAGATAAAGTACTGCAGGGTAAAGAGGGTAAGAGAGGAGAGAAGACATGTCAGTGAGGCATGATCCAGTCTGTAAGGTTCGTATACAATAAAGATGCTCCCCAAAGGCAAGCTCCACTCTCTCAGAATTCAGGATCTGTAGCTACTTCTTTGTACCAGTCTTGCAATACCATAATTACCATATTAACATGTTCTTAGGTCTTAGCTCTTACAGTGTACTTTAAAAAGTCTATGGATACCACCCAGAGCTCCCAGAGACTAAACCACCAACCAGAGTATACATGGAGGGATCCATGGGACCAGATACATATCCAGCAGAGATTGGTCTTATCTGACATGATTGGGAGGGGAGGCCCTTGGTCCTGTGGAGGCTTGATGTCCAGTGTAGGGGGATGCTAGGGTGTTGAGGTGGGAGTGGGTAAGTGGGTGGAGGAGCACCCTCATAGAGGCAAAGGCAAATGGGGGATGGGATGGGGGGTTCAGGAAGGGGGATATCATTTGAAATGTAAACGAATTTAATAATTAAAAAAAGTATGGACATATTTCTTAGCAACTTATTGTTAGAATTTGCTTCTGCCTTCTACGTGCTCAGTATTTCTCCACAGGGAAGATGTAATTGCACTTGGATGCTTAAAGGGGAACTTGTTACCTCTGGTTCTGACTGTCTACAGACAATCTTCTTTCCACCAACACCCAGTTGTTGTGGGCTCCTTTTCTGCTATGTCCGTGTAGTGACATTAGATAGGATCTGAACTTCTCTATATGGACTAACTCGTTTAATCCTCAAAACAGTTCCAAGACACACGTGTATATTTTATACACGAGAAAGGATTCATTTGTAGAAGGGAAGTGGTGGAGATGGGTTTCAAGCTACACCGGCGGTGGTGGGATTTTTTTTTTCTCTTAAGAATGAAGTGTTACAGAGCTTTGTATGCCAAGACTGGAATACTGTAACTCCTGAAGAGATGGCCTGTGCTTTCTCTATGCTTCTGGTGCTGAACAAAGATGGTTAAATAGATCTTTTCCTATCTGCGTGGTAAGTTGTAGTATTAAAAGACAGCACACCGCAGCACATGAGGAGGGCTCCTCCTGCTTCTTGATCTCCTTCCCTACAGTTTTGCTTCCTGGATATGTTTTACTTATGTGTCGTCTCTAACTATGCAGAAAGCTCAAATGAAATCAGACAAGGTTTGGCTATTTTGCCTTTCCCTGGCCTGGAACGCTGTCTAATACATAGTAAGTGCTCAATAAATTCTTCAATTAGGTTTTGGTTTATCTAACATGCTTGTATAGTTTCTAATCCTTAAAATCCTCATTGACCAGGAATTGATAGAAATAAACGGCAGCTAATACCTATTAGGCAGTTTCTTTGCATAAATTACCCAAGTTAATACAAGAGCCGGAGAATTTCAGTAGAGTGAAGCCTACCAGTACACCTGTTCTAATTCCAGTCCTGTTGCTTACTGGCTTTGCTCAAGTTACTTAAATCCAGTATTCCCAACTTTAAACTGAGGAAGCAAGGCAGTGTCTACTTCACAGGTTCACTTCATGCAAAACAAAAAACTCTCAGGCCAAACAATGATTTCATAAAAGAGCCAGTAACTGTAGCTTCCTCATTCCACATATTCCACTACACCACAGCTAAGTTAGTACTTTTCACTTAAGACTTGGGAAGGACACCTCCACACAGACATTCTGATTTCTATCGAGGACCAGAAGGTTGGATTGTGGGCATTCACTTTTCTACCACTTGATTGCCTCATACCTTCCAAACTTTTTGAGGAGGGACTTTGGTCCTGCTTGCTGGGTTGGTCATCTTAGGTCTGTTTTTGTTTTTTGTTTTTGTGTTTTGTAGGCCTCATTGGCCTCATCTACAAAGTGGAACATTGTGGGGATCAATGCAGATCCAGGATGTTAAGGGTATATTCTTTCACCTGACTTCTCTGGCCCATTATCTTCACTCTTTAGCTCCAGCATGCTACCCTGGAGCTATAAACACCTCACTTCCAAACCTTCACAGGCAGGAACTCTCCCCATGGTCCTTCCTGACTTATGCTGATATAATTGCCAGGGAGTGGTCTGGAGGAAGCTAACCCAGATTTCTAAACCTTCCAAGGCTTTTCCACTCATCATGCTCTCTGGACTGCGGGTATACTATGCTTCTCCACAAGACCATGACCTCAAGGGTTGGGACCAGGTTTTATTCACATTAGCATCTAAGCCTAGTGCTAAATAAATATTGGAGATTTAATCTAGTACTGGATATATAAACCGAGCAAACAAATGATACCCTTCAGGGCTCCTTAAGAGACACAGGTAGAAAAGAATCAACAGCTCATGAGTGTGCGTTCTAAGGACAAACACATTATTTTCCTGGTCCTCAAATACCATGAAAGGCCCTGGCCATCCATCATTTCCAGTACTTACTGAAGCCAAACTGTGAGCTTAGGAAAAGAACAAAGCCATAAATCGCTCTTTCTGGCAATGGCGACGGTGAATTTTCCACCATCTTCCCTGTGGCTTTGGACAATCTGTGGAAAAGGAAGGCAGGCGTCGTCAGACATCTCCCTCCCCCCACCCCATCGGTCTGTTACATAATCTCATCACTAGCGGAGGACACACACAGCCACTGCGGATGCTCGCCCGCGCGCTCGCCCGCCCCAAACAAGGGCCCCTTCGCGGGCGCGCGCCCCTGCAGCTGAGGGGGCGGCGGGAGCGCGCGCTGCGGGGAAAACGCGCACCTCCGACCCTCTGAGGCGAGGAAGGGGCCCGGGCCGGACCCAGGTCCCGAGTCCTGCCCTCTCATGAAGGACCCTGTCCCCGCCTACGTGAGGCTCAGAGAAAACGGAAGGCCCTGGACCCTGAGTCCTCCGAGCACCAACGCCCACCCGTTCCCACCCCTCAGCCCCTCGGCACGCAGTCCACTGCGCAGGCGCGACCCAGACACCCGCAGCGGGGGTGGAAAGAAAAAAAAAAAAAAAACCTGAGGAAAAGCAGGGGCTGGCAGGCGCCCCCGCCGCTCGGCGCAGGCGCACCGCGACTGCAGCGCGGGGGCTAGCGGCGGTCTCACCACCTACCCCGCCGAGCTGAGAGGGCGGCGCGGCGACCGCGCATGCGCACCGCCGAAGCCACGTGACCCGCCCGCCTCAGGAGCGGCTGAGCGCTCGCTCTGCGGGTCTGGTTGACGTGGAGGGCCGGAGGCGTCGGCAGCCCGCGTCTGGGCTGCGGGCCCGGGTGAGTGCAGACCCTGCGCGCGGCGGGGCCCACGGAAGCGTCTGCGCGTCCCGCCGCAGCCGAGATGCCCGGGCATCGGGGCGCTCCACACCTCCCTCCGTGGGTGTGTGGTGAGTGTGGGTGTGCGCGTCGCCGCGCGTCTCGCCGAGCGCCCGCGCGCTGAGGGGGTGTGGCCGCCCGTGCCCCAGTGGGTGTGTTCCCTTTGTCCGGTGACCCTGGGGCGTCCTTAACGGTAGGAAGGGGGCTTTTGTCTGCGCATCGCCCGGCGCGCGGGTGACATCCCCGGCCAGGTGGCCGCTGTCGCGTCCGGAGCGCTCGGGGACGCGCGTCTGTGTTTGCGGCTGGCCCGCTTTGTTCCTATGCTCGCCCTTCGCTGCGATGCTCGCCCTTCGCTGCGGCGGCGTGGGCGTCCTCATCCTCTGAGGATGGTCTCTTCCCCCCTACCTTTGTCACTGCCTTCCCTGGGGTGTGCGCGCCCCCTCCTCAGCGCGCGCGCCCGCCGCTGCGGCAGTCTGCAGTGGCGGGCGCGCGCGTGCGTCCTTGCGGGGTCCCCAGAGGTGCGCTGCTCAGGGTGGGGGGGCCTGCGGCGTGCGCGGGGCTGGGGGCTCGGGATCGCGCGCGCGCCCTCTGGTCTGTGTGTGTGCGCGCGTCTCCCCCTCACCCCCGTTTCTGGGAGGACCCGGGAGGGACGCAGAGCTGCTCCCCCCCACCCCACCTGCAGCCTTATCCTACGCCTGCGCAGGGCTGCTGCTCTGCAGAGCTGGCGACGTCACCAAGGCCTGGTCGGCCATCCCCAGTGGGGAGGGGGCAGACTAGGGGGACAAAGGGACCAAAATGAAGGCGAGGGTGTGTCGGTACCACTGCACGGTGCCTTTTTCAGAAGCTTGTAGTTTCCGGACTTGCGAATTCTTCCCACCGTATGTGCTTATTGCCTTTCACCAGGCGATGGCTAACACTGGTTGTTGCAGCGTGTTTTATAGCAGCCGTATAAAGCTCTGAATTCTGGCGAGGGATGAGGGAGGGTTCAAGGAAACAGGGTTGAAATCGTACAGGTTTTACTGCTCTCTCCGGGGCAGTTTTCTCACAACCACAGATCTAGTTAGAACACTTATTTCAAGAGATTTGTATTTTACTTTAAGGAAGATGGGTTTGTTATAAGGTAAAACTTCCTTAGGGATTCAATTGCCACTATTGCGCTTCTCAGGGGTTTGTGCTTGGCGCCAAGGGCTGCGGATTCTCTTTCTCTCCTGCTCAGTTTCCTTATTGTTGCCTAATTTTCCTTTTTTTTCTTTTAACTTCTGGAATACTTGGAGATTAAACATAGGTAGATCTAACCAAATCAGGCCATTTTGTTTATTATTTATTTATTTTGCCAAATTTACTTCACATTCTCCAAAACAAACAAACAAAAAACAAAACAAAACAAAAAGCTTAAAAAATTTTGGAGATGCTGAGAGTTTGACCACCCCTCCTTACCTAGAGATAGCCACTGTGTTCAGGTTTGTGTGTATCATTTTCGCGCATAATTTATAATTTGGTAATGGTGAATATATAAACAATACATAGTACTGGTTTTTAACTAAAGTGATATAAAATTGTGTCCTTTTGCAACTTGCTTTTTCACTCAGCATCACATTTTGAGATTTACTTATGAATCAATCGAATAATTGTACTTTCTTTGAATTATTATAGTTGTTGGTATAGCACTGCCTTGTATGAATATACCGTAATTTATTTTTATACTCCTTTTGATGGACTTTGGAATTGTTTATAGTCTTTACTCTTTAAAACAGTCGTGCAATAAATATCTCTGTACCTGTTTGCTGTGCACACTTTTGGAGTTTCTCTAGGAAGTACCCTTAAGCATAATTTTGCTGAGTAGTAAAATATATACATCTTCCACTTAACCAGATATAATAGAAACTCTCAATGGTTGTACCAGTTTTAAGTCACTGGTATCGAGAACACCCATTTCCTCACATGCTTGCTAACAAACTGTTATTTTCCTCTCTTTACTGACCGTCTTCTTTATGACTTCAGCTTTCTGCTAAATTTGCTTAAAGATTGGCTTTTGTCTAGCCATGTGACAGCAAATGGGTTAATCTCTCACAGTTGATTGGTTCGGTCTTTATTGAATTTGGTCTTCATAACGTTAATTGCAATGAACAGTTATGTTATCTAATGTTGCTTTGGTTGATGTAAAGATAAGATTTCATGGTATGTTATATGTACCTCTCACGTAGCAAGTGAACTGATTCAATTAAAAGCATTTTGAAGGTATGACGTTTTTCTTTAAATCCTTTCCTCCTCAATGTAGTGTTTGTTATATTCAGAATACATGTAACATTTATTTACAAGCTGTGAAGTAAAACAATGAACACTTATGAGTCTACCAGTGGAACCAAGAATCAACCTAACAAGTATTGAATATGTTCACTTTCAGAGGTGATTATCCTGAGTTCATGTTATTCTTGTATTTTAAACATTTTTATCAGATTTTTGTATATCACTTAGCAGTGAATTGTGTATATGGCTTCTATGTTTGAGTAAAACACATTATTCTGGGTATAGACTTCTGAAACTTGCTTTCACTAAATGCAGTGTTTCTAAGTAACTAATACTCTGTAGAGATGTAAGCCATTAATTCTTTACTTCTTTACTAATGTGTAATGGTGGATGACTATAATGCAGTTTATTTGTGTTTCTGTTGGTGGGCATTTTGACTGTTCTGTTTTCCCATAGAAATGTAACCAGCACACACACTTGGAAGAACTATGGTATAGCTGCAAGTAGGAAAGCCAAAGAATAGTTTAAAATGCTGGAAGGGCCTCCAGCACTTCCTCTCTCCACTGATACAGGAAGTGGTATCATTTGTTTTTTTCTGTTAATTTTTAGTTTTTATAATTTTATTCAACTCAATTGTGTGATAAAACTAGCTATAATACATCTACAAAGGTTTGACACCTACTTAGTTGTGTGGGTATATGTGCCATGGCACATGTAGGGAGCCGGGAGGACATGTGTGGATGGAGGATTGGGCTCTGGTTGTCAGGCTTGGTGGCAAGCGCCCCTACCTACTGAGCCGATCGGCTGACCTAGTTATATAGTTGAAGAATCATAGTTTTACTTTAAAGTGTCCATATGATACCCTAGAAACTTCTTTGCAATGCTGAACTCTTTTAGACATCAGTAAGTAGCTAGCTCTTGGGAAGTGCGTAAGTTTCAAAAGCATTTCTAGTGCTTTGTGAATAGGTTGGAGTACCCAGCATCATGAGTTATTTGCTAGGAGTGGAACTGCTGTTTTTTTAGGGGTATGAATGTTCAACTTTATGAAACGATTTCAAATTGGTTATGAAGTGCTTGTACCAATTGTAATACTGTACCTTGATCAGCATAATATGAGAGTTACAGGCAACCTGCAACCCGTTCAACACTTGTTATCTTAGATTTCTCTGTATTTGCCAGTAGTATGACATGGTGCATCATTGTGGTTAAAATTCGCATTTATTAATGAGATTGAGAATCTTCATAGCATCAGGTGTTTCCCTTGTATGGAAAACACACACTTTTAAAGAATACTGAATTGTCTTTTAAAGCTGACAGGCTTGTAGCACTTTTTATTAAATGTGCATTGAAGAAACTCAGAGCATGTGACACAAATTTTCCACCACTAAACTACATCATACAACCCAGTTCTTAATTTTAATATAATCTAATGGAAATGTCCCTCGCTCTGCATTTCCTAAGATGTCCACTGTGTTTCTTTTTAGACATTTTTAAATGATGCATTTCTCACTTCGATTCATAATCCACCTATGATCAGTTTTTGTGTACAATGTGAGGTAGTGATTCATTTATCTTGTCCCGTGTGGTTCACCTCTATAATATATATAGAGAGTTGTAGCATCTCACTTGCCTGCTGAGTGTCTGTGTGGATCTGTTTCTCACTTGCCTGCTGAGTGTCTGTGTGGATCTGTTTCTCACTTGCCTGCTGAGTGTCTGTGTGGATCTGTTTCTGGCCTGTCTTTTTGTCGCCTCATCTTTATCTGTATTGGTGCCTACTCTTTCTTAGTTATTACCACGGTAGCTTTACCTGAAATCTGGTGTGTTTCTTAGTTATTACCACGGTAGCTTTACCTGAAATCTGGTGTGTTTCTTAGTTATTACCACGGTAGCTTTACCTGAAATCTGGTGTGTTTCTTAGTTATTACCACGGTAGCTTTACCTGAAATCTGGTGTGTTTCTTAGTTATTACCACGGTAGCTTTACCTGAAATCTGGTGTGTTTGTTTTGGTTTTTGGACATAGAGTAATACTGTGAAGCACAGTATTTGTTAAATGGTGCTGTGATTCAGTCCAGTGCCTTGTGCGTGCTAATCAGTTATTGTGCCATTGAGTGCATTCTTAGCCCTTCAGTAATCATGCCCAGGATACTCTTGAGTCTTACCTGTTCCTGGACCTTTGACCTTTAAGAATCAGTCTTGAAAAACCCTTTGGGGTTTAAGTGAAATCAATCCAATCAGTTTTGTGGAGAATTGAAATTGGTTGCTGTTATAAAAAGTACTTTTTTTCTGCTTTGTATTTTATTTTTCATTTTGGAACTCCCACCTTTTTTTGTCATTTCCAGTGGTAATGTTTAGGGTTTTTTTCTTTTTCAATTTATTGTGTGTGTTTTCATGTCCTGGTATACTTTTAAATGTGTGTTGAGTTGAAGTGGTTATGGTTGTTCATTAGAAGTGATTATAGTAGTGCACATACTCATTTCCAATTTCAAAGAAACAGATTAACTGTTAACAGTAGCATTTGTAGGAGGTTTTTTAGATTGCTTGTCATGTTAGGGGAGGCTTTCTTATTTTTTCACATGCTTTTCCACATCTGAGTTTCTGTTTCATCTTTTCTCTAGTCCATCAAATGAAATTAATTACAAATTATGTTTTTTTAAGAAATATTTTTATTTTATATGTATGGTTGTATTACTCACATATAATGTCTTGTGTACCACCTCTATGCCTGGTGCCCACAAAAGCCAGAAGAGGGCATTGGCATTATAGGCAGTTGCGAACCACCATTTGGGTGTTGGGAATTGAACCCAGGTCCTCAGCAAAAGCAGCCAGAATGATGCACTGCTGAGATGTCTCTTGGGCCCTTCAAATTACAGATTATTTTTAAAAGATTTATTTTATGTATGTAAGTTATACTGTCGCTGTCTTCAGACACACCAGAAGAGGGCATCAGATTCCATTATAGATGGTTGTAAACCACCATGTGGTTGCTGGGAATTGAACTCAGGACCTCTGGAAGAGGAGTCAGTGCTCTTAACTGCTGAGCCATCTCTCCAGCCCCAATTACAGATTTTAATTACATTTTTACTTTATTTTTCTGGAGATTTATCCAAATTGGCCTTAATAGGTTATCTTTTTAATGGTACTACTGTTTGATAATTGTTTGTTTGTTTTGTTTTGTTTTGTTTGAGACATCATTTCTTTGTATAGCTTGGCTGTCCTAGAACTAGCTTGGTAGACCAGGCTGGCCTCAAACACACAGAGGTCTGTCTGCTTCTGCCTCCCAAGTGCTGGGGTTAAAGGCATGTGTCACCACCACCTGGCTTGATCATGTCTTATCCAGGATTTTGTACCTTATAAAAAAAAACCCTCCCCCCTTTCTATTTTTGACACCGGGTCTCCCTCTCTAGCCCTGGATGGCCTGGAACTTATAGGTCAGGCTCACTTATAGATCAAACTCACAGAGATCCACTTGCCTCTGTTTTGTGAGTGCCAGGAGCAGAGATGTTCCCCGCTCCTCCCCGACAAGGCTTCTCATTTTTCTGTTTTGACTGATTGATTTTGGTATTAAGGTTACAATAATCTACCAAGTGAGTTACTGAGTGGTTGGTTTGGATTAGAGTTTCTTAAAATTTTGGTGGCTCTTACATACAAAATGACTTGGATATATATAGTCTTTTTGTATATGCACATTTGGCACCAGTTGCACTGAAATAGAATTGTTCTGTTTTCTATTTTAGTTCTCTTTTTGGTAGTTTCAGAAATGTGTTTATTCATAAGAAATTTAAATTTATTAGTATCAAATTCATGCCATTTTAATGACTAATAAATTTTTTGTTTCACATGCTTGGCTTTTATTTTCTCTCTTCTTGTTTCGAATATTATTTTTACTGCCCCTTTCTTTTTGTTTGTGACACTGGTGCTCATTCTGTTGCCTGGATTGGGCTGGAACTCAGATAATCCAAGCCAGCTTCAAATGCAGGGTAATCCTACTGTCTCGGCTTCCTGAGTGCTGAGACTACAGGCCTCTGTCACCATAATTGGCTCTTTTTTTCCTTTTTAGTCTTGTCAGAAGAATATCTGTTTTATTAATGTTGGCATAAGAGTAACCTTACCTTTGTTTTTTATTTCATTGTTGTTAAATACACAGCTTTTTTATTTCATTGTTTTGATTTCTTAACCATGTTGTCAGAATGAGGTCTGCATTTCATTTTGCCCCTATGAAAACAGTTTTTACCCATGTTTTATGCATTGTTCATATAAAATTTAATAGTTGCTCATGATGGGGGAGGGGGAATAGGATAGGGTGTTTTTGGAGGGGAAACCAGGAAACAGGATAACATTTGACATGTAAATAAAGAAAATACCTAATAAAAACAAAACAAAAAAATAGTTGAACATGATGAATAATTTTAATGTTTTGTGTATGTATGAAGTCTGTGTATTTGGTAATTGTTACATATCCATTAGATAAAGAATAGAAATTGTATTGTTCAGTCTTTTTTGTGTGTTTTTTTTTTTCCTTTTTCATCCTACTTTCCCAAGACTTCTCATGCCTCTTCAGTGGGCCAGACTAGAGTCAAGCTGAAGAGGTCACCGTGGCTCATTTGACCAAGCTGACTGTCCCGGGTCTGAGGGTCAGTGGATAGCTAAGAGTCTGAGAATACTGTTAACCCAGGACTTAATAGTTCCATCGGTTTCACTTGTTGTGTATGTCAAGACTCCTTTATTAGATGTAGGCAAGCTTAACATTGATCTCTTAGTAAATTGGCCCTGTGCTCTGTTGTTTGTCCTAAACTGTCTAAACTTACCCAGAACATTCTTTTATGTTTATTTATTTTTAAACTTTGGCTGTTTTAGTTTCTTTACAATTTAGGCATTTCTTACAGATAATATATTTTTGGATTTTTCTTTCTTGGCCCATCAGACAATATACCTTTTAACTGTTCAGTTCAGAAATTGCTGTTTAAGTCAAATATCTTGATTGATGGTCAACTCATTTTTTTTTTCTAAAATCAGTTTTATTTTACCCTTGAAATTAAGAAGTCATTTTGGGGGGCTGGAGAGATGACTCAGCAGTTAAGAGCACTGACTGCTCTTTCCAAAGGTCCTGAGTTCAAATCCCAGCAACCACATGATAGCTCACAACCACCTATAATGAGATATGATGCCCTCTTCTGGTGCGTCTGAAGACAGCTACAATGTACTTAGATATAATAATAAATCTATTTTAAAAGTTACTTTGATATAGTTCAAGGCTCTTAAAATACCTTTTCTGTTAGTATAGCAAAGATATGCAGTTTTTTTGCTAGTTTTATTTATTTATTTATTGAAGAAAATATTGTTTTACTTTAGCTACAGTTGATTGATTGTCTGACTTTGGGAGTGTCTCATTTTACTCCTAAGTTTAAATTTACCACTGTATTACTCAAGGTTCTCTAATGGGCCAGGAAAGCAGATACACACACACACACACACACACACACTCTCACACGGGGTTGGGGGAGAGTGTGTGTGTCTGTATGTGTCTGTGTTTTAAAGGGGGATTTGTTAGAGTGGCTTACAGGACATGGTACAGGTAGCCAACTAGAGCTGCCTCCCAGTTGAAAGGCCAAGACTGTAGTTGTTCAGTCCACATTCAGTGCTGGAAGTTAAAGCACTCTCTCTCTCTAGAGTAGGAGTTCTGAAGGGTTCCTAGAAACCTGCTGGTCTTCAGTCTGCATTGGAATCCCAAGGATGTTGGTTTAATACCAGCAAAGGAATGCCTCAGTAATAGGACAGGTGAGCTTGCCAGCTAGAGTGAGAGCACAGGCTTCCATCTTCCATTTCCTGGGGTGCCATTAGAAGGTGTGGCCTGGATATAGGTTGGTCTTCCCACCTCAATTGACTTAATCATAAAATACCTCGCAAGTATGTCCAGATGCTTGAGTTTTAATTAATCCCAGATATAGTCCAGTTTACAACCAAAATTAGCCACCACTATTTTTTTAAAAATATTTATTTAAACGATGTTTTTTACATGTACATGTTTGTGTGAATATGTGCCACATAAATACAAGCACCTCTGGAGGCTGGAACAGGGCATTAGAATCTCTGCAGCTGCTCCTCATTCAGCTGATGTGGATGCTGGGAACTGAACGCAGGTCCTCTTGAAAACCAAGTGCTCTTAACTGCTAAGCTGTCTTTCTAGCTCCTGCTTTTTTAATATAAAATTTTGATACATGGTCTTTCTTCAGTCTGAATTTTGCCTTTCATTAAATCTAGAAGATTGTAAGTCCTATGTTTTTAAAATAATGTCTGATTTTTATCTGTTTTTATGAAATTTTAACTGGACGTGTGTATTCATCTCTTTCTGGGTTACTTTTCCTCTTTCAAATTTCTCACGTCTTCTTTTATCTTGGTTCTAGATAGTTTTAATGAGTTTAATCATCTAGTTAGCCAGTTTTCTCTTTAAGTGTGCTAGTCTTTTAGTCTTTTCAATTTGTATTTTATTTAAACTTTTAACACCTACCTACCTGCCTATCAATCATATATCTATCTGTATTTGTACTTGTTGAGACAAGGTCTTGCTATGTAGCTCAAATTAACCTTGCATTTGTACATTTTTTTCCACCTTTCCTGAGTTGTTGAAATTACAGGCATGTACCTCCATTCCTGACTTATTTTTAAAAGATCTCTGTTGTTCCCTTTCCATCATATTTAGTCATCCTTTAGTGTAATGTTTGTATTCATTTTTAAATCTGTAGCTGTTCTGTATTTGGACATCTCAGTGTCTGAAATTTGGGGTGGGGGTTTCTAACATAACTTCTTTTATTGTCTCTGTCATGATGAGTTGCTACATTCTTGTTTGTTGATGATTGGTTATGGACTATTTGATTCATCTTTGTGAGATTTTTGAGTCTAAAATTGGGAGTACTTTTCTTTCTGGAAGTATTGTATCCATTTTGGCTAGAGTTGGAGATGAACTGGAACCCTTCTCAAGTTACACTTGGGCTCCTGGCCCTAGGGTTTACCACCCTGCTCCATTGTGGCTTTTGGTAGCTCTGCCTCTAGCTCTCAGAAGTCAGCTTAGTTTCTAGCTTAGGTTTGTTGCTTTTGGAGAGAGAGAGAGAGAGAAGCTTTGAGTGTTTTCCTCTATGAATAGACAAAACATTCTTTTAAAAAAGTTTAAAAAATCTATAGTCTGCCAGACCCAAGGGTACACACATTTAATCTCAGAATTTTGGAAGGCAGAGATAGGTGGATATCTGTGAGTACAAGGGCATCCTTGTCTGGTCTACATAGTGAGTTCCAAGCTAACTAGGGCTGCAATAGTGAGACTGTGTCTTAAAACCTGTACTCTATCACCCACTACCCTTTATTGCTTGAGTTCTTCAGTATCTAATAATTACTATGTTTTAATATGTAACTGGTAGTTTTAGCTTGTATTAGAAGAAAAATTTTCATCAAATAGGATTTCTTACTAAATTTTTTAATATTAAAATAAGTTTAAAGTTAAGGTGTTGGTTAATTTATTCTAAAGGAAAATATTAAGTAACTACATATGTTGAGTTTGTTACAGTTTGTATCCCCTAGACTCAGAGTGCTGTAACAAATAAATAGACAGAGATGATCAAATAGTGTGAAAACTGCTGTCAGTGAGTGGTTTGGGCATGGTGCTCTAAGCTTACAGAGCTGCAGACATAAAGCCAGTGCCTTGGGATGATCAGGAATTGCTTCCTAAGCTGAGCAGAACTGGTGAGCATTCTGTGCTTGCAGAATAAGGTTGTTAGGGAGTGACCCACAGCCAGCTGTGGCTGCGCCTGGGCCATGTGTTGGGTAGTGGAGAGACAGAAGCAGTGGTATTATAACAGGGCAGAGCACTATTTTGATACCCATGAGAGGCTGCTGCGCGGCTGTGATCAGTGAGAAGATAGGCTGAGTTTCAGAGGATGCCAAGGTGAAGGCAGTCACCACTTAGGAGGCTGCTTGTCGTATTACATTGGTTCACAGGAGAAAAGATGAAGGCGTGACTGAGGCATGGGCACTAGACATGAATTATCTGTGTGGTTTATTCACATGGTTTTTGTTGGTTTTCGGTTTTTAGGGAAGTCGTGGTGTAGGTAAATTGGATGGAAATGTTTAAGGAGTGTGAGGAAGTCAGTGCTTATCTGCATTTTTGGTTTCCTTCACATTTTTTAGTTTGGATAACCATTTGGCTTTTAGAGCAGTAATTGATAAGTAGTATACAGAAAGAAGAAAGGACTTGGCTTCTTTTGACAGTTTTTGTTTGAGGAAATAAAAATGTTTGTTTTTGAACTTCCTGAATATGAGGAGCTTTTGAGACATTTTGGTTAAGATCTACTAGCAATTGATGTGGAACTTCTAGAAGTTGAGAGATGTGGCCCAGCCTGGAGAGAGTTGGGAAACTTCAGCATTTGGGATCCAGTGTTTTCTATGGTAGTACCACCTGAGCTAATTTAAATGGTACATAGATAAATACCTGGAAGGTTTTAAGAGTGACTTAATGTGCATGGAAAACTTGAATACCAAACCTGTGATATCATGGACATTATTATTTAGGCTAAGTACACATAAGAGGGAAATATTAAGTAAAAATTCATGCAGTAAATGGAAACAGCAGAAATCGTGGTGAAGCTGTGCAAATGATGAAAGTTCAGAAAGTGTTGCTGTGAGCCATGGGTGTGTGGGTGAGGACACTCGGGAAAGAGAGTTGACCGTGGGTGTGTGGGTGAGGACACTCGGGAAAAGAGAGTTGACCATGGGTGTGTGGGTGAGGACACTCGGAGAGAGTTGACCGTGGGTGTGTGGGTGAGGACACTCGGGAAAGAGAGTTGACCATGGGTGTGTGGGTGAGGACACTCGGGAAAGAGAGTTGACCATGGGTGTGTGGGTGAGGACACTCGGGAAAAGAGAGTTGACCGTGGGTGTGTGGGTGAGGACACTCGGAGAGAGTTGACCATGGGTGTGTGGGTGAGGACACTCGGGAAAAGAGAGTTGACCGTGGGTGTGTGGGTGAGGACACTCAGAGAGAGTTGACCGTGGGTGTGTGGGTGAGGACACTCGGGAAAAGAGAGTTGACCATGGGTGTGTGGGTGAGGACACTCGGAGAGAGTTGACCATGGGTGTGTGGGTGAGGACACTCGGGAAAGAGAGTTGACCATGGGTGTGTGGGTGAGGACACTCGGGAAAGAGAGTTGACCATGGGTGTGTGGGTGAGGACACTCGGAGAGAGTTGACCGTGGGTGTGTGGGTGTGCGGGTGAGGACACTCGGAGAGAGTTGACCATGGGTGTGTGGGTGAGGACACTCGGGAAAGAGAGTTGACCGTGGGTGTGTGGGTGAGGACACTCAGAGAGAGTTGACCGTGGGTGTGTGGGTGAGGACACTCGGGAAAAGAGAGTTGACCGTGGGTGTGTGGGTGAGGACACTCAGAGAGAGTTGACCGTGGGTGTGTGGGTGAGGACACTCGGGAAAAGAGAGTTGACCGTGGGTGTGTGGGTGAGGACACTCGGGAAAAGAGAGTTGGCCGTGGGTGTGTGGGTGAGGACACTCGGGAAAAGAGAGTTGACTGTGGGTGTGTGGGTGAGGACACTTGGAGAGAGTTGACCGTGGGTGTGTGGGTGAGGACACTCGGGAAAAGAGAGTTGACCGTGGGTGTGTGGGTGAGGACACTCGGGAAAAGAGAGTTGACCGTGGGTGTGTGGGTGAGGACACTCGGGAAAAGAGAGTTGACCGTGGGTGTGTGGGTGAGGACACTCGGGAAAAGAGAGTTGACCGTGGGTGTGTGGGTGAGGACACTCGGGAAAAGAGAGTTGACCGTGGGTGTGTGGGTGAGGACACTCAGAGAGAGTTGACCGTGGGTGTGTGGGTGAGGACACTCGGGAAAAGAGAGTTGACTGTGGGTGTGTGGGTGAGGACACTCGGGAGAAGAGAGTTGACTGTGGGTGTGTGGGTGAGGACACTCAGAGAGAGTTGACCGTGGGTGTGTGGGTGAGGACACTCAGAGAGAGTTGACCGTGGGTGTGTGGGTGAGGACACTCAGAGAGAGTTGACCGTGGGTGTGTGGGTGAGGACACTCAGAGAGTTGACCGTGGGTGTGTGGGTGAGGACACTCAGAGAGAGTTTACTGTGGGTGTGTGGGTGAGGACACTCAGAGAGAGTTGACTGTGGGCGTGTGGGTGAGGACACTCAGAGACAGCAAGAGTGAGAAAAAAGAGAGTTGACCGTGGGTGTGTGGGTGAGGACACTCAGAGTTGACTGTGGGCGTGTGGGTAAGGACACTCAGAGACAGCAAGAGTGAGGAAAAAGAGAGTTGACCATGGGTGGCAGGGAATGGACGAGAAGAGCCCATGAAGGAGACTGAGGAAGAGCAGCCAGACCAATAGGAGGAGAACCAGAAGATGGTCTTTGGAGTCCATATGAAGAGTCCTCAGAAGGAGGAAGTGGTCCACAGTGTCAAGTAAGTTGTAAGCTGACAAGTCCTCTTTGGATTTAGCCATTAAGGTAGACTTCTTAGCTGGCATCATCTAAAACCAGCAGATTTTTAAAAATTCATTTCCAGTGCTAATAATAGCTAGTATTTTCTGTATTTCTTAACATGCCTGGTACCTTGAAAGTACTTTACATGTACTAGCCGATTAGTCAGGAAGATGGTATTGTAAAGAAACGGAAGCACAGAGAAGTAATTTGCTCTGGATTACACACCTAGGCAATGGGAGCATCAGGGTTCCAGCCCAGTCACTCTCGACCCAGAGTTCACGCTCTGAACCATTTTGCCACATTGCCTCTTTAGTGAAACCAAATGGAGCGTTAGAAACTTGCACCAGCATTGTTATCACAGTACAGTTGTTGCTGTGTGTGGTGTCATGAGATCTGCTAGACTTGAATGACTAGCATCATGTTAGAGGGATTTGAGTCTGCCAATTGTATTGTCATTTATACCATGGTGGTGATTTTGTGGGTTATGACAGATCTTGTCTTTTTCTGTATTTATAGTAAAAAAAATGTGAATGTAAAAATGTGTGTGTACACATATATATATGTACACACACATACATTTTTGCATTCACATATATGGACATGTTATGTATATATATACATATATACACACATATACA
Organism: Tokudaia tokunoshimensis; assembly: GCA_036184795.1. Taxonomy (NCBI): domain Eukaryota; kingdom Metazoa; phylum Chordata; class Mammalia; order Rodentia; family Muridae; genus Tokudaia; species Tokudaia tokunoshimensis. The sequence goes on from BTHU01000015.1 coordinate 81,314,036, forward strand.
CTTATTTCTGAGGATAAATTTTCCATGTTATGTGTCTTATTTTGGCTGCTATGGTGTCTTTAATTTTTCCAGCTATTATGTAAATTTCTTATACTCGGAACTGTTGTTCATTCAGGACAGGCAAACTTCTCGGATATTATAGATGATCATTTTATTGTAGATGGTCATTAATAGCCTCATTAAAAGTAGTTTCCCTCAAAAGGTAGAAATGGAACCAAATTGTAGGAAGCCAAGAGAGGATGAAAATAGAGGACTCAGTAGGAAAAGGAAGAAAATTCTTGATTAGGTGGACAAGCAGGAGATGATGGAAAAGAAGACAGCTGTAATGATTGTGGTGTGGTCAGAGAGGACCTGCTCAGAGTGAAAGATTTAAAAATAGTAGATATGGTGTGAAAAGTGGCCCTGGGAAGAGGAGCCTAGTGAAGTAGGCAGTGACATTTATGTTGGTTGAGAAGGGTATCAGCATAGGCCTTAATATGGCTGGGATTATTAATTATTAATATGGGTGGACTTGGAAGAGAGAAGACTGATTGCCAGTGTTCTTAAATGTGAAAACAGTCAAGAACTGAGTAGGTGACTATGATAAGGAAAAGTAGCTGTGGTGAGTTACCTTGTGTGAGAGAAAATCATGAGGCCAGAGGACTGGGTTTGAATCTTTCCTTACTTGGTGACCTTGAGCAAATTACTTATTTTACCGAAATGGTTTCAAGATATATTTGTACGGGAGAGATGGTGGTGCGAGTCTACTGTGAACAGTTACTGTGAGGATTAGTGAGAAGATGCCCGTAGAAGCCCTCAGCAGTGTGTGACCTGTAGTGTGAATAGTTTGTGAGGAGACTGGCTCTTCCCTTTTGATTTTGTTAGGCTTTTACACATCAAACTGAACATACTCTTTGATTGAAGAACTAGGTGTGTATTCTGCGGACTGGTGGTGGTCTACTTAAAGATGATCTTGGCCTGACAGCAGTGGGGTTTGAAGAGATGGCAGGGTATTAATGGTGGTGCTGGTGATGGAAAGACAAGACTGACTATGTGGCAAGAGCTAGAAGTAATGAGAGATGCCGAATTCTAAGTGGTCCTTAGTGTACTACTCTGAAGAAAAACTTCATTATTGAACTTTCTTTAGGGAAAAACAAGAACCAAAAACTTGACGATAGTTTTCCTCTTCCTCCACTGAAATAGACATTAAAAATATTTTTTGATTTGTTTTCTCCCTTGCAGTCTAGCAGCACAGGGTATGTTTGTAGTAATTGAGAGAGTAAGTAGCAAGGGATGGTTAGGGTGGTAAGTCTGGATGCGGCCATGGAGAGCAGAGCATTACAGCGAACCGCTCCAGCTTTGCCTCTCTGTCCTAGATAGAGACTTACTGAGGAGAGATGAGCAGAACTAGGAAAACATGAGCAGCTAACAGGAAGTGGTTGGTTAGTAGAGACAGGATGGTTGAGAGTATAGCAGTTTGTATGCCGAGAAATGGTATATTTTATGGTATGTCATATAGCAGGTAGAGAAGTACACAGTAGGAGAACGTCTTTTCTACATTCAGCAAACACTTTCTGAAGACCTATCTTGCTAGGCACATACAGAGTGAGATGCCCTTAGCTATATTCTACCCATGGGAGATACATATCCCTTGAGTTCAGACTAGAGCTGGTGAATATGTGAACCTAAAGAAAAGAAGAAACAGATGAAGCTCTTTGGAAAGAGCCTGGGGAAAAGAACAGTGGATTAGGGATGAGAATATGCAGATTTCAGTGTTCTGATTGGAGTTGCTTCCTTAGTATACAGGACCCAACATGGTTCTAATATACCACAGGGAAAAGTGCTGCTGCTCAGTTAACTCAGGTGATGTCACTGCTGACTAGAATGTCACTGTCTCCTTAGGACTGTGCAGCATGGATGACTTTGCTGAGGGAGGTCTCAGTTTGGCAGATGATATCTTACTGGAAGATTACCCTTATGAGGATGACTGTATCTGTACTCCTGACTTTACCACTGATGATTATGTTCGAGTAACCCAGCTTTACTATGAAGGCGTGGTGAGTAGGCTTGCGAACTCTACTTTAGAGCAGTTTTTGTAGCATATGTATTGACAGGACAGGACACGTGCTTCTGAAGAGATTTCAGAAGGGAAGGGCTGTGTCGCCAGAGTGGTGAGAAGTAGTTACTTTGACTGGAGATCAACCAGGCTCCTGAGGAAAAGGAACAAACTCAGAGCAATCCAGTGAGAAGGCCCGAGATGAGTTTAGAGACCACAAATCATACATACTTTCACATTTTACCAGATAAAAATCAGAATAATTTTCTTCTTTTAGGGTATGCAATATAAAGATTATGCCCAAAGTGAGAAAAATTTAGGTGAGTATATTAATACTTTAATGCTAATTTGTTGCAAGACTATTAAGGGAGGTCTATCCATCCAGTCATACCAACATAACAGATTTATCTTTTAAAATGTATTTTTAGCTTGGTTTGGTTATATAGGCCTGTAATTCCAGCACTTGGGAAGGAGGCTGAGGCAGAAGGATTAGAAACTCAAGGCCAGCTTTGATCAGCATGCTGAGACTCTTGTCTCAGACTAGAAACTAATCTTTTGAAAAGCTACAACCAGTACCTAAATTTTCCTAATATCTTATAGTTGAATATTTTATTCCTTCAATTTTTACCCTTTTATACCTATTGTTACTTTTCCTCTATTGATGATATAGATTCATGTGAAAATACTAATTTTAAACTTTTAATTTAATTAAGAATATGACATCTGCAATATATGGTGCAGTAAGCCACTCTCCATCCTGCAAGATTACTGTGATGCCATTAAACTGTACATCTTCTGGCCACTTCTTTTTCAACATCAGCACAGTTCTATAATATCAAGATTGCACCCCTGTGTAGAAGCCATGTAAGTTGCTATATAATAATAATTGTTTAGAACTGTGTTAGCATGTTGTACAGTGCTGAGGAATGACAAGTACAGTGGGAGGCTCATGCCTTTTCTGGAATGTTATCTTTGCTTAATCAGAAGAGTAAAGACTTGGGATTTGGGTATAGATGAGTAATTATAACATTTTAATGAATTCCCTGAATAGTAATAGATTGTAAACTTAAAGCTGAGTGCTACAGAAAGGAGGAAAAGATATCTGTGTCTGGTTTACTTGATAAGAGTAAAGAAAAAAGAACTTTTCACATAGTTTAAGTAGAACTGTAAATATAAAGTTCATATTAACGTAACATTCAGTAAATAATTACATTTGGGATCCTAATCTTGAAAAAACATTGTCTTTAAGCCGTTCTCGTGCTGCCGAGATAAGTTTGAAGAAATTACAGCATCTTGAGTTGATGGAAGACATTGTGGATTTGGCAAAGAAAGTTGCAGTAAGTCGTAGAATGTGGGTCCTACTCATTTGAATATAAATGAACAGGAGCTGGAGAGAGGGCTCAGTGGGTAAGAGTGCTTGCTGTGTGGACATGGGGGCCTGAATTTAGATCTTGGCCTTGTAACCCAACACTGTGGTAAGGGGGTGATGGCAGGAGGATCAGGCCACCAACCTAGCTCCAGATTCAGTGAGAGACTGTCTCAAAGATGGAAGGTCTTAGAGAGCAGCCTGATGTCCTTCTCTGGCCTCAACGTGTGTATGGATACGCTCTAGGTGTATGGCTCACCACACATGTGTTCGTATATCAGTTCATGCTCTGTACCGTGTTCCTGTCCATCCTACACACAGAAGAAAAAAAAGATAAGCAAACATGCAAAAGCATGTAAGCAGATGGTGATTATCTTGTAGTTCCAGCTTATAGCAGTTAGCAGACAGTGTTTTTATTTGTGTTTTGTTTATGGACATGCTCAGTATTAAAGTGACAAAGCCAATATACTGGTTCCATGTGCCAGAGTGGGTGGGGGGATTGCAGCTTGCTAAGGAATAGAAGCTGGAAGTGGTCATAAATGAAAGTAAGCCCTGGTTTGTGAAAGCTCCTGTCACAGGCTCTTAAAGTGATGGGTTATCTTTTCATGTACACCACCACCATTAACAAGTAATTTGTATTTGAGTAGAATTTGTCATGAAAGACTTGATGGGGTGTTTTGTACTGTGTTGTGGATCTTTATATGATTTTTTTATTTGTTTCAGTGTTTGGTACTATTCTAGTTGAAACATAATTGGTAAAGGTGCTTTCTGCTGAAATCAGCTGTAATAACTTACAAATGATGCGTATACCTTTATTAAAAGTCTAGATGTGGGGCTGGAGAGATGGCTCAGCGGTTAAGAGCACCGACTGCTCTTCCGAAGGTCCTGAGTTCAAATCCTAGCAACCACATGGTGGCTCACAACCATCCTTAATGAGGTCTGATACTCTCTTCTGGGGAGTCTGAAGACAGCTACAGTGTACTTACATATAATAAATAAATCTTAAAAAAAATGTCTAGATGTAATGAACTTCAAAAATCTGTATGTTTATAGCCTTTAACTAGACCATCACTTAGTAACGGGGACACATTCTGAGGACTGAGTTGGTAGCTAGTTTCCCTGTTGTTTGGATCTCGTAGATTGTATTTAATGCGGAGCCAGGATGATAGTGGCCAATCTCTGGATGTAAACAAGAGACAGGGTAAACATGGTTGTATGAGACTACAACCTGTACAGTGTGGTCTGCTGTTCTACTGTTCTCTCTCTCTCTCTCGATAAGTACAGTGAGTAGTCTAAAATAATGGAGGAAAGTGTGCCATGGTACATGCCTAACCTATCGCATGGCTGTTTATTATTGCCAAGTGCTACATCACTTGTTTGATTATGTGCATTACACCTGCATAACACTACTGAATGGCACAGACTAGTGAGTGATGCCTTGGGAAGTCACAGTAGCTGGTATGTCGTGGAGGTGATGTTTTCAGGTTTCTTACTGTCTCAGGGGACTTTTGTCCTGTCTGTGGCTCCTTATTAACTGTGAAGTCACTGTGTAGCTCACAACTTTTTCTACGATAGAGGCATTTTTCTTTCTTTCTTTTTTTATTTTTCATTAGAAAACTCAGTTTCGAGGCTAGGAAGATGCCAGGCCAGAGTGAGGATCGAAGTTTAGCTCTTCAGCTCTCGTGTAAGTGCTGGGTAGACATGGTGGTCGGCTTGTATTCTCAGCACTTCAGAAGGCAGAGAATGAATTATGTGCTGAGTTAGGCTAGCTAGCTCGATTAGTGAAATAGTGAGCTCTGTGTTTAAGTAAGAGACCTTCCTTCCATATTAAAGGTGGATAGTGATTAAGACATCTGTGGTCAACTTGTGGCCTCCACACACATACAAGTGCACATAAACGTGTACACCCCATACGCACATGCCACCCCACCCAACCCTCCAAGAAGAAAAGAATTCAAACAAAATTCACAGAATAAGGAAAAATGTGTGGTTTTTGTTCTTTTTGTTTGTTTGTTTTGCAGAATGATTCATTCCTTATTGAAGGCTTATTGAAAATTGGTTATAAAATAGAAAATGTAAGTGTTAAACATGAGAACCCAGCACATGCACTGCAGGTGATCAATAGTCAATCTCACTGCATGTTTCTCAGATAATTACTCCATATACCCAGCCTTTTACATGTAGTATTTGGTAATACTAATTTCTATGTATTATATAAATAATCTTATTTTATAGATTTGCCTCAGTTTTAAAATCATACATGTAGTATAGTTATAAGCCTTTTGCAAGTTACTCATTCTGTCTGTAGATTATTTGTTTCACATATATTCCTCCACTGAAATTAAGCCCTTGGTATGATTGAGTTTATATATGTGTACGTATATATATATCATATACAATAATAATATATATCATATTACATATATATATGTAATGCTCATGTGCAAAGATAAGTCTTTTGTAATGTTACTGGAGACAGAAATGTTGGTGTATTTCCTTTAAACCTAATATGAACATTGGCAATCCAGCTATTCAGATTCTTTAAAATAAAATAAAGTAAAAAGAATATTATGTGAACTCCTGAGGAGAGTACCATTGCACTGATTGCCCTTTTACTCAGCCCTACACTACAGATCATGTGACCCTGTTCTGAACCTTGATCTGTGCCTTTACACCTGGTGGTCAGCATAGATTTCTAGTCAACATGTGATCTGAGTCTCCTCATCTACCTTTATAGAACTGTATTTCCCTCCTACCTCAACAGCCCAGGGTTATAGACCTCAACTTCCATGTCTGTAATCATTGCAGACACACTCTTGATCTGTGAGATGTCTGCAGCCACATGAAGATAGCTCTGAGTCCGCAGTGACTGTTCTTAACTTGTATGTAGGAGTCCACCTGTCCTCTATTGCATGACAGTGATGGAAATCAGTGTATGAGCTGCATAATAATGGTCTGACATGCTATAGAAGGCAAACACACGGTGCCACAAACATTTAGACTGAAACTCAGATTCCCCTTCTCATTCCTCTTTTGAAACAGAAAATCTTGGCAATGGAAGATGCTTTAAATTGGATAAAATACACGGGTGATGTATCAATTCTACCTAAATTAGGATCAGTTGACAGTTGCTGGCCCATGCTAAGTATCTTTTTTACTGAATGTAAGTATAAGTGCTTTAAATGTTGAGTCTTCTTTAAAGAATATTATTTGGGAAAATGGGATGTGTTCATAGATGATATTCAGTTTATCTTAGGGATGGCTAATAGTGTTTTTCTTCTGGTATAATGCTCAAATAAGATGATTTTTAAATTGCAGTTAATTTATTCTCTATTTCTTGTCTCACTGGTGTGACATTATAGTCTTAAAGCTACTACTCAGTGGATGTCTTCACTTTACTGATGCATCCGCTCTTTGATTAAGATGAAACTGCCTTCTGTGCTTTACTTTAAAAAGTGTTTTACTTTAAAGCATTTGAATATTAGTAGTGTTTTTATGGTATAGAGTCTTAAGACAGGACATACTTGGCTCTGTAATAGATGATGAGAGCAGAAACCTGTCACCATAACAGAGAAAGAAAAGTGCGTATTTTATCAGTTGGTTTAGATGCTTATAAGTAAATAGAGGCAGAACTTTGCAGTAGGGTTGTTGGACACTGGAATGTGTTGTATCCAAAGAGTGTAGATTTTGTTTGTATCGCTGTTTTGAAGACCTGTAATTGCAGTGGGGGAGCAGAGAAACAACTTACCATAGGTACCGTGATGTGGGCTCGTTTCTGATTCTCCCTCTGTTCAGCAGAGTGGCTGTAGTTGTTTTGTTTTGGGGGTAGTCAGAATTTTAGGGTTTAGAGCAATGGTTCTCAACCCGTGAGTCATGATCATTTATCAGCTGCCTAAGACCATCTGCATATCAGATATTTTGAAAGCAGAATTACAGTTACAAAGTAGCAACAAAAATAACTATAACTGGGGTCACCACCCAACATGAAGAACTGTATTAAGGGATTGCAGCATTAGGAAGGCTGAGAACCACTGAGTTAGATAATTTTCCTCAGTCTTGTAAGTACTAGAACTCACTCATGTTCTCTGAAGTCAGAACACAGGCTTTTTTCTAAAACTTAATCTGTGTCTTAATACTCTTATTTGGTGACCATCCCAGATTTTGCTCAAATCTTAAATGATCAATGTTCCTTTAATCTTGGAAATTAATGATTGGTTACATAGAAGCTTAACATTTATAATTTTGTGTAGAAAATTTTTAAATCAAACTTTTAAAATCCCTTTTATATCATAGCTTAAAGTGCAGAAAATGAGGCTTGACAACCTTTGAATACAGAGTTTATCTGTTTAATTTTTATTAGTTTACTAACTTTTCTATTAGAATATTTCAAATAACTTCTCACTAACTTTTGTGGAACCAAATATTAAAATCTTTTAAATACTTTATTACAGTAAGTACATTTTAGAAAATAGTTTTTCAGGGTTTTAGAAAATAGTTTTTACACACTTTTGTTGAACATTCTGTCTGGCACGCTGAACACTTCATACTGTTTGTTGGATTGGCTTTGGTAACTAGGAGCCCTGATCACAGTGTATCATGAAAGAAGGAAGAATATCACCCAGTGAGAATGTAATAATAAATTTTAATTGCTAGAAATAAAAAGCATTTTATTCACAAAAGCAACGTAGTGGTTTTCTGTTACTTTTTACCATATGGATTGAGATCTCAAGGATAAACCCAGGATCTTAAATGTGTTAGGTAATTGCTGTTAACACTGAACTGCATTCCCAGTCCTAAGTTTTTACTCTTTAACTATTTAATGTATATGTAACATTACAAAACACACAAACTATTTAAAAACATTTAATAGTAAAATAAACATAATAGACTTACCTATTTAAACCAAGAATTAGAATATTATCAATACCATTTTAAAACTAATACTTTCACCTTCTTCTAATACAAATTTCAGATAAGTACCATATTACTAGAGTTGTAACTGAAAATTGCAACTTGCTAGAAGAATTTAGAAGGCATAGTTGCATGCAGTGTGTAAAGGTAAGGATACTTACCTGTAAATGTATTTTAAGATTTGTCTGTTAAACTTTTAATAGGCTTGAATAATAAAATAATGGAATTACTGTAAAGTAACATAGTAACATGCTTAAGGGGAAATGTTGAGGAATTATTAAAATTAGGATTTTTTTCTTTAAGAAGATATGCTATTTTAATCAAAATTTCTAATGATTTAAAAATTAGAATTTTTTTCAACCAGTCTTGTCCTATATCGAACAAATATGATATTCTTTGGTACAGCCTTACTGGAATGCAGACCATGTTCTACAGTTCACTAAGGAAGTACTAACTCCTAGTTCACTTTTAAAGAGAATATTTAGAGATGTTAATTTCTATAGAGTTTTATAATTAAAGCCATTGATAATTTTTATTAATTAAAAATGTGAGTATGAAATGAAAAATTCGGTTATACATGTAGCATTTTTTTATGTATATTCTTACTAACCTGCTACATATTTTTAGCAATTAGTCAACATTGCCTGTGAGTTAATGATTTATGTGTATATATTGAGATACCCAGGACAATTGGATACTACTACACTTGCTAATAACTCAAATTCATCTCATTTTTTATTTATTTTTAATTTTCATTTAATTTCTGGCTTTTCAAAACAGAGTTTGTCTGTTTGGCCCTGGCTGTCCTGGAACTCACTCTGTAGACCAGGCTGACTGAGTTCACAGAGATCCACCTGCTTCTACTTCTCAGGAGCTGGGATTAAGGGCTTGCACCACCACTGTCAGGCACATCTCATTTTTACATTACTATACATGAATAAATTTTATTAAAAATTGTGCCTACAACAGATTGTTTTAGTAATTTATAATATGTATTCATAAAGTACACATCAATTAAATTGTTAACAAACTACATTAAAAATAATTTAGTAGTTATAATGTGTTGATTCAGGTTCAGTGAGAGACGGTGTCTCAAGGGAATAAGTTGGAAAGACGTAGAGGAGAGCATATATGAACTCTGCTCCTACACACACACACACACACACACACACACACACACACGTACCTGTTCTCCCTAGATTCCCTCCCCTGACCTTTATGCATGCATGCACAAGGCGTGTGCACACACTCCTCCCAACATATGTACACAAAGGCATATACTACACACAAGATAACAAAACAGAGAAACCCTGTTTTAAAAAGCCAGAGATTAAATAAAAATTAAAATTTTAATGACAAAAAAGTACATGTTTATTATACTTTTTCCAGATCTTTTTTATCTTTATAGGTTTCTGCATCTACAGATGTAGAAGCCATGGATGTTTTCCGTTCTGATTGAATGTATCAAAATACTAGAGATTGCATTCCCATTTTCTATGTAAATAACCCCCATGTTACTTTGAAAGCAAGGATAGAAACCAAGATGTTTCTGCTGGGTGTTGGCTACTTGGTTGTCTTTGGAGGTAATTGATGGGTATTCTTTTACTTTGGTTTCTCAGCAAGGAGAACTAATGAAAATGAGAGGAAATGAAGAGTTTTCAAAGGAAAAGTTTGAAATAGCTGTTATTTATTACACCAGAGCCATTGAATATAGGTAAGAGCAAAGTAGAAAAAATAAAATCCTTATTATGTGGCAGATCAGGCTAAACTCTTAGGAGAAGTAGAAGCAGATGGATTATAGAATCTCTTCATTTGCCATGCAGAGTAGGTTTCCTCCTCTGTAAGTGTTAGGAGCAGTGCTGGTAGCCTGGTTACATGAACCAGTCAGGTATCTGGCATATTATGTTATTTTCCACATTTTACTTGTAGACAGTTCCTACAGTTAGTGAATGGTGATAATGAGATTTAAACATCATGCTGATGATACCAATATTGTAACATGCACACCAGGCAAGACTATGAGTCTTCTCCACTCTGCCCTGTTTCCCACAGACTTCTCTACAGAAGTCTGACGTCTGTCAGATGAGAGAAGAAGGCATCTGTCTTCTTTCTTTTTCTGTCAACTGTTCCTTTCATACTATTAACTGATTATGAGGAGGGTGTTCCCCATGTTGGAGGTGTTATCGTTGGCGGAAGCTCTGCTTTCGTAGGGAACTTTTTAGGGAAGTTGTTGTAGTTGTTGAGAGGATGGGTATATGTACTCTGTCCACACCTCTCTCAGATGCTCCATCTACTTTCAGCCTCCTTTCAGGCGTTTATTATACTGCTTGTCTGAGCTGGGTGCTCTATAGACTGCCCCCTTTCCTACCTTCTTCATGGGGATTGAGGGAATCCAGTTGGATATCACACCTAAAGCATACCACTCCCTACTCTGTTAAGGAAGGAATAGGTTTTTACCACCCAGAATCAGATAATGAAAATTAATATAATTTGAAAAATATCTGCCTGTTACTACTGATGTATTTGCAAGTTTCTTTTGTCTTTGTCAAAGTACCCAGCTTGACTTACATAAGTGCTCATGTCTTGAACAGTTAAATACTTCGTAGTTGATTAGCTTTTTAATAACAATTCTCACAGTAGTACTATGAACTAGATACATTAGTAATTACCCTTTGAACAATGGCTGAGAATGTCAAAAACCTGAATTTCAGTCAGTAACACTCTAAATCCTTAATTTTTCTGCTTTGTCACGTAGTTGTAAAGTTTTAAAATTTTAAAAAATATCTTTCAAAGTGATTTGTTTGTTTCAGATATAATGTGTTTTACTGACTAAATGTTACTTCTTTTTAAGACCTGAAAACCATCTTCTTTATGGTAACCGAGCTCTCTGTTTTCTTCGTATGGGGCAGTTTAGGTAAGTTGGTTAATTGCTAATTACTGAATTTTATGCCTAATACTTATTTTAGGAAAACATTTATCTGTCTTGCAGGTATGTAAGAAAACCCCTGAATAGTTTTTTGAAGAAGTTAAATGGGTAAAAAAGGTTTCATTTATGACTGCAGCAGAATGCGATCATATGTCATACATTATTTTAAATACTTGATGTGTTATTTAAGTCTCACAGTACCTTTAATAGGCATATTATGTTATTTTCCACATTTTACTTGTAGACAGTTCCTACAGTTAGTGAATGGTGATAATGAGATTTAAACATATCATGCTGATGATACCAATATTGTAACATCTATAAAAATTCTGTCCTTTTCCTCTATCTAACCTGCATAGTGTACTTTTGCTCTTTATTTTGTCTTATATAAAATTAGGTAAATATCTTCATAAGTGAAAGAATGCATAGAAAATAAATGGTATTAATGGAATAGAATCATAATTTAGTTCCTTATGTTGAATTTGAACTTTGCTTTTATTTATGAGTTGAGAAAGACTGAAAAAAAATACTGTGATTTTATTGCCCTTCATTTAAAAAACTTTAGTATATAAATTGTGTTAATATTAAACAATATAGATCGTTGTATTCAATTATGCCTTAATGTAAGAGAATGGGTCCAAAACTACATCTTTGCTAAGAGAAATACTCAGAACACATCAAGCTAGAAAACCAAGTTAGAACTTGGGACCCCCAGAACAAGGCTGCCTGGCCTGAGGTCTTGTGTAGATACCAGTTAAAGCTCATTTTTGCCTTGATTTTCTGTTGCCTAAAATAAAGAAGGAAAACTTGAAAAGTCATGAAATTCTCATTATTCGTAAAGAAACATTTAAAGCAATTGCTTGGTTGAAGGTGGTTCCTCATGATTAACTTAGAAATTACTTATGTGGGTCAGTAATAATGTTAATTAAGCGATAGAGAAAAATTCTAGGAATGATAGGAAAAACTGAAGACTGCCGTTTGGGGTTTCACCATAGGTTTCTTTGTGAAGTCATGAAAGCTCAGAGAATCTGCACTAGCTGTTTCTTCGTGCAAACACTTTTACTTGGGCATGTGGGGAGAGTGGGAGTGGGGAAAGGTGTAGTATCTTCCAAGTGTGTAGCTTTTAAAAAGTAACATTTATTGTGTTTCTCTTTTATTGTAAACAGAATACATTCTCATGGTAGAAAATTTGGAAAATACAAGAGTTTAAAAAGAAGAAAATAAATATCACCAGTAATCCAACCACCTTGGAGAATACCGCTGTATTAACGTTATGCAGCTGTTAGATGGCTTAAGCCGTGGATAATCCGAGGCTATCTAGACTAGAGGAATGGATGGGCTTGACACAGTCTTCCATCAATACCACTGTTCTCAACTGATTCTGACAAGAAATGAGCTACAAATGTCTAGGTTATCGTTTCTGGCTAGGTCCAGAGTTAACAGATAATCTGTACTGCTTGAAGGTGAATTTGTGTGCTTTCAAGATCAGATAAATAGGTTTATGACCTGACTAGCCTCTTGTGAAAACTGAAATCTAACTGTAATCTTGGCAGGCAGAGGGACATCTATTCTCCAGCTCTGAAAGCTGAGAGATAAACCAGGGTCATTCTGCTTTTATGAGTATTTGAAAGATAGACACGTGAGGAGGAGTTTCCTGAACCCCTGCTACAACAACAGGTGGCAGTAGAAACACAGCCTCCAGATAGCATGAGGTGAAAGCCAAGCATAGAGCAGCCTACCTATCCATGTACCTCGCTCACGTCCCAGCTTGTAGTCGAATACAAATGGTAATGGGCAGGTTGGTGTGCAGGAGAGCCACTGTTCTCACCAGGCAGTCACCAGCATATGTCTGACACTCCTTTAGCATGCAGAACTATGCTGCACTGCGTTCCCTGTTGCCCCCTGCCTTCTCACACACTGCTCATGTGATTTTGCTCGGTAATTCAGGAATGAAGTTTCCAGGTCTTTACCTTCGATGCAGTGACTAGACGATATAACATCGGAGCATGCTGCCAGTGATTGACATGTGCCTGGATACAGGAGGACTCCTCGGAGAAGAACCTTTTAAAGCTGAATAACCAAGGTTGAGACGTTGTGAAATTCTCACATCACATGGAGGCCAGCTTAGACCTGTCAGGGGAATCTGGCCAAGCAGCTGCAGGGACAACAGGAGATAGAATATCTACCTTCTGAGCCTAGGAGACGCTGTCATCCCCAGTCATAAGGCCAGATTTCCTATGTGTTGTTATAAAAGCAGGTGTCAAACTACAAAAGAACTGAAAATGATTAAAGGCTTGAATGAATGCTAAATGCAAAAGTGATCACGAAATATTTTAATTCTAAAATATTAGAAAGTGAAAACACATTCCATTTTAAAATAACTTCCGCAAGATTATGCTCTAAAAAGGTAAAAATGCATCCATACTCATGACAGGCTCTGTCCTGAGTACTTTATGCATATTTATTCCTAAAAACCCTTACATCCTTGGGAGGCAGTTGCTGCTGTCTCTTTCAGATGAGAAAACTGAGGTAACAGTGAGGCCCAGCAGTGTCCAGGAGTGCTTAGGTGGGTGTGATGCAGCCAGAATCCGAGCCCAGGGGACCTGGGTGTGGCCTCTATTGCTAATCACCTTGGAAAGTACATGGGAATGTGAACGCCGGAAACATTTTAAAACAGATGATCCGAATAGTCACACATTTATGAGGACCTGCTTATCCTTACATAACATGCAGATTAAAAACTACAAGTTTCTCTTTCGTACTCATCAGATTGGCAAAAACTTAAAAACTTCGTAATACCAAGTGTTTGAGAGGATGTGGAACAAAGGAAACTTTCATACTCGGCTGGAGAAAGTATAAATTGGTACAGTCACTGTGGAGAGCAGTCTGACAAGGTGAAGATGTGCAAACTCTGCGTCCACATCTAGGGTCATCCCTTCCCAACTGTCAGACGTGTACTCAAGAAGACATGTACAAGCCTTCATTCTAGCATTGTTTGTAAGATTAAAAATGTGTACCAACATAAATGTCCATCAGGAGGGGATGGATAAGTGCATTGTGGTATATTCGTACAAAAATGTTTTAAACAGCACTTAAAATGAGTGCAATGTTGAGTGTCAAGCAAGTTGCAGAATGATTTGTACAGTGTGATGCCATTTACATACTGTTAAAAGATACACAAAACAATGTACATATTTATATTATTATGACGTATGAATTTCAAGTGTTCTTAAAATGTTTGGGCATGTTATAAACCAAATGAGTGGCTATCTCTGGGGAGAGAAGGAGGAGAAAGAGTTTTGAGATGGGAGAGGTAAAACACAGTGGACGTCAACTACAACAAATCTGCAAAAAGAGCCGGAGTAAATATGGCAAAATGTTAATTTCTTGCTAACTTGTTACATGACTGTTCTACATGTTAATATTATGTTCTCTGAATTGTGTGTACTTGAACTATTTGATAAAAAACAAAACAAGTATAATTTAAAACACACATAGAAAAAACACTGAAAACGTCAAGGTTAAAATGAGAAATGATCTTGAAAAGAGAGAAACTATAATATTATGACTAGTGGTGCAAGGAAGAAAGCCAAAGATGGAGAAGTATGGTCTGGAAACAGGCTTCATCCTGAAGTGCTCTGTGGTGGTTATAGTCTAAAATAAAAAGACTCACTGGAGACCTTCGAGAGGATGTGGGTGAGGCCAAGAGCCAACACGCACCCCTCTTGGGCTGGAGGTTGTGCTTGTGAGGTAGAGAGCTGGGCTTCATCTTCTCCCATGGAACCCTTGAGTCTGAGAGTGTGTTCCGTGGACCCCAGGACTCCTGGCTTGGATGAGAGTCTTCTTGGTCATGGCCTTCTAGAAGCACACTTTTAAACACGGTCGTAACCATAGGCCATTCATAGGATGACAGTTGCAATTGAAGTAACAAGAAAAATTTCAGTTTCATAAACAGGAAGATAATTAAGACATGTCTAATTTAGGTGCTTATAAAAACATGTAATGTATGGAGTAAATTTGCCCACTCTAAATGAGTTTTGTAGAACTCATTTGGGAAATTTAGAATTCTTCTGGGGGTATAATGAACATTTCTAAGGGGAAATGTAATTGGAGATGGGAACAGAGGATTCTAATTTGCTCTGAGAAATCTCTAGCCTTCTAATACTTATTTACCTATCTTGCATTGTTCCTTTCTATTAGACTCCAGATATGATTTGTAAAGCAGAGACTTTAAGTCTGTTGATCTGTTTTCTGAATTTCAGAAATCAAAGGTATAGCAATTTAACCATGATTCTGTGATAATTACTCCCTCCTGTGAGTGAGTGTGGCCAACAAACACACACACACACACACACACACACACACACACACACACACATGGAGGGGGGGCACAGGTTTAGGTTTAGTATGTACTGTTTGAATTATTCCTTTTGGTTTTCTCTTAATTGCATGGTCTCTTCTTATTTAGAAGCACTGAATTTGCTCTTGAAGAGAACATAATTGCCAGTCTTTTTGAGGGGGATAGGGTAAGGGGTGTACTCCCTGTTAAAAAGATGTAATTTTATTTTATATGTATGGATGTTTACTGCATTATTGTACCACATGCACATAGTGCCCATGGAGTCCAAAAGTGGTTATCAGATCTCTAGGAAATGGAGTCACAGACACTTGTGAGCTGCCTTGTGGGTTCTAGGAACTGAACCCAGGTCCTCTGGAAGAGCAGCATGCTTAATCACTGAGTTATCTCTCCAATCCCATACGCCCCCTTTTTTAAAAGAACAAAGAAGTACACGTGATACAATTTTGAACTGAAAAGATCCACTGACATTTCTTGTGTGGTCTTCGTTTCCTCCTCTCTTCAGATCCTGTGTGTTTACATTATACCTCATGTCTGTAGATGTGCTCATGTTGAACCAAGTGGATTGCCGTTTTATGAGTCAGAATATAGGCACTTTGAGATTCAGAGGGACACACCCTTTAAAACCAATGAGTAGAAAGCACGCGGCACAGCACATGCTGCTGTACAATTTGCTTTTTTATGTGCAAGTCTTACAACTTGCATAGCCCTGTGTATCAAGATCTTGTTTTTGTTCATGGCCAACATTTTATTGGCTATATACTCAAGTGATCATCAGATCGTATCAATATATGGTTTGAATAGGACACTTGAATTGGTCTGTAAATTAAAATTAGGATATAGATTATTTTCAATTAAGGTAATTAAATACAGGTTTTTAACAACTATTGGTTTAATTTTATTCAGTATTTAGGTACTAATGTATCTGTAGGATAAATTCATGATAAGCTTTTGTTCTGTTAGATGAAGGAACATGAAAAGTTTTAAATCTAGGTTCTTTGATTTAAAATATCCTGCTTCTGTTGATGGTTGTTAGTCACTGTGTATTTGACAATAGCTGAGTGAATTTTGTTCATAGTTTAATAGCAACATTAAGCTACTTGGGAAATAGTTAATTGCTTCTTTGTTAATTTAGTTGGACCTTGACAGTAATTACTTGATAATATTGGGGGGAAGATCCTTGATAGCCAGCAGAGTTCTTGTATACTCCACATAGATATACATGTTGTAGTTTGAGGATGTCAGTAAATAATGTCGTCTTCCATGCTCTGTCCAGAGTCTGTTAAGAGATAGTGCAGAGTGTAGGCTACCAGTGACCAAGTACCACCTGCATCATTTGGTACAGACACTGGGACTGGAGCCTTTAGTCTGATTGCTAAATGATTCATTACTGATTCACCCAGTCATAGGCAGAACCAGCCAGCCAGGGCCTGTGAACTTTAAGTCTGGAAGAAAAGATAATCTGACGTTCTCTGTATGTTTGAGGTTCCAGAATAAGAAATAAAAACAAAACAATTCAAATTATATGTAAAGTGTTAGATTGGAGCTTGTCTAGGCAAGTAAACATGCTTTTGTGATAACTATAGTAAGTTGGAACACTTAGGCCAGAGCACAGTTCTCAGTGGTTAATAGTTGACACTGCAGAACATGTTCCATTGTCACAGACTTATGTGCACGATGCCCATCCTACTCTCTTGACTGCAGTGGTCTGGATGAGCAGGGTTGCACCTGTCCTGCTCACATGTTGCAGTTACAGGATCTGGCCATGTGCTGGGAAATCTAGTGTAACTTACTCTCACAAATTGCCAGGTGGATTATTTATAATCTGTGTTGTTAGAACAACGGATAACACTGTTATGGTACCTCAATAATACCATTCAGCCGACTCAACAGCTAATACCAGGGTTCTAGTTATGGCTGATGACAGAAGTGACAAAGATAGGCATGGTCCCTGTGTTCTAGCCAGTGAGCCAGCAGGGTGAAGCCTGAAATTGGAAGTGGTATGTTATGTTCAAGAAACCGCTGGTGTGCCACATGACCTGAATTACAGAAGGGAGGTTAGGGTCTAGACTTCGAAGGTTGTGTTATGGCTGTTGGCTGTAAGGAGGGGTGGTAAGATGCCAAAAATTTCAAAAGACTTGAGTGTTATCCTTAAAAGCTCAGGCTGCGAGGATGCCAGCCTGGAGGAAGGTAGCTAGAGTAGGCATAGGACAGTGGGGGGTGTTGGGATATTTAGAGGTGATGTTAACAGAATGGCCCATGGTTTAATGCTGGGATATGACTAAAGAGACTGGTTTGTGTTCTTACCAGATTCTTAGATTTTGGACCCACTTGTTAGCAGTGGGAGCCATTGGAAAAGGAATAAATTTATAGGAGGTAGAATCTAACTTTCTCTATATAAAAAAGTAAATGACATGTTTGGGATAGATGTCCCAGAAGATTGAAGTTGGAGATACATGTGATATTGCTTAGGAAAGTAGGTTTCATCCTCCACTGGATATTGGAATCATTTGAGCTTTGAATCCCAGACATTTTGGTTTAACTGATAAAGGATAGAGTTTTCAGAGTGGACTTTTTTAAGCTTCCCCAGTAATAAATATTACTGTTCAGGAAAGATTAAAACAACCTTTCAGTCTTTCAGGTGAGAGCACAAGGTAAGAGAAAGAGGAGACAAATTGAACCTTGAATATCTGTCAGGGAAGAGTGACACCTGACCTGGAAACTATTTACAAGTGTCCAGAAAGGCAGGAAATAGTTGTATGGGAAGAGGTGAGAGAGGACAGGAGGGTCTAGCTGCCAAGATGTGTGAGACAGTTTGGATTTAGAAATACAGACTTCCTTCAGTATCCAGAGGAGCTGTCAGTAGAAGGCTTAGAGCAGGAGATGACTGGTGTGAGCTCAGAACTGTGAGCAACTTGACAGTGTCTGTAGACAACTTCTAAAAGTGCTTGGGGCAAGAGGGGCTGTTTTAGGACTATCAGATTGAACTGGCTTAAAATGGTGAAGGAACAGAATTCTCAGGCTCCAGAAGAAGGTGTCTCTGGGGTGTATGGTGGCCCTGCACTGTCATCTAAGGCCTTGGTTTTCAGCCTGAATGTCTTGGTCAGAAACCTGCCACCTCACCTCCATGGTGGCAGGGTGACTCCGTGATCTTTTCAAAAGTAGTACACATCCTAGGAAATATGTATATAACAAGGGAATAGACTGGATTTTCCAAAGTGGACAACTTGAAAACATCCCAATTACAGCAGCAGCCAAACAACCCCTGCTCGCTCTTCCAGTCACTGCCTACCTGTCTCCCAAGACCAGTCTGCCTGGAATTCCATTGGGTAGTTTTATTTTTCATGCCATGTAAAGTGAGTGGCTCTCAAAACTGATCTCGAGGTTTATGTTGTTGCGTAGACTTGCATTCACCTACTGCATGAATATACCATGTTTTATCCGTTGTATCATTGATGGAAATTTTGCTAAGTTTCTAGTATTTGGCTGTTAGTGGTATCAAATTCTTGTTGAGTGTACAATCAGGGACAGAGGTCGTGCTTGTGTTTTGCTACAGTTCATAAGTTTCTTGTGCGGTATCATTTCAGTCTACTGCAGAGCTATGAGAGTTTCAGTCATGTCCTCACTGACACTTAGTTTCATCTTAGACCCGCTGGGTATGGAGTAGTATAAGCAAGTATCTTCATATTCTGAGTGGCTTTCCCCCTCAGTACTTGTTCTTGTTTTCTTATCACCAAAAGCTGTTCATTTTAGGGATAATGAAATGATCCAGTAAGTAGAGGCACTTGCCACTAAGCTGGAAGATCCGGGTTTGATCCCCAGAATGCACATGGTAGGAGAGAACAGATCCCTAAGTTGTCTTCTGACCTCTACACTTGACCTCCCTTTTACAACATAGAATCATATACACACAGTTAATTTTAATATAATGCAATTTATCAGTTTTTCTTATGGTGAGCACTTGTTTTGTGTTCATAATCTTTATCTGCTTTAAGGCTACTAGTGTTTCTATGTTGCTTTTAAAAGTTTGACTCCTTCCTTCCTTCCTTCCTTCCTTCCTTCCTTCCTTCCTTCCTTCCTTCCTTCCTTCCAGATTAGCGTTGCTACGTAGATTTACAGGCTCCTGGGCTTGGCTTTGCAGTTGAGCCCGAGTCTGGCGTTTGTGTGAGTGTGTGAGTGTGTAAGTGGGTCAGCACCACTTATTAATTGCTATTACTCTTGTTATAGATTGGTTGGTGTAGACGCTCCTTCCTGTTCCTCCATCCTTCTCCGCTAACCTAATTGTCTTTAGGAGATTTTGTTCTTTTGGTTCTTCTTCTCTAATAGTTTGGTATATACCTTTTGTAGGTGTTAATGTCTGATGGCATAAGTTACCTCATTTTCTTCTTTAAAATTTTTTTTTGTAAGTACAATGCATTGATGCGTGTGACTTGGAGATGATGAACCAGTAAGTTTACACAAGACATTTAAACTAGAAAAACAAAAAACAGACAAAGTGAGTTGATAGAAGATAAAATACTGAAGCCAGTGAGAGGGAGAATGTGAGCTCACAGGAAAGAGTAGGATGTCTGAGCTAGTGCTTTCGGCATTTGAACATTTTTGGGTGGTGCTAGGTTTCTGCATGCATGTGGTGAGCACTTGTGAAAAAGGCTGTTAGAATTGTTACTGCAGATACATGCCAGCCCACAAACTAAGGTGTGGACCTTCTAGTGCCCGACAGTGTGACACTTTCTAACGTAGTATGTACCTCAACTCGCTACAGATGAGAAAGTGGGTCCAGAGCCAGTGACATCCTCCAGGCCCCAGGAGATGCTGCAGTCTAATTAGACTACTGGGGACTGGTTTTAGAGCAGTTGTTCTCACTCTGTGGGTCGTGACCCGTTTGGGGTGGTTGATGAACGTTTTTATAGATGGTCAGAAAACATTTACATTACAATTTATAACAGTAAAACTACAGATATGAGGTGGCAGTGAAGATAATTTTCTGGTTGGGGATCACAACAACATGAGGAAGATCGAACGAAAATCTCCGTTCTGGAGGCTGCGCTCTGTTCAGTGTAGCTGAACCAATCTGTTGTGTGAAAGGCTGGAGAGTTACATTGAGAATCAGTTTTGTTAAAAGACAGAAATAGTATATAAAATCAAATGAGTAATAGGTCAAATGTAGATATTGGAAAGCTATATAAGGAATACTCTAGAAACACTAAATGTAATTCCTGAGTAGTTGTGATGGGGTTCTGGGTAACTTTTCCCCTTTGTTTTACTTTTCTGCATTTTCTAACTTTACTATAGTGGACATTTGTTATATGGCTTAATTTTTTTTTAACTAGGCTATATTCATGTAAAATTCACAACATACAAGTAGATACATAACATATAGTACTTTTCCAGTAAAATCATGAAATTCTTAAATATTTTATTTCTTGTTTTTCTTTTTAGAAATGCACTTAGCGATGGAAAGAGGGCCATTGTTTTGAAGAACACCTGGCCAAAGGTAGGCTTCTTTATTATTCTACAGTGAGCAAGCCCTTGACCCTTACTGTTGTGTGAGAATCAGTGTGTGAGATAATGTATTTGTACATAAAAATGCTGGGTGACGACACACAGAACTCACAGATAGGAAATGGGTCCAAGAGTTTGTAGTCAGTTCAAGGACTTGCTGTGAGATGTAAAGATCATCCTGGCTAGTTAGACGTCTCAGGGCTAATGAACTAAAGCAGTAAGGGGCTGGAGGGGAGCAGGGAAGGAAGACAAGGGAAGTGGGGAAGAGGGAGACCACAGGAGAGACTTATTCGCCTCACTGCTGGAAAGTATGCAGAGCTCTTCCCAAGTGTTAATTTTACTTTAATTGAGGCATGTCCATCATGGTGTATATAAGCATTTCCTTTCACCCCCAACCCCAAAGGTTTCCTAAGTAACAGGGCACACAGTCAACCGCAGAAAAAGGTCTACCTTGTCATAGTTCACTGTGTCAAGCTTAAACCTTGTATATGTCAAGACATGAATGTGCTCAGGGGCTAGGGTGAGATCATTTGTTATATAGATCCCATATATTACTGATGAGATTTATATACTGAAAATGTAGAGTATTCTTAAAGCAAGTAGGCTAATAAAATGAATAAGTTTTCACAGAAAACTAATCCTGAATGACCAATAGAAATGAGAAAACATGGAGGTGAGTTAGTTCTCTGTTCCTGTGCCAGGTGACTCACAAGTACGTCTAACTCCAGCTCCAGAGGATCCAATACTCTCTTCTGGCCTCCCAGCCACCCACACAAACAAATACCCCCCCACATACACATACACAAACACACGAATATAAAAAAATTTAAATGTAAACAAATCTTTTTGAAAATGAGGAACTCCCTCTATTTGCAGTAAAGTTTTAGAGGATAAAAATAGAAGGAAAAAAAAAAACCCTGGATGGAACAGAATAGAGACCTCAGGATAACCCTAGCAAACAGAGTAGAGACCTCAGGATAGCCCCAGCAGTTACGGGGAGGTGATGGTGTTGAAGTTGTTTAGATCCTGAGTGCTGTAGTCTTTGGGTAGTAACAGGGATCACTGGTGGGAATGTGAATTGCTTAAAACTTACTTGGAAAGAAGTATGATGTACACACCCCAGAATACTGGATTCTGTATGTGTATGCCTTAGAAGATGACTTGATCCTTTGTGTAAGTACCCTAATAGTTACTTTTGTATGAATGCACCCTAGAAACCTTTTTGCACATCTACACCTGGTGAAATGTACAAAGGCAGTCACTGAAGCATTTTTTATTTTTCTTTTTTGGTTTTTATATTGATAGATTGATTGAGGTGTAACGGGCATTGGACCTCAAAGCTCACATGTTAACAAAGACCCTACCACTGAGCTCTCCCCTTAAAGCCTTCTCTTATCCTTTTTGAGACAGTGGTTTCACTAAGTTGCCCTGGATGCCCTTGAACTTATCATCTTCCCACCTTCTCCTGAGTCGCTGAGATGATTGGTCTCTGTCAACAGCCTGTCTTACCTCATTCTTCTTGCTTAATAGTCTAGTGATAAAGCAGTAGGTGGCTGTGATAGTTCTACTTGGTCAGAGTTATTGTGTGTGTTCCCCTCCCCCCCATGGCGTTCCCATCCTGAGCACACTCACCCTCCCACCTCACTCTTCGCCGTTCTTTCTCTGGTTCACGCTGTCGTCCCTCAGCCTACTCACTTTACTCACATCTGCAGGACCCAGTTCACTCTGTTGTTTTCCTTCCATCTTGAATGCTTTGCCTCAGCATTGGCTAGCTCTTTAATACTGGTCATTCTTCACTCAGTGTCCCCAAGTCCACTCTTCCTGTTTACATCAAAACACCAATCATGACTCGTAGTGTTTCCTATTTTCTTTTCTTCTTCCTTTTCCCCCTTTTGACCATGTAGCATTTTTTTTAAATACACCATGTGTCCAGTTAAGTAACATTCTAAGGCAGAGTGCCAGTGATTTACTCTAGAACTAAAGCTGCAGAGAGTAGACAGATTAGAATAGTCGAGAGCCTCAAGTGCACAGAGCCACAGTCACAGCTGACCCCAGTAACGTAAGCGTGTACACAGTAGTGAGGCTGGCTTCATGGATAAATTCCCAAATATTATGGATTTTAAAAAGAGTATTGAGGAGCTGGAGAGATGGCTCAGCGGTTAAGAGCACTGTCTGTTCTTCTATAGCTGAGTTCAATTTCCAAGACCACATGGTGGCTCACAACCATCTGTAATGGGGTTCAATGCCTACTTGGTGTGTCTGAAGACAGGGACAGTGTACTCATATACATAAAATAAATAAATATTTTTATAAAAAGGAGTATCGAGCAAAATGAATCAGTAAAAACAAGCATAACATAGGCCCAGAGGATATGTAACCTGTTGATAGATCTGTCTTTGCTTCTGAGTAGGAAAGGGAGAGAGAGTCAGCGAGCTACCCAGAAGGCTGTAGAGAATCTGAAACACACATAACATATTAAAACATGGTCCTCTCTGTATGCTACATTAGTCCCTATTTTCCTAAATCATAAATTTATTTATTTATTTATTTTAAATGGGGTTTTAGGGCAGGTGAGATGAACTTTCAGGTAAAGGCACTTTTCCTATAAGCATGATGACTTCAGTTTTTATTGTTGACAAAGAGAACTGACTGTTGAAAGTTGTCCTCTGGCTTCCATGTGTGCACTGTGTTATGTGTGGCACTGTGGCGCACGCACACGCACATGTCCACCCCCCACAGTAAGTGTTCCACACAGACAGATTGTTCAGGGCTGGATTCAGTACTAGCTGGTGCTGTGTGGGGATGCTCAGTGTCTGCTCTTTTCATAGTGATCACTCTCTTGCCTGAAAGGGAATTTTGTTGACCACTGAAACTTGTATTTTGCGAGTATTTAATAAGTATTTTGTAAAACAAGTGAGAGATAGAATTCTTAGTACTAAAACCCAGATCATGATATTAGTTGACTAAAGATCTCTTGTTATGTTTTAGGAGTATTAAAACTTCCTTCCTTCATTTATTTCTATGTATGTATGTATGTATGTATGTACATATGTACTTATGGTAACTTAGTTAAAACGTCTCTCTATAGGCAGCTTTTTCCTCTCCGGACTGCTGCCGTTCCTTCCTGTGTCCTATGCTGACTTTTAGGCCCTCTTCTCAGGAAGCTGGAGCAGGCTTAGACTTGCAATGCTCCTCCTCTATTTTCTACCGTTTTATTCTGTTGCCCACAGTCAGGTGTCCTTTCTAAGCCACAATTTCTTTTTGTCTCTGTTATTCCCTCTTAGCTAAAACTAAATTAGTGCCAAGACTCCTTGGCTTCTTGGTTTTAAAGACCTTTCCCATGCAGCAAGAGCCTTAAAACCAACAGTGTAGTCCAGGGAGCACAGTTATCTGTGTAGTTAACCTGAGGGGCGGCCTCAGTCCTGATGGCTTAGGTGCCTGCCTGCCTGCAGATTAATCAGAGCTTTCCCTAACTGCCTTGTCAGGGTAGAATACTAGAACTGATGGTTCCGCCATGACAATGGCCTCTAGTTGAAGGAAGGACAGATAGCAAACAGTGGGGAATTTCTACTTAATTCCGTAGACAGGCAGAATGTCAAGGAGAGAACACAACTGTAGTTATTGGTTTTGAGAAAGAGACACTTTTAATTTAACCTTAATTCAAAAAGATCTGAGAAAACTCTTGTAAGTCATTATGAGTTGAACTGAATTGTATAGGAGTTCTGGAAAAGGACTGGATAGAAGTGAGAATCGGGCAAAGCGGGGACAAGGGGAAACCATCAGTGAAAATATAGTCTGAGGTCTGTTGTTTCCTGTGCCAGCTGCATCCTACTCTCTTAAAGCAGTCGATCAACATCTAGAAGTAGGATTCTGACATTGTGGCATGCCTGAGGGATCTCAGATGTCAAGAATAGAGTATCCACCCTCGGGGACAAGGATTGTTTAGCAAGGTACAATAGGAATTAGTATCTCTAATCTAAGGCTAGATATTGTGGCTAAAACTTCTTGGAACTCATAGACAGGACCCCAGGACATAACACAAAATCTGCATACACACATGCCACATACACATGCCACTGACTTCCCTTAATAAAACTGAGGTTCTCTCATGGAACGCTTGGATTCTTGGTAAAACAAATGTTCTCGGTAAAATAAATTTTAAATAAGGAGATGTAGACCGGGTCATGACATCGGGTTCTTTGCTTTGCTCGTGTGATAAGCTACAGATTCTAGTGCAAGTTGCTGCCAAATCATCTTGTAGTAGATTTGTGCCTAAAATGGGAGATGGGCGTGTGGGTAGCTTGGACAGGCTGTAGTTGAGCCTTAGATTTCTAGAATAAAAAGTTAATACTTGGAGCCAGAAAGGATCTTTAGTTTTGTAACAGTTAGAACCCTTAACATTGGAGTAAAGAGTAAACGAAAGCAATGACTTTCACACTTTCATCTTATGGAAAGTGTTTAGAGATAAAGCATCAGCAGCTCAAAGGGAGGAGCCCTGCTCAGAGGTGGTCCAGCCGACTCCTCATCTGTTTCTGTGTCCTGGGATGTGGTGGCAAAATGGCATGCATCCTGGTGGCTCCTTCTAGGAACGTTCTGACTGCAGAACTGTAGTCCTGTAGGGGATTTCATGATTTAGAGATGTACTGCATTCAAACATTTTGAAAAAATTAAGTTGTTTACTTATAACTAATAACTGCTATACTTCATTTAATAAAATAATTATTTTGTTCCTTAATAGTAAACCTTAACAAAAGCTCGACTCTTTTCTGGGGTTTTAAAAGTCTCTTAAAATGGTTACTAGTTAATTATTAAAAAATTATTTGCTTATTTATAACTTTTAACAGTTCATTAGCCACTTTATTTTCTAGGATACTATATTTTAATTTATTTTTTTATCGATAGTCCTAAACTAATCCATTTCAACCAAAATATTTTTCCTTATCTATTTTAAGCATATTTTTTTGAGAAAAAAATTAAATTTATCTTTTTGGAACAGGGTCATTATCGTTATTGTGATGCTCTTTGTATGCTGGGGGAATATGACTGGGCCCTGCAAGCAAACATAAAAGCTCAAAAACTCTGTAAAAATGACCCTGAGGGAATGAAGGATCTAATTCAGCAGCATGTAAAGTTACAAAAACAAATAGAAGACCTACAAGGTATTTCACCTAAGATTCTTTTGGTTACAGTGGAATTCCCTTTAAGACTTCTGAGAATGGATTTCGTGGATTAAAAAGGACCGCACCAGGTCTCGGGTGGTTTGGACTTGTGCTCTGCTTGGTCAAGTCACTCAAGTGTTCTGTTTCTGTCTGTGTGCAGCTATGATAGTGTTATTTTCAACTAGGTAATTGAAAGTGATTTGGTAATTTGAAACTCAGTAGTCAAAGTTTTATTTGTTCTGTAGTGAAATACCCCTCTCTGCACTTTCTGATAACTTTTTAAAACAATTTTTTCCATTAATTTCCTACGAAAAGGCCCCCTAAGTGTTGCTTGATGTTTTTGCACCAACTTTACAACTAATTATGTAGCATGCTGAGCGTCTGTCATCTATCCATCCATCCATCCATCCATCCATCCATCCATCCATTAATCTATCTATCTCAGAATTTGGCTGTGACAGTCAGGAATTGGAAGTTCTCACTTAATAGTTACTCCTTCTGCCTGTTTTCTTTCCTTCCTCATTTTTCTTTCTCTGGTACTTAGAGTTTCTTATGACCCACTTCTAGCATGTAGATCTTTCTTGTTATTTTTTTCCTTTGGGTGTTTAGTGTCTGTATAGCTGAGTTGAGAAGTTCTATTTATTCTGCAACTGTTATCATCCAGCATCACGTGATTCTAAGATTGTGAGCTCCTTGCAGACAGGTACTGCCTGGTTCATGCTTACGTGTAGCTGTCTTCTTACCATTGATCACGTGTAAAGGGATATCTAATGAGATCGTGTAGCGGTTTGTTGACACCCTGAAATAAAAAGCATCTAGAATTGTAAAAGTACTGGGATTTGTTACTCAACTTTTAAACTTTATGTTTTCAACTATCAACTGAAAGAAATTTGAAAATCTTTTTCGAGTCTGTGCTTCCAGTCCATTGATCACTGTGTGTGTGGTTGGCTTTTGTAGGTCGGACATCAATTAAGAATCCAATTAAAGCTTTTTATGAAAGCAGGTGAGTTAATACCAGGTCAGTGGCTGCTACTTGGAAAGGCTTTGCCTCATGAATTTCAGGGTCTCTGTGCTTGTCAATTTAAGAGCTAATGGCGCTTTAACTGATGCTGGGATCAGACCCCGGCTGTGTGTGCTGGGCAGGTACTCTGTCTACCTCTGAGCTATGTACTTGGTTCCATAGTGGCAGCTTCTCGTTAGGGTGGAAAGGAGGCTTGCTTTGTTTTTGTTTTTGTTTCTTTAGCTTTTTGTTATGTTTGGTGTGTGTGTGCTTGTGTATGTGTGTGAGAGAGTATGTGTGTGTGCATGTGCATGGGTGTGAATGTTTGTGTAAGTTTGTGTGTGTGACTATAGGCACGTGTGTACATTTGTATTGGTGTCATAAAAGTGGGTGACTTGGGAGTTGGTTCATTATTTTACTATTTTCTTGGACCTTCTGAAAAAAGTATTACTAGTGTACACCTATGGGAAAGAGTAAACTGAGATTTTAAAGTTACCTGGCTTGAATGGGGACCAGTATGGCCATGAGGGTCCTAGCCAAGGAGTTGCTTGAATAGAACTTGTGCCTGGTGCCCTTCTCTGTCTTGGACACAGGACTTCCAGCTTCCCGATGTCTTTCAAACACTACAGATAGACTTGAGTGTGCTTATATGTAAAGATATAGTAGCCAGTGTTCTACATTTGATAATTTGACAGTTAAAATAGATTGGGGAGGGGAAAGAATGATCAAAATATACTGTTTGAAAATTTAAACATAAGCAGAACTATAATAAAAATTGAAACAGATAGTTTTTTCTGAGACTTTGTTTAGAGGCATTGGATATCAAAGCTAGTAAAATAGGAAGCTGTAGTTACTTTAGCATTAGAGTCAGAAACAGCTGTACTGAACCACTCTTTGTGTTAGGTTAACTTTAGGATGAAAGGCCCTCCTAGTGTAAAGAGTCTCCTAGTACTGTGAGTGTGTAAAGCCTGCCGTAGCAGTGGAAGTCTTTTCAGAATGTGATACTTGGCTTTCAAGAACGTGGAGCTGTGTGCTGCAGCCTGTCTGAAGAATCCCTGCAGCTGTGCGTCAGTGTAGGCATGACATGACGGCTCGTTGTTGTTTATCACCTCCAGGGCTTACATACCTAGAAACTCATCAGCACCTGCTTTTAGAACATCACTTAACTTTGTGGAAACAGAAAGAGGTTTCAGAAAAACTAAGTACAAAATGGCAAATGGTGGCAATCAGAATCAAAAGGTAAGCTTAGCTAAAAACTGATTATTTCCAGTATGAACAGGCTCACTGTTCACAGTGATGCTTTTGGTAGTAGATGTTCTGGTCATATGTGCCTTTTTTTCTATTGATATCAAGAAAATAATTCTCCCACATCAGGCAACCTGGCCATCTCATAAGCCTCATAAAGTTAATGTTTAAATTTCACAGGATTTACCCTGAAGTCACAGTTATTTGTCTTAAAAGTAATTTTCCAAATACTATTTTGCCACTTAGTTCTATCTGTATGTCCTCTGTTTCTGTCTCTCAGCCAGTCTCTTTGGGGACAAGTGACAGTATAGTCTAGTAACTGGGTCTCTACTGCTCTTCCTCAGTGATGTAGGTTTTCCTTATCTCTTGTCTGTGGGATAATGGTTACTTGGTGTTCTGCCAGCCCACCACCCCTCTGCTGCTGTTGTTGGGGTCCCAAGGTATTTCTGTCATTTTGTTGCCCTTGGCAGCCATGATTCCAGCCCTTAGCTAAGTGCTGTGTTCAGCAAGTGTCTTAGTTTAATGTTTTGGGTTTTTTCCAGGTATCATAAGGCCTCTAGCCTGACTCTGATCAGATGTCTCAGATATATGTGTCTGAGCTTTCTCAGACTTGTAGTATACAAAGCTGAATTTATTTTTGGCTTTCAGATTTGAGGAAGGAAATAAAGTGGGGGGGTTGATGTTGGGTGGGTGATAGGTAGAAAAGGAAATTTTTCTAAATCCTATATATATTCATTTTACAGATAATAAAGAAAATGTCCAGAAAGTTTCACTCTAGTTAGCTGGGGAAGCACATAGGCATCATTCAACAACCTCTGCATCAGGCACCGCGCCAAGTGCCAGAGGATTGTAGTTCTCGAATTTGCCGTTTCTCTTGGGTTCTCATTGTTAGTCATTATGTTTGCTTGTTTGTACAGTTAGAAGTCATAACCAGCCATGTTTTTTAGGTCTTGAGTGAATCCTATCATATTCTAGTTAAATTCTATGTGATTGCTGATTCTTTGGCTGTATTGACTTTAAAAACCTCACTAGTTTTATTTTCACGGGCAGGTGGCAGATGAGGATTTGAAGGGGGACGATTGTGACTGTCATCCTGAATTTCTGCCACCTCCAAGTGAGTAGTCTTTTACTCGTTGTTGCCACCCAGTCATCTGCCTGAAAGTTTATGCAAACTTCAGTTGGTTTTATTGTAGTTCTTCTACAAGGTGAAACTTTTAGTAATATTTAATACAAAAAATAGTAACAGTACTTTCAGTCACCTTTTCACCACTCCAGTGAAATACCTGATGCAGGTTAGTGGTGAGGTAAAAGACCTGTCTGTCTGCTCGAGATTCTGAAGGTTCATAAAGCAAGTGGACAGTGTTGGCTTAGTCGTGCTGAGAGCGGTAGATGGCGATGACATCAGAAGTGTGAGACCAGGAGGCACCAAGAGAAAATACAGGGTTGCAGCCCAGAGGTCCTCTAGGAGATTACTCACAGTGACAAAGGCTTTTCCTTGGGTCCCACTTTCTTAATACTTTCACGGCGTCCCCATCCTGCCACCCAGGGGACTTGGTGAAAGTTTCAGGAAAGCATGGAGGGAGCTGGTGGAAATGCTCAGCAGTCAGGAGCTCGTGTTGTTCTTGGGGAGCACTCAGATTTGGTTCCCTTCAGTTGCAGGGGACCACACCTTTCTCTGACCATGGTCAGATACTAGGCACTCAGATGCTGCACAGACATAGTATATTCATATACACAAAGTAAATGAATCTTTTTTTTATTTAAAAAGAACAGACAACATTGAGGGCTAGGAAGATTCTCCGTGGTATACACAGTCCCCTAGAGGGGCAGAACCAACGGAAAGAACAAATGCCACAGGGCTTACTATTCCAGTGAGTCTCACGACACATTCTGGATACCCAACATCTGTCTGCACACTGGAGAGGCTCAGAGCCCAGTAGCTGCTCAGTCCACAGGGCTGAGTGCCTCAGCTCTCCCTGTCTACAGCTGAAGGCCTGAGCCTCTGTCTTCTGTGGACCGTGGCTTGCTGAAGAAGCTGCGTTCTCGTGTTAGTGAACAGTACTCGTATTAGCAGCATTGGTGACAACAATGAGGTGCTAGAAGTTGCCAGCTTGGCAGGAAGCAAGCAGAAGAAACTGACAAACAGAAACAACAGCCTTTTTCCTTGGTTTGTTTTGTGTTGTTTTTGGCTGCCACAGGAAGGGGATGCCCACATTTAGAATGGTCTTCTCACTTTACATAATCTGATCAAGAAAGTCTTTTAAGAGTATCCCTAATGGCTTGTCCCCTAGTTGATTCCAAATCCAGTCAGGTTGACAGCCAGAGTCACCCGTTAGATTGGTAAGGTGGTTCTTGCACAAGCGTAAGGACCCCCGTCTGATCCCCAGTACCTGTAGGAAAGCCAGACATAGTGGCACATGCCTATGTTACTGTAACATGGGGTGGGGCGCAGAGGCATGTTCACTGGTTAGCCAGTTCAGCTGGGGCTGCAAGGTCCAGGTTTGGTGAGAGATTCCGTCTCAAATGGTGGTGGAACATGACTGAAGAAGACAACCAGAGTGGACTGCTGGCCTCCACACACACGGGAACCCACTAACAAGAAGAGCACATTAGATATTTATTTCAAATGAGTTCGGGCTTTTCATACTTTTAATAAGTTCAATTTTGTAAATCCAGTAAATATAATGTAAAGATAAGATGCATTGCTTGTCCTTCGAGCATTTGTCTCTCACTACTGAGAATTTTATTAGTGTCTCATCTAACTACAAGAGTCCTCTGTCAGTATTTCTTCCTCACAAAGTTTTAGTACCGTAGGAGTGGCTGTTGAGTTTTTCAGATATAGTCTCAGTTTGTAACCAAGGTTGGCCTCAACCTCTTACATGCTAGGGCTTGGTTCTTGAGCTATCTCACCAGGCTTTGATTTGTCTTTTCTACATAAAAGGTACTGTTTGTTTCCTCATATCAGAACATTTATCTGCTTTTGCCTCTGTTTAGGGATGATTTTACCTTGTTGAGAAAAGATGTTTGTTCATTTGGAGTGATATAACAAAAATTCTACAAACTGGGTAGTTTATTTCTGTACACAAGAAGCCCAATGTCCTGGTTCTAGCAGATTCAGTGTCTAATGAAGTGCTTTTCATCATCATAGATGACCATCTTCTTCTTGTGTGCTCTCACATGGTAAAAGGGGGAAGGCATCTATTCAGGGCATCCTGAGCTATAATGTCATCTGTTGTCTGATCAATACCTGGAAGGGTCAGCCTTCCAACACTAAGTTTTTAGCACTTGACTTGCACAGAGCAGGGCCTTCAGATCACTTTTAGATAACTTGACTTGGTTTAAGTGTGTGCATTAACTGAATGGGCTCATCTGTAGATGAGATGTGGGTATGCATGCATGTATATTTTGATCTCCCTTTGTATTATATGTAGATGAAAATCTTCCTAAAGCAGAATGTATACATCTCTGCTTTTTACAACTGAACCTGAGAACATACAGATTTTGTGATGGTTGAAAGGTTACTTCACACAACAGTTACTTACCTCAGACTTTCATGGTGTTCCTGTCAGTGTCAATCTCGACACGGGATTGTAGGCTTGCTGTTACTGACATCCCATCATTCCCTTTTCTTTCCCTTGTTGGTAGGTTTTTCTTTTCAGTGGTTGGGCTGACTTCTGCCATCCATTTGTCTTTCCTGCCCTCAGTTCTATCTTCTCTTGGGCTCCATTTCTATATATCTACTCACTTAGTGCTAGCAGTTTCCATCTGGTTAACATGGTAAACGCAGGGTTGGGGATTGAAGCTGTTGTCTTACCTAATGCAATCTAACAGTATGTGCAACACCTTTAAGGAGAACACTTTAAAAGTTGAAATAAGTTATTATTAGATAGCATGCATAAACAATTTAAATCTTGTCCATCCATCAGCATTTATATTCAGGGAAAGAACTTGAGGCCGCAGAATTACACTTTGATAGCTTTGCCCATGCCCACACAGCAGAAATCAAGTTCCCAGCACCCATAACCATTGGTAACTCCACTTCTGGGAATGTCAACATCATCTTCTGACAACCATTGGCACTAGGCACACACGGTGCACATGCCGGCAAAACACATATAAATAAAAATCTAAGTATCAAAGAAAGGAATCAAACCAGAATTCTGCTTTTCCAGAAGGTTTTTATGTTTGAAGACATCAAAGTTCTCTGTATCCGACATGTCTGTTTCCATCTCTCCACCTTCTATCACATACACTCTGTCCCTCTTGCCGTACTGTCTTCTATCACAGCTGTGAGAATGTCACTTTTCTGATCCCCCAAAGAAGTAATACCTTTCTTCTCCAGCCCCTAATATCTACCTTTGTAGCCCATTTCTGCACTCATGGAGCCCTTTGGATAGCATATCTACTTAGTGTTTCTGAAATGAATGCCAATCTTGGGTAGAATAGTTTTTCAAAATCCTGATTAAACTCAGGACCAAACAGCTTTTCCAGCTAATGTGATTTTTCTCCCTGATAGGATTTAGAGGGGAATTAATAAATATATCAGTGACAACCTAGTGTCCTTTTATTTTATTTTATTTTATTTTGGTAATGGTTTGCTTACTAAAGTTATTTGTGTTTCTTCCAGTCTAGTTGTAAACTGCCTGAGAACAGGACCTGTTCTTTTCTGTAGACCCAGAGAGTAACCATCCTAATTTTAATATATCCTTACAGCCCTCCACCGTCACCAGCTTGTCCTGACTTATTTAAAATGTTGTATTCACAGACACTGTAGCTTCTGTCTTACTCCAGTTTATGTGTGGTTTTCTTGCCGTCTAGTTATATACATGTTTATCACTGGTGGTCTTGGAGATTCTATGTACAGACAGGAACAAATACTTTTATGTTCACAGGTCAGCCTCCAAGACATAAAGGAAAACAAAAATCACGAAACAATGAATCAGAAAAGCCCAGGTTGGTTCTTCTCTAATTTTATAAGGAATTAATGGTGACTGCCTGGGATTTACGGTTACAGTTGGGGGGCGGGGTATGGCGGCTGCCTTGAATTTATGCTTACAATTCAGGGAGGAACCAGCATGTTGAATATTTCTGTTGATAAAATGGGGTGATTCCCTGTTTACTCAGTATTTGAAGTGACATCCATAAATGCACTCATACCCATTTGTGATCAGAACTGCTTTATTTTGACAGTGTTTTATAATGTTTTTTCCCCTTCAGTTCTAATTCACAAGTGACTTTACAAGTAGATTTGAAAAGTATTTTGGAGAAACAGTTTTCAAAATCTTCCAGAGCTGCACACCAGGTAAGAGAGAAGGCTCTTTCTGTAGAAAGAAAAATTGTTTCCCCTAGATTTAATAATAATACTAGCTTCAAATATATTTTAAGTATTTAATAAGATAGATAATTGCTTACAGTTTCATTTTGCCTACTGTAAAATCATTAGAGCCACCTCTTCTAAATGATTTAACATGAGTCAGATAAATGTCCTCTATAGACAAATCAAACTTTGTATACAAATTCTTTTAAGTTACATAGTGATTAAAAATAGGCAGTAAGTTGGATGTAAAGTGAACAAGTAATAATAATAATAGTAATAATAATAATAATGATAAAATTTTTAAATGACATTTTAAAGTGGCTAAGGCTGTTTTTTTCTCAGTATGTCAGTCAGTTAAAAATTGGTTATTTTAAATCTATATAGCAAATCTTATAAATGACCAAAAAAGTTTCTAATTGTTTTCATGCAAGGCAAGTTTAGAACTTCCAACAGACAAAACTGTTAGGATGTAGATCAGTACATTGAACTCAAAAGGAAAGATACATGTTAATCAGGACTGGAGTTAAAACTTGGAACAGCCAAGTTTGGCTTATAATTAAGGTTTGTTTCAGGTCAGGGTGACTGTTGTTAAAAAGCTGAGAGAAATTGCTTGATTGCTTGATCTCATGTGTCCTAATTGTTCTAGTCCCAACTACAAAACTCATCTGTGGAAGCGGTGGTCTTAGTATGTTATTAAAACTCCAAAATACAGTGGTGGGCCTGGAAAACTAAACAAGATCTGTTAAAATGAGCCACCTTTTCTTGTCATGGCCATGACCCCCATCAGCTGACACAGCACCCTTTAAAACTGTGTTGCTGAGAAATGAATTTCGTGATGCGGCGGGGGCATTTTAGTATTTACCTGTTGTTTATAAAATGTTATTGATCATCCCAGTGGGGCAGCTCAGTGTATAGAGAAGTGACTCCTTACAAGGTTTCCTTTAACCTCTCTCTATATTCCTGTAATGACAGTTGTGCCCACTTACATACAAAGTAAATAAACGTAATTCATTTTTTTGAGGAATTTCTTATTACTGATCAACTTACTGTCTTAAGTTCTAAAGTAACAAGATACAGGCTTGGACTCATGGATTTCCCCCACAGGATTTCGCTAACATCATGAAAATGTTAAGGAGCTTGATTCAGGATGGGTACACGGCCCTGCTCGAGCAGCGCTGCCGCAGCGCTGCCCAGGCCTTTACAGAGCTACTGAATGGTTTAGATCCTCAGAAGATAAAGGTAAGCTTGGCAGACTGTAACGTTTTATTTTTAGTAGTTTATATTTATTTTGTGTACATTGGTGTTATATGTATGTCTGTATGAAGGTGTCAGTTCCCTGGAACAGAACTTAGGCATTTGTGAGCTGCAGTGTGGATGCTGAGAATTGAACCTGCGTCCTCTGGTAGAGCATCCAGCACTCCTAACTGCTGAGTATCTCCTGCCTAGGACTGTAACTTCTTTAGTAACAGTAATGTATCTCAGATGGGTTTAACTTGTATAGCGTACCCTAGACCTGAGACTAGACCAGGTGACTCTGGTGTGGGAGGTAGTGTGGGCGCCCAGTTAGTGGGTGGTCCATGTGGGTGCTCAATCCCTGGCCATGGTTTAGGTCTCTTAGAACCCCTGACCTTTGCCAAGTTCAGGATTTGGACTCCGGTCAGTCTTCAGCAAGGTAAGAGCAGACACCTCAATCTTTCCCAGGCCCTATTACTTGGAAAAGACTGTAGCCTTCCTAGTCCGTTAACAGCTGTGCCCCACAACACTCTTAGACCCTGAATCTGTTCTGTCAGTGAGACGTCATTGTACGCCTGTTGTAGCTAGGGAGTTATTGTGGTGCTGAGTGGACGGGATTGTGTTCAGTTATTAACTAATGCACTCTTATTGACAGCAATTGAACCTGGCCATGATTAACTATGTATTAGTAGTCTATGGACTCGCTGTTTCTCTCCTTGGAATAGGACGACCTGAGGTAAGCTGTTAACAGAGAAACAACTGAAATATGATATTGAATGTGGGAGGTATTTTGAAATTGTTCTCTTATTTTGACTTGATTCTTTCCTGAAAGACTAAAATAGCTGAGTTTAACTTAGTTTTTTTTGGGGGGGGTGTTGTGGGCATTGAACAAGTTCTTTCTCTCTGCCTCGTTTGGTTTCAAGCTTGCTATCCTCCTCCTTCCTGCTTCTAAATACCAGCGTGAGTTGATGGATGGATTGTTTTAGAGTTAAGTTTGGTAGGGTGATGATTCATGGCTATAATCCCAGTACAGAAACAAAACCAGGAGAGTCCTAAGTTTGAGACCTGCCTGGACCAAGACCCGGTCTTCAAAGAAGAAAAGAACATTTTCTCTGCATTCCTAGTAGAAAAAAAGTTTTACTTGGCAATTTCTAGGAGTCTACATTTTACACACAGAAGTAGATTTCAAAAATGTAATGTCAAGGGAAAGGGCAAGTTGGAGCAAATCATCATTGTGAGTCTGTTGTTCTATTTCTGTAAACAGTGGTATATTACTAGTGGATATCTAAGAATGTAATCTGTAATAGTAGAAGTACCCTAGACCATCTCCAGATCACATAAAGTAACCATTGTGTACAGTGGATAGAAGGTAGAGTGAGTCTGGGGTTGTAGTGTACATCTTTGATCCCAGCACTTGGGAGCCAGAGAAAGGTGGATCACTGAGTTTGAGGACAGCCAGGGCTGTTACACAGAGAAACCCTGTCTTGGGAGAAAAAAACAAAACAAAGAAACCAAAAGAACATAGGATAGACCTCAGAAAGTTGTTAGTATTGTAGTGTGATGTTTTATTTGAAAAATCCAACATGAAAATGATCTTGCTGACTGGGCGATGGGTCCATGAGTGTGGGATTGCGTCTTGAGTTGAGCTTCCCATAAGTGCGTGTGCTATGTGAAGTGTGACTCCCTTGGCCTGTGTGACTTTGGCCTTCTGTGCTTCCCTTAGTTTCCATGGTTTGTAGTTTTATGTGAAGCTGAAATCCTTGCAAACATGTTCAGCCTTTTTTTTTTTTTTTGTTGACGTTGAAGAAAGAAATCAAGTTTTAATGAATCTCTTAATATGGGGCTGGAGAGATGGCTCATTGGTTAAGAGCACTGACTGCTCTTCCGGAGGTCCCGAGTTCAATTCCCAGCCACCCAATGGTGGCTCACAACCATCTGTGATGGGATCTGACGCCCTCTTCTGCTGTGTCTGAAGAGAGTGTCAGTTGTATTCACATATGTAAAATAAATAAATGAATCATTTAAAAAATTTATGTAAAAAAATTTATAAGTTGGTGGGTAACTTTATAATTTTATACATGGGTGTATTCATAGCTGTCCTTGTTTGCATGTGGCCTGAGGACTGTAGATGAGACATGCCTCGGAGATTGACCTCATGTATCAGTCCATGTAATATACCCTTCCTGCCAACCCGGACCCTAAGTTTCCCTAGTTACATAAAAGCTTAAATTACCACTTAGTTACAATCAAAATTCATGATTCATTTCCGCGGATTCATGATGCCTGAGGTCATTTTTTCTTGTTCTTAACACAACAGCAGGCTTGCCTCCCATTAATTCCTGTCTGATTCCACTAATACATAGTTGGGATCAAAACTTCAAAGTTGAAGGTGCCTCTCTGATTTTCTGTAAAAATGGTGAAACTGATGAAAAATTATATTAGAACTTGCACATTAAAAAGATTTTCACCAGACTAGCACATGTGCAATGTATTTTGTTTGTACCACACACACTTGTTCATATCTCCTCCTGGATCCCGCCTTGCAGAATAGGTCCCTGGGCCTGTGTGCAGCCTACCTTGGAAGCCTCCTTTGGAATAGGCCTCAGAACAGCACAGGCCCCATTTGTCCTCACTTTTTTTTCAGTCAGTGTGGTCATTGTTACTTTTCACAGCTATGAGTCTTTTTTATTTTTTAATGGAATATATCTGAAGCACAGAGATGCCCCTTGTTGAGAATTTAAGAATATTCTCTTAAGTTCTTTTAAGTTTTTTTCACGGAGCAGTGATGAACACACATGCTTTTCTCAAACTGTAAAGTGTCATGCCAAAGTCATTGGAACGGCAGTTCTTCCAGGGGAGCAGCACTTACTACATTATATGTTATGCCCTGTTTGTACCCAAATCAGCTGGTTTTACACCATTGTAAAACCATTTTCCCAGCTATTGTATAGAAAGCAGGCCTGTGCATGTTAGTATTGTTTATTGATCGGCAGTCTGTTTTCAGTAGGATTGCTTTTGGTATTTCCCTTGAATTTCCATCAGTGACACATACAAGTTGTAAGAAAATGAAAAAAAGAGGTAAAATTTGCAATAGAACTTTTTGATACATAGTTATTTTTCTAAGTATTAGATAAGAATCAACTTTAAGGTAGTCTGTTTCAGCCTTTCATGTAAGTGACTATTCTTCCTGCTTTTGAAGGAGCTGTCTGAAGCCGAAAACCAGTTTAAGAGGATTATCGAACACTATCCCAATGAGGGGCTTGACTGCTTGGCCTACTGTGGAATAGGAAAAGTATATTTGAAAAAAAACAGGTTAGTAGAAACCGTGGGAAGCACCAATTTGATGGTCTCTGTGATGATTAATTCATTTTATACAGGGAATTTCGGCCGGGCGTTGGTTGGGACATTATGCTTTGCATGCGTGTGCATACATGTAGGCGAGAGATAGATGTTTCCTCTCTTCTCCCACTATTATTTTGTTGTTGTTGAGATAAGCCTCCCTCAGTTTCTCAAGTGCTGTGATTTAAATGTGTGTACCATCACACTTGGCTAAAGATGTATGTATTCTATGTGTAAGGATGTTCTGCCTGCATGTGATTCAGTGCACCTCATGCGTGCAATGCCTGAGGAGACCAGAAGAGGGCGCCCAGAACCTCTGCAGCTGGAGTTTGTTGTGAGCTGCCACTTAGATGCTAGGAACTGAATGTGTTCCTCTGCAAGAGCAACAAAGGTTCTTAACCACTATACACACACACACACACACACACACACACACACACACACACACCCTCTCCTTTTTTTATATAGGTTCTTAGGGTCTCAATGTATAGTCCTAGAACTTGATATATATAAAAATCAGGCAGGATTTGAAATCAGAGATATACCTACCTCACAAGTGCTGGGATTAAAAGCATACATTGCCCTACCCAGCTTTACCGTATCTCTTTAATTAATTGTTATTGTGTGTTTGTGCAGACTGTGTGTTACAGAACCTCATGTGACCTCAGGGCACAACTTGTTACCCTCTGTGCATCCACACATTCACATGGGATGCAGGCGTAAGGCTCCAGTCACCAGGCTTTCTGTCAGGTGCCTTTATCCTCCGAGCCGTCAGTCTCTCGGCCTTCCACTTCAGTGTCTGAGGCAGAGTCTGCCCGTGAGCCTGGGCCTCGCTAGTTCAGCTGACCTGGACTGGCTGGTCAACCCCAGGGTCTGCAGACTCCCTTCACTCCTTTCCTTCTCTGTAACACTGGCGCTTCAGACTTGCACTGCTGTCCTGGATGTGTCCTGGGAATCTGATCTTGGGTCTTCCTGTTAGCGCAGCAGATCCTTTGCTGTGATGTCTGTCTGTCCAGATCCTGAGGTTGCTTTGCTGTCTTACGTGTGGTTTGTTTTCATAGTTGAGATTGCTTTAGGAGCTGCCTCCTCAAATTGCATAGGACATGAGGAACTCACATGTTCATAGACCATAAGTCAAGCTAAGAGCCTCGTCTCTAAACCTTTCTCGGTTGAAATACTTGCTCTAAGTTTTTTTTTGTTGTTGTTTTGGACGTGTTTCCTGCTTCTCAGTCTTGTCTTCCTAAATGGGTCATATGGCCAATAACATGTGTTAACATGGTATTGGCTTAGGATTTAAGACAAGTCTGTTTGGACCCTTGAATTATTTTATAGAAGAAAAATTCTTGATAATCGAATATCATTTATAATTAACCTTAAATATTTTTCTACTTTTTAGAAGAACTTTTATGATATTAGGTTCTCTAACATAATGTGTGCCTATACCTTCTTTGCAGATTTTTAAGACTAAAGAAAGTTCTTTTAGTTTCTAGTTACTATCTGATTGGGATCAGGGATGTACGGGATTCCAGGACAGAGATGTGCTTCACTTACATTTCTGTAACAAGTAGCAGTAATGTCTTAGTTACTTAAAAAGAAAATATATTACATTGGATATATTTATGTCTATTGACCTATCATATGTGATCTTTTCAGCAGTCTAGAGAGAGGTCTTGGTGAATTACTATGGAATAAAATATTATGCCACATCTTTAATATCTCCTTTCTTCCCAATTATGTCTTTAGATTTCTGGAAGCTCTTAATCATTTTGAAAAGGCAAAGACTTTAATTAATCGTCTCCCTGGAATTCTAACTTGGCCCACAAGTAATGTGATTATTGAAGAATCTAAGCCAGAAAAAGTCAAGGTAAGTTTATTTGTTGAAGTATTCCATTCTGTCTTGGGACTGGAGGACAGAGGTAGCCGCGCCCGCTCTATGCCTGCCGCTCTGGGTGCTCCTCGGTACCCTGGGTGCTCCTCGGTGCTAGTCTCCTGCCTGTTTCTTATTGTCAGATTTCCTTAAGGCAGTCCTGCAAGTAGTAGATCATGATCATTCCTGTTCACACATGAGGAGGATTAAGGGTGGGGGGGTCAGGTGATGAACACAAGGTTAAGAGCAAGGAAGCAACAGAGTGGGACACAGGGGAGCAGTGTGTATTGCTGTACCTAGGGGTCAGTATAGCCGTGGAGTTAAATTATTGCTGCTATAGTTTCATTACTGATACAGTCCTTAACTCTGAAAGCAGGAAATCCGTGTCATGTCGAGGACCATAAGTATTCATTACTGGATCCAGAAAGACTAAATCACACGTGCGTTTTGTGAGTGAGGGCATTACTTGTAGTCAGTGTTCAGGCGCATTTAGAACTTGATTGTGGGTGAGTCACAATTACCTTTTAAAACTCAATATGAAGATAATTAAGAAGTTGATAAGATTTTAAGAGACATTTCTGCCCAGAAACTATAAGTGACCAGTTAGCACACTATCTGTTTCAGGGAAATACAAATGAAAAACAGCAAAATTTTGTACCTGCTAGGCTGTATAACAAGGATATAAGAATAGCAGGACCTTGATACATTGCTGATTCTAATATAAAACAATGAATTTCCTGTATAGAAATAGCCTGACAATTCCTTAGGTAGTTAAATACAGTTACTGGATGATATAGCTGTTTTATACCTCAATATGTACAACAGAAAGCATGTTCTCAATAGAACGTGATGTCTGAATAGCCTTACCACCATAGTCTATGATAGCTTGATGAGAGTGTGATCTGGAGCCGTGGCCCACTGGGGAAGAATATTTGTTGCCTTTGGAAGATCCAGGTTCGATTCTCAGCCCCCACATGGTAGTTTACAACCATCCTTAGCTCCAGTTCCTGAAACCTGATGATCTCTTCTGAGCTGTGTGGCACCAGGCACACACGTGGTGTATGTACAGTCATGGGGTGATTTAAACAGAATCAGCTCTGCAGACATGACATGGATGTCATGGGGCTTCAGAGGAAGGGGAAATGGGGCTCAGAGCACAGACTCCGAGTGTTGATTCTGATGCTGTGTAGAGGGCTGCCCTGAGGGCACTCTGCCTTCCCTAAGTCCTCTCAGTCTTAAAGGAGATTGGATGCTGAAGATAGCTCCCCCAAACCTGTATTGCCTTTTTTAAAGAAAAAACTTAACAAAAATGTACGGTTTGTTCTTAGGCTGTCCATGTGTGAGGGCAGGAGGTTCTTGAAGTCACAGGCAGTTTGTTGGTACATTAGTGTTGGGCCCGTATTTATCATTTTATTTTGTTATAGATGATGTTAGAGAAGTTTGTTGAAGAATGCAAGTTTCCCCCCGTGCCAGATGCTGTTTGTTGCTATAAGAAGTGCCGTGGATATTCTAAAATTCAGATTTACCTAACTGATCCAGACTTCAAGGTACATAATGAATATGCTACTTTCCAAAAGTATCTCAAAATGAAACCAGAATTGGTTTTCCGCTTGGGGGGAGGCTTGCAGGTTCTCCTGCATGGCAGCACTTTCCGTCCCCTTTCCTCCCATTCCCTGTAGCTCTTTGTTGCCATACATGGAAGCCAGAGGAACCGAAGCAAATGAAT
Source organism: Tokudaia tokunoshimensis (assembly GCA_036184795.1). Lineage (NCBI taxonomy): Eukaryota > Metazoa > Chordata > Mammalia > Rodentia > Muridae > Tokudaia > Tokudaia tokunoshimensis. Next base: position 81,356,019 of record BTHU01000015.1, read on the forward strand.
TGTTTGGTGACCTGAGAAAGCTGGATAGCTGGCTCCATTTTCTCCTCTAGCCACTGAAACATAGGAAACAAAATGATTGTTTCCTCTGATTTGTTACATTTTAAATATGTTGTAAAATTTCAGTATGAGAATTTAAAGGTCATTGAAGCCTGAATTATCCTGTAGGGCAAATCTGTAATGTAACTGAATGTTTTATTAGTTTACTAAAGAACATAGTAGCAAGGGCCGGAGTGATGGCTTAGTGGATAAGAGCACTGACTGCTCTTCCAGAGATCCTTAGTTCAATTCCCAGCACCCACGGAGTGATTTACAATCAACCATTAAGGGATCTGATGCCCTCTCCTGGTGTGTCTGAAGAGATCAACAGTGTACTCGCATACATAAATAAATAAATCAAAAAAGGAGGAGGTAGTCACTGTAGGTCAGACGGAATGATGCTTATCCAGCATTTGGTATATTAGGAAGGACAGCCACCTTCCTACTGTAAAAGTGAAAATCAAGTTCTCACAGCACAGCCAGTCATTTGGGGAGTAGAAGTGTATCACGCCATATGGCAGTATTATGTCTTGTTATATCTCTTGGTGAATATAAGATTTCTAGTTATTTCAGTGAATGTTACTGTGAATGTATTGGTATAGACAATTTTTAAGTGTATATTTTTTTTTTGAACCCCAGGGTTTTATACGAATTAGCTGTTGCCAATACTGTAAAGTAGAATTTCACATGAACTGCTGGAAAAAGTTAAAAACAACAACTTTTAATGATAAAATTGACAAGGTAAGGCATAAGGTCAGATTTTGGCATTACACTTGTATACTGATAATTTCTCTCTGAAAAACATTTTTAAAAAGTCTTTAGGAAGTATGTGTATTTCCTCCCTGGCATTGTACCCAGAATTAGTAGGTTTTACAGAGCAGTAATAACAAGGCAGGAAAGCAGGGTGTTTACATTCCCTGTGACTGTAAAGGCAGTTACTTAGCGTCTGCATTTTGACCATTGTGATCAAAGGCAGATGTCCCAGTGCTTGATGACCTCATCCATGTCTCAAGGTACATTCTACAGTATAAGCTCTGAAGACTGTCCAGTTAGCACCAGACAGATTTCATGAACGAAGTCCCAACGTTTAAAACATATACCGTTCCTCATGTGGGGGTGCTTACAGTTATTGAGAACACTTGAAAGAAGGCATAGTTCTTTGGTCTGATTGCATTAATAAATTATACATCTGGTCTGTATAATCTGTGGACTTAAGGGAATCTTTTCAAATCTCTGTTTTGGAGGAAAGGAGATTGTTATAACTTAGCGATCAGGTGAAACAGTTTCTGTGTAACTGGAAGGATGCCGTGACCCAGAGGCCGCCATGGAGTCTAAATGCCCTCCACCGCACGTCCCTCACTGTGTCTTGCAATGAGAAATTTAATCTCTGGATTGTGTGCTTTGAAGTTTTCAGTTGTTGATCAGGGTTGAGCGATGACAGCTCTCTTCTGTGCCACTCTCTCTGTTTCTGAAAGCAAGTTAACTGGCCTTTTCTGGAGTATGTTCCTGTCTCAGAAGGGAGGTGCAGCGGCCAGTCCCTGAAGGGACAGAGCTGCTGCTTACACATGGTTCCCGTCATGTGAGCTCACTTTGCTTTCACAAAGCAAGTCACACTCAGAATGTATATTCTTTGTATGAGAACTTTAGGGCTTACTGAAAGGAGGCTATATCATATTTTAACAACTCTTTGTGGATAGAATGGTGTGCATGTATATGTTTATCTACTGTAAACATAATCTTTTTCTTTTAAATCAAAAAGGATTTTCTACAAGGAATTTGTCTCACCCCTGACTGTGAGGGAATCATTTCTAAGATCATCATCTTTAGCAGTGGAGGTCAAGTTAAATGTGAAGTAAGTATCTACTAAAGGTTGCTTCATAAAACTGCTAAGACACGGCTTAAGTATGTGGACTTAGGTTGTGTGGATCCTGTCTTTGAGAATGGGGGGATGTTACGGTGTGCATTGCAGTGAGGATTTCACAGTCAGTGATACTGGGAGGAGCAGTTTACATTCTAGTTATATTGGTTTTGCTCTTCGATTTAAGGTCATCAGACTTTTTTTTTAAGGTTTATTTATTATTATATGTAAGTTATACTGTTGCTGTCTTCAGACACACCAGAAGAGGGCATCAGATCTCATTACAGATGGTTGTGAGCCACCATGTGGTTGCTGGGATTTGAACTCAGGACCTTCAGGAGAGCAGTCAGTGCTCTTAACGCTGAGCCATCTCTCCAGCCTCAGCCATCAGACTTTTGGGTATTGGTGGGGATGTGGGCTTTTTGAACTTTCCAGCCTGGGGGTAGCAGCAATGAGTAGCTGTAATAATACATAGAGCATATTGGGTTTTCTTCTTGTTTGTAAGTTCTTAAAACTTCTTCCTAAAGTGTCTCCTGTCCTGTTCCTCTTTTCAGTAAATTACTTTGTTAAAGTTTCCTGGGCTTCTGTGTAGGTGAGAGCCTCTCCACAGTTCTGTCAGTTAGCATTGGCGGTGTGTGCTTCTGAAATGATTATTACCTATGCTTTTGTGTTTTGTATCATGGAAGGATGAGAAAAATCTTAGATGTCTTTGTTTTCTTTTAAGTTTGAACACAAGGTCGTAAAAGAAAAAGTTCCTTCAAGGCCTGTTCTGAAACAGAAATGTTCTAGGTAAGACTTTTAACATCAAACATTAGTTTTATGGTATCTTGTAGAATATAATTATAGTAAATGTAAGTTTCTAAATTGTGCTGTTTTTTTAAAATGCGTACAAAACAAGTATTTGAAAATGATTTTATGTATTCTTAAAACTACTCATTTAGTGATTGATGCTTGAAATTAAAGACATTTCATGTTGTGATGTTATGTTTGATAAACAGATTTGGCACTTGGGTAGGAATGGTCTCTTTTATTCTTGGACGTTTTACCTTTAATTCCAAAGCTTTTTTTTTTTTTTATCTTTTCAGCAAACATTTTGAACCAATAACTAGTTCTAACCTTGGAATTCTCAATATATTATCAAAATCTATGCATCTTTGTTCAGTCCAAATAATTCCAATCCTTTTTTCTTTTTCTTTCTGGTCCTGCTTCTTTTCACTCGAAAGAGTGATTCTTCTTTCTCTTAGTATCATTTGTGACCAAGAGAAAGCAAAAGAAAAGGTGAACAGAGTTACTTGCTGGAATATTTTTCACAATAAGCAACGTCAACCAGATCTCCTAGGAGACCTGGCTCTGTGTTTAGAAGTTAAGCATGTGGCCGTGCGACTCTTCCTTTCCCGTTGACTGTGCTATAATCTGTATACCTGGACTTGGTGTCTGTATGGTTTTTAAGGATGGCACCCTTAGATGTCACTTGATAATCGAGGTGCTGTTCTCATGAAAAAAGTTCCTTATTTTGACTGAATTGATGTTATAGATCAATACATTTTGGTTTGAACAGAATTATAGAACAGATTGTGATTATTGAAAAGTGTCTTAACTTATTTGGAGAATATTTCTATACTAGACAAAGAAAACAGTGTATTGAGCTTATTAACACAAAGATAAATTTTCACTAATTGTAACTGTCTATCAGCCTAGAGAAGTTAAGACTGAAAGAAGACAAAAAGTTGAAGAGAAAGATCCAAAAACAAGAGGCAAAAAAGTTAGCACAAGAAAGAATGGAAGAGGACTTAAGAGAAAGCAGTCTACCTAAAAATGAGGAGCCAGAAGGTATTTGAAAGTGCAGATCGTGAAAACAGTATATACCTGTTTTAACGTACAAATATGTTTATTCATTTTAGATGGCTTCATACTAGTTTATACTGAATCAAATATCACTTGTAGTTATTATTTGAATACCTATAAACCAGATTTTTGTCAACAGTCTTACTACTGCCTCCTACTAACCTGAATGTGGTTAATCCTAGCACGCAGGAAGCTAAGGCAGGAGGTTGCCATGACTTTGAAGTTATCTTGGAATACATAGCAAGGCTCTCTGTCCCAAAAAGGTAAAACCTAAAACCATATACAGCCTTCTGTTATTCCAAGACAACTAGGTTGGCATGGAGAACTCTTACTCTAATGCAAAACCCCTGGCAGCTTGCTTTAGGCAAACCTCTTCTCCAGTGATGGCGGCTTACCTGACAGGGCACTGTAAGTTGTGATACTGGATCTGTGTTCCAGTGCTCTGAACGAGCATTGAAATGATATGGAATAGTGGGAAGCGACATTGAGTTCTGACAGTCAGTTTATTAAAAGTCAGAATTTGTCCTGTGAACATGCCAGTGTAGCTCACATTTATTTTATTTTCAGCTTTGGGGTGAGATAACGTTTGCCCCTTTTCTATTGAATGTCCCTCAGATGAAATAGTTCCCATTTGCTGTTCAGTTGTTTCCCTCTGCCTAGTGTTTGAGAAATGTCTCAAGTAAATCAAAATACTTTCATACTGAATTATTATTCAGTGTTATCTTTGCATGCTTCCAAAGTAAGAATATTGCACCTGAGGTTGGTGAGGCTAGGGAAAAATATTTGGGAGAAGAAAGCTTATTTTAGAGAAAAAAAAGGTTTTAAATGCTTATATAAGTGATCTGAAAGAAAGATCTTAAAGTACTTGCTCTGGGGTTTGGGGTGTGGATTGAATCCATGGACCTGGCCAGTGCAGTGAGTGGAGCTGGCCCAGCTCTCCCACTTGTCTTTGGAGGCCTTTCTCTCAGTTGGCCAGGTCGACCCTTGTAACCAGAGTGGGCCTCAAACTTGTGATCTTCCTGCCTCAGCCTCACAAATAGCTTTTTTCTCAATTCTTGGCTTAATTTGAACTTTTTTCAAGGTAACTGTTAAATGTGCATATCCCAAATTTTAAATTTCCTGAGTGGTTTGTATAAGTCAAACCAGAGTCAGATAGCTACTTGGCAGGGGAGATGCCGTGGTCACAAACATGGTGGTTTTCCTTGGCAAGGCTGACTCATTGCACTCTGCATGAAACTTGACTATATGATTTGTGGTAATGGGAACTGTGTTCACATTCTCCCCTGTAGAATATAAATATAATTTTTTAAAAAAGCAGCCAAGCCTTACATTACTGTGTATGCTACATTATCTCCTTCCAAGTTTGTATAATGGCAAATTAGTCCTATTTATCCTTTAACCTTCCTCCTTTTCCTTAGAAACTGTAGACAGTGCTCAGAGCTGTCAGTTTCTTGACGACAGAATTCTGCAGTGCATAAAGCAGAATGCCGACAAGATCAAATCCGTTGTGTTGAATACATCCAAGCTTCTCAAAGAGCTGCTCTCTTGGAAGGTTCTGAGCACGGAAGACTACACAACATGTTTTTCTAGCAAAAATTTTGTCCATGAAGCAGTGGACTATGTTATCGGTCACTTGATCCAAGAGAAGAACAGAGTAAAGACACGGATATTTCTGCATGTTTTGAGTGAGCTTAAAGAGTTAGACCCCAAGCTGGCTCCCTGGATCCAGAGACTGAATAGTTTTGGTATGTGCCTTTAAATTCTAAAGTGGTGATGTTTAGAAGGAAGGGCAAGTTCAGGCCTCTGGATCCTTTTTACTTTGCTGGTTTTTTATTTGTGATGTCTGATTTAAGACTATATTTTTGTATGGTTAAAGATACTCTCTTTCTCCCTACACAGGTTTTTTTTAGGCTACGCTAGAATAGGTTATAATTAGGTTACACTATGGATAGGTTTATAAAACACTTTCAAAAGGTGAAAACACAGGAAAGGTCAGTCTGTAAGAAGCTCAGACCTAACTGCGCTGAGCTACCTGTGTGTGTAAACTAAATCAGAAGTAGTGTACACTTGTGCTGTCTGCTGTCAGTACATTGACGGCCAGTGGTTGTGCTAGGAAACAAAACTGGATAATCTGGATTCTGTGGTAACTTTAAAAGGACCAGTAGGTGAGGCTAGTGGTCAAGTACCCTGGGGGATTGTACTTGGCTGTTACTAACGGCAGGATTATACAACTGCTTTTGTTCTGTTCTGATTTTGCTGATTTGACTGGGAGAAGGAAAGATTAAGAAAACTTCTTACATGCAAGCTTTGGAGATGCCCCGGTTTTGTGACACTGGGTGAGAGTTGGTTCCCCTGGCACTTACGAGGCTGTATTATGATGATAACTGGAATGGCAGCTGGCCTGGAATTGTGCCTCAGTTAGCAGCTATTGATAAAGACTAGGAGGGAAAGCCACAGAAGAGGAATAGCGCCTTTCCAATCAGCCCAGAGTTGACAGTTAGAGAGCTAAACACCTGGGTCTGCATAGGTCTTCATTGGGTTTTGGACTTGAAAAATTACTCGTAAATTACAAGATTGTCTATCAGATGAACGAGTTAAAAAGTTACTGCTTAGGGTTTTTGCTATAGAGGATAGACTCGTTGAGAAGTAGGCTCACTGAGTTGTGCTGTAGGGGCTAGAGGACCCAGCACTGTCTGTAGTAGTAAATGCATCATTTGATGCCTGTAGCTCCTCACTAGCGGGGTGGTTTAGGTCCTTCTGATGTAATTCTTGCTCGTTCTGAAGACAGTAAGTATGTATGCGCACTGCCTAAATATAAAATGAGCTTAGGCTTTTATTCTAACCTGAATTAAAATACATTTATTTAATAAAGGAAATAATTTTCCAACTCATGGGGTTTTACTTCCTTCTCACAAAATCCTGTATAGTGGAATCACTTGTGTGTGTATTTAATTTAGAAGCCAGTGTATTTGATCAGTATACAAGAGAAGGAGAAAGAAACAGATTTGCAAGAGAGAGAAAATTAACATTAGAAACTTACCACTGTTTGCTTACCCTTGTGGAGCACATGATGTGGACAGGATCACCTAAGGAACGTGAGTGCATCTCTTCATCGGCAGGTCTCTTAAACTTTATCAGAGGTGTAGTTTATGTTGTTATGGATTCTTGTGTTTGAAGATGCCGTTTTCTCATACCATGTGACTTCTACAAGCTAAGTATTTTGTCTGGAGGAATCAGCCATTCAGGAGTGATCTCTTGCTGAGTTGACACCTAGGGTGCTTGTGAGGCATGATGGGAAGGCAAGCCATTTTGATTAGCACTTTGGAGGTTATCAGTAGGGAGTAAGACTTCCTGTCACGACCTGGGTATGTGGGGTAGCACCACCCTGGGAAGATTAGAAACAACTCTTGTAGATGCTTGAGGAGGAGTCTGTCTAGCATAGTTCTTTTCAAGGCCTGTGGAAGATTTATGTATTACCGATGTCTTGCTGGTAAGGAATGCATAAAGGAAAACATTTTAAAATCTTGGCAATTCAATCAGAAACAAAAGTCAAGAATTAGTGGAAAATAATGTTATGTTTTTAAGAGAATTTAGTGTCATTTTAATAATAGAACCCTTAGAATTATTGTAACTGTCACCTCAATGTTAAATCTTGTTTATGAAATGCACTATATTTTTAACTAATGTATTACTTAAGTTTTTTCACTGAAAATATAAGTAGACTATTATTTCCAAAAGATGTGATGGTTGGAGGTTTTGCTGAAGTGAACACTTTGGCTCCTGTGATTTGGGCTTTGCTCTGTTGCAGGCTTAGATGCCACAGGACCCTTCCTCACTCGGTATGGAGCGTCTCTCAAGGAGCTTGATTTTAACATTGTGGCTTTCCTCTGGAATGAGAAATACGGCCACAAACTGGGTTCTATAGAAGGAAAGCAGCTTGATTATTTCTGTGAGCCAGCATCAGTCATGGAAGCACGCTGTCTAATATGGCTGCTGGAAGAGCACAGGGACAAGTTTCCCGCCTTGCACAGTGCATTGGATGAGTTCTTTGATATAATGGGTATGTGAAGCAACATTAATTGTGTAGTATGTCTAATGTTACAGGTCAGGGAAAGCCTGTAAAGGACCTAGCATGACTCAAGATGTAATGTCACCTTGAGTAGTCGTGTTTTTATGTCTAACCGTTTGGGTGTTCTTGTGGCGGGGGTGGGAGGGGAGGATAGGATGGGCAGTGGTTGAGAGTCTTTTGATGAACGGAAATGCAGGAGATCAAGAATGAGGAGGACTTGAAAGACGAGTCCCAGTCTTTGATTCTTCCTCTGAGAGGAAATCGGAGGAACAGGGGTGGTCTGAGGGAGATGCAGATTCGGAATGCAGACGGACAGGTGTGTGTAGAGCTGAGAGAACAGGGTGGGAGGAAATGCCAGAGGTCAGATAGGACCGATTCAGTTAGCTCCTCTTGGATTTTCTTCACCATAATAGTGAACTGATTTGATCTGTGTGCTTCTGTTTTACGTCAGATCATCCTGTGCTAACTGCTTCATTCTCCCCTCTCTCTTAGCATCAGTCTGTGTACTGCTAGGCATGTCAAAGGCACACGAGGAGGTGGTTTAGTGCAGTTTAAGGAGCTTGCTTTTGTGTGGTTTTAGAAAAGGGTTCCCCTTGCAGCTTATGCTGTTTGTCTAGCCATCGTTTGTCTAGCTTATGCTGTTTGCCTGTTCAAGTCTAACCTACATGTCCTGCTTTCTTTAGAGCCTCCCTATCCCTCCTTAGGTTTCTTCCCAAGGACTTCATTAATCCTTCAGCTTCATTGCTGCTTTATTTCACTGCGGCAGCATTGAGTTTCATGAGTTGCAGGGATTTGGGGAGAGGGCAGTAGAACATGGCGTCGCCCGTTGGCACTGGGTCCTCTCTGTTACCACCTCCTTGCCGGGATGGCATTGAGAACACTGGCGTGGATTGGCTCTGGGTGCTTCTCTGTTGATTTCTCCTTTAGTCAGTTATTTAAACTGAATTGTCAGAGCCAGGAGGAGAAGGGCACAGGCTTTCTGACAGTCCTGGGTGGTCTCATAGGCTGCAGTATGCGATACAAAGCACAGGGAATGAAGTCGCCTCACAGACTCCCGTTCTTCCTGCAGATAGCCGATGCACCGTGCTGAGGAAGCAGGACAGCGATGAGATGCCGGTAAGTCCTGAACCCTTGGTGGGTTATGTCACACAGAGGTGCAGAGGGGAAGCCAGGCAGCGCTTACCTGCTTCACAGGTCACATGCTAGACTGAGACAGAAGCCTTATCATCGGAGGGACTGGAAATGTAGTTCAGTAGCTACAGGTACCCAGAGTGCATGAAGCCCTGAGTTGCATCCCTAGCAGTGCAAAACTGCACGGTGGCAGAGACCTGTATTTTCACCGCTCAGGAAGTAGAAAGAGGACCAGATGTTGTTCAAGTATCCTCAGCTACCTTGTGAGTTCGGTACCAGGCGAGGCTACATGAGACCTGTTAATAAACATTCATTTTAGGAAGAGGAAAGGAAGAATTCTTGAGTCAAGAAAGATGATGTTTTGTTCTCAAGGGAACCCGTTGGTTTACCTGAGATGCTGCAGAGTGGTGTGTGGTTCTGTGTGCTCCAGCAGGTGAGGGACTCTTCAGTTAGTGAAGAGAGACAGGCGTGTTTGCCGTGTCGATGATCCGTCTGTCCTGAAGCGTGTCTTAAGCTTCCCTAGTAGACATGTCTTGTCTGATGTGGAAAACAGTGGGCAGTCCTGGTGGGAAGGTGAATCTGTTCATTCACTGATTATGTCCAGTGTGTGACCACAGACAGGGTGTCTGGTTTATGTATTAGTGAACGGCGTGTCTGTAAAACGCTGTTATTGTACACATCAGAATTACCTAAAAGTCTGATTATTTATTTGAAATAACGTAAGCCCTGTTGAAGTTGAGGTTAAAACGTTGGAGCAGTTTTATTTTAGTAGTAACATGAGGTGTCATTAAGCCCTTAGTGGTACTTGGAGGACTGTGCTCACTGTGTGACTGCTTTTGCTAAACACTACATATTTAATGTATAGTCAAGGTAAATGAAAGTGGCTGTTTTTGTTGCAATTTACGATTCTACTATGTGAGGAATCACTGATGTTCTTTTTTCATCGTCTTAGTTTGGTTGTATCAAGGTAAAAAACAAAGGCAAGAAAAAGAAGCCCAAAGATTCAAAGGTAAGAGTACCTTCTGCAGTGACTCTGCAGTCTCTGTAAAGAAACTGCTCTGGAAACATTTGAAACATCTTGTAAATTGGCTTTAAGACTTTAAAGAATCGTCCTGTGTGAGGTACCGCAATCACAAGAGAACACACATGGTATGAACTCACTGATTAGTGGATATTAGCTGAAAAGTTCCAAATACCCAAGATAGAATTCCCAGACTACATGAAGCTCAAGAAGAAGGAAGACAAAAGTGTGGGGGCTTCAGTCCTTCTTAGAAAGGGGAACAAAATACTCACGGGATCAAATATGGAGACAAAGTGCAGAGCAGAGATTGAAGGAAAGGCCATCCAGAGACTGTCCCACCTTGGGATTCATCCCAGATAGTCACCAAACTCTGACACTGTTGTGGATGCCAAGAAATGCATGCTGAAAGGAGCCTGATATGGCTGTCTCCTGAGAGGCCCTGCAAATAGAGTCGGATCCTTGCAGCCAACCATTGCACTGGGTGCAGGGTCCCCAATGGAGGAGCTAGAGAAAGGACTGAAGGAGCTGAAGGGGTTTGGAACCCCATAGGAAGAACAACAATATCAACCAACCAGACCCCCCAGAGCTCCCAGGGACTAAACCGTCTACTAAGGCGTACACATTGCTCCAGCCGCATGTATAGCAGAGGACAGCCGTGTCAGGCATCAGTGGGAGGAGAGGCCCTTGTTCTATGATGGTTTGATAGATGCCCCAGTGTAGGGGAACCGAGGGTGGGGAGATAGAGGAACACCCTCATAGAAGCAGGAGAGGGAGGATGGGAAAAGGGGGTTTCTGGGAGAGGGGGAAACCAGGTAAGGGGATAACACTTGAAATGTAAATAAAGTTAAAAAAAAAAAGGCTTTAAAGATACTTAGGTTTACCTTTAAATCTTCATTGCTCTTTATTTTCTAGATTCTTCAGCCTGAACACATGCAAGGCCACATGAAGGGACAGTAGAACAATAGTCAGGAAGGCTGGGAGTCAGGCAGTCTGGGTCTCTCTTGGCTCCTTAGCACCTGTAATAAACAGCCAGGTGCAGCTGGTTCCCCGAAACTTCCTTGTAGGCAATTTCCCCCCTAATTGGGGGTCTTCCCGGCTCAGTGAGACACTGAGCTGGTGAAGATACCTCATAACTAGGTATACCTCATAGTCAGGGCACCTACAGAAACACATACCATGCATATACCATGGAATTCATGCACATACAGGAAAAAAATGTTAATGGCTTATATAGCTAGTACACACTTAGTAATTATATCAGTTAGCTGAGTTTTATGAGCAAATATGAGGGTATTTGTTTTTATAGTGTTCAGAACTTCTTTGACAGTTATTTACATTCAGATGTTTATCTGAAAATAATCAAAAGTGATGAATTCCAGTCATCCTAATGACCTTAGGGTTGCCAGGAGCTTCTCCTTCTTTTCCTTTTAACTCTGAGCACAGGAGCCGGAAGAGCATTGTTTTTAATGGTGAGGGGAGATCTTCCTGGCTCTAGCTAGAAGGGAGGGGCATGTGGGAGACAAGTATAAGAGTGAGCAAGGGGTGCAAGCAAGTTGACGTTTCCACACAGCTTACCTTTGTGTCTTTGATGAAAATGAGAGTTCTGTTTACATTAAGTTACAGTCACATTTACATTTTTTTAAATAATTGGAAACTACCCGAAGTTTTAATTTCAATCTCTTTCTGGCTGTTAAAATTTATAATACTGTATTCTGTTTATAAGAAATGTGGAGTATGCTTTTCAGTGTTGGCAGTTGGCGTTTATGTGCTTATGTAAATTCTCATTAAATCCAATCGTGGGGTTTTTTTTTTTCTTCCATGGAATTTTAGTGTAGAACACTGTTATTTTTAAGGTAGACTATTTTTGTCATTTATGGTAGAGTCTCATCATTTTTAGGGTAAAATATCATCCTCAATTTTGTTTTCTTTTAAACCAGCCAATGTTAGTGGGATCTGGAACTGCATCTGTAACACCAAGTACTGAGACTGTCACTCCAGAAGACCATAAGTAAGTATAGGTTAGCTTTGCCTCAGTGTAACTCAGACGTTTGTATTAAAAGTCAAGACAGTTTACCATAGTCTTGTTTCCTCCCTTCCCTTCTTTTCCCTTCTCTGAATCCATTATGATAGTCCATCTTGAATTAATGCTATGGCTAGGACTTACACCCTTAAGAATTCAGTTCAGCTGTGTTACAATCACAGGAATCGGGAAGGAGAGACTAGAGTAAAATAATGAGACAGATGAAACCAAAATATGTGACAAGGATGTGTGAAAATGTCACACTGAAACCCATTATTTTGCATAATTAGTGGGGCTCAGTTTGTAAAGTGCTTTCTGTGTGAATAAGCATGAAGACATTTTTTAAGTGGTGGGAAATTCTTCTGGTTTGAATTAATAAGAACCTGTTTTGGTCTCCTTGGGCTAAGACAAGGTGTCCTAAGGTGAAGCACTTAAACGCTGTAGAAATCTGAGCTGGAGGGATGGCTCAGAGGTTAAGAATGCTTGTTCTTTTTGCAGAGGACTTGGATTTGATTCCAGAACCCATATGGTGGCTCAGAGCCATCCATATTCCAGCTGTAATGGATCTTAAGCCCTCTGCTCATTTCTGAGAGCACTAGGCACACACATGGTGTCATACATATGCTGGCAAAACAATGTATGTAAATAAAACTTTGAAAGTTAGTTAATTTAAAAACAAGAAAATAGAAATTCATCAAAACAGTATACCCGGAATGAAATAGCTGGAAAGTAATGGAATATTCCTTTAAGCACTGGAACCGGAAGTCTGGTGTCAAATAGGGCCGGGTGCTTCCTGGTACATTCATGGATGACACCGTCTTACTGTGTTCTCACGTGTGGGAAGTGTGACGTAGCCCCATACATACTTCTGTAAAATTACCACAAGCAGAGATCCTCTTCTTGAGTCTATATCCTCATGACCTGCCCACCTCCAAGGGCCCTCTTCCTAAAACCTCTGATTGGTAACTAAGTTTCAGCATGAGTGTTTAGTGCTGAAAGCTACCACACACAAACATTTAGAGCATGTCATGGCCCTTACTGAAACCGACATGTACCAGTTTCTATTCTCAGACTTAGACATAGAACCCACTTACTAATCCGTTCATCTCCAGAGGTGATGTTTCTGTGTCCGTATGGATAGATATGGAAATTGAGACACAGTACAGTGGAGTGACGTGCCCACCATAAAAAGCTGGCAAATAACAGGCCCTGCACTTACACCATACATTCTGGTTTTGAAACCCACACTCAAACTGTTTAGAGTGTTAAAATCTAAACCAGAATCTAAACCTAAAGAAAGAAGAGGACATACTGAAGGACACGCTGGCAAGAATGGAAATAATGTAGAACCAGAATTTCAGAGCCAGACCTGACAGATCGTGAAGATTGTGCTGGAGATGTGTCCATGTCTTCCCCTGGAGTGGCGGGCGGTCCTGCTGCACTCAGGCCTAGTGTTCGAGTGCTCTTACTTCCTAGACCAGACTCTGCGCAGCCCTATTAAAGATGCTTTTCATCAACAGCCATTGTGTTTCAGGAAGGACATTATATAACTTTCAAACTCCCTTCTGGGATGACCTACCGAAATCAGAAAGCCGTTGTAATATCACATGAATAGGACATGGTAGTATTAGCTCTCAGGAGGCTGAGGCGGAAGATTACTCTAGATTAAGCAACATAATGAAGTAAGTTCTAAGCCATCCTGAGCTACGCAGTTAGACTGTCATGAGAAATCAATCCTACTAGCCTTTTCTCATTCAGAGCACCTAATGAGCACTGTTTTGTATGTGTGCATGTGTGTTTTAAACAGTCTAACTGTGAGTTCCAAGACAGTCAGAGCTACACAGAGAAATGAACTTGAAAAACAATAATGTGGGCCGGAGAGATGGCTCAGTGGTTAAGAGCACTGACTGCTCTTCCGAAGGTTCAAATCCCAGCAACCACATGGCGACTCACAACCATCTGTAATGAGAGCCGATGCCCTCTTCTGGTGTGTCTGAAGACAGCTACAGCGTACTTACATTAAATAAATAAATTTTTTTAAAAAACCAATAATATATCTCTTTAATATATATTTACAAGCCTTGTTAAAGCCATGTGTTAGCTTATACCTAAACAGTGCTTAGGAGACTGATGCAGGATTGCCAAAAATTTGAGGTGAGTCTGGGCTGCAGAATAAGATCCTGTCTCAAAAGCAAGACGTTTTTGAGAAAAAATGCTTTAGTTCGTAATGACATATACTGTAAGCAAAACTATGTACACATCTTGGCCTCCAGCACCTTGGACGATCTGCCAAGCCTTTTTGTGTTGGTTGCTGGTTCCTTTTCCCTCAGGACCTCTCTTCTTCACAGTGGGGGGTCGTGGTGGGGGAAGTGAGGGGTAGGGGGAGACTGGGGGGAGGTGGGGGACGTTTTTTTTAGGCTCAGTTTCTGGGCCCTGGAGGAGCTGATGAGGAAAACCTGGGACAGTTCTCTGTGGCTGGGCCGTTACCTTGACTCTGACTCCTTGAGCCTTCCTTGCAGCCTGTCTTGAGCCCAGAGGTGGTCACTGCAGGATGTAGGCCCTGAATTCTCATAAGTACTCTTTGGTCTGAATTGGGTCTGGTATCTCCTGTTCTTCATGCTGCTATTGCACATGTTTTAAAGCAATGTTTTTACTAACTGCTTTATGTTAACCCTTAAATGATTAACAGTTATAATTTTAAGTCTGCATTTGTCTCTAACTCTTCAATAAGTTATAATGAATGCAATGTTGATTTCTGATGGTTTTCTTCATTTTTGAGACAGGGTCTTTCTCCATAGTTCTGACTGTCCACACTTGAATAGCTTTAAACTCCCAGACATCCCCCTTCTTCTGCCTCTTGAGTGCTGGGATTAAAAGCATGCACTATCACTCCTGGCCTTGATTTTTATGTTTTAAATATGGAGTTTCAAATAAAATTGTGCTCTTAGTGTTTACTAAGAATGTGACCTATAGTGTACACATTTACTGTAACCATAGGGCTTTTTAAGTTTCATGTATTTTATTTATTGTGCCAGTGTTTTGCCAACCTGTATGCCTGTGTACTACTGGTGCCTATAGCAATCAGAAGAGGCTATCAGATCCCCTGGACCTAGAGTTATGGATGGTTGTAAACCACCATATAGGGAACCAAACTTGGGTCCTCTGCAACATCAACAAGTGCTCTTAACCACTGAGCCAACTCTCCAGCCTGTAAACTTTAGCTTTTCTATATTAGATTCTATAGTAATAAATTCTTATAGTATAAAACTGAAATTATTAATTTTATTTTGATTATTTAGTTTTATTTTAATTACGTGTTTTTCTGTAGTTTATTTGATATCCCTGTCTTCTAGTCTCTTCGTGTGCAATGAAATATTCCTTCCCAAAAGTTTATGTACAAATTTGTTTTTAACACAGCAGGCGCAATTCAGAATCCGCAGGGCCATTTGCAGTGCCTGATCACCTTCGGCAAGATGTGGAAGAGTTTGAAGCTCTTTATGACCAGCACAGCAGCGAGTATGTCGTCCGAAATAAGAAGCTGTGGGATATTAACCCCAAACAGAAATGTTCGACTCTGTACGAGTAAGTGGCTTAGTGTCCTGTAGCTCACTTGTGAGCCTGCCAAGCAGACATCAAAGATGTGAGATTTGTGTCTCTTGTATTTATTAACATGCATATGCTCACAACATCTGGGGAAAATGTTCAGAACTTTTGGCCATGTATTTCACAAAGTTTATTGAGGATTTTTTAATTACTAAATTCGGAGTACAGATCATAACCGGTTTGTCAGATTGAGCTGCTGATACTAATACTTTGAACCTGTCAGCCAGTCTTGTAGACTATGAATTCTAAGTACGCGATTAATAAAGAACACTGTCACTATTATATGTTGTCCTTATAATGATGGGTTGCTTGCCATCTCACAACAGCAGTGACAGGTTATGTAGCTTAGGAGAGTGTTGCCTTTTTATTGAGCAGAGGATCCCTGTGTGCTGTGACAACGGCAGCTCTGATTGGGCTTATTCAGCTAGAGTGATAGGAGATCCGGAGCACTGTGCCGCTGCTTGTGTGTCAGTGTCAAGCAGTCTTAGGTCTCACTTTATGATTCTTTGTTCCTGAATTTAAATATTGATCAATTTTCTTAAGAGAACTCTCTGTGTGGCAGTTTATAAATAGCTACAAAGTTATATTGATTCTTCTTAACATATTCTATAATTTGCTTCAGGCCTCCATAAACCAGAGCTTAAGAGGATCACTTTCAGTAACTCTTGAAGAATTTCTACTACAGCTGGGAAGAACTTAAATGAATTTATAAGGAAAATTAGACTGATCTGTTTTTACCTTTAGGTAGAATTTATATCTTCTTGTCTACAAACAAGTTTTAGGAAGACATATTACACAATGTAGCTCTCTGTATTTCAGAAGGAGACACATAAAATAACAGCTTGAGAAGGCAGTCTCTTTTCATTGGTCAATGTGTGATTGAAAACAAAGACTGAACTCCTCCCCTATATGAGAAAAGTACAAAAATGTCATAGAGAAATACCAAGATAATTATTACAAATTAACCTTTTCTAGACTTTAAATTTTCACCTAAAAAGAAAACTGACCTAATTTAATTTTACTGTTCTCTTCAGTTTAGCCAAATTATTCCTAATACAATTTTTACTAATACTGGTTACTAGTTACTCAAACTAATCACATAAAACCTTGTAGCTTGCAACATAGCAGAAAAGCTGAGGTAACCATTCTAGGATTGCAGTCTGAAAAATGAACTGTGGACATAAACAAAGTGGGGTACTCCTGGAACGGACCAGTTCTGGGATGGCAGGGAGGGGGTCTTTGAAGATCCCTGTCCTCTCCCTGTCCCCTGCCTGTCCCCTCCCTAGTGCTGGCATCAGCTGCAGTGGCTGTGTACATCCATCTGCAAACACTGCAGATTAAGAAATACTGCACATGTGGGCAGCAGATGTTGGTAGCTCTGGTATGATTAGTTTTATTGGTATTATTACTTTTTATACTGCCATATGTAGTGTGCTCAGTTCTTTGCCTCTAGTTAAATACAGGAATATTTGTCTTGTTTATAATCTAAGACTTTAAAAGGGGTCATAATGGGAGATTAGACAGCTTTCCAAATCCAGCTAAAGTGGAAATGGGCATAAGGTGGTCTGTTGTTCTCAGCTTCTTTTTATCTCTCCTAAATGGCTATACTAACTGATCCTATACTGTGAAACACTAAGGTATGAAGAAATCCTGTTTTGTCACTAGATACAATGTACACACTTCCGAAGAGTACTTTTCAGGACCTAAGAAACATGAAGAACATTTTGTGTCACATTTCATATAGTAGATTAACATTCCTCTGTAGTGGAGGATGGTACTGTGTCTTTCTTTTCTCTAGGAGCTATTGAGTTAAATGCTGTCCTCTTTGGGCTGTGAAATGTGACTGCTGCTTAATAGGGCAGGAAATGTAGAAGATCTCTTTAAAGACAATTTTTTCTAAACATTATACAAAACGTTAAACATAGAGCTGGAACTGTAGCTCAGTTGGTAAAAAGTCTGCCTGGGATGCAGGAAGTCCTAGGTCCCACCTTGAGCTCTCAGAACAAGTGAATTCTAATTGTCGGAGCATTGATTTCAGTTAGCCTGTGTTTCATCTGGATATATTGTTGGGAGGGTTTGATATCAGAAGTATAAAATACTACCTTGGGAGGAAAAAAAACCAAAACAAGTACTTTCTTGTCATAACCCAATGTAAACATATTTTTCCAAGTTACTTCTCTCAGTTGTTGGAAGAGCATGGCCCCTTGGATATGAGTGACAGGATGTTCTCTGAGGAATATGAATTCTTCCCTGAAGAAACTCGACAGATACTGGAGAAGGCAGGAGGGCTGAAGTCGTTCCTCCTGGGCTGTCCTCGCTTTGTTGTGATCGACAACTGCATTGCATTGAAAAAAGTTGCCTCAAGACTCAAGAAAAAAAGAAAGAAGAAAAACATTAAAACTAAAGTTGAAGAAATTTCAAAAACGGGAGAATATTTACGAGTTAAACTACCACTAAATCCAACTGCTAGGGAATTTCAACCAGATGTAAAGTCCGAAGCAGCATCTGAGGATGTGACGTCCACACCAGGACCTGCTGACTCGTCCACACCAGTGGCTGAGGACCTGAAGCCCCAGCTGGACTCTGATAGCTCTTCTGGGTCAGCTTCGGAGGACAGCAGACTGGAAGCGGTCTCTCCTGACTCTCCTCCACCACTCTGTGAGGATGCTTCTCCTTCCCCCACACCGGCTCCTGAAGATGCCAAGCCAACATACTGGGCTCAGTCCCACTTGGTCACAGGATTCTGCACATACCTTCCTTTTCAAGGGTTTGGCATCACCCAGTCGAGGCCAGCGTACATTAACGTGGTACCGAGCCTGTCCCAGTTCGCTGGCATCTACACACCTCTGGCCAGCATTTCTTCTGAGTATACGATGCACAGGTCCATGCCAGTGGTACCATCTTTTGTAGCCAGCAACCGAGCAGATGAGAATGCCGCTGCGTACTTCGAGAGTCATAATCTGAATACTGTGAATGACTCTGGTGACCACATTGCCTCTGAGACGCAGGAGGATTCTTTGGGAATGTGTGTAAAGTACCAGAGCAGCGTAGCTGATGCTGATTCTCCTCTGAGTGAGCCTGAAGGGACCAGCAGCAGGAGCTCTGACAGCCTGTGCGAAGCTTCTCTAGAAAATGCCCGTGCGACAACAGATGCTCCTCCAGCTCCATCGATTGCCGTACAGGTAAGGCTTGAAGAGGAAAGGATATTCTAAAACTTATTATTCTTTTGTGTGTGTGCGTATGATGTGTGTGCTGATGAAGGTACACATGTGCACATGACACATGTAGACCTTAAAGGACAACTTTAAGGAGTCCATTCCCTCCTACTGTGCTTTTATGCACTGAGACAACTCAATGGCCTGAAAAAGGTGTTGCTACAAAAGCTAAATTTGCCTTTTCATTGCCATTATTTTTACTAAAAGAAGTAGTTGTCTTCATAGTGGTTGTGAATACTTCTCCACCTTTAAATATGAACACTTCTGTAGGCATCACAAGTGTTTGTGTTGTCAGGAGGACATTTGGATGAGGTAATACATAATGGTCTGTGTCCTATCACAGTCTGTACTGGTAAGAAAGAAGGTGACAGTCAGCAGCTGTAGCCAGAGCATCATTTCTATGCTTAATAAACAAGAGAGGATAGGAGTGTCGTGGCTACTTTATACGCAGGTACATGCACTCTCAACCTCAGTAGCTTCATTGTAACGGCTGATGCAGCATTCACAGCAAAGTCAGAAGAGAGGGACCCCAGTCTGAGCTGACTGCCCCCATAGAACACTCTATGTGCTGCCCGCTCCCCAGAAAATAAAAAGAGTCTGTGAGGGTGGAGCTCAGTGGGAGAACTCTTGCTTAGCATGTACAAAGCTCTGGGCTCCAGGCAGTCAGTGAATAAGAAACGGGGGCATAAGGTAAAGGGGAAGAGTTTGGGATATACATGCATGCATGCCCAGGTTCTGTGAAACCAGGAGAGGAATGAGAGTTGTAAGGTAAATAACCAGATGGAGAGAAATGAGTGGTTTTTATAAGTGGCTTTCCTAATAAGCATGCAAATACATCAGGGTTCTCTGTAGTTGTCCTTTTGGTGGGAGTTCATGAAAGTCCTTGTCCAGTTTAGCTCCCCTTAAGTTTTCTGTTTTCTAGCAAACTTTGAAAAAAAAAATGTTAAGACTAGTATTAAATATAGAAAATGTTAAAATGTAAAAAAAGCAAAAAATGTTAAGCGCTAGTATTAATTTTGGTTGTATTCTAAATAGTATTTTCTGAATAAAATTTTTATATTAAAAGTAATCTAAATAGAAAAAAAGTCCTTAGAAAAATTGTGTGCATGTTTTAAACTGTTACACAGTGGTCTTCTTTTACTAGTGTTACTGTGGTTGATTGAGTTTTAAGCTGTTGTTTTACTCCGTAGGTTTCTAGGCGCATGATAAATCAGGAAGTCAATACTGAGCCTTATGAGCCATTTGAAACACAACAGGTGAGTCAAAAGTACATTAAATTGTTTATATACATCAATGTTATTGACATATATTTGAATTGGACCCAACTAGTCCCAAAGTGGAATAAGTTTCAGACTACAGTAAAAAACCTTTTTTGTTGAAATTTGAGGAGGCAAAGTTAATTCAGAGGATACTGGCTTTGTTTTAACTTATGTGGTGATCATGTATTAATTTATAAATAAGGTTATTTATATGAATGACATCAGAAGATAAAAAGACCTGAGCCACTTTAAGAAAGGTTCAGTTACGAAGTTTTTTAATATACTTTAAAAGTTATTTAACCAGCTATATAGTTTCAGAATGGTACTATATAAACTTAAAGTACCCTTTTACTCAAAAATGCTAATAAAATAAGAGTGCCTATATCTCAGCATGCTAACAATGTTCTTTGACAGTAAACGCCATTGTATTGTTTAAAGATAAAACATTACCACTAGTGTTTATTATTGTCCTGGAACTATTAACTAATAAAATTTAGGTATGAGAAAGAAAAGGAGGAGGTATAAGTATCATTATTTTCAGAAATTAAGGCCAGAATAATTGAAAGGTAATTGCATAGAAGATAAATATTTTCTATATACTAAGACGGACATATTAAGAGAAAATATTCCATTTTTAGTGGCAAGGTACCTAAACTGCTATTGAGAGCCTTAATGAAGAGATGACATGCCTGTGAACTTGGTTGGATAGTATGATAATGAAAAGATGGATTTCCACCCCCCTAGTTTTGTTTCTTAATTCAGGACAGCCTTACTACCCTTATGAATCTAAACAGATTTCAATAGTTCTCTATTGTAATACAATAAACTACCTCAAAATCTGTTGGCTTAAAATAGAAAAAAAAAGAACATTTCTCTGTCAGTTCCTTTTGTTTGGAACCAAGGAGCAGGTGAGGAATTCTGGTTTCCAAAGCTGCAGGTCTCCATGGCACAGGGCAGCAACGGGGTACTGAGAGGAGTCTTGGTGATGGTGTAACAGACGCCAGAGGCTGGAAGCAGACCAATGGCTCATTGTAGTGAACATTTGCAAGTAAAGCTGTGCGGACAAGAGGGTGTCCATGACACCCTGCAGTTTTCAGGGTGGTCCTTCCAAGAGATCCCTTTTTCTTCTTTTGCAGGGGAAGTTGCAATGGTAGAGGGTGGGTACAGCACAAAGGGACAGGAAGAAGAGTAGGGTGGGTGTGCATGAGGTGAAACTCACAAATCAATCAAAAGGTTTTTTACAAATTTCAATAGTGAAGTAATAGTGTTAGAAAAGAGCTGGCTCTGCTGAGCAGTGCTTAGAGGTTTTAGTTTCGGGGTTATTACATTTCCCATATCAATTTTCCTGTTCCTCTCCTTTGAGATGGTTTGAAACAGATGATAAATTTTCAGTAGTTGTTAATTGATGCCTTTGTGGTTTATTCTCAGGGGGACCTTTCCCAGAAGGAAAGGAAGTGCCACCTGCTCAGAGAGCAGCTTAGGGTGGCGTGTGAGAACTGTGAGCAGATGGAGCTCAGGAGCTCACAAGAGATCAGGGACCTGGAGGAAAAACTGCAAAGGCACACAGAGGAAAACAAGGTAAAGCTGCCTGGGACTCTCTGATGGAATGCAGTGAGTGTGCGTGCCTGTCCGCCTCGGTCAGCGGGCCTGCACCAGAGGCCACGCAAGGAATTCTTTCTCAGCTTTAATAACTTGTCCGGTTAACTGAATAACTCTAAGTTAAGCTCCTGTCTGCACCGCGAGCACTATCAGGAGAGGTCACAAACGTGAGCCCGGGAGCCACCCTTGGTTCTTCTCCGGTTGTTCTGTTTAGAGCTCTTATGACAGAGCAGTTAGGTTACTTAATTTCACTGAACTTTAGTTTGCTTATCTGGAAGATTTGTGGTAAAACTCTGTGATAAAGAGTGGGTTAATGAGTATTGGCCCTGCTGCTGTCCGTCATCTTCATGAGGAAATGTCAGAAATACCTCACGGAGCCTGTGCTATATTTGAGTCCTCTGGAGTATCTGGTTTGAATTTTATTAGTTGAGACTAACCATCAGTTACACTGAGTGAAGTGGAACCAGTTGACCAAAATCCAGATTGCTTTAGTGGCGAGATTACAGGTGTGAGAAAATGTTCCTTTTCATAAAGGGAATAGAGAGACCCATTTAAGAAAGAAAAAAAAATGGCTTGAGAAGTCTGAATTAACATCTGGAATAATACATTAAGTAGTAGAAAATTAGCTTAATGCAGCCTTAATTAGGAAACTCATTTATTGAAATTGGAGTATAGCTGGAGGAAAGGAGATGGTTTGTAAAGTAAGTGTGGCAGCACTCCCAAGGACCTGTTCACAGACTGGGGACTCTCCTCAACCGTCTGTCTGGGGAAAAAATTCCAGTAAAAGAAAAAAATTAAAGCCTGCTTAGCATACAATACATGGAATACAAACTTGAATAAACTACTTGAGAGATTTAGTAAAATAAAGTAATGATACAAATGTGGTATTGCCTCAGGAAGATTTGAACAGTAATCCATGTGGCCTCCTGTTTGAGTGATGGGCAGATTTGGGCACACAGTACTTCACATAGTCATTTGGTGAGTGGAGTTTGTGAGAGAGACTTCTCTAGCTTCACAAACTGGTGGTCAGACTTCGTACTTTACCCATACCGTCCATCAAGCCTGATGCTTGTACACATGTTCTCTGCTTGGTGGATACAGCGCACCCTAGAGGAAGACTGTGACAGAGCAGCAGCTCTGACTGCCGTCCTCTGTCGAGCCTTTGAGGCGTCAGGCTTTTGAGAGAGGGTTCTTACTGTGTAATCGAGCTCAAAATCCAGGTCCTTTTACCTCTTCCATGTTGGGGGCATAGGCAGGCAGCCCATACCAGGCTCTTCTAGTGCCTTTTTCTTTTTGTTGGTTTGGATCTGGTGTCAAGATTGTGCTCAAGAACATGGTGAGTCCAGTTATTCTGTCCCTCAAACAACAGGTTTGTTCAGGTACTAGACTTATTTGGTGAACTATGTATATACCCTCTTAAATTTCGAATCTGCATTTCTTCAGTTGTGTCTACACAAGAGTAGGTTGGAATGAATTTGATTATTTCCTTTCATGAAGCTGCTGGGTAGTGAGTACAAGCAGCACGTGAACTCAGGTCTTAGTTTCACTGTGAGCATTGTGCAAAGTCACATGATTATAATTCTTTGATTTCCTACAGGCAGCTTTGCCAAGTAGATTCTCATTCTGTTGTATAACCATCTCCCTTTCAAAAGACCAGATCAAAGGTGAGGTGAGATCATTGGCCCAGAGAGTAAACAGAGGGGGCCTGGGTTCCAGGGGCATAGCAAGCAGATTTACATTGATCTTGGAAATAAAAATGGCCATGTAGAATACAGGAGCTTATAAGTATGGTAGACATGGGGTCATCTAAGTCACAGAAATAACATGACATGTCTGGAATCAGCAAGATTCTATTAGAAGGGAAAATGTGGAAAAGGGGACACCACAGAACTTCTGTTCTCCTCCTGCTACTTTGTAAGAGAGCCTGTGTATCACATCCTTCCAGACTGTTCTCCTCTGAAGTGGGACTCAGGCTTGGAGGAAGTAGACTAGTTAGCAGGGCCATCACCAAACCCATGGAAACCCTGGGTGTCTAAGGCATAAGAGAAAAGGGAGCCTCTTGGTTCTGTATCATCTTTTTACTTTAATGCCATTACATCCTATTACATCTGAGTAGTTTAATATAGGTTGCATCATATATTTGTGGGAGAAAGCCAGTGTTTTTGTAACTGAATCCTAGTTCTCAGTGTGTTCTGAACCTACGCAGGAAACAGGATCAGGACCTCAAGAAAGAGTTACAGGATTAGTCTTTCCCTAGCGAATAGGAGTACAGGATTTTATTAAGTATCTGTTGGTAGTCGTGGAATTTGAGACTGGACACTATCTTTAACATTTCCGTGTTCACTTCATTCAAAAGCTAGCAGCTGCGTAAGGAGCTGAGGGACAGGTCTGACCCTCGCCCTCCAGGGGGGGAAGCAGCGTTGCCTCTAGAGTTTCCCTGACTCACTGCCTAAAATTCAGGCAGGGATTCAATCCAGATGCCTTTCATGGCCAGCCACAGCTATCTCATTTGTATTTCTAGAAACAAACAAAAACTACTGGACTTGCCAGCTAAAACACGTGCAGATTACTTGTAGGTATGGAACTGTGCAGGCCGAGGCCCGAAGTGTCAGTCCTGTGGATAGAGTTCCTCAGAGTACCTTCCTGTAGGGAGTGCACTTGGTCAGGTGTGGCTGTGCTGTGTTGACTGTGTCTTGCAGCTGGAAGTCGCAGTGTGCCTGCCCCCGTATGCCAGCTCCCTGGACTTGAGGTGCTGCATATGCTAAGACACTGTCAGGTTCTTTCTTTCCCTAGAAAGTATTGCCATGATTATTCAAATATTTTCTAAAATGCTTTCAGATCTCAAAGACGGAATTAGACTGGTTCCTCCAAGATTTGGACAGAGAGATTAAAAAGTGGCAGCAAGAGAAAAAAGAAGTCCAAGAAAGATTAAAAGCCCTGAAGAAAAAAATTAAAAAGGTTATCAATACCAGTGAAACGTAAGTAACAGTTAAAGGATGGATCACATTATTTTAATATCCTGGGGTTTCTGATTCTTTTCATTTCTGTTTTGTATTTAATTTTATCAGTAAAGACCTTTATAGGGGCTGGAGAGATGACTCAGTGTTAAAAGCTCTGGTTGTTCCTCCAGAGGACCCAAGTTCAATTCCCAGAAGCCACATGGCAGCTCACAGCTGTCTGTAATCCAGCTTCAAGCAGTTTGACACCTTCACACTACAGGCAAAACACCAAGGCACATAAAATAAGAATAAATAAATCATTTTTTAAAAGATCTTTATAAACTATTTTCACAATGGTTTCATATCATTTAAAAAACATTCATTGAAAAGTTCTCTCACCTAGAACTTTGTCTGAGTCGGCATGTTTACAGATAAATAACATAAGAGTGGGAGTAGCCTAAAACCAAGTCAAGAATATCCCAGCTGCTATTCAGAGCATTACTGTGAACATTAGCTTGTTCTTTCCTACTGACCACTGAGTGGGTAAGTCTACATGTAAAGCTCTGTCCAGCATAAAGGTTCAGGGGTAATGATTTTATTCTTACTTTTTAATCCTAAATCTTCAGATTATTAGCATTTGGTCTTGTGATATGCAGGGTTTGTTAATAGCTGCAGGTCTTTGGCATAATTGTCACAGACGCTGTATCTGAGGCAGTCTCAGAGGATTGTCCATTGTCTAGATCAGAGTGACCTGTGTCCCATGTGTACGAGGGATTGTCTTGGTTAGTGGCTGCCTGCCCACCCTACTCTGAGTGGCACCCACCCTACTCTGAGTGGCACCATCCCTGAGTGCTCAGGCCTGGACTGTGTAAGGAATGTAGCTCACCCTGGTGAGCCGGAGAGTGAGACAGCAAGCAGCTTTCCATGGTGTCTGTCTGCTCGTGCTTGAGGCCCAGCCCTGACTTCCCTCTGTGATGGACTACTACCTAGAAGTGGGAGCTGACGTAATCCCTTTTCCCTAAGCATGGTTTGGTTATGATGTATATCTCAGTGTTTTAGTCACTGTTGCATTGCTCTGAGAGACCATGACCAACAGCACCTCTTATGGAAGAAAGCATTTAATTGGGGCGTGCTTTCTGTGTCAGAGGCTTAGTCCATTGTTAGCTTGGTGGGAGCATGGGGAGGTAGGTGCTTCGAGCAATAGCTGAGAGCTGTATCCTGATCCGTGGGTGGGAAAGGGGACATGGGTAGGAAATCTGAGCCTGACGTGAGCTTTCCAAGCCTTAAAGCCTACCTCCAGTGACACAATTCCTCCAACATAGACACACCTATTCACTGCCACGCCTCCTAACCCTTTGCTCCTTTCAAATAGTTCCACTCCCTGGTGACCATACAATCAAATATATGACTCTATGGGGGCCATTCTTACTCAAACCTCCATACAAAGCAACAGAAAACAATCTAGAACAAGGCCAAGACTCTCTGTGACCCATTCCTAATCTCCTGCTGTTCAGCACAGTTCCATACGATCCCTTAGTTTAGTTTCTGCTGCTGTGTAGCAAGACACCAAGCTCAGGAACTTAACAGCTGTTGTGTTTGCTCATGATCTAGCAATCTGGACTGGGAGCCTGGCTGAACAATGCTGTTCTTGCAGTAGCCCTATATGTACCTGTCCAGCTGAAGGTTGCCTGTGTGTGACAAGAGACCAGAATTATGTCATTTGATTACATACAAAGTAGTTTCATTGCTACACCGTGCTCATGGAAACAATAAGTAAAAGTTGCTCTAAGGGGGTGGTCTGAGTTCACAGTGTGCATTTGTGGATGTGGGTGCAGTTTACTGTGTGAAGTTGTACTAAAATAAAAAACCCTGAGAGGTAATGAAGCGCTTGTGACTGCTTTTACAGGTCTGCCCAGAAAAATGATGGATTTGATAAGGAACGCGAACAACATCCGGACCAGTCCCTGGGAATCAGGCAACCAAGCTTTAATTATTCTTAATTAGTTGGTTTCACTAGACTTCTAAGTATATTGTTATTTATCTGTTTCTCCTAAATACTTCTCAAGGCTTGAATATGTATATGTTTCAGATTTCTACTTTTATTTCCCGTCATCAGTATAAAAATGCCTAGACTTATTACTGTCATTTACTCCTTTTTTTGTTTGTTTTGTTTTAAAAAGGGTCTCAACTGTGTAGTCCTGGTTGTCCTAGAACCCACTTTGTAGACCAGGCTGGCTTTGAACAGATAGATCTGCCTGCCTTTCAAGTTCTGGGATTATTAGCATATGCCATCATGCCTGGCTTCGCCCCACCCCCACTCCCCACCCCTCTTAACTAACTTGAAACTAAAAATGTATTTGAAACACTCTTCTGGACTGGCTTAGTGGCAACAGTGCTTTCCTGAGATGTAGAAGCTCGGCCTAGTTCCATCCCCATCAGTAGAAAACACCCTTTGTGCCACTTGAGACTCCAGTCTCAACATGAAGTTACAGTGCGTCGTCGCTCTGTTACTGCAAGTGTGTTGAATAGTTTCATTGTGAACTTGTAGGGCTTCCTTGTAATCCTTACTAATGGATGCTGTGCTGTTCTGTACAGAGCTAGGTCTCAGCAATCAGCAGTTGTATTTTGCTTTGCTCCTCCTTTAATGCTGTCCGCATACTCTGTTCTGTTCCCATCATCTCTGTGCCTTTCTTAGTGTAATAGTATATGGCCGTGATGGCTCTGGAGGCCACAGTAAGCAGACAGACCAGACTTATGGACCCTTCTGCAGTGTCTTCTTTTGTGCAGATTGTAGACTTCAGTTTTTATGTGTGTAGGTCATGACTCTAGAGAGGGACTGTGGGAGAGCGTATGGGTTGAAAAGTAAAATATGTTTGAAATGAGAACAAAAGCAGAGTGCTGGTGGGAAGGGAGGGTCATCTGGAGAAGGTCAGAGGCCAGGAAGGAGCACAGGACAGAACACTGCAATCTCATTGCTGTAGTGAAGCTCAGGACTGTGTGTGCTAGCTTTAGATCATGTGGGCGTGAACAGTTGGAAGGTCACCTTTTCCCTTTCTTACAATTGTTTCATAACGGAATTTCTTACGTAAAAAGACAGCGTTTGAGAACAATTACACTCCTGAGGAATCACACTCAAAGTTAACCTCCGGTCTCCACAGACACACACTCAACACTCATACACAGTCACACAAATAAACTGGTGTGGTGCCCTCCCATGCTCCTCTGCACTTACTCCAGAGATGTCCCTTTGATCACTTATAACATGCAGAGAGCATAGTGAGTCTGAATTGAGGCAGGAAGTTAGTCTAGAAAGCATGATTTGATTTCAAAGCTGACCTGGCATGTGACATCCTTGCGATCTCGATGGCTGGATTTGTTTTCAGGTTTTTTTTCTTTATTCACAGCAGTGCAATCACAGATGAGAAGACAAAAGTAGAAGAGTCTGTCAGGAGAGGGAAAGAGCTCTATGAAGAGAGTCACCAGAGAGCTGTGGCTGCGGAGGTGAGTCCAGGGTGCGAGGGGAGCAGCAGGGAGAGGGAATCTTTGCTTCTGTTGGTGTTAGAATTATTACAGAAACTAGGACGGTGAGAAGCAGGCTGTCATCCATAATCTCATTTCTAAATAAAATAATGGTTATTTTCCTTTGCCCGAGGATTTTTAGTTTTTATTCCTTTGTTTTAGTACTAGGACTTCATGCTTGCTAGGCAAGGACCCCACTGAGTTACATCCCTAAACCCAAAATTTTATACTTGTTTCAGAGTCGTGCCCATAAATACATGTATTAAATTTTATAACATTTTTATTTAACATAATTTAGTTATATCTCATGCTTTTCTTGGACTGTCTTTATCTTATTTAATCAAGTGACATACCATAAGATATATCAATATTTACTAATCCTTCAGGAGCAAGTGTAAAGAACCTTCTGGGCTGAGAGATGCCTCTCTGTTGGCGGAGTGCTTGTACTTGCTAAACAGCAATGAGGACCTGAGGTCCATCCCTCGAATTCTTATTTTTTAATAAGCTGACATTGCCGGGCAGTGGTGGCTCACACCTTTAATCCCAGCACTTGGGAGGCAGAGACAGGCTGATTTCTGAGTTCGAGGCCAGCCTGGTCTACAGAGTGAGTTCCAGGACAGCCAGGGCTACACAGAGAAACCCTGTCTTGAAAAACCAAAAAAAAAAAAAAGCTGACATTGGGGAGGCAAAGATAGACAGATCCCTGAGGCTCACCCACAAGGCAGCTTGTTCTGCTTAGCAAGTTACAGGCTAGTGAGAGACCTTGTCTTAAACAAAAAGTGGATGTCCCCTGAGAAGTGACACTAGGGATTATCCTCTGACCTCTGTTGTGTGCACATGTGTGCAGACATGTACCCCAGAACCTGCTTAATAAAATACATTCCTGACTGGGATAGTGACTTATAATTCTAATCTCAGATACACCAAGAAGCAGAGATGGGGAAATGACAAGTCTAAGGACAACCTATCCCTAAATATAAAATAAAAAACCTTATATCTGTAAATACAGGTGTCTTAAGTATTCCTCTATTCTCGAGAAATATACATTAAATATTGGTATACTATTTTAAAAACTGAAGCAGTGCTGGGCAGTGGTGGTGCACGCCTTTAATCCCAGCACTCGGGAGGCAGAGGCAGGTGGATTTCTGAGTTCGAGGCCAGCCTGGTCTACAGAGTGAGTTCCAGGACAGCCAGAGCTACACAGAGAAACCCTGCCTCAAAAAAGCAAAAAACTGAAGTAGTTGTGCATGACACCTGGCTTTTATTTAGTTTCTAAAATGTAATTTCTGACACTTATTTTAGAACCAAGTTCTGTTTGTTATTAAGTGCATCTATGATTTTTCTGGGAAACCGAGGAAAGAATTAACTTGGACAGTGTGGAAATAGCAGGCTCCCCAGTCACGTGTCAGCCGTGCCGTGCTTCTAAGAGGAGCTGGGGAAAGGGCAACTCTGTGCTAAGCGCACAACCGCATGCTGGCCTCCACTTTTCTCAGCCTGTTCAGCTCACGTTTTATGCTACTTGGCAGCAGGTTTGGTGGAGGGCCCTGTCCAGGTTATTGACCTGGATTACAAGGAGGCATTCTGTGTCTCCGGCAGTGTCACATAGCAGCCAGGTACCTCGTAGGGAGAGCTGATGCAAGCCCGGATGTTAGTGCTGCAGGTCCCTCTTGGGAGGCGCTGGCCTCTGGGTCCTGACGGTGGTGGCAGGAGGTGGGCAGTGCCGTCTCCCGGGGTTAGCTGTAGCCAGCCCTGTGCTTGTGTGCAGCTCAAACAGAAAGTCACATGGTGTCACGGCGTTAGTGTGCATGCTTTTTAGTGTCACGCTCTCATTCCCGTTCACTGGGTGAAATTAGAATGTAATCATGTTCTAAGGAGCTTGCCGAATTTTTTTTTAAAGAGAAGCTGGAAAGTACTTTGCAATGTTTACATGTCTTGTTTTTTAAGTAGCTACACATTTTCATTTGTAAAATATTTATCCTCTACTGTGTGGACAGGTATCTGTGCTTGAAAACTGGAAGGAACGAGAAGTGTGCAAACTACAGGGCGTGGCGTCGCAGTCAGAGGCCTATCTTAAGAGTCTCAAGCTGATGAGCAGGTACGCGGCCCTCAGCGTCCTTCCCAGTAAAGCTACAGACACTTGAAGGGAAAACGTATTACAGTGTCCCGCCCCAAGTCCTCCCGAGATGTGTCCCATCCCCACCCACACAATCTTATGTCTGCCTCCCCACCCGGCACACAAAAAATGAAAATGAACAAGCACGGGCCCAGTGTGACCAAAAATAGCCAAACAAAGCTAAAAATGTCCCAAGTAAAACCATAGAATTCATTTTGTGTTGGCCATGCCCAGTGAGAAGGTTGATTCTCTCTTTGCCATTGGGTGTCAAGTACGAACAGCTTTTTGGTTAAGGGTCTCTGTTTCCCTAGTTCTGAGAAAAAGTTTATACCACCTCACCTGGTCCAAAATTTACAGTTTCAAAACATACTTCTTATTATGTGTTTGTTTCTGTTTACCTTTAAATGCTTTTAATTTTTCCCATCTGTAAAGTGGATACTAAGCAGTTTTCTGTTTTAAAATTTTCCAGTGATTCTGCAACATACCCTGATGTGGAGTATGATATACTTTCATGGGAATCATTTATTGCTACTGTAAGAGAAGAGATTGAGAACAAAAAGGTATGTCAGAAAACGTCATAATTGTACTGAAATCAAGATGGTTTTAATTCTCAGGAGACGACTGCTGTCAATATTTTAAATATTCCCTTTTTTAATGTCAGTTGTTTTTGTTGAATTATTAGGAACTTTTCATGAAATTAGTGACTTTTTAAAATTATCTTTTCTGAGAGCATATGCTTAGCATGCACACGACCCAGGTTCACCTCTGAGCACTAAGAAAAGGAAAAGCAGGAATTATCAGAGTCTTCCCAGCATTCGGAGGAGCATTCTAGACTCTTTTCCCCAGCTCCCTCTTGTGAGGAGGAGCTGTCTTCCTCTAGTGACCATGGCCTGGGAGGCCCGCCCTGATTTCCCTCGCTGCCTGTGGGTTAGAAAGTTTGGGGTTGTTTGTTTGTTTTTGGAAAGATTATCTTAAAGTTTCATCATACTCTTAGTCATGTAAATTATCTGATAAGGAAAAAAAATATTAACTGCAAATAGTGGTTTTCTTTTGGAATTTTTTTTAGAAACTTCACATTTTCCCTTCTACCCACAGTCTGAGTTTGAAGAACAAATTAAGGCCATTAAGAGTGGCTCTCGACTCAGTGACCTTTCCAGTGTGCAAATTTCTGAGCTTTCACTTCCTGCTTATTCGACAACAACGGTGAGTTGATCAGAGTGAAGAAATGCATAACCACAGTGTCTTCCTAAGCTGTCCAGAGTAGTTTGGTTTTACTGTTTTCTTTTCTTTTTTTTTAATTATTTATTTATTTATTATATGTGAGTACACTGTAACTTTCTTCAGACACTCCAGAAGAGGGCATCAGACCTCATTACAGATGGTTGTGAGCCACCATGTGGTTGCTGGGATTTGAACTCAGGACCTTCGGAAGAGCAGTCAGTGCTCTTAACTACTGAGCCATCTCTCCAGCCCCTGGTTTTACTGTTTTCTGAAATAGGAATGGGTTAGTCTTAATGTTTCCATGTTGATGTTATGTGTAGCTTTCAAGCTTTAAACATTCTAATGTACATGGATCAGTGTTTTTGCAACCAGTCATGAGAACAGGACTAAGATCACTGTGATCTCTGTTTCTGTGACTTTCACGAACCATAGCATCTGTCTTCTTTCTTTTCTTCATGCAAGGGGTGTTTGTGTGTGTGTGTGTGTGTGTGTGTGTGTGTGTGTGTGTGTGTGTGTGTGTGTGAGAGAGAGAGAGAGAGAGAGAGACAGAGACAGAGAGAGACAGAGACAGAGACAGACAGACAGACAATGAACTACATGTAACCTATGATATGAAAAAGCAGTCCGAATAACAGATGTGTGTAGTTGAAGCCACAATATCTATCACCATCTGAAATTAAACTTGTAGATACTTAGTGGCATAAGTATTAAGACTGATTCCTCATCATTTACAAAGCTACATGTAACACATGCAATACTTTTTTGGACTTTTCATAAATACTCAAAAATCTTTCATGTTCACAATTCTGAGACCTCTTAGTGTACCAGGAACTTGTGTAAAAAAGTATACTTGGAAACTGTATTTTGTGCCTCATATCTCCCTCATTTGTTCCCTGGGTATTTGATAATGATCAATATTAAGTGTGTGCTGGGCTTTCAGAATGCTACTGGCTTGAACCTCAAGACCACAGTTATAAGGAAAACATGCTGATGTTTTTCCCAGCTACTAGTGGGGATGCTGTAGTGACATAAATCCTCCTCTAGGGTAGGAAAGGGAGGAGAGGGTAGCGTTTGAGGAGGGATCTAATGCTGAACAAAGTACATGCTGGGAGCTAGAAATAAAAGGTACAATACAGTCTGTTCTTTGGGAAGGGACATGAGGAGCACTTCAGGTCCAGGCAGGACCCAAGTGTGGACCGTTCTTTAGGTCATTAGACAGGCTATGGTTTAGGTTTCTAGTCAGAGGTTGTGATCAGATCAATGCTTAGCAAAGATGAACTAGAAGGAAGAGTAGATGAGAGTTCAAGACTGGGTGACTTCTTGGCCCATGACCCTCTAGTGTGTGGAGAAGGGGAGACTGCAGTTGGGAGCAGTACAGAGGATGGAAGACCTGTGTTGCTCACAAGACTGGAGCAGTGGGCCTGTATGAGAAATCTGGGTCAAGGTGGGATGAGAGACTGCGGCTGAGACTGTTTGTTTGTTTTTTTTTTTTTTTTTTTATAATTCATTGTGTATATAGCATTCTGCCTACATATGTGCCTGTAGGCCAGAAGAGGGCACCAGATGTCATTACAGATGGTTGTGAGCCACCATGTGGTTGCTGGGAATTGAACTCGGGACCTCTGGAAGAGCAGTCAGTGCTTTTAACCTCTGAGCCGTCTCTCCAGCCCACTGAGCTTGGTTTTTTTTTTTTTTTTTTTAATTTAATTTTATTTTATTTTTTTAATTTACATTCCAAATCACTTCCCCTTTCCCGTTTCCTCCCTCCCCGAAAGTCCCATAAGCCCCCTTCCCTCCCTCTTTTCTCCGTTCAACCCCCTCTCATTACTCTGTCCTGGCGTTCCCCTACATCCAGTCTTTCCAGGACCAGGGGTCTCTCCTTCCATCTTTTTAGAAATCTATTGATATGCTGATTGTGTCTAGGGTATTCTGAGATTCTGGGTCAATATCCCCTTATCAGTGACTTCATACCATGTGTGATCTTTTGTGATTGGGTTACCTCACTAAGGATGATATTTTCAAGTTCTGACCATTTGCCTAGGAATTTCGTGAATTCATTGTTTTTAATTGCAGAGTAGTATTCCATTGTGTAAATATACCACATCTTCTGAATCCATTCCTCCGTTGAGGGACATCTGGGTTCTTTCCAGCTTCTGGCTATTATAAATAAGGCTGCTATGAATATAGTGGAGCATGTGTCCTTATTGCATGCAGGTAAAGTCTCTGGGTATATGCCCAGGAGTGGTATAGCCGGATCCTCCGGAAGTGTCATGCCCAGTTTTCTGAGGAGCCGCCAGACTGCTTTCCAGAGTGGTTGTACCAGCCTGCAATTCCACCAGCAGTGGAGGAGTGTTCCTCTTTCTCCACATCCTCGCCAACAACTGCTGTCTCCTGTGTTTTTGATCTTAGCCATCCTGACTGGTGTGAGATGGAATCTCAGGGTTGTTTTGATTTGCATTTCCCTAATGACTAAGGATGATGAACATCTCTTTAGGTGCTTCTCAGCCATTAGATATTCTTCAGGTGAGAACTCTTTGTGGAGCTCTGTACCCCATTTTTTAATAGGGTTACTTGCCTCTCTGGAGTTTAACTTCTTGAGTTCTTTGTATATCTTGGATATTAGCCCTCTGTCGGATGTAAGGTTGGTAAAGATCATTTCCCAGTTAGTTGGTTGCCGCTTTGTCTTTTTGACGGTGTCTTTTGCCTTGCAAAAACTTTGTAATTTAATGAGGTCCCATTTGTCTATTCTTGATCTTAGAGTATAAGCTATTGGAGTTCTGTTCAGGGGCCGGATATAAAATCAACTCAAGCAAGTCAGAAGCCTTCCTATACTCAAAGGATAAGCAGGCTGAGAAAGAAGTAAGAGAAATAATACCCTTTACGATAGCCACAAACCATATTAAGTATCTTGGCGTGACGCTAACCAAACAAGTGAAAGATCTGTATGACAAGAACTTCAAGTCTCTGAAGAAAGAAATTGAAGAAGACCTCGGAAGATGGAAAAATCTGCCATGCTCATGGATTGGCAGGATTAATATAGTAAAAATGAGCATCTTACCAAAAGTAATACACAGATTCAATGCAATCCCCATCAAAATCCCAACTCAATTCTTCATAGAGTTAGAAAGAGCAATTCAAAAATTCATCTGGAATAACAGAAAACCCAGAATAGCTAAAACTATTCTCAAGAGTAAAAGAACCTCTGGGGGAATCAGTATCCCGGACCTCAAGCTGTACTACAGAGCAATAGTGTTAAAAACTGCATGGTATTGGTACAGTAACAGACATGTAGATCAATGGAACAGAATTGAAGACCCAGAAATGAATCCACACTCCTATGGTCACTTGATCTTTGACAAAGGAGCTAAAACCATCCAGTGGAAAAAAGATAGCCTTTTCAACAAATGGTGCTGGCTCAGCTGGAGGTCAACATGCAGAAGAATGCAAATTGACCCATCCTTATCTCCTTGCACTAAGCTCAATTCTAAGTGGATCAAAGATCTCCACATAAAACCAGACACACTGAAACTAATAGAAGGGAAACTAGGGAAGAACCTTGAACATATGGGCACAGGGGAGAATTTCCTGAGCTTGGTTTTGAGCACATTGAATTTGGTTTGCCCAGGTCACCCAAATGGATGTACAGATAAGAAGTGTAGTCTAGAAAGTAAGAGGTGTCCTGGGGAGAGAGGAGTCTAGGGTTGAAATCTGGCCCCCTGCAGTAGACAGAAAAGTGAGAACTGCAGAAAACTGCAGGACAGAGCCTGGAGAGAGCAGAGCCTTGCAGAGACCGCACTTTTGTGGAGCAAGCGGCCGTCACTGCCGGGTCTCTCTCTGTCTTAGACAGGTGGAGACAGCTTTGGGGAATGTTAGGGCTGGTCGTTCTGATCAATTAGCAGGAGTTCAGCTGCCAGGGCAGAGGTCTGGTTGGGTTGAGTAGAGGGAAAGCTGTCAAGTAGGCCCTTTCCCTAATTTTACAGAGAAAAATGACAGTCGTTTACAAGTCACACGTCTGTATGTGTTGAGTGAGAGTTTATGATTGCCGATTCCTCACTGTGTTCAAGTGTGCTGAGTGAGCACGAGGCTGTGGGCATGCACACTCTGGTTTGCTTTCTCCCTGTCACTCAAGGTGAGCCCTAAGTGACCCAGCCGTTGTGGTCTTTACTGCACAGATCCATCCTCAGTTCCTCTCTGAGTCTTCAGGCCATGAGGATCAGGGACTGGTGGCTTGTGTAGACAGCATGACTGGAGCAGGCCTCAGTGATCCTTACGTGGAGCCTGCCAGTGGCTGCCCAGAGGAGGTTCCAGAACTGTCAGTGGGATCGCCCGCCCATCAGCCAGAAGTTACTCAACGGCTAGAGCTCAGGAGGGCTAGCCAGGTGTCCCCATCCGAGCAGAGCCTGGAGGCGGATGAGAAGCTCTCTGGACAGGCTGCTCGGTCCAGCCCGTCTCCAAAGAAGCCTTCCAGCAGTATTGCTGAGCACCTGTCAGTGCTATTCCCATGTTATACCAGGTATAGTTGTGACCATTAAACACTGCAGTAACTGTTCCTTTGGAGTTTGTTGCTACTGTCCAGTGGAGACAGGGTTTCATCACTGTGTATCTCAGCTGTCGTGGAATTCACTATGTAGACCAGTCGGATCTTGGACTTAACCGCCGGCCTCTCCTACTGCTTCAGTGAAAGGTGTTTGCTACTGCCTGGGCCTGGCCATTGAGCTGTTTTCTTGGTCACATAAAGCCATGGCCAATTACAGACTACTGCAGAAAGAACTGTGTGGTTTTGCTGAGAAAAACAAGCGCTTCGTTTCTTGCCTCTTAGGACCATAGTAGTGTGGTGCTGGGCATTAACCCAGGACAAAATCTCTGACACTTAGGTGTACATTCAGGCCACAAGTAACTGCTATAATGTTGGTATCAGTATTGAAAGCATTGACCACTTAGTTACCCAGCACCAGAACCCATCTAAGATGTAATAGACCAGCATTATATGTTATAGAGTCAGTAAATGAGTTGTAAAA
The DNA here is from genome assembly GCA_036184795.1 of Tokudaia tokunoshimensis. Classification (NCBI taxonomy): domain Eukaryota; kingdom Metazoa; phylum Chordata; class Mammalia; order Rodentia; family Muridae; genus Tokudaia; species Tokudaia tokunoshimensis. Next base: position 81,392,485 of record BTHU01000015.1, read on the forward strand.
TAATAGCTCTGTGTCATAGGGGGAAAGACATAGTAAAGAACACGAACAATTTCCATTGTGCAAACAAGAAGTCTGACCTGTTAGAAGTGTGATGTGAAAAGACTAGACTGAATTCAGTAGTGAGATGTGCACATATCACAGACGGATCTGTGTGAACCTCATGCTTCTGTCAACAGGAGCTGAGTATGGCTTCTCATACTTTGGTGCGCCTCTGCTTCCCAATCAGTGCCAGTATCTGGGCAGATCAAGAGAAGCAGAAGTAAGGATCTGTGGACAGCTAAAAAGGCAGGACTATACAGAATGGCCCTTTGTACCTGCATTGTATTTTCTTTCTCAGTATTAATGACAAGCTATGAGATTGAAATTTAGGAACAAAGTCGTCATTGAGCATGTCCGGGGCAGCCGGGGAGATGACTGTTTGGTAAAGTCCTTAGGCTGAAGGACCAAAGCTCAGGTCCCTTTCACTTCATAAGAAGGCAGCGAAGGCAGCTAACCTCAGAGTCACAGCACAGCAGAGGCAGCGAAGGCAGGCAGGCCCCCTGGGCTCACGGGACATCTAGTCCATCCTTTCTAAAAAATAAACATTAGAGGAAGACACCCATTGTTGACTTCTGGTCCCATGTATGTACACACACAGACGCAGTGTTGGTCTCTGCTGTTGGCTGACCTGACATTCAGCAGCAGCTGTATCCAGGTCGGTGATATTGAAGGTCAGGTGTTGTCATCTACGCCTTCAATCACAGCACTTGGGAGGCAGAGGCAGGCAGATCTCTATGAGGTTTGAGTCCATCCTGGTCTACATAGTGACTTCCAGGCCAGCCACGGCTACACAGTGAGACCCTGTTGCAAAAGCAGAAAATGTAATATTGAAATATTTTAAAGATTTGTGTGTTGAATTTCTTAAAAGTTATTTATATTTATGTGTGTGAGTACATATTCTCACTCTTCAGACACAGCAGAAGAGGGCATCAGATCCCATTACCGATGGTCGTGAGCCACCATGTGGTTGCTGGGAATTGAACTCAGGACCTCTGGAAGAGCAGTCAGTGCTCTTAACCGCGGAGCCATCTCACCAGCCCCTGTTTAAATTTTTTTTTTTTTTTTAGTTACATGTGTCTGGTATGATAAGCATGTGAGTGTACGTGCCCATGGAGGCCAGAAGAGGGTCCTGGGTACCTAGAGCTGGAGTTACCGGTGTTTGTGGTGCTTCGAATGATTGCTGGGAACTGAATGTGGGCCCTCTGTGAGTGCAATATGCACTCTTTACTGCTGAACCACTTCTGTAATAAAATACTGAAGTGTTAACCTGCACGGGAGGAGCCATTCTCTGTTTCAATCAGTGAACTGTGGTCCACCGATTGGTTTTGGTGCGTGTTGATACTGATACTGAGTTGATACTGTTACTTACCTTTCACTTTTCCCTTTCACTTTTCCCTTTCAGCACTGAGCTAGCTGGTTTTATTAAAAAAGTTAGAAACAAAAACAAGAACTCATTCTCGGGATTAAGTATTGAGGAGATTGTTGAGAAAGTGACAGAACACATTCTCGATGAACAAAAGAAGAAAAAGGTAAGATGTTCATCTTCAGGCTTATTTGTAATAAATGTGAGAAGAGAAAGCTTCAAACCAAACTGCAGTGCAGGTGGCGGCCACACTCAGTAACCCACTTCATCTCCTCTTTCCCATCTCATTGCCTCGGCAGCCAAACCCAGGAAGAGACAAGAAGACACCTGAGGCTCTTCCCGTTGCCTCTGTGACCAGGTCTTCCCAGAGTCCACCCTTGGCAGCTGCTGGACGCTCAGCTAAAACCAAAGGCCAGAAAAAAGATGATGTCCCTGTGAGTATCGTCTGTGTGAGTGAATAGCTCATTTCCTCTTGGATGTTTAATCCATGAGTCATCCCTTTTCACTTTGAAGCTTGTTTTATTTGACACTAAAATTAGGAACCAGATTTTGCTGTATTTGAATATGCATCCATATCTGGTACACAGGGCATACAAGTGATAGCCCTGACTGTCTTGGGCATAACCCAGCTTTGTACTCTGCCTACATTTCTGCAAATGACCAAGTGTGTTGATTTTGTAAATCACATGGGAAAACAGTTTTTGGAAAATTTTTTTCTGTGTAGGCAAGGACTTTGTACTTAGGAGTGGCTTTCGTCACTCAGCGCTGCAGTGAGCCTGGGCGGCTGTGGAGTGGCCATGCTAATACTACCCTCTGCCTCTTCTCTTGAGTGCCTGGAAGGAGACAATGGCCTGGCCTATATGTACCTGAAGTATGACATTGCTGTTTTAAGTCTTGTTTCCTTTTAAGAAAATTAAAATTTTTTGTTTACATAGCACATGTCAAATTGTTATTGTAGCTATATATAAACTTGCACAGTTCTATAATTGTTCATATCATATAGTAAAATATCCAAGGTATGAATGTTTGTGAACCTGTTAGCATTCACCTATGTGACGCTGTGGATGTCTTGCTTAGCAGACAGCAAGGAATCCCTAGTCCTTACCACACTGAGTGACTAATGCTAGAGACCTACTGAGGACACACGGGTGGTTGGAGGGGCCCCTTCCATTTAGGTTGCATTTGGTGTACAACATACCTTGCCATGCTTCTCCTACAGTAGTGCAGAAGTGAGGGTTGCGTTAAAGTTGCAGGCCACACAGCAGTCTCTCGCCCGCAGCACAAGATGGTGCAGAGCCCAGCTTTGTTGCCTAGAGCTAGCTAGTAGTACTGTCTTTGTGAACTGGACTTTATCCCTCTTGTGCTTTTGAGTTTTTTAGGGGAGGGGTGTTTTTTTCCTACTGCCCTGGGGAGCTTTTCCATTCCTCCCCCTTTGATGTCTCCAAGGGTCACATCTCCACTTACATCTCCCAGTGAGGAAATGCGTGGGTGTTGGGGACTGCAAGACTAGGTCCGGCCCTGACTTCCCTGGAGCTTAAGTGAGGTGCATCCTCAGTGACCTTCCACCCAGATGGGATTCTCCATCATTTGCATTTTAAAGGAGGCTTCTTCACCCTCCTCTCCCTCCCCGAGAAGTAGAACAGGCAGTATTTGAAGGAGCCAGCTCTTTCTGTGATGACTCATCTTAAGTGTCAGCGTGGTGAGGTGGTGGATCACATGGGAGACAGGCCTCTGGGCGAGCCTGAGGGGATGATCTGGATGTGGTTACCTGAGGTAAAAAGACCCACCAGTGCGAGTGGTATTATTTCCTGGTCTGGAGTCCTAGACTGGGGAAAAGTGTGAGTGTGCACTTGCAGGAACAAGTGCACACTCGTGTACCTGCGCAGAGGCAAAGGTCCTGCCCTGTCATTCTCACTGTACTCTCTTCAGACAAGAGTCTTACTGAACTTGGAGCTGTTTTTCAGTGAGGTTGATGGTGGTCAAGCCCCAGGGGCCTCCTGCCTCTCCCTTCCATATGTAGCCCTGTGATTACAGATGTGTGCAGCTGTGCCTACCTTCTCATGCAAGTCCTGAGGATCCAGACTCAGGTCCTCATACCCATGCAATAAGCACTCCTACCTACTGAGACAGGCCACCCCAGAAGATGCAAACTGTAAGGGCATTGTATAAACTAAAGCTGCATCCAGTGTACACATGTGATCCTGTCTACTCAGGAGGCTGACGGAGGAGGATTGCAATTTTGAGGCAGCCTGGGCTCCTGTCTCAAAAATAAACCCAAAGAACTACCCTTAACCAGAATTACCCCATTGTTATTTACTTTACTAAACTTGATCAAATGTATGGGTTAGTCTTGGCAAAAGTGATTATCAGGGCCTGGAGGGGTGGCTTAGTGGTTAAAAGCACATACTGGTGTTGTAGAAAATTGCCTTGTTCCCAGCACCGGCATCAGGTGATTTTTCTGGATACCTGTAACTCCAATTCCAGGAGATCTAACACACACCATAGGTCAAAACAAGTAGGTTTTGTTTTTTGTTTGTTTTAAAGATGGGCACTTTGGTCTTAATTCTCATGTCCTTGGTGTGGGTGGGTGGGAGGAATTTCATATTTGTTGATACTTAGAACTATGTATCTTTCTACACTGGGAGTCAAGTTAACTGTAAGGTCTTCCAGGTCAACTGCTCTAAGCTCTTCAGACCTTACTCCCCACACCTTAGGGGCTCATGCCTATGTCTTCCCTGACCCTGAGTCCTAGAACAGTAGAACAGAGTGAACCCTCACTATAGCTCCTGCCCCATATCTGCCTGGGCCCTGTTAACACCTTGGGAAGGACGGCAGAACTCCACAAAGCTGCAGCTTGAGCCCTGATCAGTCACTTGCAGGTGTTTCTGGGTCAGTTTGGAGCGATAGTTCTTATTTGGTGCAAAAGCCCTCCATTAACAAGACTTGCTTCTGAGATGCTCCAAACTATGATGAAAAGTAGAACTTGGTGTCCACTGTAGGGCAAGTGCTGTGAGCCACAGATACTGCCTACAGAAAACATTGTGTGCTCACCAGACGGTGAACACAGGAGGCCAGAGACCTGTTCGTCTCCATGTTTGATACTGCACAATCTCTTCATTGCATTCCCTAGGTGACCACCAGTATGTTCTGTTTTGATTTGTGCTAATAATCCATGCTTAGAGAAACCTCAGAAAAAAACTAAATCTGTCTTAGCCAGGGGTAACCCTGTTAACATTTTATATATCAGAATCATTTCTAGGTACATCTGTCGATACATGGTCTCTTTAATTATTTTTAAAAATTAATTACATAATAAATACTGCCACCCTCTGTATTTACCCAGTGATCTGTTAAGACCTACTTTCTGGGTCACGTTTATCAACTTCACATATTATAATTAGTCATAAGATAGTGTCTTAGTTAGGGTCTCATTGCTGTGAAGAGACACCATGGCCAAGGCAGCTCTTATAAAGGCAAACATTTAATTGGGGCTGGCTTACAGTTTCAGAGTTTCAGTCCATCATCATCATGGTGGGAAGCATGGCGGCATGTAGGCAGACATGGTACTGGAGGAGCTGAGAGTTCTGCATCCTGATCTGAAGGCAGCCAGGAGGAGACTCATATTGGGCGGAGCCTCAATGTGCACCCCACAATTACACACTTTCTCCAACAAGGCCACTCCTCCTAATAGTGCCACTCTCCGGGCCAAGCATATTCAAACCACTCCTGATAGTATGTTGCGTATGGATAGGTTATATTTCAAGTCCCTGACTGATTCCTAGCACTAACCTATTTTTACTCCACATTTTAAGTATGGGGTGGGAGGTGGTTATCACAGTATTTTTTCAGGCACTGTTAGCTGTGGAAACAGTTCCCTCTGAGAAAATTAGAACTTTATATTTTGTTTTGTGGGGAGGGTCATGTTTTGGAACACGATCTCTCTGTAGATTAGGCCGGGCTCAAACAATCTGCCTCCCTTTGTGGCAAAAACATTTTTAGGTCACTTTTGGCCATGTACTAAGTCATGAGAACTCGTGTCATAAAAAGTTTATTATTTAAACATGTTTGTTTCCACAGGCCACAGATGGAAATTCCTGTGAGATATGCCATGAAATATTCAAGTCAAAAAACATGCGTGTGCTAAAATGTGGGCACAAGTTTCACAAAGGGGTAAGAATTACTTTAACTGCCTTTATAGCAAGCATTTTGAAAATAAAAATGGAATTTTTTTCTAAGAGTCTATATTTGTGTTTGCAAAAACGGTTTTAGTTTGTAAATCTCCACATGAAGTCTTCATATGACTGTAAAAATAGGTATTTTGTTTGGGAAGTGAGTAGGGTTCTTGGGCCAGGGGTGTCTGTAGTTATGTAGATGGCTCTGTCTGCCCATCTTGCCATGGGCAGAGAATTACAGTTGACTGCATAGCTGTATTGGCTCTAAGACTCAAAGAATTAATTCCTTGAAAGGTGGTTTCTTATATGACTAAGTAAATAAATTGTACCCAGTGTCTGTTCAGTGTAGTGTATGAAGCTGAGTTCACATGCTAAAGGTAGCTTCTGGCTAGACGTTTGGTCCATGTCCTTCCAGGACTAATCGTCTCAGTATCCTGACACTGCTGGGTTAGGACAGATCAGGTTAAATGTTCTCACCAGGAGGGATTGCAAAACTTGCAGAGCCTCCTTCAGATATGGCACCAATTCTTGGGCCTTCGGGCTTTGTGTGCCTGCCCAGCCATGTGACAGCAGCCCACCAGCCAGGAGCAGCAACGTGGAATGTGGTACACAGGCTGGTGAGGAACAGCACTGAGTGATTTTGTGGCCACAAAACTGACAGCTTGTACAAATCAGTGAAGGACGCTAGAAGAGCCTAGACTGAGGCCAGGGTGTAAGGAGGACACGGTCCTACATGAGACCAGACCTGGAGGTACCATGAGCCACATCCCTGCCAGAGTCCAGTGGCTGAGAGCCACGGCCATGTGGTCTGAGGGCACCTGCTGACTCTCCTTTCTCGCTTGCAGTGCTTTAAGCAGTGGTTGAAAGGGCAGAGCACGTGCCCCACCTGCGGCAGCAGCGACCTGCTGTCAGAAGAGTAGCCTGTTGCATCATCGTCACAGACCCAGCCCAGAAGAAGATGGAACCTCCTTCCTGTTGCTGTAGGTAGTCACTCCTCACAAACGCACCATGCACTTCATGAGTTAAAGAACAACAGTGTCCTGCTAGCAGTGTAAGAACAGCAAACGTGGGGCTCTCGCACTGCATCACGAAACTGACAAATGAAAATCTGGAATGCAGTCTGTCCCCAGTTCCAGGCAAGTGACAGCCATGTGTGTGTCACCATGGTCCCGCCTTGTTGGGGCTGCTGCAGGGATACTCTGAGATGAGCAGATGAGCAGGTTCTTTGGAAAGAACTGCTGAGCTCCTCAAAGCAGTGTTCAGATTGAAAAAGTTTTTAGCCTCCTCTGTTCCTTACGTGGAGCGGGAGGATCCCCTTCGTACATTTTTAAAATGCTTATGATTGAGTTGATTTACATTTTGGTGATCAATTATAAAATACTTTTTAAATTAGTATCAGCTAATTTTTTTTTTCACCCTGGGAAGATGCTGTCTGTTCCCAGGAATCCCACACTTGACACTTACACTAAGGTTACCATGTAAGTCTCAAGAGTCAGCAGTGCTTGGAAATGCACAGCTAGTTAGTGCCGAGCACAGGACAGTCACCCTCTCCCCTCCTTCCTTATTCTTCCACCGGAAGAGAAATGTACCACGGTCCTGGTGTGTTGGTGTTAACATTGTTCTGTTTGACTTTTGTGTAAAGTAATGCATGCAATCTTGTAATGTGGCCTGAAAACAAGCTAACTATATTAGAAACTATTCAAAAACTAGGTATTTTTTAGTGACCTGTAGGCAGTGGCAAATACAGACATGTGAATCCTGGATACATTACATTTCTCTCAAACACAAAGAAGTAAACAAACAAAAAAACGTTTTCCAGCGTGTTCTCTGCTGCCCTGGAGACACTGTCACCTTCCACCTGTGTCAATGTGAGTTGTGGTGTCTTAGTGACTTAGTCTGTAGCTCACTCCTTATTCTGAGACATTGTCTATGGTGTCCCCAAACATGGTGTACATGCTGTAACAGTTGAGTGCAGTACATGCTAAAGTACGTGCAGCAGCTTATATTGTCTGTCAGGTACAAAGAAGAGAAACTGTTGAGACAGCGAGCTGTGCTTCACGTCAGAGCCTGTGAACATGCCTTACACTCGTCCAGTAACTCTCAATAAAGAACATTATAAAAGATCAGCCGTTCACTGTCGTTCTTGCCCAAGTAATTTAGAAGTGCATTCTGCCTAGAAATTCAGGGTTCTGTTCTGTCAAATACTGAGAAACTGACTTTATTTGGGAAGAACGGGCAAGCCGCATCTGACGATGAGTCTTGGGTGATTTTAGATCCTGGATCAAAACATTCCTTTGTGCCCAAATACTGCTTGCCAGACCCAGGCTCCCAAGACTGACTGTTTAAATCTGTGAATAGAACGTTTGTGCAAAAATGATAGAGTCGACTGCTCTGGGCCCAATGAAGAACTTTTTCATGTGGACACATGCAAACATACTGAGGATAGCTTCATTTCTTGCAGGTTTGTTTTTGAGGTGCTTGTTCATGGACTGCTGAAGCTAATCGATAGATATAGTGCCTTTTTAAAGGCTCTTTTGGGAATGTTGAGCGGAAGGAAGGAAGCACACTAATATTAATATATTAGGCATAGACAGCTAATGTTATCAATTGGGCCTGTCTTAAAGCAAAGTTGTCAGACATGTTCTTTGGAGTGTCTTCATATAAGAGGATGCTTTCGCAGTTTAGAGTTGATAGCACAGTACTGATACTTGGACTCATCACCCTGTGAGGATGTGACCTCCTCCTGAGCTGCCAACTCAGACCGCATTCCAGCACTCAGTTCTCAAAACTTTGAGGAATAGACAAGGTGCACATGCTCCTCACAGAAGGCCGGGGATACTGGCAACCCTCCACTCTTAATTCCTAATCTCATGGTGGGACACCGCTCCTATTCATCATTCCACCCATCCCCAGCTCCATGACGGCCATAGTGAGAATCGAGCACAGTTTTAAACTTTTATTCATACAGTTGTATTCAGAGAATAGCATTTAACTCAGATAACATAACTTGAAGCAGTAGCCTTGCCTTAAAATTAGATTCTTTTTCTCTCGGAAGTGATTAATCTGTGTTATGAATAATTAATATAAAACTCAAGTGAAGCTCTAGCCATGCAAGATGTATTTGTAAGGTGGTGTGAAAACAGATGTCAGAGGGATCTCTCGCCACAGCTCAAGCCGCAAGACTAGTTTAGTCATTGCTCAGTCATAACCCTCTGGAGAAGTTGATTGAAGAACACAGAAGAGGATGAAAGAGGTGGATTCCCCTTTCATGAGGTGTGACTGCTGGGCTGAGGATGCACAGAGACAGGATAGCTGGACAAGAACGAGGGCCAGAACAGCTCCTGTAGAGTTGCATGAAAGAAATGGGCAGTGTTCCTATCTTAATACCTGTGCAACAGACTTGATTAAACTGCCAGCGGAAGGAAGGACTGACAGTCGTGCCTGGAGCCTTTTTCCTCACCACAATGGCCTACATGCTGACTTCCATGCGGTCAGCTGTCCCCCGTTACCGTGGATAGGCAATGCCAGGAACTGGGACCAGTCACTCCAGTGACTTGAACACCGGCAAAAATGTCACCAAACTAGACATTTTGATGTAGTTAACAAGAGGTGGTCCCTTCGAGTATGAGCAAAAGCAGGGTAAGGGCATGTAAGAAAATGTCACGGCACCATCTTATAGTACAGTCTGCATCTACTAGTGACGCATGTACTACAAGAGCCGGCCGGGAGCAACTTGGCCTCCCATTGAATGAGTAGCAGATATAAGGCACATAACCCTTTGGGAAAGGGGAACTGACTGTTTTAGGTGAACGCCTGGGAGTTACATAGGGCAGGCTTGGTCCTAAAGAAAGGATTCCTTAGATAAAGTGGAAGCACTTCACAACATAGTCTGAACCGGATCAAATGTCTCAAAGTCACTTTGAAAAAAACGTTTTGGAATCCTGAGCCCAGGACTCTATGATCCTTATCTCTTCTGTAACAAAGGATAATTTCACCTATATTTGTCCCAGCGTGTTTCCATGAGTGCTCTTTACTTGTTCAGGATGAGGAGGCATGTGTACCGCTACTTTGGAAGGGCCCTGGCAAGGCTGGTCTAAGAGGAGGATCCTTGGTTTAAAGAGGAAGCTACTCTTCATCGTGCCATTGCCTCTGCCTTACATGGTCTCACTGTTCCCAGCTTTAAAGAGAGAAAACCAAATAGCAAAAGTATGGAAAATCTAGTCAACTAAAAAAATCCCAGTGAATGGACTGTCACTCAAGGCAGACTGATTAACATCATGGCAGAAAAAATTTTGGCTGTATTAATAATAATATGTCAGTATCCATGGGAAACCTTTAACCCATCGCAGTACAGACAGGTGCTAATTCCAGATGTACCAGACCTAAATGCGAACAGTAAGATACTTTCCTTCAAGACAACAGATTCTTAGAAAACCTTAAAGTTGGATCTTCAGGGTTGAGCTGCTCAGTAAGTTCCCACTAAAAAGTAAAAAGACAAGCCATGTAGTAGAAGAGACAAAGGTGGGACAGCTATTCCACAAACACACAGGTGGTTCATGCACATCCTGATAGAAAATAAAACCTTACTAGGATGATGTTGCACATCGTCCTAAGCTCGCTGGATACTGGCTTGAGGACCATCTACCTTTGTGAGGAGAGTGAAGTTCTAGCACCCTAGAGTCCACTCCATCTGACCTAACCAACAAGGTCAATTAGTATGTTTTCAGTGAATCAGTTAGATGGCTACTACACAGTGAGTTCTATGTTCAGACGTGTCATGTTGGGAGTGCAAAGTCATCAGTGGATGGGAGAAATAACCAGATAATCTCAGGGCCTTGCCTGCCTGAAGGAAACACAGCTAGTTTGATGGGACTTTCACATTTAAAATGGTATGGTTTCCCAGCACTGGTTAGGTGATTTTCTGCTGAATGAACTTCTTTCCGGCACCCTCTGGCTAGGAACCTCACCCTTGCTGTCCCGAAAGGACAGGGTCCACTAGTGTTTGAGCTAGGGACACAGAGGGCCTTGTTGAGACAGGCTCTTCATAGTTCCTAGGGAGCCTCTGTGTCTTGGCATGAAGCAGCAAACTTCTTTGTGAGTACATGATGCTGGAGTAACTTGTCCCCTGAGCAGGTAATGGGCCAGGCACTGGGCCTTGTCAAGAGCCTTCCAAGTAGAGTGGAAATCGCCATCTTCGGCACAGGGTGCTTCGAAAAGAGAAGCTTGTGTTTCCTAATGTGCCTTTGTGTCAAATAGTATCATTGTTTTCAGCAAATACCTTGAGGCTCTAATGAATAAATACCAGTCTGCTTCCTAAGGTCCTCTTCCTCCATGTTTAAAAAAATTATGTATGAAGGCATTCTGCATTCCTTTAGTCTCTACTTCAGCTTCTATTTATTTGGTGTGATAGGAAGGTCTTAATTTAGATCTTCCTGCCACCAGTTCCAAGAAATCTGCCACCAGCTCCAAGTTTCGTGTCCTGAAGTGCCACCCCGGTGGGGGTGAGCCAGCAGCCTCCGAAAAGAGAAAGTAGTGGAACAGATGGGCATTGTACTTCCAGACACTGGCTGCCACCCAGCGCCAGCAGGACTCCAGCTCTCTTCTGTCCTCTGGGGAGGCCACATTGCTTTTGCTTCCAGAGACACAACTACCACAGTCTCTTAACCTGCCAGACAGAAAAGTGAAGCCACTCCCTCCTACTTCTGGGCTTTCAGGTCCTGAGGGACAAAGTCCTTCACGCTCCTCATCCCACTGTACATCTGACAGGTCCTGGTTCCTCCCCCTTGCATGTGCCTTGCAACACCCTATCTGCCCCCCAACCCCCACCCCGGGAGCAAACCGAGTGGCCCTGGCCGCCATGATGGCTACGTAACATTAATCTGCCTTTATTCATTCAACCATCCAATATGCCACAGGAGGCACAGTTCTAGTGTCCCAGTTATAGCAGAATAGACAAGAAGAAAGGACTTGAGCATTCCAAAGGCAGAGGCTGACGTCAAGTAGGACAGTAAAACACATGATATGTCCCTGGTAATTCGGAGAAGAATGGAACCAGGAAGGGATAAGGGACTGTGGGGACAGTAGGGTTGGGAAGGGCTCCGGCTTTGGACAGAGGCCAGGGGAGTCAGCACTTGATGATAGCAGCCAGGAGGAGGGAGTGGAGGTGATCAAGTGGCCAGACTTGGGGGTCATGAGGGGACCTGCCAGCACAGCAAAGCCTGCTGGTATATTCGGTGGATTCTTTACAAGTGGGAGCCGTTGTTAGGGACAGAGTGAGGAGCTAGAGCCCAGCAGCCGAACGCCAGCAAGATAGAGGCATTTCCACAGAGAACAGCTTGTTTGTGAGCTCCTTAAATGTTAGGACTGCACATGACCTTACTTACACCAAGGGACTGGACCTAACAGCTAAGCAGAGAATGTTCTGACACACTCTTGTTCTTACCAGCCTTCTGAACTCCTGCTTCTAGCTAGTTCCTTGTCTTCTGGGCTGGCACAGTTGGTCTGCCCTGTACTCACAGCTGTCTGTTCCTATGTCATTCCTCACACTGATCTTTCTATACACACCCAGTGCCTACCCAGCAGCCAGCCCCCATCCTGCCACACTGTCTTCACAGCCCACCTCACCAAGCACTGGCATTCACGCTTATGGGGGATAAGAACGTGCGCCTTGCTTATAGCTGCTCAGTACACAGATTACATAGGATAAAAACCACATAACACAAAACTGTTGGCCTTCACAACTAGGGAGCCTGGCTCTCCTGTGACTTCTCACTGTACCAGACTCAGGGTCTGCCCACTGTCTTCCAGCATCGTTTTAACTAAAATGATTTGGGAATATGAGGCCCAGTAACTATGAACATCATGGCATTCAAGTACCCTTTTCGTACCCATTTTACAGATGCAGAAACAAACCTCAAAGTCTAAATAACTTTCCTGAAATAATACCCGAGTCCAGACTTGTACCTGCTGAGCAAACCCACTGCTCTAGCCATTCATCTGCTGACCACTGCTCCCCTCCAAGCCCAAATCAAGGGCTCTCCTAAGGAACAGCAGCTGAAGTCACAGGGTGCGGCCCATTGCTGCTTGGCCCACACACAACTTCCATGACTTCTGACCATACGCGGCTGTCTGCATGCGTACGGAGCTACAGCTTCCTAACCTGTGCTGCCGCCTGTTCTCAGGCTGCTTTGCATTTTTTTTCCCCCTGAATCCTTGGCTGCTTCCTCTTACTTTATTTCTTTGCACTTTGTTTTTCCGTGTGTGCCTGCCTTTAGCTTGTTCCCATTGGGCTCCTCCCAGCCTCCAAAGCAAAGTTACCTTTATTGCTGATCTGGATTGGACCTATACATTCATCACCTGCACGCTCTGTTCTTCCTGGGTTGCTAGAGTGCATATTCCAGAGATTCCAGGACATACCAACACTCACGCAGCTGAGCTCCCGCCAGGGAGACTTGTGACATCAGAGCACATGGTCACTCTACCGAGCTCTAGTGGGTGTATAATACTGTGTCATCAGGGCCTTTCACTTCCCGAAGACTAATAACACCGAGCATCTATTTTTGGGCTTATTTACAGTAAATACATCTTTATTGAATTACCTGATTACATCTCTGACTCATCTTAAAAACCAAGTTGTAAATTTTGAGTTGTAATAGTTCTTGATGGATTCTAGTACAGCTGTTCGGTGGATGCACACTGCATTTTTCCTCCGACTCCGTAACATGCGTTTTTATTTTTCACAATACTTTGGTGGGGTTTTTTTTAAATAATATTTGTTGTATGTGGGGTGTGTTGTAAGTACACACCCAGGAGCAAGCTCACATGCACATGTGGAGATCAGAGGCAACCTGTGGTGGTTGGATCTCTCCTTCCCCTGTATGGGTCCTGAGAATCTAACTCATCACCAGACCTGGCTCAAGTGCCTTTACCCACTGAGGGATCTCACTGGCTCAACATTCTTTGTCCTTTGTGTTCACTGGAAATCTCATAATATATTGATCATCTCCCCCCTCCCCCAGCTTCTCCCAGAAGCTCTTTTAAAACCACACGTTATCTGCTGAGTCACCTGAGCAGCTCTAAGTATTTTGAAGCCTTAAAGATACACAACACGCATAAATACACACAAAATAATTTTTTGAAAAATGTGACAAGCCACATAAAGCCAGTAAGATATATAACTTTTACGGATGGATAAAATTGGACTGTGCGCATAGACATCGTCTCAATCTATTCACAGCACTTAGGCCTTATTAGTTAATTTTTTTCCTTGCTACAGCCCCACACCTGACAAGCAGTTTAAAGAGGGAAGGTCTGATTTTGGCGCACAGCTCAGAAGGGCACAGTCCCTCTTGGTGGAGGAAACTCCTTCCTTACTGTCCATCTGGATCAGGAAAGACTGAATGCTGGCACTCAACTCATGATCGCTTTTATTTAGGAGCCTAGCATGGTGCTACCAACATCCATTTCCCTCTTCAGTTATACCTTTCTGGAAATACCCCCTAAGATACACCAAGAGGTGTGTTTCCATGATGATTCTAGATTCAGTCAAGTTGAAAACTACCCACCTTATAGGCTGATCCGTGACTTGGCTGTTCTGTATGCCATAGTGGACATGGTTGTGCAGATGCGTCTGGTGTGTGCTGACTTTTATTCTTTTTAGAACACACTCGAGTGGTATAGTACGATCATATGGAAATTCTGTTCTTGGTCTTCCTAGGAAGCTCCATACTGTTTACATAGCAGGTGAATTAATTTTGCATCCCTACCAACAGTGTACAAAGGCTCATTTTTCCACACATACTCCCCAATACGTGTTACTTGTTTTAGTTTTCTTTTTACATTTATTTAGCATGTGTGTGCATATACATGCCTTGATATATATGTCAAGGTCAGAAGACAACTTGTGGGAGTCTATACTCTCCTACCATGCGGGTCCCTGAGAGTCAAACTCAGGTCATCAGACTTGGTTGCAGGTACCTGCTGAACCATCTCTCTGAACTAATTCTTTGATGACATCCATTCTAGCTCTGGAAAGAAAAAGGAAGGAACAGTAACATGCTCATTTTATCAAATTTTGCCACCTTGACACAAAATGAGATAAGAAAATAAAAAAACTAGAGCAATTTTCCTGGTGAACACAAGCAACAATTCTCAATAAAGCATTTACAAACCCCGTTCAATAGCACATTAACTAGATCGTACATCAGGATCTCGTTTATTTCATTCCCTGCTGCCAGTATGGGTCAGCACATGCAAACCAGTAAGTGAAAAACAGCAAATAAACAAGAGTCGAGGCAAAAATCACATGATCATCCCAATGAATACTGAAAGGGAATACAGAATAATTTAACAAAATTCAACCCTCCCCAAAGAACTTATGAATAGAAGACTCACACTTCATACTTAATCCTAATAAAGGCTGTATATGACAGACCAATAGCCAGCATTATACATGGAACAGAGGAAACTGAAAACTCAAAAACAAGACTGGATATTCATCTTTATTTAATATCGTGCTTGAATTCTGAGCCAGAGTAATAGGGCAAGAAAAAGACATAAAGGGTATATACTAATAAGAAAGAAAGAATTATCAGTATTTGTATGCAGTGTGATCCTATACGTTAAAGAACTCTTGGAGAGCTCCCAGGTTGAATTTTCAGCACTCACATACATAGCAGCTTACAATTGTCTATAATCCCAGTGCTAGGGGATCAGCCTCCCTCTGCAGACACCAGCAAGCACTGGCTGCACATACATACGTGCAAGCAAAACACAGGCTCCGTCAGAAAAACAGGTAAACACTTCTGACAAATCAGAATACAGAATCATTTAAATATTCATTATTTTGTTTTTTCTATATACGGATGACAGACACCCTGAGAAAGAATTTGGGAAGTAATTCCATTCACAGTGGCCTCAGTAAAATAAAATACTTTGGAATTAAACCTGGTTAAGGAGGTAAAAGATTTTTACAAGAAAAATTTCAAAACACTGAATCAAGAATTAAAATGCTTGAAAATGGAAAGGCATCCCATGTTCATAGATCAGCAAAGTATATATTATGAATGGCTGTATTATCAAAAGTAATCAAGAGATTCAAAGCGATATCCATCAAAAGTCAGTCTTCAATGAAATAGAAAAATACCCTAAAATTTACATGGAAGAACAAACAACAACAACAAAAACCCTGGATATTCAAACAGTCCCACGTAAAAATGATTTTTGGAAGTATTACCTCCCATTCCTGATTTCAAATTATATTGTGAAGCTTGTGTAACAAACCCAGGATAGTACAGACACGTAGACTGTCTTAGTTACTTTACTATGTATGTGAAGCGATACCATGACCAAGGCAACTTATCAAAGAAAACAGTTCCAGGAACTAGAGACCAAATATTCAAACTTGTGAGCCTATGGGGACCATTCTAATTCAAGCCCCTGAACTGACCAAATGGACTAGAATAAAGGATCCAGGGGGAAAAGAGGAAAAGCCGGCATAGAGTCATGTGATATTCATCCAAGGGTTAAAAAACCAAGACCAATGTGAAGGTTTTTGTTGTTAATTGGGTTTGGTTTGATTGATCTTTTTTCTGTGTAGCCCTGGGTGTTCTGGAACCCACGCTGTAGACCAGGTTGGCCTTGAACTCACAAGAGATCTGCCTGCCTCTCCCTTGAGTTCTAGGATTAATGGCAAGTACCACGACTTCCCGGCTCAATATGTCTTTTCAACAAATGTGTCTGGGAAAACAGGACAAACTGGACATTTCATACATATAGGACATTTTCATATAGAAGAGAGAAGCCAGATCCTTGTCAAGCATACAGAAGTGTTTCAAAATGATTCAAAACTGGTAAGACCTGAACATTTGAAAACAATACCCAATGTAGGCACAAGCAATGTTTCTGAATATGTTTCCAATAGCTCAGGAGATAGTAGAATTGATAAATGGGATGTAGGAAATTTAAAAAAAAAACAAAAAAAACAACTTGTGCACAGCAAAGGAGACAATCAGAGTGAAGAGGCAGACTAAAGGATGACAACCGCCTTTGACATATTTCATCTGACAAGAGATTAATACCTAGAATATTTAAGAACCTAAAAGAACAGATTGGACAGTTCTCCAAGACATACAAATAGCCAGTGTGCATGGGAAATGCGTAGCATCCTTAACCATAAAGAAGTGTGCAGATCAATGTCTCTCTCCACCTGTGTCTCTATTTTATGTGAATATACTGTCTTAAATGCTGTTTCTATAAGTCTCATAGAGATAAACCTCCCTCTTTATTCTTTTTCAAATTTGCTTTTAGTAAAATTCTATTTCCACATGATTTTAGGGTCAAATGTCAATATTTAGTACACTTTAAAAATAATTCAGTGTGTGTATATATGTGTGTGTGCATGTGTATGTGTGTCCATGAATTTGTATGAGTTTGTGTGTACATGTGTGTATGTGTGTGTGCTGGTGTATCCATGCTCCATGATATGTATGTGTAGATCAGAGCTAACTTGTAGGCTTCAGTTCTCTCCTTCCACCATGTTCGTCCTGGGGGTTCAGCTCTGGTCATCAGGTCTGGCATCACATCTGTTACCCACTGACCCATCCTTCTCACAGCCCTGCTCACTGATTTTAATTTTGATGTTCACTCTGACTCATGAGGTATTTAGAAGTCTGTTACTTAGCTTTCATGCACTTCAGAGATTTGGCTGTCTTTCAATTTGTGTAATCCAAGTCCTTTTAAAATCACTTAGGACACAGTTTCTTTAGAAGCTCACTGTATGATCTGTCTTTTATGCTGCTCCTGTGTGGAGGTGACCAGCCTTTTGGTTGGTTGGTGGTCCTGGCCACGTCTGCATACCTACCGTTTCCTGACATTGAGAAGGAGATCTCCTATGTATGGGGTTTTCTGCTCTTGGAGTTCTGATTTTCCTTTTTATATTTTTAATCCTTGTAATTATGTGTCTAAATATGTAAAAATATGTTCTCTTAGTGACCTAGTCCTCTTTCATTATGAAGCAACATTTCCTTGTTTATTTTAATTCATCAATAGTGCTTTGCTTTGAATCTTACTTGGTTACTGAGATGGCCATCCAAACTTTCATCTTTTCCTATCTCTACTTCTAACCTGTTGGTGTAGTTATATTCAAGCTAGATTTCTTACAAAATGCATGTAATTCCTGTTACATTTTTAAAATTTGTGCCTTTTCACCTTCAAACCTCCTTCAGTCATTGCTATAATTGGGTATAAATCCCTCATCTTTACAGTCTATTGTCTTCATTTCCTGTTCTTTATTATAACCTTTTTTCATCTTTCTTGTGCTTTTTTCTAACTCCTCATATTTGTTAGCTGTTTTTTAAGTGTACCTGTGAATTTTAAGTGTATGTGTGAATTATGATAATAATACATAACTTTACCTTAAAGAAATGTCATAGGGCTGGAGAGATGGCTCAGTGGTTAAAGCCACTGACTGCTCTTCAGGAGGTCCTGAGTTCAATTCCCAGCAACCACATGTTGGCTCACAACTATCTGTAATGGGATCCAATGCCCTTTTCTGGTGTGTCTGAAGACAGCCATAGTGTGCTCATATACATAAGATAATAAATAAATGAATGAATGAATGAATAAACCTTTAAAAAAAAGAAAGAAATATCATGGCTACTTATAATATAGAATCCTTACACAGTGAGTGCATATCATATGTGTTCTTTTGTGACTGGGTTCTAGTTCCATCCATTTGCTTAAAAATTTTATGAAAGCTGGGCGGTGGTGGTGCACGCCTTTAATCCTAGCACTTGGGAGGCAGAGGCAGGCGGATTTCTGAGTTCGAGGCCAGCCTGGTCTACAGAGCGGGTTCCAGGACAGCCAGGACTATGCAGAGAAACCCTGTCTCGAAAAACCAAAAAAAACCAAAAAAAAAAAAAAAAATGGGCTGGAGAGATGGCTCAGTGGGTAAGAGCACCTGACTGCTCTTCCAAAGGTCCTGAGTTCAAATCCCAGTACCCACATGGTGGCTCACAACCATCTGTAAAGTGATCTGACGCCCTCTTCTGGTGCTGAAGACAGCTACAGTGTCCTTACATAAATAAATCTTTAAAAAAAAATTTCATGAATTCATTGTTTTTAATAGCTGAGTAGTATTCCCTTGTGTAAATGTACCACATTTTCTGTATCCATTCCTCTGTTGAGGGACATCTGGGGTTCTTTCCAGCTTCTGGCTATTATAAATAAGGCTGTTATGAACATACTGGAGCATGTGTCCTTATTAACCCAGTCACAAAAGAGCACACATGGTATGCACTCATAGCTTAGAATACCCAAGATACAATTCATAGACCAAATGAAGTTGAAGAAGAAGGAAGAACAAAGTATGGATACTCTAGCCCTTCTTAGAAGGGGGGAAAATACCCACAGGAGGAGATACAGAGACAAAATGCGGAGCAGAGACTGAGGAAAAGACCATCCAGAGACTGCCTCTCCTAGGCATCCATCCCATATACCGTTCTGAAAGGGAGACACTATTGTGGATGTCAACAAGGGCTTGCTGACAGGAGCCTGATATAGCTGTCACCTGAGAGGCTCTGCCAGTGCATAACATACAGAGGGGGACACTCTCAGCCAACCATTGAACTGAGCACAGGGTCCCCAATGGAGGAGCTAGAGAAAGGACCCAAGGAACCGAAGCGGTTTGCAGCGCCATAGGAGGAACAACAATATGAACCAACCAGTACCCCCCAGAGCTCCAGGGACTAAACCACCAACCAAAGAGTACACATGGCCCCAGCCACACATGTAGCAGAAGACGGCCTTGCTGGACATCAAAGGGAGGAGAGGCCCTTGGTCCTGAGAAGGCTCAATGCCCCAGTATAGGGGAATGCCAGGACAGGGAAGCGGGAGTGGGTGGATTGGTGAGCAGGGGGAGGGGGGAGGGGACCAGGAAAGGTGACAACATTTGAAATGTAAATAAAGAATATATCTAATAAAAAAGAAAAGAAAAAAGAATCCTTACACAGCGTGCTCCCTCCCAGTACAGCACACTCACAGGGATGTGCTCCCCTTTCCTTCTACCCCCTTTATGTTACTTTTTTCATAGATTTTACCCATATCTACGCAACAAATCATATAATATGTTGTAGTTACTTTTGCTTTAGTGAATTATATTTATGACAGTTTTATTGTGGTATAATCAAACACTATGCAGTTAACTATTTTACATACAATACATGTTTTGAGATGTGATCCTGTCATGTTTCCAGGCTGGCCTTGGACTCCTGTTAGCAATCCGCACCTTGGAAAACAGATGTGCAACACCACGTACAGCTTAGAGCTGGTCATTTAATGTTCTCTATGGATTCGGATCACAAACATTACATCCTTAGACAGTCTTCATCATCCCGATGAAACCTCATCTCCTGTAATGATCATCCCACCCTCCCACCTCACCAGGCACTAGATAGCCTCCAATCTACTTAGTATCTCTAGATTTGTCTATCATGGACAGACATGCTGCTTGTTGGGATCTTTGGGACTGACGATCTTCTCTTAGCATAATGCTATTGGCCCTCTTAACATTGGTAACGTGTCAGTAATTCATTTCATTTCCTTACCTAATAATACCATTGTGTGAACTTGCTGCTTTTTATATACCCATCCTTCAGTTTGTGGATTTTTCGTCTGCTTCTGGTCTGTTCGTTTGCTTGCTTGTTTGTTGTGATTAGTGCTGCTATTGAAAGTTTTGTATGAAGCCAGCTTCCCATTTCTCTGTAGCAAATGCCTAACCGCACCTCCATCCCTACGTTTAACTTCTGTGCAGCT
Source organism: Tokudaia tokunoshimensis (assembly GCA_036184795.1). NCBI lineage: Eukaryota > Metazoa > Chordata > Mammalia > Rodentia > Muridae > Tokudaia > Tokudaia tokunoshimensis. The sequence continues at coordinate 81,412,870 of BTHU01000015.1, forward strand.
CCCAGACTGCTTTCCCAAGTAGCTGCGTCATTTTAGGTCCCCACCTGGAGCACATGTGGCTTCCAGCTTCTCTCCATCCTCACCAGCACACAGTACCCACAGTACCGTCTTCTAACTTTCTGTCCATTTAAACAGATGTAGAGTCGTGTCTACCAGCAGGTTTGATTTGCACTCCTGATAGCCAGTGATGTCGTTAATAAAAGTTGTAGCAGTACACACAGCTGCTTTGCCTTCCTCTGTGCAGTCTGCAGTGTTCCCTCCTTGACAGAGATCCCTACCTGACATCATTCTGTTTAAACAGCCTCATTCAGGTCTCCTTGGCCGCTAGCTCCTTTCAGCCCCTGATTACCTGAAAAACTGTCTCACCGTTTTTGTGGGAGACTTGCGGTGAGTTTGGAAGTTCAGATTGCTGCCTTGCCTTTTCCTCTGTGTGCTCTCCCTGTAAATGCTTGCCTGCCACTGCATTTCGCTGTCACATGGCAGTCTCCCGTTGTTCTAAGCCTTACTTTCCTCAGAACGTGGCGTGCTCTTTCCCCAGCTGCTGTCAGTGGTTCTAAGCCATGCCTGAGTGCATCATTCTGCCTCACAGAGAGTCTGCTTCCCTTCCTGGAGGCTTCGTCTCAAAGTTTGCAGATGCTCATCTTTCTCCTTCTATCACCCCAACGGCTCAGTCAAGGAGGCAGGCGTCTAGTTTAAGGTGTCTAGTTCTGTCCTCTGTGTTCTTTCTGGTCAGTTTCTATTACCACCCTCCCCCATAATGCCCTCCCCCATAGTGCCCTACCCCATAATGCACCATATTCCCTGCTCCTTTGCATTCCTGAGAGTGTTTGATCTATAATTTCAGTGTGACTTTGTTAGTGTGCTTAGAGTAAGTATAGACGCCCACGTGGCAGGGAAGGACAAACTTTATGTAAGCGTCACCCAAGCTGGCCATCTGCAGACCGTGGGTAAGCTGTGGTCCCCTGACCTAACGTGGCCCCTAGATGTTTCCTTATACACGCCAAGTAAGTGAGTGAGCCATGCTGGCATTCCGGGTCAACGGCGCAGGACAGTCTTTGCCGTGCGTCCTGCTGTTAGTTTCATCTCAAGGGGTCAAACAACTTTAGATCTGTGTGGATTTCTGATCTCATGTTCTCTCTGTCCTAAAGCATTTCCTCATGCCGGGTTTTAAAGAAGGGAGGCACTTTCTACCTCAGGAGGCTTCCTTGCATCAGGTCAGTGTGACCAACCCGGATACAGGTCATTAAGCTGTTTAGAGCTGCTGCTCTGACAGGGTCACTGCCTGAGCCACCGTGGAGCAGATGGAGGGTTGGACGAGGCGGAGGGGGGAAGAAATGACTGCATGGATTGAAGTCTGGGGACTGCAGTTTTTCTCTTAAGTTTCTGCTGCCCTTCACTAAAGCAGTGCAAGCCTGGAGACAAGCCCTGAGAGTTGGAACCATCAAGGACTTCTTGAGGGCCGGAAAGCAAAGTGGGGAGGGCAGGAGGAACCTAGGAAGCTAACCCTGGTACTTCTGCGCCTGTGTGCCTTCTCCTGCCTGCTGTTCTTGTAGTCTTCTCGGAGAGCCTCTGCTCCTCACTAGAAATACGAGAAGGAACTGCGCCAGGACAGAGCCCACAGAGCTAGGCTGAGAAAGGCCGTTCTGTGGGGATATTTCTGGGTGGCATATCATCAGGAGTGACTTATAGACCAGAGCCTACATTCAAGATAAACAAATGAAGCTGGATTAGGGGTTCAAGGCCAACCTGAGCTACATAAGTGAGTTACAGACTATCTCAGAAAGAAGGAGGAGGAAGAGGAGGAAAAAAATAAGCCCAGGTTTCAGATGAAACAGATGAAATGCTGACTGTTTCTTATCTGGCTATTGTCTGTGGTGACCACACTGATCCTAAAAATAGTCTCTGTTCCTGAGGAAATGACTGGAGCGGTAGTAACTGCTTTGGTGTTGAGTCTTCACACACAGCACTGGCCATGACAAAATCCCGAGCTGAGGTATGGAGAAGCCTATCATCTAGTGCCTCGTGCAAACACAGGGCTCTAATGTGAAGAGAACCAGGGGGATGGAGAAATGACTTAGTGCTTAGGAGTGTCTACTGCTCCTAGAGCTTCAGCACCCACATCTGTGGCTCACAGTGGCTTGTAACTCCAGTTCCAGGAGATCTGACACATCTGGCCTCTTCAAGGCACCGTAGTCAAGCACAGACACACACACACACACACACACACACACACACACACACAAACGCAATGAAAACAAATTGTCAGAATGAATAAGATCACTAACGTCTGACACTGAGGGGAGAGAGGTTCGCTGGCTAGTACCAGACCAACCTGTAACTATAAAAAGGAATATTGGGTGCTCCGTTGGCAACAGCACAAAGCTGTTCATGAGCACACAGACGAGGAAGGGGCTGTGGTCTCCGACTTCGAGTCTGCTTCCTCCACAAGCAGAGCAGCAGCCATAGCTGCCATCTCACACGAGTGGAGAAAGACTTGGCTCTTCTCACATTTCAGATGAAAACCACAGCGGAAAGGAGGAAGATGAGCCCAGGGCTAGCGACAGTCATGGTCTTCCCAGCACACACCGGTTACCAGGTAAGATAACTAGTTCCGACTAAAATGGCTACTTTGAACTGTCAGCTCTTTCTGGCCCTGCACCTTGGTGCTCAGTGTCTGATCCTGGTCTCCTCTCGTTTACCATGTTTTCTGAGCTCCCTGGATTGAGAATTTCCCTCTAACTCCCTTCAGGTTGAACATAACAGGCCCCAGCACAGGATCCAACCCATTGCCAAAAGCACCCTGGTGATTGATTATGCTGCTTCTTGTGGTATAAGCCACTAGGACCCAGCATTCTGGGCAGACATTTGACTTCATACAGCAAGCCTTCAAGGTAAGGGTTTCTTCAGGTCTTATGAATAAGGGTTTAGCTAACTGTTTGCCCTGAAGTGAGGCCTTGTGCCCTATGTGTGATCTCTGATGAAGTGTGAATCAAGCTAACGTAGGTTGTGACCTCATCTTCTTTCCAGAACAGTGTGCATCGGCTGCACTGACCGCAGGTCTGCCATCTCGCTGGGGCTTCCAGAACAATGTGCATTCGACTGTACAAACCACAGACCCATGATCCTGCTGGGCGTTCTCATGTCGTGCTTCTCCTTCTGTTTGCACCACAGATATTTGCTGACTACGTGTTCTGTGAAGTTCCAAAGCCAAGCAAGATGTACCTGTTCTGCAGTAGGTATGGGTAACCTTGTGGGCCTGAAGTATTACTCTGTGCCTTTGAGGTTGCAGGGCTGTTTAGCACACACTGTCCTCACCGTCTGTTACAGTTTAAGTGCAACATGTCCAGAGTCCCGTGTGCTAGAATAGCTGCCCTCCGCACCCCACCCCTCAGTTTCTGGGGACCTTATAAATACTTCTAGACTTGGAGCCTAGCAGGTGAACACAGGCCCGTACGGATGTGCCTCTGACGGTTGTAACCAGACCTGCTCCAGTGCCCTCCTGTTTCCTACTTGCTGTGATGAAACAGGCTGTCATGGACTGAGCTGCTTCAGGTACCACGGCTTTCCACCATGAAGTATTTCCTGAAACCGTGAGCCAAAGCAGACCTCCCCCCCCCACTAGTCCTCTGTCAAGTACTCTGTCACAGTGCTGAGGCCTCAGTGAGTTCTTGCAAAGTCCATGTCCTCCAAAGGCCAAGCTCACTGGAGCAACCCGTGGACCCTCGGGCCCCTTGACCAGTTCCTAGTGAGATCAGATACCGTCAGGCTTTCAGAAGCTACAGCACTTGAGTCGGTGCCAAGAGTACAGCCAGAGCGGAGAAGGGAGCTGTGGGGTAAGAGGACGCTGGGCGCCATGCGAAGACCAGCCTGCAGAAAGCCTCTGAGAAGTCCCCTGGCCACCCACTTCCCTCCTGGCACCCTCCAAAACCAGACAAGCCTCTTTTGCTGGAGTCTTTCCTGCTTATGGAGTACGTTGATGTGGATTTTACAAATGAGAGAAGCGCACTATCTCCGAGTATGGCTGTTTTGCTTAATCTAATGATCTCTTAAAATATCCTGACTTTATCCTGGTGGTGAAGCGCCACTGTGAACACACTGCATAATCTTCATTTATTCATCTGTTCAGACACTAACACTGGGTTTATAACGTGACTGTTGTGATTAGTGCTGCAGTAAACACAGGGTACAGGCGTCTGCAGTGTGCTGATTTAGGTTCCTTCCGGAATATTTAGAAGCAGTCTGGTTGGATCCTATGAGGTTGCGTTCGTAGTTTTCCTAAGGACCTCCATGCTGATTTCCACGGCGGTGGCAGTAGTTTGTATCATGGCCAGCAGTGAGTAAGTGTTCCTCTCCACACCATGCTAGGCAGTGAGAGGGTCGGATGGAGTCTAGTATAGCTTTGACTCGGGTTCCCGTGATGGCTGTGGACGCTGAACATACTCACATATTCACATATTTATTAGTACTTTATCAGTTGAGAACTGCTCATTTGTAATTTTAAGTAGGACTGTTTGGGGCTTTATTTTGTAGGTTTTTTATATTCTAAAGAGTGCCCACGCGTTACATTTTGTCTCAGTGAAGGTGTCTATTGCTGCAATACACCATAACCAAAAGCAACTTGAGAAGAAAAAGACTTGTCAACAAATGACTCCCAGGTCACAGTCCACTATCAGGGAGGTCAGGGTGGAAATCAAGGAAGAAACCTGGCTTCATTTTGTGTATGGGTATCTTGTCTGCTTGCATATGGAGGTGCACTGCATGCATGCAGTGTCCACAGAGGCATCAGTTCCCCTAGAACTAGCATTGTGAATGGTCGTGAGCTGCCAGGTCAGTTCTGAGAACCCAATCCAGGTCAAAGAGCAACCAGTGCTCCCAACCCCGGCCCCCTTTCCAGCCCCTTTTGCAATGTCTTCCAAAGATTTTGGCATTAACTTAAGGTCTGGTTCTTTTGCACAGTGAAGGAGAAACTTGGTTTCATGTGGACACCCATGTTCTGGGCAGCCCTCAGAGCAGAACACCTGTCCTTCCTCTGCCATGTTTTCAGGTACTTTTGTTCAAAAGGTGGCTAATCTACTTGGTCTATCCCCCGACTGTCTGTTGCACTCCACTGGAGTGGGGTGTCCAGTGACAGTTCCATGCTGTCTGTCACTGCGGCTCTAGTGTTGCGAAAAGAGGTCCTGTGATACCCCAGCACTACTCTTTTCACTCAGGATTGTGTTGTCTATTCTTTTGTGCTTCTAAGTGAGTCTCAGGTATTTTCCTAATTCTAAGTCCATTCTAATTCTAATTTCTATTAGAATTTTGAGGGGTTTGCATTGACTCTGTGGGTCATTTTAAGTGATAAGGCCATTTTCATAGCATTAACTCCGCCAATCCAGGGAGCACGAGATGTCTCCATCTTCTAAGATCTTCTTGAATTTATTTCTCTAGGATTTAAATCTTTTCTTTGTAGATGTCTTTGAGCACCTGTGGTTAGGTTTATTTGTAGTTGCTGTATTTTTAAAGCTATTCTGAGTCGGATTATTTGTCTGCTACCTTTCTCAGCATGCTCATGTGCTGATTTGTATTCTGTTTCCTTGCAGATTTACCTGATATCAGAGTATTCTGGTAGAATCCATGGTATGTACAGTGTGGTATCATGTCCACTGCAAACAGAAATGGATGGGCCTCTTCCATTCTTATCTCAGGCCCTCTCTCCCATTTCTTCCTCCTGCACTGTGGCTAAGACTCAAGCCCAGTACTGAGGAAATCTTCTGTTCCTGGCTTCAGAGGAAATGTTTTAATCTTTCCCTACTTAGTATAATGTACCTTTTGCTCTGAAACAGTAGAGATGCTCCTACTCTGCCTAGTTTTTTTGTGACTTTTATCTAGAATGAATATTGAACTATATTAAAGGCTTTTTCTATACCAAGATTAACTATGCCATCTATGTCCATAAGGTAATAATTATATGGCTAATCTTGGTTGTTAAGTCTACTGAATCAGGAATCAACTGAAACCAAGCATCTGGACATGCCAGTGTGGGATTTTCATGATTGTATCATTCCAGGTGGGAAGACCCATCCCAAATCAGGGCCATACCTTCTCATGGCATCGCACATAAAAGAACCTGAAAGAAGGAAGCCTTTGCTCTTTGCCTGTTATCCCTCATTCTCCGTTGCATGTTCATCTTTCCTGTTGATGAGACGTTCCTTCTATGGGACTAGAACCTACTTCTTCAGGATTCCAACAGATGTAAGACCAACAGTTATCTTGGAATCTTCCATGGTTCCAGTTGCAGATTGGGACTGTGGAGACGTCCAGTTTCACAGACTAAGCAACTACTGAACTCTTGGTCTTTTTGTCAGGAGATGGCTATTGTTGGACTGCCCAGAGCACAGCCTGTAAAATGCTCTAAATCTCATATATATATATATATATATATATATATATATATATATATACACACACACACACACACACATTGCACTTGTGATGTGTGTGTGTGCGTGCACGCGCTTGTGTGAGTATTTTCATTCAGCCCACCAATTCTATTCTCTACAGTACCCTGACTAATATAAGTATTTTTAGTTTGAGACAAAGTCTCACTCTGTAACCAAGACTGGTCTCAAACTTGTGCCAATTCTTCTATGAGGAACACTGGGATGATAGGTGTGGGGCACTAGGCCTGCTTTCCTTGAGACTATTTCATATTGTACCTTTACAGACCTGTGTGTATTGAGTTATCTTTATAGCATTAGGGTTAAGTCAACCTGGTCATGGTGAATGATCTAACACGTTGCTGAATTTATCTTGCAGGTATTCCATGGAGGATTCTGGTGCCCAGGTTCATCATGGTTTAGTCTGCTTTGTTGCGTTCTCATGACATCTTGGTCTTGGTAGCAGGCTAGCACTGGCTTTAAGACTTACTTTGGCATCATTCTTTCTTTCTTTTTTTTTTTTTACAGTCCATGAAGCCTTTTTATTTATGCTTTACATTAAAAAAAAGAATCCCAGGATTTTCCCTCCTGTATGTTTTCGTCTTGCCTCTTCATGGTCCATGATGCCAGCCAAGGTTGTCAGCACAATGAAACCAAACTGCCGTGATGGGAGCAGATTGTTCTGCCATTTCTCTAGGTCTTTGAGTTGAACATCAAATCTAGGGCTTATAACTCCATACTTGTTCAACCTTCCTGTGAGGTTCACAACGATCTTCCCAGCTCTGTGATCATCAGTGATCTCGAATTCACCAATGTAGTCGTGCTTCATCATCACAGTTAAGAACCGAACGATGACTTTAAAGCCCGGCCTGATGAGGACCTGGCGCTTGCCTCTCTTCTCAGCGTTGTTGATGGTCTTGAGAGCATCAGCCAAAACATTCATTTGCACCATGGTGACGGTGAAGGAAGATCGGCATCATTCTATTTTATGGAATAATTTGAGGTGCATTTCTATAAGCTCTCTACAGGTCTGTAAGAATTTGATGGTGGCAAAATCTAGTCCCCAGTTTTTCTTTTTAGTTGGCTGTTATTACTGCTTCGTCTCATTGCTCATTATAAATATGTAAGTTGTTTGCAACCCCTTGGTTTGTTAGGTCATCTGCATGTAGAATGTAATTCATTTCTTCCTGATTTCCCAGCTTGTTGGAATATAGGTTTTCCAAGTACTTCCTAATGATCCTTTGAATTTATTAGTATTTGTTGTAATGCCCTCCTTTTCTAAGTGTGAAGATTATTAATGTGGGTCTTCTTTCTTCTGGTTAGCTTTGTTGGCTTTGTCAATCTTGTTCACCTTTTCAAAGAACCAACTTTTTCTTTCATTGATTGATTGTAGTTTTGTCTCTCTCTTTCCATCTGGTTTAAGGCTCGACTTTCCCTGGTTCTTCTAAGACCTTCCAACATGTGTTTGAAGCATTTGAGACTTCGGGATTTTTTTTTTTTATTTAGGTACTTGCTTTATCCTAAAAGTTCTGATTACACTGCGCTTTGTTTCATTTAGTTTGACTGACTGTAGGAACTTCGGCCTCGCTGGGCTTGTTTTCAAGCTGTTGGCTTCTAGTTTTGTTTTTGCTCATTGTGTCACAAGACACAAGAAACCGTTTTAATTTCTTGTATTGTTATTATTTGATCACATTATTTTCTCTCGAGTTCAGATGTGTGTTCCACGGTGGTTGTGTGTGATACTCTAGAAATGTCTGCGAAGCCTATCTGATCTACAGCGACGGTCAGTAGTCCATGCTTCTTCCGTCTCTTAATGGCGGTGGGAAGAAGTTGCCACTGCTGTCGCATCTGGATGTCTGTCCCTTCAGGTCCACCAGCTTCATGAGATTAGATGTGCACATGCTGATAACCCTACCTTTCTGATGGGGTGTTCCTTTTATTACTATCTAGTAGATCACCGATCTCTTCTAATCCTGGCTTAAAGTCCATCCTGTCTCACAGATGCTGGCTTCGGCCTCCCACTGCTTCACATATTGTTTTCCATCACAAGCAAATCATCGTTCTTTAAGAACACACTTTCGCTCTTTTAACCCAACTAACCTCTTAGTATTGAACTGTCCTTGAAAACCTAAACGAAACCCTTTTGTTCATGCGAACTGGCATTTTAACACACTGAAAAGCCAGCCTATTTTGTTCAGATTGTTTAAGCTTCCTGTATAAACCATCCTCAATTTGGGTCTCCTAGCCACAGCTAAACCTACTCCTACCAGGTCAGTTTTGGCATTGAGATTCTGCATCATTCAAGTTGTATAACCCGTAATGGTTTATAGGGCAAGGAACTATTTGGTCCTTTGAATGGTTTGATAGACACTATGTGACTCTCTGTGCCTGACATATTTTTAGTGCTATTTCTTTTTGTTTGTTTGTTTGGTTGGTTGGTTGGTTTTCTGAGACAGGGTTTCTCTGTGTAGCCCTGGCTGTCCTGGAACTTATTCTGTAGACCAGGCTGGCCTCGACCTCGGAAATCCGCCTGCCTCTGCTGGAATTAAAGGCATGCGCCACCACTGCCCCGAAGTGCTATTTCTTTTGAACACTTTTTCCCCCCCAGTTTCTTCAATGGGCTATTATTGTAGGATCTCAAAGATCCTGTTAGTAGTTCCATAAGACATGGAGACTTCTAATATAGTGTAAAGCTTAGGCCTTTTTCTGGGGCAGTTTTCCAGCTCACTTAAACTTAACCCAGCTATTCTAGCCTACAGCCTGTCATGTGGTTAGCTCTGTACCTCTGCTCCAGCTCCAGTCTGTCTGCTTCCAAACCTGAGTCTGCTTTCCTCCCCCGAGGAACTCTCTCTGCCCAGAAGCTCCACCCTCGTATTTCCTGCCCCTGCTACTGGCTGTTAGGTCTTATTACAACCCATCAGCAGTGAGACCTTACACACGTCTGAGGTTTCCTTTAGGCTGGTTGAGGAAGGATGGACATTTACATACAGAAAACCTTGGTGACGGGTCATAGAAATCACAATACCAAACTCCTACCAGAACTTAGCTATTTGCCAGTATAGAATTAACAATAGAAAATACAGAGACACACCTTAATACAATTTGAGGAAGGTCATCCCAACAGGGTATTGCTTTCTTCAGGTAGTTACCTTTCCAAGAATCCCTCTACATTCTACGGACGCTCATAAACTTATTAACAGAGAAGGTACATATTATATTTTTTAAACATTTATAACAATATATTATATTGCTATATAACTATATATTTTGTAATATATTATAACAATATATTATACTTTTTAAAAATTTAAATTATATCTGTTGTATTTGTGTGTATGTGTGGTGCACATGTGGGGCTGCACATGAGCATGCAGGGGGTAGAGTGCAGGAGTTGTCTCCTAATTCCATGTGGGTCCTGGGGATCCAACTCAGGGTGGCAGGCCTGGCCGCAGGTGCTGTACTGAGCTATCTTTTCTTGCCAGTCCCATGTTAGCATTTTTATTGGGTTCTTCTTTATATCAAGTTGTCTTTTAAATATTTGAACTTCTTACTTTGTCTTTTGTTAAAGGTATGCTAATCAAAGTTAGGGTTTTTGGTTGGTTTTAAGAGAGTTTCTCTGTGTAGCTTTGGCTGTTCTGGAACTCAGAGATCCGCCTGCCTCTGGCTCTGAGTGCCAGCATTAAACGCGTGTGCCATTACTACCCAGTGAGTCAATGTAGTCTCTGTAAAGAACTAACTCAATAACTACTATAAACAAAACACTGGGATTTTCTATTTCTAAATTTTGTCAATTCTTTCTCATTTAGTCTTGTTTTTTTCTAGATACTTTAGTATCCAGCTCACTGGTTTTTATTCTTCCTGATGTACTGACAGGATTCTAGCCATGACTTTTCTTCTGGTTACAGCATTGGACTCACCACAAAGCTTTGTATATGCTCAGTTTCATCAAACTGAAAAACTGGTTTCTCTTTGAAAAGTGTTCTAAAATTTACAAGTGATTACATTTATTTTCAGTTTGGATAGTATCTTCAGACGCACCAGAAGAAGGTTTCAGATCTCATTACAGATGGTTGTGAGCAACCATGTGGTTGCTGGGATTTGAACTCAGGACCTTCGGAAGAACAGTCAGTGCTCTTAACCACTGAGCCATCTCTCCAGCCCCTGGATAGTATTTTCTAATTTTATTTCACTATAGAATGCAGTCTGGGCAGTTCCTACTAAATCTCTGAGGGAAGTGGAACAGGGTTTTAACTGACTTTCACAAAATGGCCATGGACTTAAATGATAGTATTTGCCATAATATGTATAGGAATGTGAGATTTTTTTAACTTCACATTTGAATTTGGGTTTTCTTAACCCAGACTACTGCTGAAAACAGTTTTAAACAAAGTGTTGTAGATGTCAGACTTGCTGGTTCTGTTGTATGCACAGCTAGTGTAAGTCACCCTTGTGCACAGCAGCCATGGCTGCCAGCCCGCTCTCTCCAGGCCGCTCCCTGGTGGCTTGGCTGCTCCTCTGCAGAAAAGGCCTCAGTGCTGTTTTCATCTGATGGTCATTTGCTGGAATCCTTCCCTGTCAGAAGTCACGTCTGCTTTTTCCAGAGGCCTTTGCCTTTAGCCTGCAACTCAGCAAGATGCTTATTAAGGGGCCAGACATAACATCCTGGGGATGACAGCTGCCGTAAATCACAAGCGACTCGGTGGCCAAGGAGGGGCTTGCCAGGATCAGACAACACCCTGCAGAGGCAGGCGCAAACTGTGTTCCTACTTTACCAGGTTGGACCAAACTGGATTGTTTCTGTAATGTGCAAGGCATTAGGACTGTGGGATGCCTGCTGATGGCGGTAGGCCCCTCAGCACTGATGCTGAGGTGACAGCACCAGGAGCTGCTGATGGCGGTAGGCCCCTCAGCACTGATGCTGAGGTGACAGCACCAGGAGCCCTCCCTGGCTCTAAGTCCCGCTGTCCTCCTCCGTCCGTCTGTTAACGCTGCTGGCATCTGCCCGCATCTCTGGGACTGCTTCTCCACAGTGGCCACCCTGTTTCTCAGGGAGCACTGCAGCTGCTCTGGTGGGTAGAGAGGATACTGACCCAGGAGATTCTCGCCTCTACGTCTCACACCCACAAGCACCATCTCCTTCTTCTACCTTGGTTAGCTTTGACAGGCAACTGGGACCACAGAACACTTGGACTGAAAAGGCCCTGCTTTCAAAGGCGTTACATAGATGACTGTCTGACTTGGTCAATTCCATCTTTACTCAGAATTCCAAAGGCGGTGAACTGCGATAAATTTTACTGTGAAACAGATCATCTTGCATGAAAGTCTACTGTGTCTTCTTGAAAACCAACTAAGAACTATATACAGTGGCTTCAATGGTTGCCATTCACAATGTACTCATAACATTGCCACGGACAGAGCTACATCCTCACTGTAGCAATGACTACATACTGTAATTCTTGACTGGGGCAATATTGGTCTCAACACAAGCTGTAGCTTGAGCAAGTCACTGTTTCTTGCAGAGCCGTGAGGCAGAAATACTAAAACTCCTGTCAGAAAGCTGCTAAGACTAAAGCGAGTTGGGCGTTCTGGAAGGTCTAATATACCCTGATATTTTCATTGTACCTGAAATAAGTCAGAACCAAGGTGTGGTTCAGTTTGGACTTTCTGTTCATTTAGACAGTCACTTCATTCCTAAAAGACCTCGTTGTCTAATTGGAGGATCTGGCAATTCTGAACCCTGGACACCCTTACCTCCAGCCAGTAAGCTGCTGTCCAAGTCAGCCAAACGTGTCATCAGGTTTGCTTAATAACATGATGGTGACTCAGGTCACGAGGAGGAAGGAGATGGCCAGCTTGAGGCCTGTAGCTGCACTGCTCGTGACTGAGTGTAATTGTAAAACGTTGCAGGGCAGCTGGTAGCACTTCAGGTAATAATTGCTGAGGAACACATTCATCACAATTCTAAAAGTTTACTAAAGAAATTATATAACAATATACAGTCTAAACCATTTTTAAAAATTGTTTAGCTTTCTTTATTCATTAAAAAATTATGTAATCAAAGATGACTTTTCCTTAAAGACTCATTAGAAAGTATGGCCCACATTTTTGGGTACTAGATAGTTTAAATATAACAAGGATAAGTATGACAAATCAAAAATACATTCTCTGGGAACCCACTGTCAGATGACTCAGCTAAGTCTTCTCAGTTTCCCCGGTGAGGCTGCAGGAGCAGCGCCCCAGTTCCCCTCAGATGTTCAGAACAGTGGGAGTGTGGCCAGGAGGCTGTCGGTCGGGGCCTGCTATGCCTAGGCCTGCCCCCAAGAACCCGGGAAGCAGGCCAGCTGGTGGGCAGCGCGCTCACTAACTCTGGACCAACTGAACAACAGCGAGACTGGGAGGAAGAAAAGTATTGCAACATACTCTCCATACAGTATGAGTTACAGTGTGAGGCTAAAGGAAAGCAGGCTGAAGCCATGTGCCCCAGGGGGTCAGGGGCAGGCTGAGACTATCATCCTTCCTCAGTGGTGTCCTGTCACTCAGAGCCTACTAATCAGTAGCCAATATGCATTCTTCCCCTCATGATGCAAGCACCTGGTCTTTCAATACATTCTGGGAATATGGCAGCATTAACTGTGTGCCAGGGCCACACACTCAAAACACTCCAGTGACAGCCACTGTTCACCATTCTTACTCTGTGAGAACAAGGACTATTTGTTGTTTTTTTATTTCCAGTGACCTAAAAAATTTAGAAGTTCTAGTGAAACATTATCAAGATGTCACAAAGGGAAAAGCTCCATATTTGCAGATGAAGTCACTGTCTCTCCTTGGAGGGATCACAGACTCAGTCAGAGAGCTTGCTGGCTGCTGACTCTTTGCTGTCAGGAGTCTGGGAAAGATGGAGAGGGGTCCCTTCCACCTCCATGGTCTCACTAGGCGGCTAATCTTAAAGTGCAGACACGCTGCTTAATGAACCAAAGAAGGAACAGGCACATCTGCAGCCATCGGGAATGTTTTCTGTGATCTTGCAACACACAGGAGGAAATCCTGTTGCATTCCAGATGTAAGGGCTGAGGCAAGGCACCTGCAGGGAACAAGCTTTGCGGCCATGAGACGACATGAAGTTGTGTGCTGCTGACGTGATGTCTGTGAGCAGGTGGCCTGCGTGACGTCCCCGTGTGAGCAGGTAACTGGGTCAAGGTCCACGTGGCCATTCTGGCTGTCCCCTTCCTGCAGCTGGACTATGTCCGACAGAGCTTCAGCGGGAAGTTCTCAGTAATGAGGTGGTCAGCATGAAGAAGGACCACCACATTAACCTCAAACTCTGTGGGGAAGAGAGAGATGCTCACTCACACTGAGCACTGGAAACCAGGGTCTAACAGTGAGCCAGTGTCCGGGTGCTGCTTGGGGTTCTGTACTTCTGTCCCAGGCAGTGTCTCCCTGCACTGTCTGTAGGGCCAGTGAGGTCCCATACTGATGACTGCACTATTCTGTAACTGTCTTATGGCTAGAGCACTAAGTCAAAAGGAGTACCCCACAATTACTCAACAATACTTTCCACTTTCTAATGAGAATTCTAGAACCAGGTGATGGTGGCACACACATCTAATCCTAGCTCTCAGGAGGCAGAAGCAGGCAGATCTCTGAGTTAAAGGCTAACCCGCTCTATAGAGACTTCCGGGACAACCAGGGCTACACAGAGAAACCCGGTCTCATAAAATGAGAGGGGGGTTGTGTGGAGGGAGGGAGAGAGGTAGAGGGAGGGAGGTGGAGGGAGGGAGAGAGAGAAAGACAGACAGAGACAATTGTAAAGTCTTTTCAAATATGATTAGCCTTTACTGTATTTTTGCCTTTCCTGCAGGTCTTTACAGAGTACTAGGCTCTGAACTGTGCTACAGCTGGCAATTTCCAAGTGAGACACATTCTTTAGAAACAGCATAGAGTTTAAGCCAGGCTGAGTAGCCCACACCTATAATTCCAGCACCTGAGAAGTGAGGCAGGAGGAAGGTAATGAGCCCACAGCTAGCCTGAGCTACATGGTCAGTTCCAGTCTGGTCTAGGTTTCAAAACAAGACCTTGGTGGGTTTCTTATTTAACAAAGGAAAACAGCACACAGGGGGTTCAACTGTTTATGGAAATCAGCTAAGGAGACATTTGTTGAAATGCTTGGTTTTTATAATCCTGTGGACAGGATTTCCTTTTTTTTTTTTTGCTTTATTTTGTTGTTCTTTTATTTTTTCATTTAGATTTTATGGGTAAAGATCAAAACACAGGGGATATATGTGAAGAGAAAACGACCCCAAACAAAAATGGGCACTGTCCTCATTTTCACCAGTATGGGCAAAGAGATGCCTGGCCCCACACTACAGAAACTCAGCTCTGAGTAGGACTTTAGGGTACACACAGACCCATACACATGGGGAAGTATTTTTCCAGTTCAGTCACCAAGGCACATAGAGGCTACCAGTGTGTAGTAGAGCTAGGGTTATATTAAAGTGTTACGTACATACAGCGGTCAGAGCTAGGGTTATAGTGTTACATACATACAGTGGTCAGAGCTAGGGTTATATGGTTCGGAAACTTGCACAAGTGTTTCAGAAAGCCTGAGGCCAGGCAGTGCATGGAGGGTCAGGTTCCCTGCAAAGAGGCACTGTGTGAGGCTGCAGAGTTATACCTAGAGTTGTAATGGGAGCACCCCAGAAGGCTGGAGATGCTGGAGCAAGACTTCTGCCAAGGAAAGCAGTAGGCAAGGAAGTTGGTTTCCTTTGCTTTGGCCCTGTTGTTTCTGAGTGGGAATTGTTTATTTTATGCCTATGCTGAAAGCATGCTATCTGTCTGTATAAGGGCTCACAGTTGGGTCTCAGAGAACCCTGGTCTTTAGACCAGTATTAAACTTGTTAAGATCATGGGACTTTTTAAGTTGAAATGGATGCTACTGTTGTAAAACCACGATGTGTTTTGGTGTCAGACTGGACTTGTGGTTAATCTTATTCTCACCTTAACTATATTTGGAATCTTTAAGAGACACACCTCTGGGTATATCTTCAGGGGGAATTTCTGGAGATGTTTAACTGAGGAGGAAAGGCCTGCCTTGAATGTGGGTGGCGCGATCCATGGGGAATAAAAAGAAAAATCAAGACAGCAAACCTGATAACAGCATTTCTCTGACACCTGGTCTACCCAGAGGTGATCAAGCAGCCTCCTTCAGTCAGGGCTTTTCCACCACAAGGGACTAAAGTCCTGAAGTATGACCCACAATAAACCTGCCTTCCTTTAGGTTGTTTCCTGTTAGATACTTAGTCACACCCTACTTATCTGGCAACTGTCAAGGCTTTTCCTACAGACTCATGGTATCTCTGCTTGGCTCACGGCTGACTCCGGATGGGACGTCGCAGCAGGCTCTACTGCCTACATGTGAAGCTTCTTACTTAGCTGAATGCTGTGGGCTGTGGTGACTGCAGCCCTGTGTGCAGGGCGCTTCTTCCGTGGCCCACACCCTTCCCAGACTCCACAGGCCAGGCCTGGACTGCTTACCCACTTTGAAGTTGGTGGTCTCCAATGTTGGACAGGTGAACAGTCTGGGGAAGACCATGTATAAGGGGATAGAAAGGTTCCTACAAATGTCCCCATCAGCGATTTGAATATTCTGAATCTCTGTGGCATCGCGTGCATAGCCTTCTGCACACCCTGGAGAAAGAGGAAACAACATGGGATCATGACACCATGACACCAAAGCAAACTGGTCACCAAACTGTCCAATATGGTGCCAACCAGGACCAACCTATTCACCCACTTCTCCAATTTCTTCTTCGGGACTGGGAGTTTACCTTTTCTTCTACTTTGCATGTTCTCAAACATCACCACACTGGTTTTACTACAATGCTTCCAAGACTTGAGGTGCTGGGGAACTAATTAGTATTTCAGTGATTATCTGCAAGTGGGAATGTTGGGGTGAGTAGGCCACAGGGGCCATCAGAATAGCTCTGTTACAATAATGGAATCTCTGGAAAAACTGCTCTGCTATGATGTGATGTCCTCTGCCATGTTGAGAGTACAGGAAGGGATGTCTCAGTAGCTGACAGTGCATGTGCAGATACCCAGATCCTTGAGACGCCTTACCACAGGTCTCCACCCGGACCAACTGAAGCTCTATGCTCCGGATAGCAGCATCCGAGTGTTCCACCACCAGCTCTCCTGTCAGGGGCTGCGTGATAGCACAGTTAGTGGAGTTCAGATGTCCTCTAATGAAGAATTTGGGAAGTGAAGCTCTCTACAGAGAACAGAGACAAAGATATCAGGAACAGAATGAAAGGGGACCGTCACTTATTCCAGTTGCACTGGTGCAAATAAGAACTGAAAACCAAGTGGAGTAATCATTCCATAAACCATGGTAACTGTTTTCCAAAACAAGAAGAAATAAGAGCAATCTCATCTTTCAGTGGACACCAGACTGACTCATCAACTACCCTATACACATATAAGGGACAAATAGACACTACCAGCTCACTCAGAATCAACTCCCTGCCTACACCGCCTGAAAAAGCTCTTTCAGGCAACAAGACATTAAATGTAAAAAGCCTCAGAGTTGAGAAGGGTGCTTAAGGACAGCTACCCCCTCAACCCCAGGTCACAGAAGAAAAAAATTAAGAAAAAAGAAAAAGGTAGTTTTAAAGTGTTCCCAATTAGGCAAGTTTGAGAAGCCAATTATTTTTATTTCAAGGATACTGAAAGCAGTTTTTCTCAATGCCTGATGAAAAGCTTTGGAACTGTTTCTCTGTAGACAGGAAGTTGGCTGAGGGGAACTGGCCCTAGCACTGAAGGAAAATAGTTGGACAGTCACTTCAGGAGTCTTCATTTCTATTATGTCTCACTATCCAGAAGAAACAACCTAAGCCACACATTTAAAATCGTTTAGAATTTGTAATTGCCTATGTGTATAATTTAAAATGTTCTGGTAAGCACATTAAAACTTGTCAACAGTATATCTAAGATGTTATCACTTCTGCAAATAGTGAATATGAGAAACAAGAGTAGGGCAGGGGTGGCGCACGCCTTTAATCCCAGCACTTGGGAAGCAGAGGGAGGCGGATTTCTGAGTTCGAGGCCAGCCTGGTCTACAGAGTGAGTTCCAGGACAGCCAGGGCTACACAGAGAAACCCTGTCTCGAAAAAAAAAAAAGAGAGAGAAACAAGAGTAACAGGGAGAAGAGTGCCTGCCTAGAAGAGAGGAGCTCTGGCTTCAATTTCTAGCACCACATCAATCAGGCGTGGTAGCACACATGTGCCATCTTACCACTCAAGAAGTGGAGGCAGGAAGATCAGAAGTTCTAAGTCACCTTCAACTAGATAACTGAAGGCCGATCTGGAATACATGAGACTGTCTCAAAGACTGGTGGAGGATAGTTTTATTAATAAATCTACACCAAAGATCCTCAAGTATACACCTAGAACCAATATTTGAAGAAGACAGAAGCAAGGGAAAGAGAACTCTGCCCTGCACATGGGCCACATCCCTATAAGGAGGGACATGTGAGGCATGGGTAAGGGAGCTGTGTGTGCAGCAGAAGAGGACGCTTCACAGGGGAGAGAAACTGCCTGGCCCTAGGACATGATGGCTACTTCCTTCCAGAACCTTCTGAAAAGGCTCCTTATGATAAAGAATGGCATCAGCTATATCTGCAGTGCCCCAAATCTCCCAGACTTGTCTTCAACCCAGTTATAAGCATGAGCAAAATGCAGAATTGAATCAAGAATCCAGATTCTATCCAGGAAAGAGCTGTAGACAAAACAATACTGCTTGCCCTGACACTGAATCATTTACGAAAAAACAAAAAGTGGAGAAGTTGTTTGGCAGTGGAGCAGAGTGTCAACCCGAGAAGGCTGGCTATGGTAGTGGGCGAGGCCAAGGTAACGAACCACCTGTTATGGAGGCCCATGGGGCTGCCAGCAAGAGCCAGGCATCCCTGGTTCTCACGCAGAGAAACCTGCTGGCGCTGCCCACACTCAGTCCTCCTGTCCTCTGCCGTGAACAGCTCTGGGTCTGAATGGGATGCCAGTGAGAGGACAGGCCCAGTGCCAACCATGACTACTACAGGAAATGAAGGGGCAGGCACGGGGCAGCGGTAGTGCAGGACGTGCAGTTGAGCACACGAGCCAGGTACAGAGGTGCAGAACTCCAGTCGGAGCTGATGGCTGGAGAAGGCCAGTCAGAGCAACACGGTGAGACATCACCACTGCATGCAAACAGATCATAAGCACGTGAGGGGCTTTTGAAAAAGTACTGTCTTTTGTTTTCTAAGTAATTAGTGAAACGTGAAATCAATTTGAAAACAGCCCTTAAGTACAAACACTATCGGAAACCTCTATCCCTGACAATTCTCACGCAACTGAAGAACAACTGGGCAGTAGTTGGTCACTGGGTCAAGTTATCAGGAAAGCCCTAACACACAAGTACCTCTTTGACGTTCTGCAAGGTTTCCGGGGTGATCGTGAAGTCAACAGGACTTGGGGTCAACTTCCCCTTCTGAGGCTGAAATGGAGGTAAAAGCATGGTGAGCCTAGTAATGGCGGTAGGACCACAGTGAACCGGCTTTCCCTCCCAAACGAAATGAACGACAGGACAGGAAAACCGGCTGGAAGGACTCGGTGCTGAGTGCGGTGCTGGGGTCTGGTGGCCTCTGCCCAGCACTGACAGTAATAACATGCTGAGTAGCTGGTCAGAACTGCTCATGAGCTAACGGGGGCAGTCTACCCCGGCCCTGCTCTTCAGAGCTCCCTGAGAGGTCATGGAGCAGGCCCTCTCAGCTTCCTGAAGGCCTCACAATGAGTTCCTGAGGTGGCTCTGGTGCTATCCCAGGCAGCTCTCCAGCCGAGGGCTCACCCACGGTCCCTCACAAGTACTCTAGCTCAGTCCTGGAACTCGTTAGGCACAGCAGTCTGATGGATGGAGAGACAGACTGGCCACTGCTGGGCTGAGAGTGATGCTAACAGGAGGCAAGGGGCACGAGCAGTTGCCTCCGTGAGACTGCACCTAGTGAGGTCTGGGAGTGCACTGAGATGTACCTGCCACCATGTTACTCCAAGGGGAAGGTGCTGTCACAGTTGATTCTGTGTGATCCTGTAGGCTATGGAGGACTTGCTATGAGCCCCCAACCAGGGGCTTCAGCACAAGAGACCAACTACCCAAGCTGGCCTGGAAAGGCAAACAGACACAGGCCTGAGCATCTCATGTGTTCACACGGGGCATTGAGTGCCAAGGATGAGAGCAATTTCTCTATGGTGTCTTTGCCGCAGCAACTCTGAGGGCCACGATGGAGGTCTCCGTTGCAGAGATGGAACAGTGTGCTTACTGCTATTGTGACATGGGGATTCCCTATAGGGAGGCGCAGCCTCTTAAGGTGGCGTCACCGAGCTGTAGAGATAGTGCCCACGCTGGTGCTCATGGTGCCGGTCTCAGCAGGTGCCATCCCACACCTCACGCGAGAGCCCAGGGCCCCAAGGGGAGCCTTACAGCAGAGTGAACGATGAATTCACAGGTCTTGGTCAGGTCCTTGGCCAACAGGGACCGCCGCATGTCACAGCGCAGTGTGTACTAGAGAAGAAGCAGGAGACAAATGTCATCTCAGTAGGCTTTGTTCTTACCTAGACACAACATCCAAAGTCTCAAGCAGTCAACATATTTTAAGGTCCCTTTGGCCGATGGATGTGTTTCATGCAGTTGATACACACAAGAAAAATTAATGAATATTTCTAAACAAAACACACACAACTGTTTCCACAGTCAGGGTGTGGAGAGGTTAGAACAAAAGCTAAAGGGCAGAAGAGAGGGGGACACAGGAGACACGAGCTTTACACTTGGCTTCTTCACTGTCAGGACCAAGTGTGGTTTTTCTGAATGTGTCACTGTGGAGCTCCTGCTGTGAGGGACCCTGTCCTTCTGAGAGAGAGGCGCAGTAGTATAGTTGCTAAGCTTCCTTGGGTGTGACACAGGAACTGTGGCCTCAAATCCTGGGCCATGAGCTGAGGATGCTCAGACACCAACCCTAGGTCTAGACTTTAGAAAAAAATATGGGGCAGCTGGGGTATGGCAGCCAAGTGGAGCTTGTTAAGATGTGCACGATCCTGGTTCCATTCTCAGCATCATGAATAATACCCAGGCCCTCAAATAATTCCTATTTAAGCAACATACCTATTGCTTCAATCATATAGGAAAAACTTTTGAATTGTGTCAGAAATAATTTCCTTACCTAGGACTACATGCATAGCTATGAATCTTGTAAGAAGCTCTACTCTTAAGAGCAACCTTTCCACATGAAATAAGTTCCTATATATCTGAGATAGTACAGGAAGATAAAACATTTTTATAAGAATCATCTCTTGCCTGCAAAGAACCTTAAAATTTATGTATGTGTATTTACAACATATATATTCTCTGGAGAGACTGCAATCTGTTCTCCCCAGACCAGACAAGCTCAGTGAGGATGTATATGTGTGTGTGTGTGTGTGTGTGTGTGTGTATCCGTGTTGGGGCACTGCCCACCTCCTGGACATCATATGCAGTAAGGTAAGCCATCCTCTCTCTAGCTTACCTCGTCTGATTCTTTTCCTAGTCTGGCCTTTACCACCTACCTCTCTGAAGACAGAATTCTCTTTTACTGAGTCTTGGGCCTGCAAGATGGAAGTTGCAGTTGCCCAGTGACAGCCGGCTTTGCTCTGACAAGGGAGGTAACTTCCTGAGGACAAAGCTACTGTACAGGAAAGCCAAGCTCAAATATTCTGGGGCCCTGGTGTCCAGTCTGGCCAAGCCTGGCCTGGAATTTCTGGTTCTATGATGCAGGTCCTTGTCAATCTAAGTTCACACTACAGTTTATGAAAGGAAGGAAATGAGTCATAGGTGCCCACTTCAGCCACTATACAAAATGTGAGACCAATAATTTGTAAATGAATGGATCATGGGATCTGTTGGGAAGGCAGCAGGTGAAACAGAGACTAACTCCTAAATTATGTTCTAGAGGGAATCAAATTCTCTCCAATCTACTGTTTCAACCAAGCTGGAGAGATAGCTCAGTGGTCAAAAGCGCTTGCTGTTCTTGGAAAGGGTCCTGGGTTTGATTCCCAGTACCCACATGGTGGATTAAAAGCATCTTTATTTAACTCTAGGTCCGAGACTTTGACCCTCTTCTGGCCTCACAGGCACTCCATGCACACAGTGCACAGACACATGTGCAGGCAATTAAAACAGTTTTAAAGACTTGTACTGGCACTTGCCTGTAACTCCAGCACTTGGGAGGTAGATGCAAGTGGATTTCTGGGAGTTCAAGGCCAGCCTGGTCTACTAGTGAGTTCCAGGATAGCCAAGGCTGTACAAGGCTACTGTAAGGCTAGTCATCAACTCGTGGTCATCACAGAGGACATTCTGTGTGACAGGCCTCTGCCTAACTCTTCATGTCATTCTCTTACTAATCATCTAGCAAGGTCAGGCAGACTGCTGAGGGTGGGAGCACAGAGGTGGGATATAAATTGACCCGATTACTGACAAAAACCTAAATGAAATCCTTACACTGTGTGCTGGTTGGACGGTAACTAAAGCCCAGCCCTGCCTGTGGCAAAACCCTGGGTCTTCTTACTTTGTAAGTAACTTTCCTAGGCACTATCGAATGATGCATGTGGTGTGAGCTCAGGAGGAGGTCAGAGGGCATCAGGAGACCAGAAGGTACAATGCTGGATTCTTTTTTTTTTTTTTAAGATTTATTTATTTATTTTATGTATATGAGTACACTGTCGTTGCCTTCAGACACACTGGAAGAAGGTGTCAGATGGTTGTGAGTCACCATGTGGTTGCTGGGAATTGAACTCAGGACCTTCGGAAGAGCAGTCAGTGCTCTTAACCACTGAGCCATCTCTCCAGCCCTGGTTGGATTCTTTTTAAGGTTTAAAATTATGTGTTGGTATGTGTGTGCCTACGTGGATATGTCTATGTGAAGGAAGCTCATAAAGGCCAGAGGAATGGTCAGAGTTATAGGTAGCTGTGAACTGCCCACTATAAGTGCTAGCAGCTGAACTCTGGCCTCTACAAGAGCATTAAGTGCTTTTAACCACTGAATCATCTCTGCACACACACACACACACACACACACACACACACACACACACACACATTTTTAACTGTAGAAAGGGTCACTAGAATTTTTAAGAATTGATTCTGAATATGTGATTTTAGCAGACTCGGTGATATTGCTATCACCATGTGCTATCATCAGTGCTATAATATAAAATCTCGCCAGTATGGCCACAAGAGCAGAGCTCAGTAAGAAATAACAAGCAAGCCAAGCTTTTATAAGTCAGAAATTTAATGCAGGTTACATTTTAAACTCTTTATTCTGTCTCATGATTTTTTACATTATGCTATTAGAATACAAACCCAATTATAAAAGAAAAAGTTCCTTGTGTCTCTATAATTTGAGAATGTATTAGAGTTTAACAACAAAGCTTTCAGAGAGGCATGGCAAGAAATGGGTGCCATAAATGGCCCTTAGGGAGTTCCTGTGCTGAGACTTGGGAGTCACAGAAACCACTGGTGACACTTGCTTACTGACAAGCAGAGAGACTGGGGAAGACCTGTCAAGGGGAACTGTTAAGTAAAGGGGGACTGGGTGGATAAAATAGAGCAAAAGCCATAATCCTAGCTTTCATTAAGTATATCTGCTCAAGAGAAAATAATAATTTGCATATGAACTAGAAATTGAGGATTTATGTTAATTTTGATCAAGACAGTTAACTATGGATCTGTATGATAGATCTCTGGGCTTGTGGGAATGGATACTGAAGTAAGACATGACGTGCACACAGGCTCTGCAGCTAACTTTGAGATGACTCGGAAAGTAAACACGATGACAAAGAACTGCAGGGCTGGTGATGCAGCTCAGCAATGGAGCGCATGTCTCACATGTGTTCAGCGGGGTTCCCACCCCAGCACTGCAAGGGAAGAAACTAACCAATGCTGAGTGGCGGTGAGTCCACATACACCTGAGGTTCGGCTAAGAACAAACTGCATCTTTACAAAACGTTTCACGGCACATACTCTGCATTTGTACTCTTAGCAGCATCTGGAAAAGGATGAGACTTTGAACTTAACTGGGAAATCAATAAAATAAATCAGTTTCTTCACTTAAGTGGCAATAAACGAAAGAGACTATGACCAGAAAATCTATCGTATCCTAATAAGCTTGCCGTGTGTATTTGTGTGTGTGTGTGTGTGTGTGTATGTGTTAGCATAATGTGTACCATAGTGCACATGCAGAAGTCAGAGGACAACATAGGGAGTAAGTTCTTTCTTCCAGCATGCAAGTCTTAGAGACAGAACTCAGGTCTAGCAGGAAGCATCCATATTTTACACACACACACACACACACACACACACACACACACACACACACACGTGTCAGCTTTCGTGTGTGTTACTGCTTGAAGTATGTAAGAAAAGACTGAAAACATTTTCTTCATGGAAAGGCAGACTATATAAGAGAGTTAGCACTCTATGCTCTTCACCTTGACAGATTTTCTTAACAGTTCGTGAAATTCATGTAAGACTAAACCTTTATTAACCCTCCCAAATGGTTTTGAGACTTTTTTAAAACATACTAGATTTTAAGCAAATGAATGGTATTTACTAAGTCAAATGTGATCAATGGCAACTTAATTAACAAATCAAACAACTTTCTAGTCTCCTGAATTTCTGTGCATCCTAAGACTGCAGGGCTTTCTCAGTTAGCACAGGAGCTGCCCCATGGCAAACTACACAAAAGTACTGTTCTCTGCACTGAGTGAGGGAAGAGGCCTCTTCCTCTGGCTGAATCATGACTGGGTTCTGCTCCTGAGACAATGGCAACTGTGAACGCTGTCCCTCACCAGCAGAGGCAGACAGGAAGTCATAAGCCCACCCCCCTCACTTACGAGGCTTGCTCAGTGAGGAACACAGCCTGTGCTGAGTGGGCAGCCTTTAGGCACTCCACAAAGAGACACTCATGAGGATAAAAAGACCAGTTAGTGCTGGCCAGAAAGAGGCTGAAACACATCTGGGCCCCTGATGGTGTCACTGTGGCCTGAGGAAAATGCAATGGTATAAAGGAACTCTAAGGGAGAAATTATAGCCACGGCTCGTACTCAACACAAGGGTAACAGGGGCTCAGAGTGTGACTTTATGTCACAGCATGTATGAGATCCAGGGTTTTATCTCTAGCTCCACAAAAACAATAACAGTCACACACACACACAATCCAGTTATAGGACAGAATGAGAAAACGGTACAGCACGCGCAGGAGCAGTCCCGGCATCAATCCATCATAGGCTTGAGTTCAGTTATTTCAGTGAGGAAAAAAATCATCGAACTGGTTTTCAGCAGAGAAAGAAAGCTGTGAGTGAGCCGGGTCGGGAGCTCACCTGAATGTTGACGAACACGCCGTGGTACGTCTCATACAGGACCTTGCTGCCCTTCACGAGCAGCGGGAACTCAAAGGGAACCTCAGTCTTGCCGCTGGGAATCTTCCCTGGCTTCAGCACGTCTATGGTGCTGTTGATGATCTGGATCGGCTGTCAACACAAAGCAGCGTCAGCTCTCAGCACACACTGTGTCTGTCTCTCTCTGCAGTCCTACTAGCAGCAGGCACATGAAATCTGCTGCTCCTGTGTCTTGGTCGCATAGTATGGGGCTAAACAAAAACACTAAGCTGCCGCTGCTGTTCTTTAAGTCTACACAATAATGGTTCATTTCTATATTTTTTTTCCTTACTAGTCAGAGGACAATTTGTGGAAGTCAGTTTGCTCCTTGTACTGTGTAGGTCCCATCTCAATGGTTCAATAATGGTCCTGTCACACATTAGGAACGAGATGCTGTACACAGTAGGAACTGAACCCATGTATGGCTGCTTCCTGCTCAAACAACTCACTGGACTGGCCTAACAACCCTATGTTCACCCTAAGTAAGCAGACCTACCATTGAAGCTGCTTGGCCATCTTGGCCAACATGGGGCCCGGGGCTGCTCCCTATCTGGCATCTCTCAACATCGCTGCCCCGGTTCCCACAGCCCTCAGCCAGGGCCTCGGCACTGCAGCTCTGTGAGCAGGGCAGGTCTCTTCTCAAGCTCTAGATGCCCACAGAGACTCTTCAGTGGGCTCCATAGAGAAAGAAAGAGGACTACCACTCATTTTATTCTGAGATACATCCTCCCTGCATAGTCCACACTGGCCTCCAAGTCCTGATTCTCACACCCTCGGCCTCGGCCTCCAGAGTACAGGGACTACAGCGTGCACCACCACATCCACATGCTTTCCTGCTTTCACATCTTTGATTTAACATCACCCCAAGGTAGCTCCTATGGATTAAAAGTAGAAAGATGCAGAAACAAAGGAGACTACTACACCTAAACAAATTCCTGTTCTCTTCCTCATAGGTTTCCTCACATGGCCTTCAGGGAAAAGATTTGGGGAACTTTTCTAAATTTGGGGGACTTTCTAAAATATAAACTCTACCCAAAATAATGAGACCATAATACAAGAGCTCCTCACTCCCAGTGTGCCTGCCTCTATGTGAAGGTCAGCAGGAGCAGTGCACAAAGCTAGCAAGGAAGTCTGAGAACGCAAGCCACAAGCACTTCTCAGAGACACTCTCGGATGACTCGAGTCAGTCCAAGTTTCTTCTACGCCCAAGCACCAGCCAGGGATATCGCACATACAATACCTGCTAGCAGGACACAGAAGCAACACCCACGCCCGCTGTAGGAGCTGGAACTGTGAAGACCATGCTCCACAGAGCTATACTGGCTCTCACCTTCACAGAGTTGTAAAAGGCTTCGAACACACCCACACTTTTGGCGCTGAGCTGGAGGTTTACAGTCCCTTCCATTGTCAAAGAGACACCCTGGTGCTGGACTGAGTCCTTGCTAGAGATGACCACCACACCAGAGAGCATTTCCTGAGGGACAAGAGACAGGCTCCAGTCAGACCAGCATACCTTTCTGGAACAATTCTGTTTATTCAGAGATTCAGATACTCTGAAGAAGACGACCACTGGATTCAAGATGCAAATGTTGCAATCCCCCATGCCCAGCCCTGCCCAACAACAGTGATGTGTCAGGCCTGGACAGGATGCACTGGGCCCTTCCCCATGCCGCCTTCCAGACACATCTTCAGTCCTGCCTTGCAGGTCCCACCTGAGGTCTGATCTGCAAACTCTGCAGATGGTGCTGTGGCAGCAGAAGGCTGCTGACAACACACAGAGATAGGTGACTATGGAAGACCAGCCCACACCGACACCGGTGCGGCCACCTACCTGCTGACTTTACTCCCAGTTTCAGGGGAGACAGTTTACCATTCCTTGTGTTCTGTGGCACTCTGTGTCTATTAAATGTACTGAGCCTTTGCTTTCTACTGCCCACTTCACAGCCCTGAAATTTAAATGAAAACAAACCGAGCTAGCAGGGTGGTGCAGCGGTTAAAGACACTTGCTGTCAAACCTGATGGCCTGAGTTCTAATCCTGGGACCACATGAGAGAACCAACTTCCACAGGATGTTCTCTACCTCCATATACCCAATCACACAAGTAATATTTTTGAATAAGTATCTTCTCCATCCTCAGCAGAACCCTGGGTGTGGTGATTTGAATGGGTTTGCCCCTATAGACTCGTGTTTGAATGCTTGGCCCATACAGAATGACACTACTAGGAGGTGTGGCCTTGTTGGATGAAGTTTATCACCGAGGGGGTGGGCCCTGAGGTCTACTATGCTTTAACTGTGCCCAGTGTGGCTCAGCCTCCTCCTTGCTGCCTGCAGATCAAGATGTAGAACTCTGTTACTGCTCCAGCACCACATCTGCCTGCATGCCACCAAGCTTTCTGCCATGATAACAGACCTAACCTCTGAACTGTAAGCCAGTCCCAATTAAATGCTTTCTTTCATAAGGGATGCCTTGGTCATGGTGTCTCTTCATGGCAATAAAGTCCCAACAAGGACGTGGGAAAAACTTACATTCTTAGAACACAAAAATGCCATAAGTAGATTTACATGAATGTGCCTCTGTAGTAATTTAGCCTCTAAACTTGATCTAAAAATAATTCTGATCTTTGAACTGTGACTGCACACACCTTTATCCCAGAGCTCTGGAAGCAGACGTAGGCAGATCTCTGAGTTCAAGGCCAGTCTGGTCTTCAGAATAAGTTCCAGGACAGCCAGGGCTACACAGGGAAACCCTATCTCTAAAACAAACTACTACTACTACTACTAATAATAATAATAATTTTAATCAAATCAAATAGAAATTTAAATTAAGAAAAATTAAGTCCTAGTATTTTTTGTCAAATTTGACTAGAGTACTACAGAAGAGAGATGAACAAAATAAGTTTGTAGACTTCATTAATTAATTAAACTATCCAGTGTCCTTGAGAATAGTTCTGTCCTCATGTAATCATAACATTTTTGGTTACTCTTATGGGAAAAGGTCTAAGGTCTCTGGGTTGACCACTGACTGCCACATTATAATTACTGGATACACAGTGCCCTTTTCTCCCTTAATCTCCATGCATATGAGGGGAAAGCAATAAACAACTTTGGAAGCACAGAAAGTACTTGGTGAGTTAAGGCTCTACTCAATTATTCTTTGATTTAATTAAGAAACAACACTATAAAGAAAATTCAAAATTAAGTCAGGTGGTGGTGGCACATGCCTTTAATCCCAGTAATTGGGAAGTAGGAGGATCTCTGTGAATTCAAGGCCAGCCTGGTCTACAGAGCTAGTTCCAGAGCAGCCAGGGTTATAAAGAAAACCCAGTCTTGAAAAACAAAAAAAAAAAATAAACAAAAAATTCAAAATACTAATTTGTTGATCATACTTATATACAGGTCTACACAATTCTTATTTTTTAAAAAAAAGGATAGATAATTAATCCAGGTGTAGCCCAGGGAGTTGGAAACAGAGGACAGTGGAACATGGAACCTAAGTGTTCTTAGTTAAAGGACAGGACAACGGGGCCAGCCTGGTCTACAGAGTGAGTTCCAGGACAGCCAGGGCTACACAGAGAAACCCTGTCTGGAAAAACCAAAAAAAAAAAAAAAAAAGAAAGAAAAGACAGGTAGAACATGAACCCTGGAACCTAATGAGAACCCAAGAACTCTCCCCACTCTTATTTAGATGCTCAACACAACAGAAGTAAGACATACAGCTCTGCAGAGTCTGTGCCTTCCCTTCCCCCAGACAGCAGACAGGGAATCAGGGCTCCAGGGGGCTGCTCTTAGAACCAATGGCAGCGAGCCTAGGAATCTTAGGGAGATCCCTGCAGGTGTGGTGTTTAGGGGAAAGAGCTGCCCTTTGTCATCCGAAGATGACCCTTAACACAGGAAAGCTGAGATCACCAGAAACATGAGTGAGGGAGACTGTAGCTCCATGTTGTATGTATGCAGAAAACACAGAAGGTGGGCAGAATGTTCTAGGCTATACACCATACCTTCCATGTAGAATTTAAGCCAGTGTTCATCAGAGTAGGCAGCATATCTGCCTCAGAGCCACTGACCTTGAGAAAAACTCAACCTTTCCTTGAGGCAGAGGGCCGAGGTGTCGATCGGCTTCCTGCAGAGAGTTCAGTCTCTGCTCTGGAGACCCTGGAGGTGGACCGAGACCTCGTAGCCCACCTTCAATCAGACATCACATAACACAGCTTCCAGGTCATCCCTGGCCTCAGCCTGTGGTCTTCACAGAAACAACTTATCACCTTAGACCAAGAATGAGAAGACACCCTTCCAACTCTGTCAATAAAACTTAAGAGCCACTCCAAACTGCATGACTTGTTACCTGAAATGAAATACCAAAGCCATAATTTGGACTCAGTATCTGAGGACGAGAAAACAAGCACACGAAGGGAAGCCCAAGACACCAGAGCACCATCACTGTGTGTACACACTACATTGTCGTTACCTTGACAGCTGGGGTTCACTAGTGCACCAGAGCATCACTGTGTGTACACACTACATCGCTGTTACCTTGACAGCTGGGGTTCACTAGTGCACCAGAGCATCACTGTGTGTACACACTACATCGTCGTTACCTTGACAGCTGGGGTTCACTAGTGCACCAGAGCATCACTGTGTGTACACACTACATCGCTGTTACCTTGACAGCTGGGGTTCACTAGTGCACCAGAGCATCACTGTGTGTACACACTACATCGCTGTTACCTTGACAGCTGGGGTTCACTAGCGCACCAGAGCATCACTGTGTGTACACACTACATCGCTGTTACCTTGACAGCTGGGGTTCACTAGTGCACCAGAGCATCACTGTGTGTACACACTACATCGCTGTTACCTTGACAGCTGGGGTTCACTAGCGCACCAGAGCATCACTGTGTGTACACACTACATCGTTGTTACCTTGACAGCTGGGGTTCACTAGCGCACCAGAGCATCACTGTGTGTACACACTACATCGTCGTTACCATTCTTCGGTTAATAGGCACAAAGGCTGATTGCTTCTACCTTGGCTGTCATGAACAGAGCTGTAATAAACATTTTATCAGCTGTATACTGCTCCACTCATAAAGTGTTGGGAGTGGTATTTGTACATTTTCCTTGTACCTGGAAAACTGACAGAGTTGAGAAACTGATAGAGCTGACTGCCTAAGAGAAGAGAATGAAGGATGAGGTGGAAGGAGGTGAATGTTACCTGTCTCGGAATGCAAAATGCTTGAACCATATGAACTGATGACCTATTACCATAGTAGTTCATTTTTAAGTAAAATTGCAGAGTAACGGCTACAAAGTGAAACAAAAACAATCTTTTAAACTGCACAGAAGCAGTTTACAGAAATCGCTCTCTATGTATGAAAATGTCTGGAGAATATTATCGGTCAGAGCTTTCACCTTTTTCTTTATGTATGGAACTGTTTGACTTTATTGTTTTACAGCTACAATGCAAATGCAAATAAGGAAAATACAGAAAGCTCATCGATAGCCACCTGGGTTTGGCAAGCTGTACAGTGGCCTGAGTGTGCACCACACACCTCAGTGTGCAGCTCTACCAAGTCATGCCGTGACAGGCCGGGACCGAGAGCATGGAGCCAGCACACTCCTCTCCCACAGGCAGAATGGAGCTCGCCTGCAGCAGGAGATCCTGCACTATGCCTTCTCTTCCTTGGCCCTGGACATCACACAGGACAACGCCAACCTCTGAGCTCAGAACTCTGGGCTTCTACCACGGCCTGCCGCTCCAGTTACGGGTTTGTCTCTGCTCTTCTAGAGCAGCCAGAGCCTCATTATGAGGAGGGAGGGAAACAGTTCACACTGCCCAGCCTACCAATAAAATGTCCACCTGAGGATGGGATGCAGCGGCGCTTGAGTATATGCCCAGGAGTGGTACTGCTGGGGCTTGAGGTAGATCCATTTCCAATTTTCTGAGAAACCACCACATTGACTCCCAAAGTGGCTGTACAAGTGTGCACCCCCACCAGCACGAGTGTGCACCCCCACCAGCACGAGTGTGCACTCTCACCAGCACGGAGTGTGCAATCTCACCAGCACGAGTGTGCACAGAGTGGGCACTCCCACCAGCACGAAGTGATCCCCTCTCCAAATCCGTGCCAGCAGCTGTCACCTGGGTTTTGTATTTTGCCCATTCTGACAGCCATAAGATGGGGTTTCAGAAACTTTTGACTTGCATTTTTCTAATAGCTAAGGATGTTGAACATTTTCTGTAAGTGTTCTCAGCCATGAGAGATTCCTTTGTTGATAATTCTGCTGGATCTGCACTATATTTTTTTAAAGATTTATTTGTTATTATATCTAAATACACTGTAGCTGTCTTCAGACACACCAGAAGAGGGCATCAGATCTCACTACAGTGGTCAGCCACCGTGTGGTTGCTGGGATTTGAACTCAGGACCTTTGGAAGAGCAGTCAGTGCTCTTAATCACTGAGCCATCTTTCCAGCCCTGTACCACATTTTTAATTGAATTATTTAGTTGGTTGATGTTTAGTTTCTTGAGTTCTTTATGTATTTTGGATATCAGCCCTCTGTCAGATGTGGGGTTGGTGACCATCTTTTTCTGTAGGCTGTCTTTTTGTCCTGCTGACATTGTCCTTTGCCTTACAGAAGCTTTTCAGTTATATGAGGTCCTGTTTATTAACAGTTGATCTTAGTGCCTGGGCTACTGGTGTTCTGTTTAGGAAGTTGTTTCCTAGGCAATATGTTGGGAAGCTATTCACCACCTTCTCTTCTGTCTTGCTCAACTATGTTCATAGTGGCTTTATTTATAGCATCCAGAAACTGGAAACAACCTAGATGTCCCTCAACCAAAGAATGGATAAAGAAAACGTAGTACATTTACACAATGGAGTATTACTAGGCTATTTAAAAAAATGACATCATGAAATTTGTAAGCAAATGGATGGAACAAGAAAAAAAATCATCCTAAGTGAGGTAACCCAGACCCAGAAAGACAAACATAGTATGTACTCACTTAGAAGTGGATACGAGCTGTAAAGTAAAAGTCCACAGAGAGGCTCAGTAACAAGGAGAGCTTAAGGGAGATGCTTATGGAGGTCTAGGAAGGGCAGGGAGGGTTGGGAACAGGAGGAATCAGGTAGTAGGGGAGGGAAGGAGAAAATACTAGGAGAGACAACTGGAATTGAGAGGCATTTGGGAGGCAAGGTGGAAACTTAGCAGAATGGAAACTCCACGGAATGTATGAGAGTAATCGTAGCAAAGACTCCTCGTAATGGGGGTCAAGGAGCCTCACCTGGCCATCTTCTGTAGCCAGGCAAGGCCTCAAGTGGAGGACTAGGACACTAACACAGCCGCAAACTTTTGACCTACAGTTCTGACCTACAGTCCCAGTGTGCTGGGCCTGGAGCCTAGCAGAATCATCATCAAAGAGAGACTTCACCCAGCAACTGACGGGAGCAGATGAGGAGCACCACAGCCAAGCATCAGGTGGAGCTTGGGCAGTGCTGCGGAGGAGGGGGAGGAAGGGTCAGAGGAACAGAGGGGTCAGGGACACCACAGAGAACATGGCCCACAGAATCAACTCACCAGGACTCAGAGCAACTTATATGGCAAAGATCAGAGAGTCCGTAGGGGTCTGACCTAGGGCTTCTGCACACTGTGATATGGCTGAGTAGTTTCGTGTTCTTGTGGGGATCTAACAGCAGGGGCGGAGGCTGCCTTGTCCAGCCTAGATGTGA
Source organism: Tokudaia tokunoshimensis (assembly GCA_036184795.1). Classification (NCBI taxonomy): domain Eukaryota; kingdom Metazoa; phylum Chordata; class Mammalia; order Rodentia; family Muridae; genus Tokudaia; species Tokudaia tokunoshimensis. Next base: position 81,445,509 of record BTHU01000015.1, read on the forward strand.
TGGTATGTGCCTGGGTCTTACTGTAGCTTATAATGCTGTGGTTGATGTCCCTGGGAGACGTGATCTTTTCTGAGGGTAGCAGGAGGTGGGGTGGATCTAGGGGAGAGGAGAGGCTGCAGGAGTGAGGGAAAGAAACTGAGGGGAGGGAAACTGGGGTTGGGATGTAGCCTATGAGAGAATAAAAAACAAGTCAGTCTTCAGGCTGCCAGATGGCTCAGCAAGTCAAAGTACCTGCCACTCAACCTGATGACCTGAGTTCCATCCTCACTGAAAAACCAACCCGCTAGCTCTCTTCTGAGCTGTGTGTGTGTGTGTGTGTGTCTGTGTGTGTGTGTGTATGTGTGGGTGTGTGTGGGTGTGCGTGCGTGCGTGCGTGCGTGTGTGTGTGTGTGTGTGTGTGCATGTGTGTGTGGGTGCGTGTGTGTGTGTGTGTGTGGGTGTGTGTGTGTGTGTGTGTGGGTGTGTGTGTGGGTGTGTGTGGGTGTGGGTGTGGGTGTGTGTGTGGGTGCGTGTGTGTGTGTGTGGGTGCGTGTGTGTGTGTGTGTGTGTGTGTGTGTGTGTTAAACGGAAAATCAGTCATTCTCCTGCCTGACTACAGGTTGAAGCCTAGAGTATGCCCGGGGTTGAACACGGATTGCAAATAGAACAGCGTACATACATTACCACCTCCCGGAGAGCTGGGGGCTGGGTGGGGAGGAGGATGTGTGTGGGGCGTTGCGAACTCAACAGAAACCGAAATGACGATGGAGAGCAAATAGAAGAGCAGCTTCACCTCAAACATTTCAGTGACCCACCTTGCTAAGAGGTCAGCTGGTAATCAAGGGCAGAGATAGGACACTGAGGGATGGGTGTCACGGGGGACTGTCCCCAGACCACTGGGACTGCCCACAAAGCTTTGTGCCTTGGCTGCAGTGGAAACCAAGGACTGACAGACCAGCAGGGTACTGACTCAGCCTGGGTCACTGATGGGGCACTGAGTGGGAAGAATCAGCAGAGGGGAAAACGGTACAATAGAGGGCTGTGGTGATGAAGGTGATACTGATTATCAACTTCTTAGGATGACCCAGTAGACCAGCCTCTGGGCAGATTATCTGACCTAACAACAGGAGTGAATGAATAAACTGAGGAAAGGAGCTAAGCACTCACAGTTGTCTCTCAGCTTCCTGACTGCAGACGCAGTCTGACCAGCTGCCTCAAGCCCCTATCACCATGAATTCCTTACAAAGGACTCTGAGCCAAAAACCGAGCCTTGTTCCCTTAAGCTGCCTGTCAGGATATTTATGTCAGCAATATGAGAAGTAAGTAAGTAACACAAGGACCAACTGGGCTGGCTCTCCACACAGCTGGACCGGAAGCCCCAGGACAGCAACAGCAGCTGGCTGGAGAAGGCGGGTTTCAGGCCGCACAGGCCTCATGAGTAGCCTGAAACAGAATTCAGGTAGAGCCAGGGCAGGAGGGAGGGGAGGGAGGACGGTGGCTGAGCAGGGAGAAAGTCCAGGAGGCCTGAGGAGCAGTACACACGGCAGGCTGAGGCCTGTCCAGGCTCAGTCACTGCCCAGAGTCCAGGCCAGCGTGAGAGCAGCTGTGACAAGCACAGAACCATAGGGACAATTTTACCCCAGTCCAATTTTCAAACAGGCTGGGATAATTCTCAAAATACCTTTTGTGCATTACATAAGGACCAGATTATGAATTAGGAAGAGTCTTTTCAGGAGTATTAGGTTACAGGTGAGAACAGAGGCTCCCTTACAGATCCTAACTGTGCTTCCTAAAAAGTTCAGAACCCTCCACGTGACCTTGCCACCTCTCATACTCTCAGCACTTCAGATCATCCCAGCAGGACAACTGTGCTCTTGTTATGAAGAGATACCATAACCAAGGCAATTTTTCCTTGGGAGTTTGCTTATACTCTCAGAGGGTTAGTCTATGACCACCATGGAGAGCGTAACGGCAGACAGAAGGCATGGGGTTGGAGCAGTAGCTAAGAGATTACATACACAACATGATCCACAACCTAGAGAGACTGGGTCAGGTGTGGGCTTTAGAAACCTCGGCCCAATGACACACCTCCTCCAAAACCACATCTAATCCGGCAGTTTCACCAAAGTAACTTTTATTTAGTCTGCTAACCTAGGCCTAGTCCTGGAAGTTTCTAGCTTCCGTATAATCTTATCTAGGTCCAGAGTTCTTTATGAACCCTAGATGGCTGGTCAACTCAGTTGTTCTGTTTCAAAACTCCTCTCTAAGCTGACTGTTTCAATCTGGCTTCTCTTTCTCAGCCTCTCCTGAATTCTCTGCTTGGCCTCACACACTAACTCTAGAAATCTGTTCTAATCTTCTGGCTCCCGATTCTCTTGCTCATTCTGTCTTCACCTGTGTCTAGCTTGTTGTATCTACAACCTGTCTCTAGAAAACTCTCCTGGTAAAACAGCCTCCTCTTCCTCCTCCTCCTCCTTCTTCCTCTCTCTCTCTCTCTCTCTCTCTCTGTGTTGCTTTACTCTCCCTCTCAACTCTACTGTATCCTGCACTGTACTCTCTTCTTCCTGCACTGTCTCTCCCTTAAGTAGCTTCTCTTTCCTCTCTCTTCTCCTGAGAGTTGAGCAGATCCTGTCAAGTCTTTCGCTGATCGTCATTTTGTCACTCAATTAGACATCACTTTCAGACACAGGTGCTTCCTTCTACACGCTAACTTTACCTTCATTGTTTGGGATTAAAGGGGTGTACTAAGGACATATCTGTATTCCAACCAGAGGGATTCAAGGTGTGTGCTAAAGGCTGAGCCACACCCTAAGTAGAAGCAGGTTCAAATATCTTGTAACACACCAACTAGGCACCAAGCATTCAAATATGAGAGCCTACGGGGGTCATTCTCATTCAAACAACCACAATCATGTAGAATAGTTAGAATTTCTTTCTTTTTAAAGATTGTATTTATTTTCCGTGTATGGGTGTTTTACATGCATATATGCCTGTGCACCATGTGCATGCCTGACCTTGGCGGTCAGAAGAAGGCATGGGACTGGAACATGGAACATGGCCCATGGAACTGGAATTGTGGGCTGGTTGTGAGCCACCACGTGGATGTTGGAAATCAAACCAGGATCCTCTGCAAAAGCAGTCAGTGCTCTGAACCTCTGAGCCACCTCTCCAGCCCTATGCTTTCATTTTTAAATAGCAGTTCAGTTTTGCAACTTTTCCTTATAAATAACGAGCTATTGTATATAAGGTATCTCCTCTTTATTTCTGAAGAAGTTATAACCACACCATGTAAGACAAAAATGCACAGAGTTCTGAGGGTTTTGGGGTCAGTGGATAGGTAACAGTAACCACCCCATGCCACAGAAGTCCCTTGTCATAGTAACCTGGCTATGCTAGTTAATCTCTCTTGTATTTCACAACCCTAATATTCAATGGTGTCGCTTTTGTGAGAACATGCTTCAGATTTATGAATAAAGCATCCAGAATTAATAAAAACAAAAGCATTATATTTACATTCTAGAAAGAACGACTGCAGGGATCTTTTTTTTTTTTTTTGGTTTTTCGAGACAGGGTTTCTCTGTGTAGCCCTGGCTGTCCTGGAACTCACTTTGTAGACCAGACTGGTCTTGAACTCAGAAATTCTCCTGCCTCTGGCTCCCAAGTGCTGGGATTAAAGGCGTGCGCCACCACCGCCCAACCTTGCAGGGATCTTCTAGCCAGTAAGTACACAGACTTCTATCCATGTGCATGCTACTGTACCACACAAATAGAGTAACACCAAAATCTCAGTCGGCCTTGGGGTTTGGAAGTGCTAGAACCTGTATCCCCAGGATGCTGACCCCTGCCCTCCTGTCCACAGTGCACAGGCATCTGGCAACAGTGCAATGCTTAGCAAGTACCCAGGATGCCATCTGTGGAGTGTGCTGCTGTACTCACATCATGCACAACAGTTCTGAGAGCGAACCAACTGTGGGATGCGGGGAGGATACAACCACAGGACCACTTAGCATCCGAGCCTCTACTATAGGTCACATTCATGCTTAGTCTGGAAATACAGCATTTGAGTAGGTGTCGATTTCACCCAACGGATGAGAATTAAGACCCAGAGTCCTGGCCTTGGGAACAAAAGGATGGTGACTCCTGACTACAATCCCAACACTCAAGATACTACTACAGGAGGACTGCTGCAAGTTCAAGGCGAGCCTCAGCTACAGTGAGTTCCAGACCAACCTGAATGGTAGACAGAGTGAGACCCTATCTCAAAAACACAGGGAAGCACCAAATTCAATCCCCAGGCACACATGGTAGAAAGAAAAAAATGGACTGACTTCTTGTCTGTCCCTCTGTGTGTGTGTCATGTACAGAAACATATACATAAAAATAAGTAAATATAAAAAAAGGGGGGGGGAAGAGAAGCAAGCAAGCTCAAATATTCTCTATCTGTGTCTTGCCACGTCGCTGACTTTTCCTAAGCTCTGTCTTCTCTCAGCGGCACCTCTCACAGTTGTAAAGAGAACAGCATATGTGAGAAGGGGACACTGCCACATGCTATTATGAAACAGTACTAGTTACATATTCCCAAAGGAAATTAAGAATGTTGCTGGAGGGCTGGAGAGATGGCTCAGCAGTTAAGAGCACTGACTGTTCTTCCAAAGGTCCTGAGTTCAAATCCCAGCAACCACATGGTGGCTCACAACCATCCGTAATGAGATCTGACACTCTCTTCTGGTGTGTCTGAAGACAGCTGAGTGTACTTCTTTATAATAAATAAATCTTTAAAAAGAATGTTGCTGGAAATATGGAATTAGAAGTCAAGCTTTCAACCTAATGGGAAGACTTTTAGGGAGAAGACAGCCTGGTAACATGGCTGTGGAGGCCACATGTCCTGGGATGAAGACCCTGTGAAATTGACAAGTTTTTCTAATGTTCTTTGTTGGTGAATTACAGAGAAAACCTTATTTACAGGAGCCCTAAAATCTCTACCCTCATATTTATTTTAGTCATCCTCTTAAGAATGACTATTATCTAGATTATTCATACATATAAATTCCAGACTATACTATGCGTTCCCTCTGTTGAAATAATGTCTATAACGTCATTTACCATCTATGAAGTAGCAGCTACTGGATACAGATGTTTTAAAGGGACTGTTGATTCGGACCTGCACTTCATCCTGGGATCCCACAGTGGAGAGACCCTCCTCCACAATGTTCTCTGACCTCCACATGTGCACATGCGTATCAATACTTTTTAAAATGTTTTTAATGGACAGAATCGCAAAGATTTATGACAATAAGAGAATTATTGCAGTCATATAAGATATACAGTATGTTTATAGCTATTGGCTATGGCTAAATTATCATAAACATTCCCGTTTTGTCTTTTTTCTATTATTTCTAATGCATTAAAATCTCACATTCTTAAATCCTGCATTGTAATTCTGCTCATAAAATCTTCCCTAAAATTTAAACTATTGGTCTGGAGAGGTGGCTCAGCGGTTAAGAGCACTGGCTGCTTGTCAAGAGGTCCTGAGTTCAATTCCCAGCAACCACATGGTGGCTCACAACCATCTGTAATGGGGCACGATGCCCTCTTCTGGTGTGTCTGAAGACAGCTACAGTGACAGTGTACTCACATATATAAAATAAATAAACCTTTAAAAAAATTTTAAACTATTAAAATTAGAAATTATGGTATTAGAGGAAAATTAGACATTTCTTAAGTAACCTTTGTTTAAAAAAGAAAATCATACTGGTCCCAGCACTCAGGAAGCACAGACAGGTAGATCTCCGTGAGTTTGAGGTCAGCCTAGTTCAGGGCTACATAGAGAGACCCTATCTAAAAACAAAACAAAAAAATCCCAAAACTCACCCCCTAAAAAGAAAATACTGATGGAAGTCATAAGACATGTTAAGTTTTCAATGTACAAATGTTATTAGCAAATCCTGCTGAAATCAATCTGGGACACCAAGGACTGCTCTGGAGTCCACAGAGACGACGACTGCAGAGTCTTGTCAGGTCCTGGAGAAGTGCCAGGTCAGAGGTTAAGCCGGATGGTCCTGGTCCTCCCACGACCACTGTTTCCCTCTCCGGGTTCCCTGACCTTTCCAGCAGAACCTGGGTGAGAGACACTGGTTTGCACTGGAGTAAATCACTACTAAAAACCTCCCCAAAATTGGAGTTTACTAAAGAAAAAAATTTACTGGGGATGTATTTTAAAGCCAGGCCACAAAAGTTTTTAAAAGATTAAAGCCAAGGAAAACAGCAGATAATAAAGTCAGCCCACTAAAGCCCCTCCACAGGAAACCTGCACAGGAGACTGTCCCCCCCAGACCCCCCCCCCGACTCATTTTCTAACCCTCCTGATCCCAAAGCTGGGATGGCCCTTCCTGGAGGAAGCTAGCTTTCCACTTCCCACTCCCCAGACACCCCGATCCAGCACTTGGCCATCATTCACTTCGCCTGTCCTCCAGCACAGGTAAGGACGGTGTGTGGCCTACTGGAACAGCAGTGCTATTCAGCCACAGAAACAAGCAAGCGACACATGCTCCAAACAGTCACGGATGCTGACAACACGCTGTGTCAAAGAAGCCAGTCAAAGGGCAACTGGAGGACTCTTGTCCTGTGAAATGCCTATAACAGGCGGAGCCCAGGGCAGATTTGTGATCACCTGGGGCTGTGGGCAGTGAAGGAGGAGTAACAGCTCTCAAGTATGGGGTTTCTTTTGGAGTTGGTGAACATGGATGAACAGCACTATAAATACACTAAAACCATTTGATTAGATGTTATAAAGGGCTGGTTTTTGCTGTATCCAAATTATATCTCTAATATTTGCGTGTCTATATAAATTATACCTCTACAAAGCTATTAACCAAGAAAAAATAGTCATGTAGCTTTCAACTGTACTCAGAGCGGTTAAGGTTTTGCTACTTACTTTTGTTCTGTATACACAGGGGGCAGAAACTTATACCCACCCACATTTTATGGTTAAACCTTCTGAGGTTACCACGGCATATGAAAGGGGCTCCCTTGTGACTAAGACACACCTAGGAAATTCAGCAGACACAAAAGTACTGTTTGACAAACGTTGTGCATTGTGTTCTGGTTCAAGCCTTTAGTGTCTTTTCATCTTCAACAATTTTATTGACTTACCATTTAAAACGATTTATTTCAACTTATGTTGTACACTGTGTCTGTGAGTGCAGTCCAATCGGAGACCAGAGGAGTGAAACTCCCTGCAGCTGGAGTTACAGGGAGTTGTGAGTGGCCTGATGAGGTTGTTGAGAACTCAATCTGGATCCTCCGAAAGGAAGTGTCAGATCCCGACATAAGAGCCACCTCTCCAGCCCTTATCTTACGAATCCTGGGCTTGTATCAAAGTCAGTGTGTAGCGAAGGGTGATCGCAAACACCTGATCCTATATTAAGTGATAAGATTACAGGCACCCACCACCACCTCTGGTTTTATGCAGTGCTGGCAACTCTCTTACCATCTGAGCTACTTTCCCAGGTCCCAATTGTTTTTCTTGACACTGACATCTTTAATATAGCAGTGGTTGACAGTGTCCCTGAGGCAGGACAGATCGGTTCCTTTATGAACTAACAAATATTTTGGCAGTGACCTAGCATCAGCCTCCTCTTTCTAAGTGCATCTTGCCTTAGAGTACAGAGTCCCTTTTATAATGGCAACTTGGAGTTTGGGTTTGTGTTTTCTGGGGGGGAGCGGGTCTTTGAATGGTGACTGCTAGACAAATTACGAATATAGCTTCTTCTCTTGTGTTTTGAAGATGGAAGTGGGGTGGCTCACTGGGGTCGCTTTTGAATAATCAGGTTTCTAGCTTTTAGCACCCATTTAAGATATTCCCCTGGGATGTTTTTCCTTTTCCACACCACACTGCATTTGTATCCACTGAACTGTGTGCAGAAGCTAGCTGTGACTCCACAGCTACTGCGCTGGTGTCTCCGGGGGTAGAGCCAGGGCGATCGCACTCTACAATTAGGGTAATGAATGGATCCTGCCGCGGTGACAGGCTCAGAAGGGAACTCTGCCTTAGGAGTGACCACACATGTCTGTTTTCAAAGCTCCTCTGCAGAAAGGGGCGTCTGTCACCTGCTCTTCACCCCCAGAGCGACAGCTCGGGTCCCGCCGCCCGCCTGCCGACGGCTCCCCAGCCCCACGCAGGATAGGACCGCAGGGCACGCCCATCCAGCGTCGGGGCCGAGCGCGCCGAGCTGGAGACCGCGGAGCCTGAAGCCCGACCCCCCTCCACTTACCCCGGCGTGATACACTTTATTCGCTCTCTTAATCTTGATGTCCAGAGTGGTCCCCATCTCAAGATTATCCGCAGAGGCCGCAACTTCCGGCCACTCGTGACCCGGCCGCCCCGCCCCCTACTAGCCCGCCCCTCCGGCTCCTTCCGCAGTGCTGGCACGTGACCGGCGTTCGCGCCACACCCCACACACCGCCCTCCTTCCGGCACAGGGCGGGGCTTAGCACGGACAGGGGCCAGAAACCAACAAACACACTTCCGGAATGCTGGAGAGAGAACTCTCTGTTCTCCCGGCATGCCCCGCGGCGGGGGCGAGGCCGCTTCGCAGCGTTTGTCACGCAGGAAGGCTGCCTTCCCGTCGGGCTGTGCGGCGCGAAGGGCTGCGCTGTGGAGGAGGGTTTCCGGAAGTGATAGCAGGAACGTGTCCCCCTCCTGTCATCCGCTTCCTCCATCCCTGTAGCGGCGTCGGCTTCCTGATGTTCTGAAGCCCCATCGCCGGAGTCCTCCGGGCGGGAGAGTCTGTGCCAACCGCAAGGGCGTGGCTCCGCGCTTGCGACCTGCAGGGCGCTGATTGGCGGAGGGCCGCAGCTACGCCCCCTCAAGCCACGCCCACGGCGCCGGGCCAAGGTTTCCGGGAAGCGTGGGGGTGACCTCGCTCTGCGGCTGCTCGTGGCTCCGCGGCCGCGAGGGCTTCTGGGTATTCACCATACGCCTGCTCTGCAAGTGGTCTCGGGGTTCACTGGGGCACGCGGTGGGTGCGCGAGCGGGAAGACCGGGTTCGGAGCTCTCTCCCGCGGCCCGCCGCACTGGACGCCGAACTTTACCGGGGCGGGGGTATTGCGGTTAACCAGTTACTGAATTACGTGCTCGTAAATGTGTAAACTGACTCTTCCAATAAGCAGGTCAAATCTTGATGTTTTGTTACGTAAAATGATATGAAGAAATGGTTATTTGTCGAGTTCCTTGATTCTTCTTCAATATATATCACCTGTAGGATAACAGATTTCTCTGTAACGTGGTTTCGTGAATGACTCTAGGTGTTTTGGGGCCGAGAACGATGTACGACGGCTGCAGTTGCTTTTGAAGGTTAAAATAAAATGTCTCTCCGTATTCAGGGCTCTATTTTCAGCTTCTGTCTCTACCTTTAGGACTTTCCCGTGTGTCCTCCAGACTTTCCTAGCAATTCTAAAATAAGTCACGTGGGACACAGCTTAGATACTTGGAAGACAAGTATATCCTGTTGTCTCAGACTCAACCACCATTTTTAGTAGGTGGAAAAACCAATTCAGTGCAGGAAAGAAAAAAGCCTTTCTTTCCATATAAGGCTTTACAGAGTCTTGTTCCTCCAGGGCAGATGTACCTGGTTTCCTCTTTGAAAATTGCACACATGGTTAAGGAAGGGTGGTCTACTGTGAAGAGTGCTCCTTCCAGCAATTACCAGTGTTTATTGAATCACCCCATACAAAGGCTTCCCTCCAAGAATCAGAAGTCCACTTTTCCCAAACACTGCTCTTTTAAAGTCTTTCCATCCTTTAATTTCATGATAAATAAGTTTGATTTTGTCACTTTCAGGTACTATCAAAGTGACAGTCTAGTGGCTCAAGTGGGACACTAGGTTTTTTGTAGGGGTAATAAATGGAAGTTGTGGTTCTGGTGTGGAAGTAAGAAGAGGAAGCAAGGCAAGCATCCCAACAGACGGCAGCTGCAGTCCTCAGAGCTGATCCCTGCATTGCTGCATAACTGCGGTGTCTGACAATGTTCATGGATTACAGGGAGCCTGGTAGAGCCTTCTCCCCAGAAAGTTGAATGGGAGATGGTTCCCAGCTTGCCTTTTTCTGTTAACCCTACTGCCAGCATCCAAGAAGTATACCCAGTAAAATGCTGTTCCCTCAAGATAATTAAAGACAACTTTACCTTCATGTGGCTCTCTTGAGCTAGTGAGATAACTCAGTGACTAAAAAGTACTTGCCACCACACCTGATGACAACCTGGGTTCCATCACTGGTAAAAGAACCAATTGCCACAAGTTGTCCTCTGACTTCTACATGTGTACCCCAATTGTGTGTCTGTTCTTGTCTTGTGACCAGCCTACAGTACCCTTCCTACTTGATCATTTTCTCTCTTGAAACACAAGAATGAACCAGCATGGTGATGGAACAGGCTCTTCTGCTTATGGGCACTACTGATGCCTACGGAATATCATCATCCCATACTAGATCACTTCCTACCATTAGACCACAAAGCCCCAGCACCTGTGTTCCTTACTGGGCCATCTTGTGTAGACTACACAGAGGGAGAATTTGGGAAGATTGGTGGAAGCAGAACTAGATATATGTTTTTTATTAAGTGCTTGGAAATAACCCCTCAAATAGACATCTTTCTTTCATTGAAAATTGGAATTGTATATATTAGTCCCTTTTAGAGTTTTTATCTCATGAGTGCTTTGCCCACATGTATGTCTGTGTGTGCGGTGCTCATGGAGGCCATAAGAGGGCATCAGATCTGGAACTGGAATTACAGTTCTGAGCCACCGTGGGTGCTGTGAATCAAACTGGGGTCCTGTACAAAAGTAGCCAGTGCTTTTAAACACTGACCCATCTCTCTAGCCCTTAGTTTCTCTTGTCACTTTTATGAAATACATGACAATTCCCTTTCCCCAATTCAGAACAACTGTGAAGGACTAGTCAGATCCAAAGCTACCATCAAGTGTGGCATAACAAGCTATTCAGGAGTTTAAAACAGCACACATTCATAGTACTATAATACACGTGGACCAGGTACAACTGGATGACTCTGGCCCAAGGTCTCTAGTTATTTGGGTCAAGATGTTAGACATGGCTACAAACTTATGGTATGGGAACATAAAAGTTTTCAAAGGGGCTTGAAAGGAATAACCGCTGTGCTTGCAAGTGTATGCCTTTCCAGATGGGGTGTTCAAAGCACCATCTCGGAAGATGAGTCTCACCAGACACCAAACCTGGCAGCAGCCTCCCTCATCTTGGACTTCTCACCCTTCAGAACTGAGAGAAAGAAACTGTATCCCCTAAGCAGATGGAGGACATTGCACGGGTGCATCTTTGAAAAAATTTGTGTCAAATTCAGTCAACTCTGTAGGTTGCAGATACTTTAACAAGAGTTTTAGCCAGCTAGCCGTCAAGACTACATTCTCAAGTATATTAGGACAAGGAACAAATAATACAAAAACGAAGATTACCAAGTGTAAGCAACTCTGTTCAGAAATCCATGCCCATTCCAGTGTATACAATATAGTCTTTTCCTTAAGCCTGTCTTTAATGCCCAACCTAAAATCTATATTAAAAGTATTTCTTAAATATATATAGTATTTTTACTTTTCGAGGATTTCATATATACATACAATGTATTTTGATCGTATAACATCGCAATTCTTTGCCTAACTCCTCCCAGGTCTCACCCTCATCTCCCTTCACCCTCTCCACTTTTTGTACACACACACACACACACACAAATATGTAAACATATTCATATTCTCCCATGAAGTCCAACTTGTGCTGCCCATGTGTCACCCATGGACGAGGGCCAATCTACTGGGGCATGGTTGACCAGCCAGGGACCATTCTCTTAAAGAAAGCTGACTCTTCCTCTCAGAAGCCATCAACCATCAGTAGCTCCTCAGCCAGGGGTCCCGTTGCTGCCCGTGCTGGAATGTTTGTTGTCTAGCTTGGTCTTGTGCAGCAACCACAGCTGCTGTAAGTTCACAGGTGTGGTGGTCCTGCATTTCCAGAAGAGACTTTCACTTAGGTCCTTCTGACCGCTGAATCTTAAAACCTTTCTGCCCCCTCTCCTCTCCTGCAATTGGCCTGAGTTCAGTCCCAGAGCCCGTATGAAAAGGCAAGGATAGTTGTGTTCGTTCTTAACCTCAACGCTGGGAAGGAGAAACAGGAAGATCCCAGAGGCTCATGGGCCAGCTAGCCTACATCACTTGTTGAGCTCCAGGCCAGTGAGAAATCCCACCTCACAGTAAAGTAACTGTAGATGAGCAGCACTTGACCTCCAGCACCAGCATTTGCACAAACACACACAAACAAAGACGTTGGTCCGTGTTGGGAATGGGGTGGGGGGGATTTCCTATACACTTGAACTCTCCCATAGGAGACAAGATAGATGCACACAGTCAGGTAACATGGCTGAAATATAAACCTAAAGTATTTTTAGTTCTTACCATTCCTTGTAGATTCTTACCAACTCTCAACCAGATTTTACCTTAGATCACAGAATGCATGATAAACAAGATTCCCTTGCAAATATTAAAAATGTCAGGTCTAAAAGAAGGAATATGGAGAGATAAGAGAGAGGAGGTCCTGGGGTCACATCTGACAATCCCTTTGGAGTTAGTGATCCACCTGAGAATGGAGATAGGGCTACAGAAACTATGACTAAATCTCTGAGAGGCTGAGGCAGGAAGGACCTAAGACTGATAGAGTGAGGGAACTGGGGACTGACCAAGTACAGGCCAGAACAAACCATCCTTGTAGCTTGTTGAGTCCCATGCACTACTCAGCCCTCAAAATAGATACGCAGCAAACAATGCACTTGGAACAGAAGCCTCTTTATCCCAGGTGTCAGAAGATGAGACAGGATGTGAGGAGAGTCTTGTAAAAAACACTATCAGTTGTGTTCCAGCTGCTTACAAGATTGATTTTCCCTTAGCAGAAATGGCTACTTGGAAGCCAAACTGGGTTAATATATAGAGAAATGACTGGGGTTTTTTTTTTTTTTTTGGTTTGGTTGGTTTTGTTTTGTTTTGGTTTTGGTCATTTCTGTGTTGTGCTTATAAATTCTGCAATAGCTACATATACAAAAATCAATAGGTCTTTTCTAGATACAGCAATAACAAGGCAGGAAATGAAATGAAGATAAGGAGTGATTTCTCAATAGCAATAAAAAACATAAAATATTTGCAGTAATTGGAATGTGATATATGCTAGAGCCATATGAATAAGGCCATAGTGCTGAGTTAAGCTTATCACATGGCGAGATACAGTGTTTCTGAATAGCAAGTCTAAACATTTTTAAATTTTTATGTTAAGTTTAGTTTTAATTAATCCCTCTGAACACCAAAATACAATTTGAATGAGAAAATTCAATATTATTTTAAAATTTATTCTGCAAAAATGTTTTTAAATGATATGTCTTTTTTTTTTTTTAAGTTGATAAGCTGGGCATAGTTGCAAGCTTGTAATCCTGATACTTGGAAAGCCAAGTCAGGAAGAAGGACTCTAAATCTGAGGACAGCCTTGACTACATATTAAAATTCTATCTCAAAATAAAAAAAAAGATGATTAATAGAATTATAATAATTAGAGCCAGATATGGTGATGCACGCCATTAATCCAGGCAGAAGCAGGCAGATCTCTGTGAGTTTGAGGCAAGCCAGGTCTACAGAGTGAGTTCCAGGGCAGCCAGGTCTATGTAGAGAGACCCTGTCTCAACCAAAGTTGTATTATTCTAGAATAAGATCAACAGGTCAGAATAGAAAGTTCAAGATGGCAGCCAGTGTACAGAATGCTTTCTTTCGGGCTGGAGAGATGGCTCAGTGGATAAGAGCACTGACTGCTCTTCCAGAGGTCCTGAGTTCAATTCCCAGCAACCACATGGATGACTCACAACCATGTGTAATGAGATCCGATGCCCTCTTCTGGTGTGTCAGAAGATAACAACACTGTACTCACAGAAAATATATAAATCTTAGCCAGGCGGTGGTGGCGCACGCCTTTAATCCCAGCACTTGGGAGGCAGAGGCAGGTGGATTTCTGAGTTCGAGGCCAGCCTGGTCTACAGAGCGAGTTCCAGGACAGCCAGGGCTACACAGAGAAACCCTGTCTCGAAAAACAAAAACAAAAAAAACAAACAAACAAACAAAAAAGAATGCTTTCTTTCATATTGTTAAATATGTTTAAGTTGGAAACAAGATTTCCTCCCCACAAAATCCAGTTTTTAACTCAAGTTGTAGCTGACCATTACCTCCCCCACCCTCCTGCCTCTGCCTTCCAAGTGCTGGGATTACAGGGTCACAGAGAAGAATGAGTGTGTGCTCAGTAAGCGGGTTCATAGAAGATTAACTTAGATTCTGTTATTGCACCACGGGATCAGAGATGAATGGAGGCAGAGTGGGAGGGGAGGGCAGGAGGGGAGAGAGAGGGCAGGGAACGGATGAATCCAGGGAAGAGGTTCTGCCTTCCCAGTTGTGCCCCAAGTGACCTGTTCAACTACTCGGCAATGGATTAGCTCATCTGTGAAAGATCACCCTTATGGGCTACACCTCTGTGTAGTGCTACCAGCCAGGAGCTAAGTCTTCAACACTTGCTATGAAAACCATAAACCACAATACAAAAAGGACAGGAGAGCAGGTGCTGCCAGGTCTGGGGATGTGCGTTTGATCCTGGGGTCCCGCGTGGGAGAAGAGAAGAAGCAGCCCCACACATGCACCCTGCCACCACGCGCACACACACACGTGCACACACACGACCCGCGCAGGGAACGGCTGGCTCCAAGCTTCTTCCACTTCTGCTAAGAAAGACGTGAACCAGTGACGTGAAGGCTCACAAAACACCTTCAGCTCCCTAGACCAACGAACGCATCAAATTACAGCTTCCCAACATCTATCAGCAACATGCAAATCCCCCGAGCAATAATGTCGAAGTCACATCCTTTCTTACAGATTGTTAAGTTCTTGAACTGGGAATTTCTAACGTGTGTGCTTCTATGCCAGGGGGGCGTGTGGGATTGAAATCTCTTTCTAAGGAGCCAAACATATAAATCATATAAATTGCCTTATACCTAGCATTGTGTCCTTTTCAAAAGAGGCACTTAATAAATGCATGCCTAAATTCCTGTCAAAATATTAGTTAATCACAGTGTTAAAAATTAAAAAAATAAAAGAAAAGAAAAAAGAAAAAGAAAAGAAACAAACTGCAAGCCCCACTGAAATGAATTCTCAAAAGACTAGCTGCTCTGTCCTCTTTGGGCCAGTCAGCTGTGTGGCCAGAAATGGAGACTGCAGCCACTCTGCAAATACTCTGGAGTCTTGCCTGCACCAGGGTGTGGAGAATGCCTCTGAGGCTGAGGAGACGCTTCCTAAGCTCTAGACAAACGAAGACACTGGAGCCAGAGCCCTCACGTTCTGAAGGCCTGCACACATGTTCACATTCACACAAGGCTCAGGAGCTGCTACGGCCCAGTAATAGTGCCACAGCCTGACCTATACCCTTACACCCCACACCCTCACTCCCCTACACCCCCACATCCCACACTCCCACACCCCTACAGCTCACACCTCCACACCTCACACCCCCACACTCCCACACCCTCACAGCCCATACCCCCACACCCTCACACCCCCACACCCCACACCTCACACCCCCACACCCTCACACCCCCACACCCCACACCTCACACCCCCACACACTCCCACACCCTCACAGCCCATACCCCCACACCCCACACCTCACACCCCCACACTCCCACACCCTCACAGCCCATACCCCCACACCCCACACCTCACACCCCCACACCTCACACCCCCACACTCCCACACCCTCACAGCCCATACCCCCACACCCTCACACCCCACACCTCACACCTCATACACCCACACCCTCACATCCCCACACCCCACACCCCCACACCCCACACCTCACACCCCCACACCCTCACACCCCCACACCTCACACCCCCACACACCCCCACACCCTCACAGCCCATACCCCCACACTCCCACACCCCACACCCCACACCCCTACAGCTCACACCCCAACACCTCACACCCCCACACTCCCACACCCTCACAGCCCATACCCCCACACCCTCACACCCCACACCCCACACCTCATACACCCACACCCTCACACCCCCACACCTCCTCACACTCCCACACCCCCACACCCCACCCCCACACTCCCACACCTCACACCCCCAACACTCCTATACTCCCACACTCCCACACTCCACACCCCCACACCCCACCCCCACACTCCCACACCTCACACCCCCAACACTCCTATACTCCCACACTCCCACACTCCACACCCCCACACACCCCCACACTCCCACACCTCACACCCCCAACACTCCTATACTCTCACACTCCCACACTCCACACCCCCACACCCCACACCCTCACACTCCCACACCCCCACACTCCCACACCTCCACACCCTCACAGCACACACCCCCACACACCCCCACACCCCACACTCCCACATCCTCACACCCCCACACCCTCACAGTCCCACAATCCCACACCTCACACCCCCACATGTCACACACCCCCACACCTCACACCTCCACACCTCACACTCCCACACCCCCACACCCCCACACCCCCCCCCCACCCTCCCACACCCTCACAGCCCACACCCCCACACACCCCCACACCCCACACCCTCACAGCACACACCCCCACACACCCCCACACCCCACACTCCCACATCCTCACACCCCCACACCCTCACAGTCCCACAATCCCACACCTCACACCCCCACATGTCACACACCCCCACACCTCACACTCCCACACTCCCATACCCCCCTCACACCCCCACACTCCCACACCTCCACACCCTCACAGCACACACCCCCACACCCCCACACCTCTGATCTGTGTCTCTGGTCATACCAGGTGTTTGTCTTACCTCAGTCCTTCCTTAGCCTTTGACAGTTGTATCTGAAGCAGTTCACCATCCCTGGGACTGATTGTCTTATGGTAAAAATACACTTTAAGCTCATGGTGAGTAATATGACATTGTCATATTGAAGAAAAACCCCTGGATTTAACAATTGTTTCCCGAAAACAAAGATGCAATGATTTCCCACTGAGAACAGACATCATTCATCCATCTCTTGTGCTGGGCAGTTTGAGGCCGGCCTGAGCAGGGAGACTTGAGAAAGAAGAGGAGTAGAAAAATAAATATGAAAGAAAGAAAAGAAAAAGAAAAAAAGAGAAAAGAAAAAGAAGAAAAAATGAAGAGAAAGGAGAAAATTTTTAAAAAATCAAATAAAAAATTTTGGAAAAATAAAACAAATGAAAAAGAAAAAGAAGGGAGGAGGGGAAGAGAGAAAGGTTCAGCAAGATGGCGCAGCAGGTAACTTGCCTCTAAATCTCGGTTTGTTCCCACCCACATGGTGGAAGGTGAGGATTGACCTGTACAAACTGTCCTCCGACCTCGTGCGCACTGTAGCATAATCACACCCCACGTACACAGCACGCACTTAGAATAATAATTGAAAAGTAAAATAAAATCATGAAAAAGTAAGCGGGAGCTGAGTGTTGAACCAAATGGCGACCTGAGAAACGCCCTTCCTCAGCTGCACCTCGGGCGCAGGCCTGCTCATCTGACAACGCCCGGAACGCCCAGGTTTGGAGTTCCCGGGTACCGTTCTGTCCTGCCGGTGGTCAATGGGAACACTGGGTTTTACTTCGGAGAATGCAGAGTGGGTCAAGGAAGGTCCCATGAATTAGAACACCCCTCCGTCCTGGAAAGGGATGATGGCAGGTCTGTGCAGAAGCCCAGGTGACCCTCGCTTGGGTGAGAGGAGTCGGTTACAGAGACCCACATTTGGATTTAGGACGACACTGTTGGGAGCTGGCAGAGCCCTTAGAGATGGGGAATTCCAATCTGTCTGCTTCGATGGCTTGACCATGAGAGCGGTGATGGCTTGACCATGAGAGCGGTGATGGCTTGACCATGAGAGCGGTGATGGCTTGACCATGAGAGCGGTGAGGACGGGACCTGCAGGGGCTCTGAGACCGGCCCCTCCCCCTCTTTCACACCATCGCCCCTGATAAGCCTCTTTAAAGGCCCCAAAGGCAGGCACACAGAAAGTCATCTGCGGTCTGCGACCTCTGGAGCTATGAACCAGCCTTTCTATTTATAAGTTAATTATTTCAGGCATTTGGTCACAGGAGCAGAAAGCTGGGTATTACACCCATGATAGAGTGAAGAATTCTGTTCATAGAAAATACCTAGAAAAGGCAAAACCATGAGTTACCTCAGTGCTAGCCGGAAGCAGGGGTAACTGCAAAAGAACAAGGGGAACCTTTCAGATGTCGGGAAACAGAAGCCCAACGGCTCCTAGTGTGTCCGTTTACTAAACCCCACCAAGTTGTACCCTATGATCGGTGACATTTGGGGTATGAAAATTATACCTCAGTAAAGCTGGATTTTTTTTTAATTAAAAGATTCTTTCAAAGCCAGTCTGTAACTGCTCAATTGTGACATTCAAAGAAGCCATCATACCTTCCAAGGGTGGAAGATGATACCATTATGTCAAACCAGACTTGGAGACCTTCAAAAACTAGAATATGCAATTTCTAAACATACTCTTTCTGTTAGCTCACAATACCAATGCTGGGCCAAGAATATTGTGTTAAATTTAGAAAAACGAACGGAGCACTCCCCTTGTTTGGGGGATGGAGGTGTGTCTGGGAGGCAGCGGGATCTCTGAGAGCTTTTCTTGACCGGGCAGCTGTTAAGGGCAGCTCCTGGCATGAGGAAAGGTATTTAGGGTGTAGTTTAAATGCCTTCCCTAACAACTGTGGCTTCGCTGACTGTACACCACAGTCACCACAGAAATGCAGGCAAATTATAAGAGGAAAATTCATCTTCAGAGGCAAAAGAATGACTGGGACACTCTGGAACTAGCATTTCTGCCCATAACGATTGATTGTCAAACTCGGATACGCATCAGATTCTCCTGGTCTGTTAGATAGAGTCCTAGGCTGGGTCCATAGATCTGTGGCACTGAATCTGTATCAAGACCTGGCGGGAGGAAGGGGGTTTAATTGACACCCCCAAGAGTGCAGATACAAAGAGGAAGGTAGCTTATGGGGCTCTGCCGTTTCAGTCCCGCGGAGAAGTTGGACTTGCTTCATAGCCTGATGTTCCGGCACAATTCACGTGGCCCTTCCTCCCGACTAACCCACACCTTACTTTCAGGTAGGAGTCCCACCGGAGGTGACTCATGACAGTTTTCTGAGTCATTTCTGTTGCAGGACCTCCACAGGACAAGGCTGTGCTGCACACACTGAACTTTTGCCTGTTGGCTATAGGGTGGTTCTTACTTTGGGGCTGTAAAGGAGTCTAGAGGTCCCCCTGGTTCAAAGCCTGTCTGAGGTGGGGAAGGACCCCCCCCCCAATTTGGCTGAGTTTGATAACCCAACCCAGTACAGAAGATCATGTAAGATCATGTGTTTTGATTTCACATGGGGAGCAGAACGTTGCCCTTTCTGTAAGACCCTGAACACAGCAGTTGTTTAATTCCGTAGTCTAGATGTGGCCACTGGTTCGCTCGCTTTCTCCAAGACCTCTAGCATGGAGTTTGAATGAGAAACATCCCCCAGGGGCCCCATGCTGGACACCTGGATCCCAGGAGCAGGTGATTTCTCAGGAGAGCCGAGTGGGTCAAACGTCCATCCCAAAAAACGTTATTGGTTTGATGTAGTTTCCAGTGTTGGAGAAGGAACCCGGGGCCTCGTGCTTGCTAGGCGGGGCCTCGCGCTTGCTAGGCGGGGCCTCGCGCTTGCTAGGCGGGGCCTCATACTTGCTAGGCGAGCACTTCTAACTGAGCCACATCTCCAGCCTCAGCTGTTGTTTTGGACTAAGCTCCTCTACTGAGCCCAAAAATTCCAGACTAAAAATAAAAATGAGGTCAGCCATGCTAAAGTTCACATCAACAAACAGACCTTAGCCTTCCAAGAAATCAGCAGTGAGAGACAGCAGCCAAATTTCTGAATCAGGCCAGTTTCAGTGTGAGATATGGTAGAATTCTCTCTGCTCCAACAATGAGTAGCCTGATATTAGCCAATTAGTTATTTTTCTATTACCGTTTCTCCCTGGCACCACCTTCTGTGTGACTTTGAAGTGGTCAATTTCTCCTCCTCCTCCTCCCTCTGTTTTTACAGCCGACTCCCTTTTACAGCCAGCCTCCTTCTCTTCCCAGCAGTCAGGACACGCTCTCTAACGCCCAATTCTCTAACCACAAACCAATCAAGAGCTCTCCCTCTCAGCAACAACTCTGCCACTGGGCTCTGGCCCCACCCCACCAGGGAGGCCCTTTAGACTGGGGGTTGGAGAGATAATCAGAGGCTAAGAGCACTTGACGCTTTTGCTGAGAGGACCATGTTTGAGTTCTGGCACCCACGGGGCAGTGTATAACCATCTGTAACTCCAGTTCCAGAGGAACTGGTGCCTTCCTCGGGTTCTAGACATGCACATGATGCAAATGCCTACGTGCAGGCAAATGCTCATACGTATAATTTTTTTTAATTTAAATTATTATCAAGCAGGTGATGGCACACACCTATAATTCTGGCACTTGGGAAGCAGAGACAGAGCATAAGGTGACAGGGACAGAGTGAGTTTGAGGCCAGGTTGGGCTACAGAAGACCTTGTCTCAGAAAATTAAAATTAAAATAACTAGGGGTTAGCAAGGCGGTTTAGCAGTAGGTAAAGGTAGCTTTCTGCTAAGCCTGACGACCTGAAGTCAGTTCTCAGAGTTCACATGGTACAAGGAGAACTGGTGTCTGCAAGTTGTCCTCTTTATGTGTGGATGTATACACACACACACACACACACACACAAGCTGGGCATGCAATACACACCATTAATCCCAGCACTCAGGAGGCAGAGGCAAGAGGATCTCTGTGAGTTCAAGTCAAAATTGTGTTGAGATCCTTATTTTCAACATCATTAAATGTAAAAGACCATGCATCCCCAGCACTTGGGAGGCAGAGGCAGGTGGATTTCTGAGTTTGAGGTCAGCCTGGTCTACAGAGTGAGTTCCAGGACAGCCAGGGCTACACAGAGAAACCCTGTCTCGAAAAAAACCACAAAAAACCAAACCAAACCAAACCAAAACAAAACAAAAAAAAAACAAAACCAAACCAACACACACACACACACACACACACACACACACACAATTTGCTTTTATAACGACACACTAAAACATTTATACCTGAAATGATTTGGAGCCAGGATTTGTTTCAAAACACCGCCAGAAAGTAGAAGACCAGGGTGGACTGAGCAGCAGCTAGGCACTGAATGTAGTTAAGGTAGGTTCACTATATGAGTCTGCCTAATGTTGCATGTGCTCAAATCGTCCTGGGTAATGTTAAGTGTCAACTTGACACCCACTAGAATCACCCCAGAGTCTACCGGGCATGCCTATCAGCAGCTGTCTCGATCACACTAACCTGCCCACGGTGGGTGGCGCCTTTCCCCGGCAGAGGTCTGTAAGGGGAAAGAAAGCCAAGTAGCCCTGTGCCTTTTTTGCTGTCTGTGAACAGCTGCCTCAAACTCCTGCTGCCTTTACTTCCCCACCGTGATGAACTGCTCCAACTATAGCCAGAGTTAACCCTTTCTCACCTGAGTTGCTTTTGTCAAAAAGAAACTAAGACACTTGTGCCTAATCACAAGGTTTTTGTTTGGTTGGTTTCTTTATTGTTTTGTTTTGTTTTTTTTCTGAGACAGGGTTTCTCCGTGTAGTTGTAGCTGTCCTGGAACTTACTCTATACACTAGGCTGTCCTCGAACTCGTAGATGTCCTCACACTTACCTGCCTTTGCCTCCTGAGTGCTGGGATAGTCACAAGCTTTAAAATATTGACTTGCCGGTGGGGTGGAGTAACACAAAATGCTAGCATTCTGAAGTAAAATTCTTTGGTTTGAGACTGAGAGGTGAAGTTCCTAATGTAGTTGTCAGGTTGAGGCTTGGTCTGCTAGTGTGGGAATCAAAATATAGAGTGTGTCCCCTTCCCCAATGTATGACATTGGTGACTCAGGCTTTGTGTACAATTCACCTTTTAGGATGTGATCTAATAAAATATTCTGAGATATATACATTTCTTTTAAAAAGATAAGACATACATGTGTGTGCACGTGTACACACACACACACACACACACACACACACACCTGTGCACTTGGTGGTTAGTTAGTTAAAAGTCATTTGGCAGATTTTAGGATAAAAGAAGCTGCCACAAGTAAAACACTTTCCTAATAGGTTGAAGGCATACGAGTCAGAAACTAAAGCATCTTGAGAGTTCTCCAGCAGCTATAAAAAGCTCCACGGATCTATGCAGACCTTCCTATTTAGGAGTAAGTGGGAGGTAGGAGGTGGCAGATACTTACAGAGCACCCAAGAGCATCCAAATATGTTTGTACGGTATGTATGTATTCATATTGTTAACAGTGGCCTTTCCGAGGCATAGATCGGGGAGGAAATGGTAACTTTTCCTTAGAGGTCATGATTTCCTGTTGATCCCCATACCTACTCATCCTCTCTGTGGCCGAGGTCTGCTCTCTGCCTCAGGACCCAAAGGAGCCACCTTCCTCCGTGTGCGAGTGACCCACTGCTGTCTGCTTCCATGACTCCTCCCACAACTCAGAGAGCTCGCTAGATGCTGACTCTGGGACCAGGCTTCGCTGCTACAGTTGCGGGTTGCCAGTGCCGTCCCGTTACTTGCTGGTGTGTCTTTTAATCTGGTTGTCAATTTACCTGGATCTGGATCTGGAACCAACCAAAAAGCCACTACAGAGCCCCGTGGTGGATTTCCCCCTGTCAGACTGTTTGAAATGGAGGACAGACCCTAAATGTAGATGGCATCTCCCAGGATGCTTTGCTTGCTGGCCTCCACTTCCTAGCAAGGTCACCTCTCCGGTTGCTTATCCCTCCACCGGTACTGACCCAGCTTCTTCCAGCTTCCAGGGCAGACCGAGGACCAGCCACTCTCTAGGAATCCTCCAGGTCTTCAGCATCAAACTGAGGCATCCAGTCTTATGGACTGAACAACTGTCAGATTCTCAGCCACTCTCATGTGACAAAGCCAATGCTGGGCCCCCAGATGCTATAATGTAAGCCAGGGTACTAGATAACTTTTAAAGATATATTTATTCCGTCAGTCCGTTCCGCTAGAAGAACCCCTACCAACCCTGACTCCACCGGCTCCACTTAACTTCACTTCAATGCACAACACTTCATCCAGGTTAAGGCTCTTGTATGTGGCTGTGGTTTGACAGTCTGCTCCAAGAGCATGGAACGCGGTGTTTCAAATGAGAAACAGTTCTGCCCGGCGTACACTCATGCATTCGAACACCTAGGCCCCAGCTGGTAGCGTTTGGGAGGTTTAGGCGGTATGGCCTTGCTAGAAGACAGATGCTACGGAAGATGCGCTTTGAGACTGGGTAGCTTCACCCCACACACAGCTCATCCTCTCCACTTTACGCCTGTGGTAGGACATGAGAATTCTCGGTGGCTTCCTTGGTGGCCTCCTGCCACCATGCTTGTGCCCTGCCAGGGGGGCTATCAAGAGCTGTTCCATTATAACCTTAAATGAAGGAGACTCATCTCGTCAAAAAACAAAAACAAAAACAAAACAAAACAAAAACAAAAACGGATTAGTTGGCTGGATTAAAAACCAGTATCTGTTTTTGTTTTTGTTTGTTTGTTTTTTTTTGACAACCCTCTGCTGTCTTTAAGAAACAGATCCCACTGACAAAGATACCACAGACTGAGAGTCAAAGGGAACAAGTCATTATATCAGGAGAGTAGATTCTGATATCTAAGTCAGTTATAACAAATTTAGCCAGAGACAGAGAGAGAGAGAGAGAGAGAGAGACAGAGGTGGGGGGGGGACTACAGTGTAAATATATATGTATATGTGGTGTGGAGACTCCAGCTCCTTCCCTCCTTCTCTCTCCCTCCCTCCTTCCCTCTTTCCCTCTCCTTCTTTCCTTCCTTCCTTCCTTCCTTCCTTCCTTCCTTCCTTCTTTCCTTCCTTCCTTCCTCCCTCCTTCCCTCTTCCTCTCTCCCTTTCTGTTCACAGCAATAAAAGCCCTAACTAAGGTAGTAGGATATACAGTTTTTTGAGCATATACCAAGGAGAGGTGTAGCTGGGTCATATGGTAGTTCTATTTTTAATGTTGGAAAAAAATTTACATTGATTTCCATAGTGACCACACCAATTTACACTCCCACCAACAACGGATAGGGAGGCCCTTCTCCCTGAGTCCTCACCAGCATTTGTTGTGATTTGTTTTCGTGGGTAGCCATTCTGACTGGTGGAATCAATCTCAAACAGTTTTAATTAACGTTTTTCTGATGGTTAATGATGTTGAAAACTTTAAAGTGTTTATAAACCATTTGTATTTCATCTTTTTGAAAATTATGTTAGGGTCTATAGACAAGTTTTTCGTCAGATTTTTTCATTTCTTGAGTTATCGTACATTCTAGACACAACCCTTGTGAAATGTAAAGCTGGCGAAAATTTTCTCTGATTTGGCAACGTCTCTTCACTCGGCTGACCAATTTCCTTTGCTATACAGAAACCTCCTTTTAATATCAGGAGGTCCCGTTTGCCCATTACTGGCCTTATTTCCCGAGGAATCAGAGTCCCGTTCAGAAAATCTTTCTGTCTCTATTTTAAAATGTACTCCCTTTTAGCAACTTTATAGAGTTTGGATCTAAGCCTGGAGCTTTTGCTCCACTTGACCGTGAGTTTTGGAAAGGGTGGGATATACGGATGGAATCGACACGCGGCTGTTCGGGGTTTCCCCAGCACCATTTGTTGAAGACGCTGCTTTTCATCGGTGTAGGCTTTTGGCATCTGTGTGAAGAACTCACGCGGCTGTGGCTGCATGACCTTGCGTGTCCTCGGTGTTTCCAGTGATCTTTGTGTGGTTTATGTACCAGGGCCACACTCTTTTTATTCTCTATGGCTGTGGTATAGCACCACGTCACCAGGCGCACCGTGAACGCAGGTCAGACTTAACTCAGGCTTAACGCCGCATCACCCTGCGCACCGTGAACTCGGCTGGGTTGAGTACTACATACATCCCTGCGCACCGTGAACTCGGCTGGGGCGAGTACTACATACATCCCTGCGCACCGTGAACTCGGCTGGGTTTAGTACTACATACATCCCTGCGCACCGTGAACTCAGCTGGGTTGAGTACTACATACATCCCTGCGCACCGTGAACTCGGCTGGGTTGAGTACTACATACATCCCTGCGCACCGTGAACTCAGCTGGGTTGAGTACTACATACATCCCTGCGCACCGTGAACTCGGCTGGGTTGAGTACTACATACATCCCTGCGCACCGTGAACTCGGCTGGGTTTAGTACTGCATACATCCCTGCGCACCGTGAACTCAGGTCGGATGCTTCCAGTCACAGTGTTCTTTCAGTTTAGAATTGTTCTATCAGGGCTCTTCTTGGTTCCTCTATGAATTTTATTTTATTTTTTCTATTTCCATGAAGAATGTCAGTGGGAATTTGATGGGGATTGCATTGAAACTGTTGATTGATTGGTAGGATGGCCATTCTCACAACATTAATCCAACAGACCCATGAGCAGGAGAAATCTTTCCACCTCACGGTGTCTTCTTCAATTTCTTTCTTCAGTGTTTTAACACGTTCATTATAGAGGTCCTTCCTTCCCTTCATTGGTTAGAGCTCTTTCAAGGCATTTTATTTTTTGAGGCTATTCTGAATAGGGTTATTTCCCTGATTTCCAGTATGTTTGCTATTGTTATAGAGGAATGTCGCGGATAATAATTTAAAAAGGTACTGCCCCGCTGGCAGGTCTCGTTCTGCACCCAAATACCTGGTAAAGCATGACTCTTAAACTTAGTTAACCAAAAATCTTTATGTATATAAAACTCCCAATTACATAATGCCAATTTACAATGATGAAGTCTTATCCCAATATTTCTAACCTCCCCAAAACACCAGAAATATGTCTGAAGCCGTCTGGATATCCGCGTCTCCCCCTCTGCCCGCTTGAGTGGTCCACCTAGGCTGGTGCGCACGCTCTCTCTCCTCCCCTCCTTCTCTTAGCTCCTCATCCTCTCTCCCCTCCAATCACTGGCCTCTCACTGCCTCAATGTGAATGGATAGGAAATATCTTGCAGCAGAGGAAGGCTACTGATTTTTGTATGTGATTTTTGCATCCTGCTGCTTTGCTGAAAATACCAGTTCTATGAGTTTTTCAGGGTTCTGTGAGCCTTTATGCCTCCCTCCTATGTATAGAGTCCTATCGTCTGCAAAGAGGGACACTTTGATTAGTTTTCCTATTTCCGCTCTTGCTGAGTCTTCCCATATCATCGGTAAGGGTGCAGAGGTGGACACCTTTGTCCTGTGAAAATGCTTTGAGTTTTCCCCGTTTAATATAATAATGCATGTTTGTAATATAATATAATGAGCATATTGTCTTAGTCAGGGTTTCTATTTCTGCACAAAACATCATGACCATGAAGCAAGTTGGGGAGGAAAGGGTTTATTCAGCTTACACTTCCACATTGCTGTTCATCACCAAAGGAAATCAGGATAGGAACTCACACAAGGCAGGAACCTGGAAGCAGGAACTGATGCAGTGGCCAGGGAGGGGTGCTGCTTACTGGCTTGCTTCCCCTGGCTTGCTCAGCCTGATTTCTTAGAGAACCCAAGACTACCAGCCTAGGGATGGCACCGCCCACAAGGGGCTGGTCCTCCCACCCTTGATCACTCAATGAGAACATGCCTTACAGCTGGATCTCATAGAGGCATTTCCTCAAGGGAGGCTCCTTTCTCTTTGATAACTCCAGCTTATGTCAAGTTGACACACAAAAACCAGTACATGCGCACGAGCGCGCACACACACACACACACACACACACACACACGCATGCACAGTCATATATGTTGTTACACTATTTTGAGATATGATCCTTCTAATTCTGAGTTTTTTCAGTACTTCTTACATACAGAGATGTTAGAGTTTGTGAAAAGCTTTTTTTCTGTCTGTCGAGATGACCGTTTAATTTCTATGTATCTTTGCCACCGCGTCTGTAATTTATAACAGAGAAGCATTCGACAAGGGTATAATGAGGGCAGAGGCAGAGAACTACTGCAGATACAAAGAGATACGTGATGACGTAAGACGCCATTGAGATGTGTCAGCCGTAAGAGGTCCTCGCCTCCAACCTTAGCAAGCAGTTAGATCCTAGGACCCTGTGCCTACTAGTTGTTGTCTGGCCTGCACATAAGTGTACACACACACACACACACACACACACACACACACACACACACACACAAATGTAATAAGAAACATTTAAAGCAGAGAAAGAACATAGTTACAAAGTTGTTGGAAGCCTGCACGGATTCACTTTGAATGGGCCACATTAAAGAATGGAGACCACCTGGTTGGGGTGACCCATGGACCATATGGGTACACCGAATGGCTTGATGACAGGTCAGTGGGCCCTGCTCTCTCAGGGATACGATGGATGTAGGTGGCGGCATCTTTTGTTTGCTAAGCTCACCAACCTGGCTCTTCTGACATGGTTTTGGAATGTCCTCTGTGGTGGTTTGAATGAGAATGGGCTTTTATATATAGACTCTTGTATTGGCAAGCTTAGTCACCTGATGATGAACTATTTTGAAGGGTCAGTGTGGCCTTGTTGGAGGAGGTGTGGGCTGGGGCTCGAGGTTTCAAAAGCCACACCAGGACCAGTTTCTCCCTTCCTGCTGCCCAAATATCATGAGGTGAAGCTCTCAGTTACTTCTCCACCACCATGTCCGCCTGTGTGCCACCACCATGTCTGCCTGTGCGCAACCATGTCCGCCTGTGCGCCACCACCATGTCTGCCTGTGTGCCACCACCATGTCCGCCTGTGCGCCACCATGTCCGCCTGTGCGCCACCACCATGTCCGCCTGTGTGCCACCACCATGTCCACCTGTGCGCCACCATGTCCGCCTGTGTGCCACCACCATGTCCGCCTGTGTGCCACCATGTCCGCCTGTGTGCCACCACCATGTCCGCCTGTGTGCCACCACCATGTCCGCCTGTGCCACCACCATGTCCACCTGTGCGCCACCGTGTCCGCCTGTGTGCCACCACCATGTCCGCCTGTTCGCCACCATGTCTGCCTATGCCACCACCATGTCCACCTGTGCACCACCATGTCCGCCTGTGCACCACCATGTCCTCCTGTGCCACCACCATGTCCGCCTGTGCGCCACCATGTCCACCTGTGCCACCACCATGTCCGCCTGTGTGCCACCACCATGTCCGCCTGTGCGCCACCATGTCCGCCTGTGCGCCACCATGTCCGCCTGTGCCACCACCATGTCCGCCTGTGTACCACCACCATGTCCGCCTGTGTGCCACCACCATGTCCGCCTGTGCGCCACCATGTCCGCCTGTGCGCCACCATGTCCGCCTGTGCGCCACTATGTCCACCTGTGCACCACCACGCTCCCCGATGTGATGGCAACGGACCAACCTGAAAGTGTAAGCAAGCCCCCAATAAATGTGTGCGTGTGCAGGCCAAAAGACAACTTTGGCTGTCATTCCTCAGGTGCTGTTCACCATTTTTCTTTGTTTGAGACAAGGTCTCTTACTGACCTTTTAATCATGTAAATCAAGGATAATATAAAGATGTCTTGCACTATAACAATTCTTTGGGATTGTGGTTTATATAGTGTGGAGGATTGTATACACACGTGCATGGAAGTCACACAGAGATCAAACTCAGGCGTGGCTCCTAAGGAGCTGTCTTGTGTTTATTGAGACTGATGGAGTTCACCAGCCGGGATAGGCTGGCCAGGAGATCTGCTTATCTCTGCCTCCTCAAAGCTGGGATCACAAGCGCCAGCTTCTAAAATGTGGATTCTAGGGACCAAAGTCACTTGGATGCCCAATGCGTGGGAGTGGGCACTTAGTGACGATTGAGCTGCGCCCCAGCTGGGTCTCACTTTCATTTTTCTCTCGTTTGTTGTATGTCATTCCTTCCTCATTCTAATTAGTTCTTGGGAATTTCCCACACTGTATTTGGATCATAGGCGCTCCCCTCCCCTAACTCCACTTCAGGTCAACTCCCAGGTCCACTTCACTTCTCCACTCACCCAATTATTTTTAACCCATTAAGTCCAATTTGTGCCGCCCATTAGAGCATGGTAAACTTACCAGGGGCCATGCGCTTAAGGAAAACTAGCCCTCCCTCTCCCAACAGCTATTAGACGACAACAGCTCTGCAGCTAGGGTGGGGTGCGGCGCCCACCTCCTGCCTCCAGGCCATGATTTGTTCTGGCTTGAGCTTGCACCGGCCTTGTGCATACTTCCTCATCTGCTGATGGCGCATGTGCAGATGCCCTGCTATGTCTGGAAAACAGTCTTCGCGTAATAGTTTTACTTTTTAAACTTGTGTTATTTCGCTGGGCAGTGGTGGCTCATGCTTTTAATCCCAGCGCTTGGGAGGCAGAGGCAGGAGGATTTCTGAGTTCAATGCCAGCCTGGTCTACGGAGTGAGTTCCAGAACAGCCAGGGCTACACAGAGAAACCCTGTCTCGAAAAACAAAACAAACAAACAAACAAACAAAAAACCCCAAAACCTTGTGTTATTTCTTTGATTTCTCTATTTAAAATTATCGGTATATAAACCCAATTTTCCATTTTTTTATTACATAGATAGTATTGTCTCTGTTTCAATCTATCTTTGGGTATTTGGAAAATTATACATGACAGTTTCGTTCATCTATTGTGAGTGCTAACATTTTCATTACAGAAGTCTCTACTTATTGAATTCTTCCTCTGTTTCCATCACTATGAAGATCCATTATATTAATTAGCTTCTATAACCATTATTTTGTTCCCTTTTTAATTTTGATTTGAATTTCATTCATTATTAGGTTCCTTGTTTTTTCTGGAAGGAGGTTTTGGGTTTGGTTTTGTCTTGTTTTTTTTTCCAGGAAGGATAAGTAGAGGTACCCATTCTGAGGCCTTTCGAGTCTTTATTTTCTTGCTTGCAAACTGAAGGCAGTGATAGAGACCCCACTGGGTTTCTGAAGATTCGGTATGCTAGGACTTGAAGCTTTTCGCAGAATGCCCTGTTCTTCTGAAGCAGCCAGCACACACCAGCTCTTGTTACTGTTAGAGAAGCACACGTTACATTTTCATTAGAAACAAATATACATTCAAGCCAGTTGTGGTGGTGAATACCTTTAATGCCAGCCCTCAGGGGACAAAAGCAGGTGGATCTCTGTGAGTTTGAGACCAGCCTGGTCTACAAAGCAAGTTCTAGGACAGCCAGGGCTCAATAGAGAGACCCTCTCTCAAAAAAAACAAAGCAAAACAGACAGACAGACAGAAAGGAAAAAGAAAAGAAAAGAAAGACATACAGATTCACATCAGGAAGCAGAATGGTGGCATTGAATACTGCAAAGAAAGCTTTGATGAGCAGGAGGGGAGACGCAACCGCGGTTTTCACCTTCATTCATGGGAAAAGGCCAAACAGTGGGACCCCATGTGCTTTCCTCCACTGTCCTGAGAGCCATGTGGGTGTTCAAAGTCATGCAGTCCGTCTGTCCCCTGCGAGGTTATTAGAGTTTATCAGCTGTTGTGTATGTTAGCATGAGTCAGAGTTTCTGAGGCAAGTGTCTTTCCAGTTACAAGGACAGATAATTTAGTTCCAAGATAAATACACACCGCGCAGCACTTGGAAAGCGTATGCTAAGGCGAGTATACAGCCATACTCCATAAGCAGGAGAGAAGCATCTGGGTATTCTTCATACCGACCAAAATTTGCTCAATGGATTCTTTGTTATTCATAAGCTAAGGAGAGGGGACAAAGTGTTAAACCCGACACTGGATTTCAGGACTGGAATTTCATATTGTGATTCATGTAGCTATATTTAATATTTGCAGAGTCATATAGTAAATCCTGTCAGAGCCCAGGGAAGTCTTTCCCAGAGGCTGACCTCTCCTCAGTCTTGTCCCTGCTTAGAGACCTTCTGGATGGTCTTGCGCCCTCCAAGCATTTCATGGTTATCTTTATATGGTAACCATGTACTATCCTTGTATTGATAAGGCATTGACTACCCTTGGCACTGTGGAACCGAGATCAGGGGTTGGTTTGAAATTTTAAAAAAATTATGTACTCTTACTTTTTGGGTGTGAGTGTTTGCCTGCACGTGTGTGTGTGTGTGTGTGTGTGTGTGTGTGTGTACACATCACGAGTACCTGATGTCCTTGAAGGACAGAAGATGCTCGACTCCCTGGAATTAGAATTAGAGGTGGTTGTGAGCCACTTTGTGGGTGCTGGGTACCAAATGTGGGTCCTCTGAAGGTGCAGCAAGTACCCTTAACTGTTCAGTCAAGCCTTCGAGCCCTCAACTTAGGTGTCTTAATATGGGGGCATTGGGTAGTTGACTGTTTTCAGCGAGTAGGACTCTGTAATCTGAGGGTGTACAGGAGGAGAGAGGAATTGTAATCTGGAGGTGTGCTGGGGAAGAGAGAGGAGCCAGGGGGGAAAAGAAAATCCAACTTTTAAAAACTCACATTTGTGATCATTAAAGTAGGATATTGTGTTTGAATCTTCCTATAATATACTTATGAATTATTGATGGCACAGAACTTTTTTTTTTTTTGGTTTTTCGAGAGATGGCACAGAACTTAAATCAAAAGACGCGGCTTCATCAGTGTGTTCCTTAGAAGCTTTCATAGGAAAGAGATAAAGAAGAACAGGGCTAATAAAGGAAGTGTGGTTAAAGATTAAATGGAACAGAAAATGCTCCTGATAGCTTTACACTCAGGCGAGAAGCGTGGTGACCCAATGGCGACATTTGGGTGGACTCCGGGGGAATAAAACAAAGCCCCACCCCCACCCCGCTTCCATACACCTTCTAAACAGAAACCAAAAGGAAAAAAAAAAATTTCCCCCAGTCACAAGAGACGAACAGTGAAGAATTCTAATGTTGTAAATAGAGGTTTGCTCGGAGATCTCCATAAAAAAAAACAAACAAAAACAGGAAATGAATCCTGACGTAGGAACTAAGAGACAAAGAAAAATGTTTTCAGAGGCTTAAAGAACATCATTTGTTTAAATGCAAAAACAAAACAAAAAGTATGCACACCAGGCTTTTATCAAGCAGACGAGGTTCTGAGTTCCCCGAACGGCTACTGTGTGCATGCGTGACAGCTACTGTGCGCATGCGTGACATGGTCTGCCTTGGGCCTCTCCAGTCTCCTGGTTCTCAAACACAGAGTTTATTTTTACCCTGCAAACCCAAGGGGTTGCCAGTGAGAAACGGAGCACGCGAGTCCTGTCCTTTCCTCCCTTCCTTCCTCCCTCTTCTTCCTCACTACTTGTGAGGCGATTTATTTTTCCTGGTTGTCATTTACAAATCGCTGTGGAACATTTCGCACTGCCGCAGCGTACTGATCATCCTTCAGCTTCTACGCTGACTCGCCTCACTCTGTCGTCCAGCCAGCCAGCTCCGGTGGTTCGGACATAAATACTGGCCACCCTCTCGTTCAGGATTTCTAAGTTGGATTAATGTTGTTTGAATCAGAACAACCGATCCATATCCATTAATTGTGGTTGATATATTTCTTAAAGTTTTAAAAACTATCTCTCTCTCTCTCTCTCTCTCTCTCTCTCTCTCTCCTTCAGTAAACACTAGCAGGTCAGACCCAGGACCAAGACCGGGTCCCAAGCCTGAAGACCAGGACTCAAATTACATGACCTGGATCTAGTACTAGGGCCAAGACCCAGGATCCAAGGATCCCGGGACTGAGGATTCAGGAGCCAGGGCCCATGGCCACGACCAAAATCCACAGTCAGTGACCAGGACCCAAGATCCACGATCAGGAACGAAGGCCAATGGGCTGGAGAGATAACTCAGCTCTTCCAGGGGACATGAGTTCTGTTCCCAACATGCGTATTTGGCGGCTCACAGTTATCTATGACTCCAACTCTAGGGGTCCGATGACCTCTTTTAGCTCCAGCGGTCACCCCACAAATGTTGATCCCACATATTCACAAATAAATATAAAATACATCGTTAAAAAAAACTGACATCTTCCCCCCCAAAAAAAATGAAAAAAAAGAGTAAGATGAAATAAGTGTGTGTGTGTGTGTGTGTGTGTGTGTCTGTCTGTCTGTCTGTCTGTCTGTCTGTGTGTCTATACATGTGCGGATGTGTGTGTGCATATGCGTCTTTATGTGTCTGTGTAAATCTGTGTGTATGTGTGTGTGTGTGTATCTGTGTCTGTCTGTATGTCTGTACATGTGCAAATGTGTGTGTGCATGTGTGTATGTGTCTGTGCAAATCTGTGTATGGGTGTGTGTCTGTCTGTCTGTGTGTCTGTACATGTGCAGATATGTTTGTGCATGTGTGTCTTTATGTGTCTGTGCAAATCTGTGTGTATGTGTGCATGTGTGTGTGCATATGAATGTTTATGTGTCTGTGCATCTGTGCATATGTGTGTCTGAATAAGATTTTCTTGTCTATCTTTGGCTGGCCTGAACTTGGCAGTAGGTTGGCTTCAAACTTACAGTTCCAGGGGACCGGAGGCCCTGCAGCACCTGCACACGCATGATGCACAGACGCATGAACTTAAAGATGAAAAATTAAATCTTTAAAATTAATTCTTAGGTGGGGGAGCGTGGGTGTGATGTCTCGTGGGTGTGCGTGCCCCGTGGTGCACGTGAGGAGGTCAAAGAGCAACACTGTGGACTTGCCTCTCTCCTTGAACGCTTACATGCATTCCAGGGATCACCGTTTGCACAAGAACCAAATGATAGGAAAATCAGTACACGGCAAAAAGACTCATGATGAAACAAATATCATCTCCTAGCTGTCGCTTCCAGGGGCCAGGACCTCTCCTCATGGTGGAGTTACATCCCAATGTAAGCGTCAACACACTGATTGAATGCTGATTGTTTATTTCTCTCATGTGTGTGTCTCTGCCTTTGTGAGTTCCTGTGTGCCATCCATTGTGCAGGTGCCCATGAGGCCAGATGACATTAAATCCCCTAAAGTTAGAGTTAGGGGTGATTGCAGACCTCCCGAGGTGGGTGCTGGGAACAGAGCCCTGGTCCTATGGGAGAACAGTAAGTGTTCCTAACCATTGAGCCATCTCTAGAGTCCATTAGGTGCTAATTTCAGATTTATTAATAATTTTATCATTGTAAGTGATTTTAGTTCTTTTTAATGCCCCGTTTTCTTTCTCTCCGCCCTCCCCAGTCGTAGTGTCTCAAAACTTGAGAGTGACTAACTAGAACACCGGGACTGAAGGCTCTCAACCCTAAGTCATGAGAGGAGCTAAGATGGGCCCCGTCGTGGCTCCCTGCCGTGTGCGTGGACAGAGATAATCACCGTGTGCTCTGCAAATACACGCAATTTTACATGTTCACCACAAATCTAAAAAAGAAGAAACGTTGAGTGCTCTGCTGTTTTTAATGAAGAAAGGTACTGGGGGTAGAGAAAGAGAAACTGAGCGCTGGGGAGGGTAGGAAATAAGAGCATGCGCACAGTAGGGAGCACGCACACAGTAGGGCGAATATGTGCTTTCCCAGGGAGTCGCCAGGACAGTGACTTTATCACCACACATAGTGTGCCTATATTTAATTATCAAACTGGCCGGGCACTGGTGGCGCACGCCTTTAATCCCAGCACTTGGGAGGCAGAGGCAGGCAGATTTCTGAGTTCTCGGCGGCCAGCCTGGGCTACAGAGTGAGTTCCAGGACAGCCAGGGCTACACAGAGAAACCCTGTCTCGAAAAACAAACAAACAAACAAACACCATGCACCGATTAACAAAAGAACAAGCCCCGATTCAGGTTAGTCTATGAGAAACCCTGTGATTTTCTCTTGGGCTCCATAATTGCTGCATTTCTCTGGGTCACTCCGATTTTTATCAGTCATTGCGAAAAGATTCCTCGCCTAGAAGTAAGGCTCTGTGTGGGAAACCGCACTCGACGCCATTTTCCCGCAGATGCTGTCCCCGACGGTGGTTTTCTGAGGATGCCTTGCAGTGTGACTTTCCTGAACCCTCTCCCGGGATTATCAGCGCCCCGTCCTGTAGGGGCGGTGGCTCCTGCACCTCACTGGACCCCACGCCTTCTCTGCTTTGTCCTCGAAACGGAATCCTCACGCCTGCCCAGATGAGCCACTTTCTCTCTTATTGGGATACTCTCCTCGGTCTGGTGTCCTGAGGTTCCAGTACAGTATGCTTCGTGGCTCTGGGCACTTGATGGTGTTTTCATTTCGTGCTTTGTTGTTTTTTATTGATGTGTCTGTGCAACCCTGGCTGTCCTGGAACTCTGTAGACCAGGCTGGCCTCGAACTCAGAAATCCACCTGCCTCTGCCTCCTGAGTGCTGGGATTAAAGGTATATGCCACCACTGCCCGGCCAGCTACAGTGTACGTGCATATAATAAATAAAATCTTTTTAAAAAATGTCTAATACTTATCAAAATAAATGTACATATATCATTTTATATACCTCTCTGTCAATGTATAATATTTTATATTTTATTCTTCATATGAGAAAAAAACTGCACTTTAGCTATTTTAAATTTATTTTACTTTAAATTTGAGTCACTCTTATTATTTATTCATCATGTTGTGTGCACATGTATGTACATGCGTGGGCATGTGTGTGCCATGGCATGCGTGTGTGGGTCGAAGGATTTCAGTTCTCATCTTCCACCACGCGGGACCTGGGGCTTGAACTCAGCTCCTCAGGCTTTTACTCTCCGAGCCTTCTTGCTGGCTTCTGTTCAGGAGTACTATATTTATACAACTATAATAATACATGATCCATTAACACAGTAAATGTATATTATAATAAATCCTGCATATAACACGTAACATGTGAACACATAACTTAATCATACCTAGGTGACATCATCAAGTCCCAATACAGACATTTTCAGCCTGCAACTTTGTTTTGTTTTGTTTGTTTATTAGATAGGAACTATCTTTGTAGTTTAGATAACCTTGAACTCAAAAATCCTGGTGCCTCAGCCTTCTGAGCATTGGAACTATAGTTGTTTCTCATTGTGGCAGTGGCTTTTGTTTGTTTGTTTGTTTTTCTAAGACAGGGTTTCTCTGTCCTAGAACTCACTTTGTAGACCAGACTGGCCTTGAACTCAGAAATCTGCCTGCCTCTGCCTCCCAAGTGCTGGGATTAAAGGTGTGCACCACCACCGCCCGGCTTTTTGGTTTGTTTTGAAACAGGGTTTCTCTATGTAGCCCTGGCTGCCCTGGAATGCATAAAGTAGTCCAGGCTGGCCTGGAATTCACAGAGACTTGGCTGGCCTTTCTCTGATTGCTGGGATTAAAGGTGTGAACCCCCATACCCAACCCACCCCAGGTATTTTTATTTGTGGTTGGTTATATAATGTTGCCTCTTTGGAAAAGTATTTTGGGGGTCAGAGATATAGCTCTTCAAGCCTAGGTACATGTCAGTCAGTTACATAGTATGCTTGAGACTACATGAGACCTTGTCTCAAAAAGTAAAGAAAGAAGCTTGATTTCTACTGTCTGCTAGACATTACACACAGAGCTACAGGGCCTCTGGATGGCTCCACTTTCAACCATGGTAAGGATTTTCTCCTTCTTCTCTGAGGCAAGGAGGGATCTCTGTTGCAGGATATTTGATTATTGTACATATAAAACCCGATTGTTAGCAAAATATAAAAGCTTAAATAGATGTCAGATGCAGTTAGGTGTGTCCTGTAGAGATACACTGTGGGCGTGTCACTAAAAGCCTCCATAGATAAGAATGCTAAGGAATAGAAAGTTCCCACATATTTTCAGACAAATTCCTCCTCTCGTCAGTGGTCTTTGCTCTATCACCCCAGGCAAAGTCAGCTGGGTGGCCTTGAGCTACCCCACTGTAAAGGTGATATGGTTCAGCCCTTGCTGACTTGGCTTGGAGCCCCCACCACGACGGTGACAACGTTCAGTCTGCAAAGGGTGTAGGGGAGGAGTTAGAGAAGTCTTACAGCAATTGCACCTTTGAGAGCTCTCTCCTTTGGTTTGGAAGGAGTTCTGAGGAAGAGTTAGGTAAATGTGATAAGCACAGAGAGATACCAACAAATTTATGAAATCAGTAAATGTATCATCTGTTATGTGCTGTAGTGGAGAGGAAATCAGTATCACGGCTGTATAGTCAATTCCTGAAATGCACAAAGTTGACATAATGGGGGAAAGTTGATGTCCAGAGTGGAATACAGGCTGTATTCCACTCATAAAGCTCGAAAATGGGGAAAATCTGTTTTCAGGGCGGGGGTGGGGGGACCCTAACCCAGGCAAAAAATGGAACACCTTAAAACGGGATTGGAGTAGACAGGATGGAGTGCTCCTGAGTCCTGAAAATATTCTGTATGCATCTGGGACTGAGAGATGAGTCCGTACAGATGTACAAATCTGAAGCTCTTCAACTGAGATTTTGCACTGACTCTCTGTCCTTAATTTAAATATAATTCAGTGTGGTGCTGGAGAAATGGCCCCTCACCCTTGTTGGGAGGCTCACAGTCATCTGTAACTTCAGATCCAGCGGGGCCTGACACCCTCGTCTAGCCTTTGCAGATGATTGACCTCATGTGCTTATAACCACACATAGCATACATTAAAATAATTTTTCAGAAATTAAGGTAACCCGTGCCATGCTCTGAGTGCGTGTGTTGACCCTGAAAGTCTTGTGTTGGAAGCCTGATAGTGTAAGAAGATAGGAACTGGGCTGGAGAGATGGCTCAGCAGTTAAGAACACCAGGTTTCCAGAGGTCCTGAGTTCAAATTCCAGAAACCATATGGTGACTCACAACCATCTGCTACGAGATCCAATGCCCTCTTCTGGTGTGTCTGAAGACAACTACAGAGTACTCACTTATATATATATAGAATAAATAAAATCGAAGAAGAAGAAGAAAGAAACCTTGAATGGTAATGGGTTTGGAGAGCAGGTAAGGGCTAGTGCCCTCATAAAATAGACACAAGAGTCTGTCTCTGCTCCCCTCCGTGGAGATACAATGAAGAAATGGCCATCTGCTGAGGAGAAGGAGAGCCTTCCTGAGACCCAGATTTGCTGTAACTGTGGCCTCTGTGAGTTCAGAGAACTGTAAAAAAATACATGTCTGGTTTTAGTCCCCCTAGCCCATGGTAGTTTTATTGTTCAGCAAGAACCAAGATAACCTGTTTTTTATACCTTTCAGGGTTGACCCAGGGTGCTTTGCAGTTGTTGATTGAGAAATCCATTGCTCTGATACTAGAGCGTTTAAAACATGCACTGAGATCTAGCAACAACTTAACACCCTATAGCAGAACCAACCAGTCAATTGCACCCACTCACTACAACAGAACCTCAAACTGTTAATTGGGAAGTGACCTTTACACATTTAAAATCTTTAAAGTTCTTTGCTTCTTTCTACGGTAGAACTGGTAAAATTCAGATTTGCTGACCAGAGATCGTGTTTTATTTTTCCTTTGCATTCATATTGGCACAGCGACCCATCTGAGGTGAATTTAGTACACTATCACATTTGCATATGCATGTATGCAAATATTTCTGTATGTTATCCATGTATGACAACAGCTGTTTAGCTGGTTAATCAGCCCTGTTTGGGGTCCTAGTAAGATGCGGTGCTGCATCAGGCAAAGGCTGGAGAATCTTGCGTCTCTACCGTGCATGAGCTCACAGTGATGCAAGTGTGCTTAAACCATACATGCTGTGAGCTGCACATCAGGGCTGGCATATGTCACAGCGAAAGAGCCAGACCAGACGCAGTGTAGAAAGTTTCTGCGGATATTTAGGGATTTAACCTTAGTAAATGGGTGGATCTCGAGTGAGCTGAGCCTCTTCCATGGAGGAAAGAACAAGACACGGCGGAAAGAGGGAGACAGTAATACGAGGTAACTTCTGGCAGTGGCCAGGATTAGTGCAAAGGGTCTTGACCAGCATCCATGTTGTTTACGAGGCCAGAAAAGAGACATAAGCTCAAAGCACGGTGCCGGCATGAGTGTCTCTCCCTGGCTTCAAAACTCATGTGAACACGGTGTGGAATTGCTGAAGATTCTGAGCTGGAGAGTGATATGTTACAAACCAGTCTGTTCAAAACATCCCTGGAGACCCTATACAGGCTTGGGCAGAGAAAACCTTGGCATACGGAGAAGTCGAGCAGGAAACACAAGGTGGTCAGGAAGAGAAGGTATGGCCTGATGTGAGAGCGGCATCCTGGAAGCACTGTGAGCCCAATTGGAGCCCATAGGATGTGCTGGTCGCAGGGGCTGATGGGAGCAAGAGATACCCATTGGACGTGCAGGTCACAGGGGCTGATGGGAGCAAGGAAACCTGGGTAGTCCGCTGTGACTTTCACGTAGTGTTGGCTGCTCAGAATGCTGTATAGAGTAGGACAGGGTGCCCCGGGGAGCATCCACCACTGGCCTGGAGACACAGCATAAGCTCACCTCGTCAGTGATCCCAGCAATTTGAGTCACGTTGCTTGCTTGGAATACTTGTTGAGTTGTTTATTTGGGGCAGGATCTCAGGTAGCCTAAGCTGGCCTTGAACTTGCTACACAGTCATGTCTGGCCCCAGTCTCCCGATCCTCTTGCCTCCTCCTCCCAAGTGCTGGTGTTATCGATACATGTGTTCATGTAACATGACAGTCTGTTCAGTGTGTCACGACTCAACCTCCTCCATCTCCTGTCGGGCTTCCTTGCAACCTTGAATATCGAGGTTCATTGGAACTCATGCTAGGTTCTGTCTTTTTCTCTTTATACTTTATTTCCTTGGCTCCGAGACTCATTAGAAACTTATCTCTAGCCCGCGTGACTGTTCAATATCTTCATTTAGACCAAGCTCAGAAGATCCAGAACTGTACTCAAATTATCCCTCTTCCCTCATCCTAGTGACTAAAAAACCTGCTCTGCTGACCGGGGGTGGGGGGTGGGGTGGCACCCTGGACAGTTTCTCCTCACCTTCACCCCTGAAGGGCAGTCACCATGTTTCTCCACTTGCACAGTCATTCTGAATTAGTTTTCTACTTTTGTCTTTCTGTGATAAAAAGGCAACTTACAGAAGGAAGATTTTATTCTGGCTTGTGGTTCCAGAGGGAGAGGACTGGAGCACAGCCTGTCTGCAGGAGCAGGAACCTGACGGCTTCCAACTGAACCATGATCTCAAAGCCGGCCACGATCTCCACCCCACTTAGAGCTTGGGTCTCGGGCATTTAAGGAGATGCTAGCTTGGTTACCCGGGTGTGGGGAGCCAGACTCCAGTTCCCAAAGCTCTTAACAACTGAGCCATCTCTCCAGTCCCTAATATCACAATTTTAATTCCCATGGCTTTTTTGACTTGAGTAATTGTAATATTAGTTTGCATCTAAACTTCAGACTTCGTTTGTTAAAAAATAGCTTTTGGGTATTCTACCACATTCAATACATACTATATATATATATATATATATATATATATATATATATATATATATATATACACATGACTTGGTTGAAGTTTTTTTTAAAAGATTTATTTATTTATTATATGTAAGTACACTGTAGCTGTCTTCAGACATGCCAGAAGGGGGTATTAGATCTCATTACAGATGGTTGTGAGCCACCATGTGGTTGCTGGGATTTGAATTCAAGACCTTCAGGAGAGCAATCAGTGCTCTTAACCGCTGAGCCATCTCTCCAGCCCAGTTGAAGATTTTTATTCTTAAGTTGTTAAGCCTACTTATTCTCAAATAAAACACAAACTTTCTAATAACATTGGAAGGTCTTATTTATATAGATCTTGCACGTTTTATGGTGAACGCAGCCAATCATCACCTGTTCTTCAGTCAGGAGTGTTTGTTTCTTACAAGCTAGCCTCTCCTATGCTGAGGATGACTGGCCCTTTTGTGTTAGTTTTACCTAACCAACTCAGAAGAAAATTCTCCCATCCATTGTTACTTATAATTCCATAAGCTGGACTGAGAAAATAGCTCAGTGCATAGAAAACTTGCTGTGCAGGGTTGAGATCTGAGTTCAGAGCCCCAGTACTCATGTGCGTGCATGCGTGCGTGCGTGCGTGTGTGCGTGGCCATCACACCTACGACCCTGGAGTCAGGAGTCAGATGCAGGGAGGTCTGGAGGCTCACCAGCCAGCAAACCTAAACTAATTGGTGATGTTCAGGTCCCAGCAACAAGGTGGATGTCTGCTGAAGAACCACACCTGAGTCTAATCTCCTTCCACACACGTGCACACACACACACGATGCATACTTACGTGTAGACTTACATGTACCATGCACACATACACGCATACATATGGAATGTTTTTATCAAACAAGGTGGCAATATCGCTTTAGTATCTTTAATCCCAGTGCTTGGGAGGCAGAGGCAGGTGGATCTCTGTGAATTCAAGGCCAGTTTGAATTACATAATGAGTCTCAGAATAGCTAGTGTTGTACAAAAAGTTTGTGTGTGTGTGTGTGTGTGTGTGTGTAGAATAGTATTGAGGCAAATTCATTGCTTAATGTGTACACCAAGAGAAAGTTACGAATTGACTATTCAACTCCCACCTGAAAAGACTAGAAAAATTAGACTGAATTAAAACAAAAAGTTATATTAGGCTGGAGAGATGGCTCAACTGTTAAGACCACTGACTGTTCTTCCAGAGGTCTTGAGTTCAATTCCCAGCAACCACATGGTGGCTCACAACCATCTGTCATGGGATCCGATGCCCTCTTCTGGTGTGTCTGGAGATAGTTACAGTGTACTCATATACATAAAATAAATAAATAAGTCTTTTAAAAATTGTATCTGTCTCTCTGTGTTGACTATGTTGCAATTTCCTTGAGATAAATCTTTCATTTTGGAAGGACGTTTGTTAATACAGGATGTTATAGGGACCAGACAGATGGGCAGTGGTTAAGAGTACTAGCTATGACAAGTGCACAGCACAGAAGTAGCTGTTGATGCTCCGAGTGAGGAGAGAAGGATTATGTGGTTCAAATCAGTGTGCGAACAACAGACAAGATTATCCCATGAAGGAAGGTGTCTTAGGATTTTACTGCTGTGAACAGACACCATGACCAAGGTAGTTCTTATAAGGACAACATTTAATTGGGGCTGGCTTACAGGTTCAGAGGGTCAGTCCATTGACATCAAGGTGGGGACATGGCAGCATCCAGGCAGGCATGGTGCAGACTGAGC
Source organism: Tokudaia tokunoshimensis (assembly GCA_036184795.1). Taxonomy (NCBI): domain Eukaryota; kingdom Metazoa; phylum Chordata; class Mammalia; order Rodentia; family Muridae; genus Tokudaia; species Tokudaia tokunoshimensis. The sequence continues at coordinate 81,487,769 of BTHU01000015.1, forward strand.
TGAGAGTTCTACATCTTCATCCCAAGACCACTAGGAGAAGACTGGCTTCCAAGAAGCTAAGGTGAGTGTCTTAAGGCCCACACCCACAGTGACACACCTTCTCCAACAAGGCCACACCTTCTGTGGTGGTTTGTAAATCCTTGTCCCAGGGCGTGGCACTATCAAGGTGTGGCCTTGTTGAAGGAAGTCACTGTGGGGTTGGGCTCGGAGCTCTTCCTCCTAGATGCCTGAGGATGCCCCGTCTGTTCCTGGCTTCATTTGAATAAAGATGTGGAACCCTCAGCTCCTCCTGCACCATGCCTGTCTGGATGCTGCCGTGCTTCTGCCTTGATGACAATGGACTGAACCTCTGAACCTGTAAGCCAGCCCCAAGTAAATGCTGTCTTTTATAAAACTTGCATCGGTCACTGTGTCTGTTCACAGCAGTGAAACCCCAACTAAGACACCTTCTAATAGTGCCACTCCTTGGGCTGAGCACATACAAACATCACAGAAGGGACCGTGACCCTGGCGGAGTGTACCTGCTGTTCAGGAAGGAGCGTTCCTGTCACAGGCCAAGGAGACCTGGAGTGGGGATGCAACGGTTCCGGTTGCGCCGTGGCTGCCACGCTGAGTGTTCTCAACTTGGTTATTGTAAAAGGAGGTGAGAAGGATGTCCTGGACTGACAGGTGCCACTGTATCTTGACAAGTGGGGTGGGAAAGGGCAGGCAGAAACTTGAAAGCGTTTCAACCTCTCCAGAGAAGATGATGTGCGGCCGGGCAGTGGTGGCGCACGCCTTTAATCCCAGCGCTTGGGAGGCAGAGGCAGGAGGATTTCTGAGTTCGAGGCCAGCCTGGTCTACAAAGTGAGTTCCAGGACAGCCAGGGCTACACAGAGAAACCCTGTCTCGAAAAACCAAAAAAAAAAAAAAGAAAAAGATGATGTGCCCAGTATGTTGTCAGAAAGCCCACGAGCAAAGCTGAGAAGCCTTGGACCAAAGCAACCAAGATTCAGGGTCCTGTTGCCCAAGTCATCCTGCATCACGGACGCGGGCACATTGCTCTGGAGAAAGCGCACGGAGAAAATCGGGGGGGAGGAGGAGGATGCAGAACATGTCCAACCTTTAGCCGCAACAGATTGACAACAACGCACAGCATCCGCTCCCAAGTCTGCTTCCACTAGGAAACAAATCTTTACAAGTAGGAACAAATGAATGAATAAATAAATGAAAACAAGGAAACAGAGATGGCGAGGTGGCTCAGCAGGCAGGTCAAGGCGCTTACCGCCAACTCTGACAATCTGAACTTGGACCCGCACGGTGGAAAAGGAGCATCATGTCTTTCAGGTTGTCTTCTGAACCCCACATGTGTATTGTGTGTGTGCCTGAATGCCCAGTCCCGGGTGGGCATGGGCGTGCGTGCGCGCGCGTGCGTGCGTGCACACACACACACACACACACATATGTACACACGCACACAGGCACACACACATGCACTCGTGTGCGTGCACACACACATGCACTCGCGAGCGCGTGTAAAGACCCAAGTTCCTAGAGCAAGAGAACAGATGAGACTAGACTAGATCTCCATGTCCCTTGTCCCTGTGCAAGTTTCTGTGATTGTCAAAGTCACCAATTTCTTCTAGGGGTGAGGGGTTTTGACAGGTAAGGGTGGTGCCCCTTCCAACCCCAACATCTATCTATGAATCTGTGATGTTGCACCAGCCTCCTGCTCAAGGCAGGGACTGGCACTCTGAGAGCCCTGACCACTATATGTCCCTATTTTCCTCCAGGTCATGTCCCCCTGGCTCTGTCATCTCAGGATTCTGGGCTTCCGCCCTCCATTTCACGAGTCCAGCTGCAAAGCCCAAGAAGTTTCTCCTGTTTCTGTTATCAACCACTGACTGTTCTTCCTTCACATGGGTCTATTTTGGGTCAGAAGAACTGGAAGAAAACGCCACGGTTATCTTTGACCATCGGAAGGTGACCTGAGCCTTGCCACCCCAGGGTAATCTTTCTTATATACCTTTGTAGCAAAAGCAAAGGAGTGCTGTGCGGTCCCCATTGACTCCCTGCTCTGGCTTACCGGTGCCAGGGTAGCCGTCCTCTCACAGAAGTTCAGGAAGTTTTATCTGGTGGGAGAAGAGGAAGGCCGGAAGCAGATGGCCACCTCTTCCAAATCACACTGAAAGCCAGTTGCTCTTGGTTGTTAACCATTTCCTCGTCTCTGGGCTGGCCCGCTGCATCCAGTCCTCATTGTTTGTGTAGTTCAGTGATGAAGAGACAGGGTTTCTCTGTGTAGCCCTGGCTGTCCTGGAACTCACTCTGTAGACCAGGCTGGCCTTGAACTCAGAAATCCGCCTGTCTCTGCCTCCCAAGCACTGGGATTAAAGGCGTGCGCCACCACTGTCCGGCGACTTTGTTCGTTCAGAGGCATTTTTCTTGTGCTCTGTACAGGTCAGGCGCTGGGCTGAGCACTGAGCTAAAAACACGGGGGCGGAGGTCTGTACCCTAGAAGGCCTTCCTTTTCTCCTGCAGACGGAAGAGGAGCAAGCCCAGGATAAAGACCTAGGAGATACTTACTTTCATAGGGAGTGAGGTCTCTCAGGGGAAGGACAACTATGAAATCCCCACTTGTGTTAGGAAGCGCACATTTTAGAAGCCGCAGGGAAGAAGGCAGAGGGGGCGAATCACAAGGGGCTGGGAGTGCCAGGCGCTTGCGCTCAGACCTCATCCCAGTGCACCTTTAAGCTCTTCATCAAGCACATACAATAAGGAAGTTTATAGTCTTCCTGTGGCCTCAGGAAGCCGGGTAGGCTGGGGGAGGCGTCAATGCTTGATTTTATTCTCAGTTCAGTTTGGCTTTTTAATGATATGCTTAATTTTTTTTTTTCGAGACAGGGTTTCTTTATGTAGCCCTGGCTGTCCTGGAACTCACTCTGTAGACCAGGCTGGCCTCGAACTCAGAAATCCTCCTGTCTCTACCTCCCAAGTGCTGGGATTAAAGGAGTGCGCCACCACTGCTGGGCAATATTTTTTAAAAACTTGAACATAAGCGTTTATTATCTGGGACATGGGGTTAGTGGCTCCCTGCTTTCTTCTACTTGTCTTATTCAATAAAAAGGGAGACGCAATCAATACGTTTCTGCTTAGCAAAGTCTGGAGGGGTCTGAAGAGATGACTCGGCAGCTAAGAGCACTATCTGTTCTTCCAGAGGCCTGGGTTCACTTCCCAGCACCCGCACGGCTCGCAATCATCTGTTCCAGGGGCTCCAATGGCCTCTTCTGGCCTCTGAGGGCATTGCATGCATGTGATACACATACATGAGGCAAAACACCTGTATACATAGAATACAAATAAACAAAAGACGCCCGGGAAAGCAGTCCCCCTACTCCCACCCCACCCCTGCGCCCGCACCTTGCCTGAGCGGCACAGTAGCACTGGTCCTGGTGGAGTGGGCTCGGGTGAGTTGGTTCAAGGGTTTGAGCCCAGGAACGGGGCTGGCGCAGTGTGGGAGAGCCATCCCTGGTGGCATGGGTGCAAGAAGCTGGTTCAGCCCTTTGTCAGCTGCCGAGGAAGGAGAGCTGGCCCCATCCCTCGCCTGGACAAAGAGGGAGAGCCGGCCCTGGGGGTTTGTGCTCCGGAGAGCTGGCAGCCTGACCAGCTCAGCCAACACCCAGGTCCACATCCAGGGCTCTGAGCTGGCCCACCCTACCATGTACGTTAGCAGTGAAGTGCTGGAGCACATGAAGAAGCCGGTCCCACAGAAAAAGCTGCAGGATCTTCATGACGTAGGACAACAACAGGATATCCGAAGGGAGTCCCGGCGAGAAGCCAGCGGTCTCCAACCAGACCAGTGACTCATTGAGATAAACATTTGCACATTTGCAAGTAAAGCTGTTCGGGGGAAAAAAAAAAACAAAAAAAAAAACGTGTACTGTGGGACACACTGCAACTCCCTCGAGATTTTTTTTTCTTTTGTGTGTGGAGGGGTTGCAAAGGCAGAGGGTGGACATGGAGGGGTAGGAAAATGAGTCAGGTTGAGTCACATGATGCGAAATTCACAAAGAATCAATAAAAAGCTAAAAAAGTAAACGAAAGAAAGAAAAGTCTGGAGGGATGTGCAGACGTGGGAATGGACAGGTGTGTGTGTGTTGTCCCTCATAAGAGGACTTTTGACATTTGACTTTACGCTGATGAAAGTGAATGCAGAGAGATCCTTTGGCTGTTATGTTTGCATTTTCGGATATGGAAGTCAACGCTCACCACTTCAAGTGTCCTGTCTAGTCCTCTCAACAGAGAGGTCTGTGGTTTCTGTGGTATGTTAAAGATATATTTATTTATCTTATATATGTGAGCACACGGTAGCTCCCTTGACAGATGGTTGTGAGCCACCATGTGGTTGCTGGGAATTGAACTCAGGACCTTAGGGAGAGCACCGCTGAGCCATCTCTCCAGCTCTGCCGCCTTTGGGAGCTCTTCAGTCTGGGGCTTACTGACTAGGCAAGGCTGCCTGGCCTGTGAGCCCCAGGGATCTGCTGGGCTCCGCCCCGCTAGTGCTGAGAACCCAGCAGTGCGTGCGCCACCCACCTCCACCTCGCCTGCCTTTTTATGAAGGTGCAGGAATTTGACCCAGGCAAGCCCTTCACCGACTGAGCTGTATCCCCAGAACCGCAGTTTTCGAACTGGATTTCAGTTGGGACGAAGTGCTAAGTGGACGGGGACACTTTGGTTTGAGACACCCGGCCGGTCCAGAACTACCGGGATGTCTAGTGACCGCCCACGCTGCCGTGACTCTGAGGGGGATCTTGCTTCTTCAGGTTTTGTTGACTTATCTCTCCATCCTCTGGCGGTATAAAATTCCCATCCAGGTTGAGCCCAGAAAACACCCATTTCCTGCTGCCGTACAAGTCGGTCGATGGCTTTGAACCTCTGTAGATAGGTTAGAGATGATAGAAAACAGGACAGTCTTTGACTCCGTTGGTGGCTATGCGCCTTTAGCCAGCACCCGGGAAGCTGCGGCAGGCAGACTTTCGTGACTTTGACGCTAGCTTGGGCAGCAGAGCAAGTTCCAGGCAGACCAAGGCCACAACAGCGACACCCTGCTCATAAATAAATAAAAAATACATATTTGAAAGTAAAACAATCAAAATAGAGCGAAGTGGTGTAGCTTTGGGGGAGATCAGGAGCCACTGAGTCCAGTCTCTAGCACACAAATGTCAGCCCAAGCACACACACAGGCACACACAAATACAAAACAGGACTTATAACGTGCCCGATGTGCCCCTGTGAGGTAAAAGTGAAAACCCAGAATCCATGGGCTGGAGATGTAGTTCAGTGGTAGAGCATTTGCCTAGCATGCATGGAGGTCCTGGGTTCTAATCCCCAGGTACTGGGAAAGAGAGAGAGGAAAGGAAAGGGAGGGAGAGAGAGAGGGAGAGGAGGGAGAAGGAGGGGGAGGGAGGGAGGGGAGGGGGAGGGAGAGAGATCAATCTTTACCCCTTAAAGTCTGTATAGGTTAGAAATAGAGCTGTAAATGTAACATAGTAAGGTAATGCCATTGCTACAGTATTGACTTGAAGCAAAATAAGGAAAATGTTGAAAATGCTGGTTAGTGCACAGCTGACAGCAGTTATCTCCTCCCCACTTAAATGACACAGCCGGGCAAAGGCTGCTGGCGAGAACTGTGTATCACTGAGCCTTTGGAGGCTGACAAGGGTTTGCAGTCTGAGCCTCCTACCTAACAACGAATGAATTGTTTGTCAACCTCATGGGGGGGGGGCATTCCCCTTCGACCTGCTAATTTGGGGAAATTATTGCTTAGGTGTTGTGCTGGCTGGTTTTATGTCAACTTGACCCAAGCTAAAGTCATCTTCGAGGAGGGAACCTCAATTAAGAAAATGGTTCCATAGAATCAGGCTGTAGCCTGTAGGGCATTTTCTTAATTAGTGATTGATGGAGAGGACCCAGCCCACTGGGGGTGGTGTCATCCTGGGCTGGTGGTTCTGGGATCTGTAAGAATGCAGGCTGAGCAAGCCATGGAGAGCAAACCAGTGAGCAGCACCCCCCCCATGGCCTCCGCGTCGTCGGCTCCTGCCTCCAGGTTTCTGCCCTACTTGAGTTTTGTCCTGACTTCCTTTGAAGATTAACAGTGATATGAACGTGTAAGCCAGATGAACCCTTTCCTCCCCAACTTTCCTCAATGAAACAATGGTGTTTCACTGCAGTGATAGAAACCCTAAGGCAAGTTGGTGCCAGTATAGTAGAGTGTTGCTGTGACAGACCATGTTTTGGGGATGATTGTGGAAGGACTTTGGAAATTTGACTAGAAAAGTCATTGAGTGTTGATAGTTCAGTGTACTGTTCTGTGGGAACTTGGAGGATCAGAAGCTTGGAAGCAGTGCTGAAGATGGAGGCCTGGGTTTGGAAGTTTCAGAAGGAAGGAAAGACTCTACTGGGCCATTTGTGTAAAGAATCTGTGATGTCTGATTAGCTGGGGGCTGAAGAGTCATCTGTGACTAACAAGATAGCAGATAGAGAGATGGTTCAGAGGTTGAGAGCACCGACTACTCTTCCAGAGGTTCTGAGTTCAATTCCCCTCACAACCATCTGTAATGGGATCTGATGCCCTCTTCTGATGTGTCTGAAGAGAGCAATGGTGTACTCATATAAAATAAATAAATAAATCTTTAAAAAACAAAACAAAACAAGATTTACTGGGATAATGGATGTTGGTCAGCCGGGATTGAAGAATTAACTGTGATTAAGAAGAGACCAGTATCATTGAGGTGAAACCTTCTGATATTTCCTCAGTCGGCACACAGGAGCTGTGTTCTGGAGGTGGCTGAAGTTGTACCTTGTGCTGGCAGCTAAATGTGGCAGTGTACGAATCACCCAGGTGGTCCTGGTTTTGATGGTGTGAAGGTGTCATGGAGAGCAGATGGGGCTCGGCACTGTGTGGCCAGGCTGCAGTCCCTGAAGCAAGCCCAGGAAAGGTTATTGGTGTAGCTTGGTTGCAGCAAGGGACCTCAGCAGTTTTGGAGATGCTAATACCGTGGGATGACCACCAAGAGCAGCAGCTGTGGTGGAGTGCAGGCGGCCGCAGCCTAGAAGACAAGCCGAGTGCTGCAGAGGGCAGAGCTGGAGAAGTGACCCAAACCCCTTGGAGGAGCCTGGAAGATCGCGAGTGAATCCCAGATAACTGAACATTGAGTCTTTACACTAATTGGAGTTTTTGCTTTCTTCAGATGTGACTGTGCCCCTTTTCTTCCTTCTTGAAGTGAGAAAGTATTTAACTTGATTTTTATAGGAGCCCACGGCTGAAAGACATTGAACTTTTTTTTTTTTTTTTTTTTTTTTTTGGTTTTTTGAGACAGGGTTTCTCTGTGTAGCCCTTGCTGTCATGGAACTCACTGTGTAGACCAGGCTGGCCTTGAACTCAGAAAGCTTCCTGCCTCTGCCTCTCAAATGCTGGGATTAAAGGCGTGAGCCACCACCGCCCGGCTGACTTTGAACTTTTAAGAGATTTTGGATCTATTAAAGACATCGGACAGGACAGGCAATGGTGGTGCACGCCTTTAATCCCAGCATTTGGGAGGCAGAGGTAGGCGGATTTCTGAGTTCGAGGCCAGCCTGGTCTACAGAGTGAGTTCCAGGACAGCCAGGGCTATACAGAGAAACCCTGCCTCGAAGTTGTCAAAACAAAATGACATCGGACTTTAACGTGCTTGAGTTTGTAAGACTGTGGGACTTCTAGAGGTATGTATGTCGTCAACGTGATGTCTTGGGAATGGGTGAGAAGGGAAGACATGTGGCTTCACAGTGATGTATTTGTGTGTCAAGTGGACAAGGGGTCAGTTGTGTTGGATAGTTTTGTGTCAACTTGACACAAGCTGGAGTCACCAGAGAGGAAGCAACCTCAATTAAGAAAATTCCTCTCTATGATCAGGCTGTAGGCAATCCTATAGGGAATTTTCTTAATTAGTGTTAGTGGAAGAGCACCCAGCCCACTGTGGGCAGAGCCATCCCCTGGGTCTGTGGTCCTGGGTTCTCTAGGAAAGCAGGCTGAGCAAGCCATGAGGAGCAAGCCAGTAGACACTGTTTGAGTTTCTGTCCTGACTTCCTTAGGCAATGAACAATGGTGTGGAAGTGTAAGCCGAGTTAACCCTTTCCTCCTCGACTTGCTTTTGGTCTTGGTGCTTCATTGCAGCAAATGGACTGGAGACAGGTGTGGACCTATGAGGACTGCATTTCTTCCTAAGTGTTTCCAAAATCACAGTACAGGTTCAAAATGTTCTCAAACAGTAGAAACCATGTATGTCAACCTAACACATTATTTTTCATATTTTCTTCAAATACTAAATTAAAAAAAAACCTTATTATTAGAGAGACAGAGCATGTATTCCTCTCTCTCTCTCCCTCCTTGTTGAGGTATGTTCTCTTCTTTTTTTCCTAAGGAATTGGAATTTTCCTTTTAAAGAGTTATTCATTTATTTTAAACATGTGAGAACACCACCATTGCTCTCTTCAGATGCACCAGAAGAGGGCACCAGACCCCATTAAAGATGGTTGTGAGCTACCATGTGGTTGCTGGGAATTGAACTCAGGATCTCTGGAAGAGCAGTTGGTGCTCTTAACCACTGAGCCATCTCTCCGGCCCTGGTATGTTCTCTTTTTGTTGAAACTTCAGAATTTTCTATTTATTTATTATTTTCTTAAAGTCCCAAGAAAAGAAACTGTTAATGATAATTTATGAAATAATCCTGGCAAATATACCTACTGGGTAAGAAGGAAATGGTTATTGCTTTCAAGACAAGGAAACTGTTCGAGTCACATCTGGGCATAAAGCAGTTTAAGGTGCTGGCAGGAGCACAGATATCCAATAATCACATTTGGGGGCACCCAAAGAGTTTGACTGAAGTTGCCTACAGGAGCATGGGTGAGAGATTATTTACTGGAGGAGTATGGGTAATTTACCAGTGGTTATACAACTGAAGAGAACTTCTCTCTTTCCCCCCCAGAAATCATTACCTGTCCGTAGGTCCTCAGGGAGGTTTAAAAAAAGATCATTATTTTTATAAGTAATAAAGAAGGACACTCGGGGTACGTGTAGAGTGGGGACCCACACACATTTCCCTAGGAAACCCTGGAAGAATATATGTTATCATGAAGACAGTAGGAGGACTTTCCTGGGCAATCTTATAAGCTTCCTGGCAGGAGGAAATGCAATTTTCCCACTGGCTATCAGACAATGCACCCTAAGGAATTGGAATTTCCCCAGGAGTTGCAGGCTGGGAGAAGGAACAGGTCTCAGTGCCAGTCAGAAGAGGAACTTGGCAGAGAGGAAGAGATTTCATACCTTCTGACGACTCTTTAGACCTCCTTGCACAAGAGAGGAGTTCAGAGTTTGTTTATGATGGGTGGAACAGCACTGGTGGGGACAGCTTAACTGAGCTTAGTTCTTGACCTCTAGCCACTGGGCCTCCTGTTCCGCTTCCTGGTGTAGCTAAGTTGAATAAATCTCCACATTCTCACTACTATCTGTCTTCTTAATGTGTTAGGTTTTAAGAGCCCAGGTTTTGATCGGGCAGCTCTGGCAACAACCTCTGAGTGGTGTTTACTCTTTCACATTGTTACATTGTTAAAATGACCTGACCGCACATATTTTAGTTCTTTGTTTTTGGACCTCAGATGCAGAGAACTATTAGCTTTTTAGTTCAGATCCTATTACTAACGTCAGGTTCTATAAAGCCTTCATCTTCCTTTGTTTTAGTATTTTATGTACACGGATGGACTGCATCTGAACTGTATGCAGTTAAGTACCAGAAGTTACTCCATCAGTCCCATTCTGTGGGGATTGTGGGGGAGGGGGTTGGATTGCAGGCCTGGCACTGTCCAGAGCTGAATTGTGTACAGTTTCCCTTCTCGCCTTACCTGAGGGGCAGAGGTGGGAAGAGAACATCAGTTCATTTGTCCTTGTAATATTTGGTTTAACTCCCGGCAGAATTCCATCTACTCAACCTGATGGGTTTAAAATAGTGCACCGCCGACATGATCACTAATAGGATGCAGGGAGCCAGGAGAAACCTTGTTGGCACCGCAGCTGGGCCTCTATCACAAATGAGGTGCAGACCGAACAGCAGGGATGCATCTGTCCTTGGTCAGGGTTCAGTAGCCTCTAATTTTCCTTGCCTCTTGGTTTCCCATCCCTTGTCAGTGGTTTGCTGTGTCTCTGTGTTCCAGTTTGTTATAAGGACTGGTCATTTCGAATCTGGGTCCAGCCCAAAGACCTCATTTTTTGACTTGATGACCTCTGTGAAGATTTACTCACCAAATAAAAGCTTTGGTGTGGTGGGAACACTGGGTTGCTTGGATTTGAATCCTGTCCTCACTGCTCAGGTGACACACCAGGATGTCACTAGTCACCTGTCTTCTCTCTGTAGAATGGGCTGGGTCATTTTCTATGAGGATCGGACGCTCCAGAATGGGCTGGATTGGCAGTGACTGAGACTAGGAAGATTGTCTTTGTTTTTCCATGTTTTCAGACGGGATTCACACTTAAAACCAACGTTTTAATTTCTGTATCTGGTTAACACTAGATTGGTGCTTCTTCCAGAGGCTGCTGTGTCCCTTGGTTGCCACCGTCCATAATGTGCAGGTTACTTCATAGGTGACGTCTATATCAAAGACTTGATAGCATTCCTAGCCTAGACATGACAACTGGTTGACTGGTGTCAGGTAAGGTTGGGTTTGGGAGAGGGTACATGTCCTAGATATGGGGTATGGACAGCCTTCAGATCTTGCCTCACATGGAGGGCCTTCTAGCTTGACCTATTTCTTGACACATTGTCACAGTCGGCCAGTGTTAAAACGTTTGATGGGGGATTTTAGATTTTAGCGTTGTGCTGGAATCTGGTCAATGGGGTGAGAAACCTGGAGGTTAGGAAGGAGAAGGAACTGGAGAAAGTTTGTGTTTAGGAAGGACCAGGTACTAACTTCTGTGTACAGGACACTCTTGGCCAAGTCAGTTTCTTCAGATTAATTACGTTGTTTGTGGACTTTAATTATATCAACAGGGCAGCCAAAAGTATGTTTGTCAGATGCTGCAAATTTTTGACATCCGGGGCAGTCTGAAGCAATTTATTTTCCTTCCTGTGCTCTAATTTACTTTAATTTTGTTCTTTTTTTTCTTTCCCCCACCCGTGTTAAGTTGAATAGTTGAATAGCCGTTTTATTGTATCAGTGGTGTACTAACTATAGGAGGTTTGTTGGAAATCACTGAAGGGAAGTATTTCCTAGGGTCATACTGCACGGAGACCAGTATTTATTGATGTTTTTACATTTGTTTGTAAGACTGCATCCGTTGCAAAGAGCTTAAGCAAAACGTTAACACCAATATGGTAAAAATCAAGTGTAGAAAAAAAAATCCAGTTACTTTTGGTGTGCAACAGAGTATATACATACACGGGAAAATATCTTTATGTATACCCTTTTAAGCTACTAGCTAACGCCATTATTTTAGAATAGGTACAAAATACAGTTTTAGTCAGTGGCTGTCTACTAATTACAAAGTAGCCAGCACAGGGGACTTCAGTGTCAATGGCCTGAGAGGGCACCCAGCGGTATTTAGCCAGGCGGAAGACAGTAGAATAAATAAAAACTGAAAAGCAGAATTGCAGTGAAGATTCGACGGTTAAGGCCAAGTGGGAAAATTAAGAATCGGGAAACCGAGGGGACTTATGACAGGCAAGAATTTAAAAACCAAAAACAAACAAAATCCCACCCCCCCCTCCAAAAGCCCCGGGGTTGGTGCTGGCTGGGCATTCCGATGGAGAAGCCGGGGAACCGGCGCCCGGGAGCGTGCCCAGCCTGGAAAGTTTCTGCGCGGCTCGCGCGCGGGCACGGTCCGAGCAAGGTGGCGGCCGCGCGCCTGCTGCCGAGGCCGGAATTCCGGAGGTGAGCCGCACGCCGGCGACCGTCCGGGCCTGCGCCGGCCCAGTCGGGCCCGGGGCTCGCCACGGTGGCCTCGCCGGGCCGCGGGGTTGGGCGGCTTGCTCTCCGCTCCCCTGCCCTCCCCGACCCGCGCGGGCGGGGCTGCGGGCTCGCGGCGCGGGAGCGCGCTGCGGGGGCGCGCGCCGGCCCGGCCGCAGTCGGCGTGGGAGCGAGCGCGGGGGCGGGGCGGGGCGGCCGCGGGGCGGCAGGCGCTAGCTCGCGCACCGGCAGGCCACCGCCTCGCCCCCGTCCCTTCCCTCCTCTCCCCTCCCCCGAGCGAATCACGCGCCCTCCTCTGACACTCATAGCGGGCCCGAGCTCCGAATTTATCCTTCACGTGACCTGAGGGGGGTTGGGTGGTTGGCTGGGGGACGGAGGAGAGAGAGGAAGGAGGGAACGGAATCTGCCGTTACCCGAGCAACAGGCCCCGCCCGCCGGCTTGGGGCCGGGGGGGCGGGCGGAGGACGTCAGCACGTCAGCCGGGGTTTTGCGTTTTGATTGACAGTTGCTATAGCGACCGGGTCGGTCCGTCGCCATTTTGTTGGTTGGTTTTTTTTTAAACCCTTTCGCTTCCCGCCCGAATAATAATAAAAAGCCCCATTGGAGTGAGGCGGGGGTGGCGGCGGCAACCGCGGCGGGGGGATCCGGGGAGACTGCTGCCGTCGCTGCTGCCGATCGCGGCCCAGGTCGGGCTGAGAGAGCGGACTCCCCGAGCGGGGGTGCGGGCGCCACCGCCGCCGCCGCTTGTGCTGCTGTTCCTGCTGCTGCTGTTGGTGCCGCTGCCGCTGCCGCCGCCGCCGCCGCCGCCGCCGGCGAGCGGGCGGGACCGGTGTGAGTGTGAGGGAGCGTGTGCGAGGGCGAGTGTGCGCGCGGTGAGTGTGCGCGAGTGTCTGTGCGGGATCGGGGGCGGGCGGTCCGGGCTCTCCTGGCGGAGCCGCCGCCGCCGCCGCCGCCGCCGCCGCTCGGGCCCCGGCGCTGCTCGCTGCGCAGCTTCGGAGCGCGCGCCATTTTGTGAGATTTACAAAATCCTCGTCGGGAAGAAGCGGCCGGCAGCGGCCGCCGCTCGGCGCCCGGCCTCGCCGCCGCCGCCGCCCTCCGCACCGGGCCGGGCCGGGCCCCGCCGCCGGCACTCGGGGGCCCGGGGACTGCGGTATTTGCCCGGGAGGGGCTGTCGCCTCCCCGGCCGCGGGCGCCGCCGGCCCCGCCAGCCCGACGGACCCTGAGCCAGCGCGGCTGCGGCGCGGAGCCGGGACGCCGGGGGCGGAGAGAGGCGGCCGGGGCGGCGCTGGCTGCGGAGGCCGCGGCGGGAGCGCGGCGCGGGAGCTCGAGGCTGAGACTCACCGGAGGGAGCGGCGCGAGCGCCCCGCCATCGTCCCGGTGAGTGTCCGCCCCGCCCGGCGCGGCGCGGCCCTGCGCGCGGCTTCCCGGGGCCTGCGAGCCGGGCTCGCCAGGCCTCTAGCGGAGGGAGGGAGGGACCTGCCATCTTAGGAGCGGGCGGGCGGGCGGCCCGGGGCCCGGGGAAGAAGGCCGCGTCCCCGAGGAAAGTTGCGGCGGGTGGGACCCGCTGCCTCGGGCCGGGCCGGCGCCAGACCTCCACTGGCTGCCCGGGCGCAGGGGAGGAGGCTGTCCTCCTCCTCCTCCTCTTCCTCCTCATCCTCTGCCCCCAGCTCCTCCCTCGTCCCTCCTCTCGGTCCCCACCGGCGTGCGGAGCGCCGGGGTTCTGGGCAAGGACAATGCACGGGTTCAGAAAATGGGGCTGGCGGCCGGGAGGCGAGGACGCAAGGCCCGGCCGGGCCGGGCTGGCGAAGGTCGGCAGCCTGCCGTCTGCGAGGCCCAGTGGGCCCGCGCCCGGGCCTGGGGACCCGGTGTGCTCGGAAGTCGGGCGGCGAGCGCGGGCCACGCAGGGCACCGGAGGGGCCGGGGTGACCTGCATAGCAGCGGGAGGAGACAGGAATTAGAATGGAGACCTGTGTATCGCTACAAAACTTCAACATCTATTTATAGGCGCAGACCCACTCAGGCGCCAGAGGCCCCAGAGCTGCTGAATATCAGCACTTAGCTAGAGGCCCCTCCCTACCCCGAAATAGTTAAAAATGGCAAAATTCGTGAGTCAGTGACTCCAACGACTTGTCTTGTCTTTGCCCAGCCCTAGATTATGTGACTCCTGTCGTCGAGGTGCAGCATCATTTGCTTCTTGAGTTCTGCCAAATCCCCAGAAAATATTCCTTGTAACTATTTGCACACTCATAGATTAGTGCCAGGCCTTTTAAAACTACAGTTTTATATATTCCCTCACATAACCTCCCAGTTGGAAATGTTACCCATTTTGCAGATGAGCAGACTGAGCCTAGAGGTGGGCAGTGACTAGTCCAAGGTCATATAGCCAGGCCTCCAGGGGAGGCCAATGTCAGTGGTTAGCCTGCCCTCTGATCATCGGCTCCTAAGTTACTATTAAGTACTGTGTGATGACTCAGGGTCGTAACCTAGAGACTGTTTGGGCGCAGGTTTGGTGGAGTTAAGTTAGGGTTTGCAGAAGTACAGTTGAGATGCGCCCTTGTAATGAAACTTGTCAACCCCCAAAGCAAACTAGTCTGCTTTTGAGTGGAAGAATTGAAACCACTGGTGCATTTGGTTCTTTGCATTTAACTATTATAGTCTAGAGTTCTTTTTGCATATTGATAAGTCATAAAGTTTGGTGTGAAGTTATTTTTTTCTTCAAATACTTACATTTCTCTTTTGACACTTTGTACTTTGTCTGTTAATAACTATTAGGTACATTGATTCGAGATGTTAATGTTAGTAATGTAGTGGAATTACCTTACTTTTTGTTTGTTAAATTTCTTTTTAGTTGTCTTAAAGAATTACGTTTTTAAATAGACTGTGAGTGGGAGATAGGAGCTAACATTTCACTTGTCAAGGTTTCAGAGGAATAATGGCTAAGAAGGTTTATTTGGTTATATGGATTTTCAGGGTGTGTGTCTTATAGAACCCTGCCCTTCGGAGCTTCTGCCCTGGCACGGCAGTGGTGTCTGATACTGTCCCGACAGAGTTAGACTTCAGACCTTGCCAAAAAGTTAAAACACTCTTGTCAGCATCTACACCAAGTTCTCTGTAAAAATGGCCACAGAAAGTTCCTATTTACCTCAGAGAGGCATATGCTCAGACATTATTCTAGAGGGGTTGTCCCTGCGTCCTGTAAGGCAAGGACACACGTCTATGCCCGGGGATGTTGAAGTTCTGTCTTTTGAAGGAGTGGAGTTGAAGGGACTATATTAATTGGAAGGATGGGAAATTGACTGAGTGATCCAGTGGAATGTCTTGAAGACGCGTTGGTGTGTGGCCTGTTAAAACCTTAACCTCAGTCACTGCTATGTGCTGGGGGTCGGAAAGTAACATTCAAAGAACATGGATAGTCAGAAGGACCCTTGGCTAGAGAAATCTCCCTTGAGAGTTCTGTTCTGTCACTGCGTTTTCTTCATGGCTGGATTTTTGTGCTTGTGACTCACAGATGGGAGTGACAGTAGTGAGCGCAGGAGCTCACGTCTGTGCAGGGCGGTGACTGAGGGTGAAGCTAAGGGTGCTTGTTTCAGACATAGCATGAACTTTGTCTTGGGTGTTATGTAACTGTCAAGGAAAAAGTGCTGGGTGTGTTTACTTTAAACCAGTGTTACTAGCACAGAAGAGGTGTTACAGAGTGTGGTTGGCAAATATCTGTTCCAGAAAGAGATTTTGTAGAGAATTGTGGATGACCAAGAACCATTTTGTACTGCAGGGCATTATACATAATAAGACTCATAGAGGGAGGGCTTCATTTGTGAATCTCTTGCTACTTGTGATCAGGTGTGTGTTAGTTTGTCATTTTCCTCTTGTTTGCACCTGACAGCCAGTGTCCCTCTTCCCAGCAACTTCTCTTCCACCTCTCATGAAGGGGCTTAGCCCTCAAACCCAGCAGACACCACGAGTTTCCAGAAAGTCTGTCAAGGACTTGGCTCAGCACTTGCAGCTATTAGTCTTAATAATTCTGTGGTATTTCTAAACAGTGACTTGGGCCTAACACTCTACTTTTTATGTTGGGTGCTTTGGTGTATTTTCCTCCATTTGTACCTGTCTACTATCATATTAGGAACAGATCTCTTGCTTGGACATAACAGACAGGTTCACCTGTACCTTCACAGTTTACCTGTCACAGCTGTAGGACCAGAGTAGTAGTGTATGGAGTGGTGTGTCTTCTAAAGGCAGGGGCTCTGTGCTATCCTACCTATTGCTGCGTTTGATGGCGAGACAGTCTGTAGTAATTCATAACCAATGCTCGTACAGGTTGGGATTACAAAATATGAGGGTAAAAATTGGTGTTTAATTACTTAGAAAAAATTTATTAAATTATTTTAAGTTACCTCAAGTTGTCCCTAAGTGAAGGAATCCTTTGAAGTTATGCTTCATGTCAACTTGATAATGTAAGGAGTGCGACGTCTTGTTGGGTATGTGAGAGTTGAATGCAGGTTTCACATAACTAAAATAAAGGTTCACATTAACTAATGCAGGCCAAATGTTATTTTTAGTTTCATATTGATATATAAAAACAAAATTTGACTTGGAAGTACATTGTATTAAACAGCTATGCTTTTTAAAGTTATGTTTTGGCTTTGAAATTCTCTTTTGAGCTGGGCAGTGGTGGCACATGGCTTTATTCCCAGCACCTGGGAGGCAGAGGCAAGTGGATTTCTGAGTTTGAGGCCAACCTGGTCTACAGAGTGAGTTCCAGGACAGCCAGGGCTACACAGAGAAACCCTGTCTTGAAAAACCAAAAAAGAAAAAAAAAAAAAGAAAAAAAAGAAAAGAAATTGTGGTTTGAGCATTGTGTAGTGAGTTCCAGTTCTTTACAGTTCTTGGTTGAGAGACACTAAGGTTGGACATGTAAACTGCTGTGGGTCACCAGCCAGATTTGGGCTGAAAAGGAGTCATGGTGGATTCTTGGCAGGAAGTTTTGAATAGATGCTGTTTTTCTCAAGGATGATTTTTTTAATGTATGTTGTTATTGTTAATAAGCTAAATTTTGACAAATACTTTTGATTAAGGGGTGTGTGTGTGTGTGTGTGCGTAATACAGTAGTCATGTAAAAGTCATGTCATTTTATCATACAAAATTGAAATCTCATAATTGAGATGCTTTGCTTTGTGTGATGGTTTGACATGGTATGAAACCAGTGTTTAGAAGACATCAACTCTTCTTTAAACAACATCTTCACAGGCAAGCAACTCCTTTCTTTTTTTGTTCCTCCTTTTTTTTTTTTAAAAGTTTAAAAAACAAAACAGAATTTCAGCTATCAGTTGATTTTTATTTAGAAATATTTAATGGGATTTTTGGCTAAGGTTGTGTCTTGGGTGTGTCTGGGTATGGCTGCTGTCACTGGGTAGGCTGCTGACACTGGTATTTCTCCCAGAGCTTTGAGATACCTGGTTTGGGGGAGTACGTGGGGCTCCTCAACTAGGTGTAGGGAGTGATTTCAGGACCCAGGCTCGGCATGGGTGTGACAGGAGGTGGCAGCTGTCGTGTTCCTGTGCAGATGGCGGAATGAGTACTTTTCTGCTGCTTCCTTGTCTCCTTTTCAGGCACACTCACTCTTTTCTTCCTCTGCATCACTGGCTCGGGATGCCTTTCCTGTCCCTACTCCCTGCCCCCCTTTCCCCTTAGCTGTGCTGAAAGTTAAATCTAGGACGTTAACACGAGGCAAGCATTCTCCCCCAGTCCCCCCAAGAGCCAAGCAGGACTTTCTCCTTTCTTTCACAATCTATATTGCTGATAGTTGTAGAATGAGTCATGACTGATTTATATACACTTATTCCTTTAATGTCTGTCTCCTCCTCTCCATTGGATTGTCCATTGGACAGCAGGGTCTTCCCCACCCATGTGCTAGTGGTCAGATTTAATCATGTGATCATACTTAGCTGCACAGGAGGCTGGGATTTGTGGTCTTTGGGAGGGTGGCTATTTATTTGGCTGAGAATTTGCTTCTGTAGACAGGTGGAATGAAGGAAAATTAAACATTGCTTGTTCACTTCTAAATATTTTGGAAGAAATCTCTGGAAATAAGGCAGTTTATTGAACAGTCACTGGTCAGTATTGGTCATTAAGCTTTTGTGCTATAGTTTGAAAACTCAGATTGTTCAGATACATTGTTGGATCTGTAGTATATATATATATATATATATATATCTCTAGCCCCGAAATAATTTTTTTATAGTTGTGATTATATTATGTAAATAGTAAAATGTAAACTTTTGGATTTCCTCTTAGTAGTGTGCTTTGGGCCACACTGTATGTGGCCCAGCAGGTAGTGCTAGACCAATATTGAGTACTTGCCTAACACTGACCGATAGAGTGACACTTGGTCTTGGGGCTTTCAGTGTCTGAGAGTTACCAGTGCTGTGAATTGGCTCGCAGTGACTTAGGAGACAGTCATTACCTGAGGCCTCCTCCCTGGAGTCGTGGCTGTGAGGGAAGGGGAAGACCCAGCCTTCTTTTTAGCAGTTACTAGATCTAGTAGGACCGGGGCAGACTGACCTGCTCTCTTCTGGAGAACTTGTCAGGATTTTAGGATTCCCAAGCTCAGACATTTTTATATAGTTTTGGATGACCTCCGGATTGAGCTCTGTTTATAAGGACTCCAGGTCATCCTGTTGCAGCACAGACATCTGAGCAAAGCTCTGAGGGACTTGATTCATCTCGCCTTACAGAGGAGGGGTGCAGAGAAACTGGGCGCCTGAACTGCTCTAGAACAGAAGGCGCCAGCTGGGTTCTTTTGACTCCTGGTTTGTTCTTTGTAGATGGAATAGAGGACAAGGGTTTATGGTGCATCCACATTTACAGGGTAGCAATCAGTCTCAGATACAGTGCTCCTCATGCAAGGAGCTCACTCCTAGGGAGAGCTTGATATGATTAATTTTCTTTTAGCCCCACAGAAACATAGTCCACGTTAGTCAGAGGAATATTTAAAGGTAAGAGTTGAGGTTTTTATAAGGTATGTGTAGTAGCAGGACTCTTGTGGGTGGCGCTGGGGTGGATGGATTGGTGAGACCTTGGCGTGATTAGATGGGCACAAAGCTTGTGTTCCTGAATTATTACTTTGCTTCTTATCTGGTTGCTTATAGTTTTTACTTGTTAGGACTCACTCCACTAGCTTCTCTAATTTAAAATGGAAATAGGCTTAGAGGAGCATCCTTCCCTCTTATCAGGCTATCGCTGTTACTATCGTTCAGCTGGCTGTCAAAGGAGTCAGAGGTCAGCACCCGCACTAACAGGAGAGCTCAGATGGGACGAAGAGTATGTCACATGTACTTTTTCCTGAGCAAACATGGTGTCTGACAGCTTCACTTGGTGGGATTGTTGTGGGTGTTTGGAGAGCCTTCTCTGTGGTTAAGGTTGGTGTCTTCTAGTTGCTGCAGTGTGGTAACACTCTTGGGGGTCATCCATGTAGGACCTTCTGGGGTTGTGTACCAGACAGAGAGTATAGTATCCCCTGTCTTCTTAGTGTCTTTCCAGCATGGAGGGTTTCTGTCTTACAACATAGCAAGCATCTAATGTAGTTCTGATTACACAGGCAAACGCACAGGCAATTCTAGTCTTTAAAGACCAGCAAGGGATATACACTCAGGTTTAAAGAGTGAACTGCTGTGGAATGGTGTCACCCCCATTCTCATGCGGGTTTTCTCCCAGACGTGTGTGTCTCCCCGTGTTCATGCACAGTTACATCTGCATTACATTTCATATGTGCTGTGCTGTAGACGACCCTCCCACTGGGTACTCAGACCCAGGGCATTGTGCACACTTGGCAACATCCCTGGTCTTCTTTTTAAGGTTTATAGTTGTATATATCTCTGTATGTGTGCAGTGTCTATGCATTTAAGAATCAAAGATATACTAAACATAACAACTTTTTGACTTAAACTTCATACTTATGAATTGACAGTCTATACCCCCACCCCTTAGTGTGTCTGTGTATGTCTGTGTGTCTGTGTGTATTGTACATGCGCTTGAGTGTGACTGAACCCTGAACCAAGGATATCACCTGCTGCAGGCTACTGAGCTACATTGTTCAGCCCTTTCTCTTACTCTGAGGCTAGTAAGTGAAATTTACTAGCCTTAGTTTCACTCTGTTCCAGGAAGACTTTGAGCTCGGATCTTCCTGCTTCAGCCTCTGGGGTAGCTGGGGTTATAGGTCTGTATCACCTGGCCTGGCTTTTTTTTTTTTTTTAAGATTTATTTATTTGTTTTGTATGAGTACACTGTAACTGTCTTCAAACACCCCAGAAGAGGGCGTCAGAGCCCATTACAGATGGTTGTGAGCCACCATGTGGTTGGTGGGAATTGAACTCAGGACCTCTGGAAGAGCAGTCAGTGCTCTTTACCCCTGAGCCATCTCTCCAGCCCCTGGCCTGGCTTTTTATTTATTTATTTATTTTGGTGATAGGCTCTCTAGTCCTCACTGGTCTGGAATTCATTATGCAGCTCACACTGGCTTCAAACTCACAGCAATCCTCCTGCATTCTTCTCTCAGGAGCTGGTGTTTATAGGACTGAGCTGCCATACCTGACTATCATGTATATGTTTTTTTTTCTTTCTTTTCTAAGTTTTTGTTTGTTGTTTCGATGAAAAGGTCTTACTCTGTATGTCTGGCTGGCCTGGAACTTGCTGTATAGACCAGTCTGGCTTTGAACTCATAGAAATCTGCCTACCTCTGCCTTGGGGTGTTAGGATTAACATGTGTGCCACCTTCTTTAAAATATTAAAGAATATTTGTGTGTCTGTATGCCACATTTGTGTAAGTGCCCTTGGGTGCTAAAAGAGTGTGTTGGATCTCCTAGAGCTTATGGGCAGTCATGAACTGAACTGGGTATCTCTGGAGGAGGATGATGGGATCTCATGTAGCCCAGGCTACCTTGAAATCCTTATCCTCCTGCCTCAGCTCCTGGAGTGTGGTTATAGGTCTGTGTGTGTCACCATGCCCACTTGATGCCATGTTAGGGTTACATCTGGGGATTCATGGGTCACAGGCAAGTACACTACCAAATGAGCTGCAGTCCTAGCCCTTGTCAGGTTTCGTTCTCTTATTTTTGTTTGTTTTTGCTTTCATTTTGCTTGGGAACTATTTCATTTTCTACATATCCTTTGGTTTATTTAGTTCTCATGAAGGGATATTAAATTGTTCTCAACTTCAGTGTTACCAGTGCTGCTCTTGTGGGCACTTACTGGTGCATAAGCTTGTGTTCTGAGCATCTGCTGCAGGACGCCTTTGTAAGGAAAACTGTACCAGCTCTGAGCACATTGGACGCATACTGCCAAATGGTCTTCTAAAAGACAATACCTACCAGTTTATGTGTTTACAATCGGGGTCTGAAGAGGGCATTTTCCTTTTTTAAAAAAAAACGTTTATTTATTGTTTGTTTGTTTTTTTGAGGCAGAATTTCTCTGTGTAACAGTCCTTGGCCTTGGCTGTCCTGGAACTCATTCTGTAGACGAGGCTGGCTTCAAACTCAGAAACCTGCCTGCTTCTGCCTCCGAGTGCTGGGATTAAAGGCCTGCGGCACCTTGCCTGGCTTTTGTGTTTTTACAATTCTTATGAGGACAGATATTTTAAGGTTTTAAATATTTGACTTTTTGTATGGATTTGCTTTTGTTTAATTATGACTGAAGGCTGAATTTGAAGTCTTGAGTTATAGTCTAATTACCCCCAACCCCAATAACATTATGGTTCTAGCCCACCTGAGATCCCCTTGCCTCAGCCTTCTGAATGCTAGGACAAGGACCCACCCTGGTTTAAGGCCTGTGTTTTAAATAACAAAGTATTCATTCTTTGTTAGCTACATGGTTGAAGATAGAGTTGATTATTTTCTGGTTTAACTTTATTCTGTTGAATAATTGATGCTTTGATACGTTGTAAGTGTCTATAGGGTCTTCTCAGTTGAGAAAATCCTCTGTGTGAGGTGTGAGTGGTGGTCTCTGTTGATTGTAAAGGGGAGGGGATCTGACTGCTTTCCAGAGATGTGTTCAAGGAAAGCTGGGTGCAGGCCCCTCTTAGAGGTGTATTCCAGGAGAGTGAGCCCAGGCAAGCCTGCGACCTGAGAGGTGTGGCCGTGTGGACAGTGCGGAGAACTGGTGGGCAGAACAGGGAGGCTAGCTAGTCGGGCGACTTGAGAGAGGCTCTGCATGGTAGGCCCCGTTCCCTTGGTCAGATGTGGTTATATAAGGCTTTGGAGAGGAGAGGCAAGTCGGACACACCAATGAAGGGGAGGAGCAAGAGCAGGACTGAGGAGTGATTCCGGGCGCACGCGGCTGACGGGCAGGTGCAGTAAGGAGCACGGGTGCGAGGCTGCGAACGACAGGACAGACAAGGTAGAAGACAGCTGGCTGGCAGGGGAAGTTCTAGAGATAGCAAATGCATTTTGGGATGCACAGAGCAATGTGGCTGAGGTTCTGGAGGTGGAGAGCAGGGGATTAAACCAGGCTGCTGGGAGGGTGCTGCCGGGAGGGTGCAGAGCTCACCGCGGTGCAGTGGTTTTGGTGTGACAGCTGAGACTCCTTCCTTCCTGCTGGAAGGAACCAGAGATGGAATTAGTAGAGTACTTTGTGTCTTCCATGATGGTGGGTGGGAACAGTTCGCAGCTCTGCTAAGGATTGAGAGAGGAAGTGGGGTGGTGGGAAAAAAGAATTTCAAACTGTGACCTTCTTTTTGGGGTTTCTCTGTGTAGCTTTGGCTGTCCTGGAACTCAGTTAGACTGGCTATGAACTCACAGAGATCCTCCTGCCTCTGCTTCCCAAGTGCTGGAATTAAAGGCGTGCACCACTACTACCCATTGAAACTGACTCTGGAAAGGAAAAAGTTGTTTCCTATTTTATAGTTGGAGATAGCAGAGTGATGGAGTGTGTGAGCTCAGTCATGCCAGGTTCTTAGTGTTGTCATGGAAATCGCATGTTATATTGATTTGTACATGTATCTTAATTAGAAGAGTGATCCTGTGTGCTGATAGAACTATTGATTGATTAGGCGGGGACCCCCCCCCCCCCCGCCCACACGCTGCAGACATTCATATGCACAGACATTCATATGCACATGCACACAGACACACATGATGGCTGGCTTGGCTTGTAGCTCACGAGGCTGACCCTGAGCTCACTCAGAGTTGCCTACTTCTGCCTCTTGAGTACTGGGGTTAAAGGATGCACCACCATGCTGGTTAGTTAGAACTGTATTTATTGAGCTCCAAAGAGTGCCAGCCATGTAGCTGGAGCCTGGAAATCAACTCTAAAATAAGAGCCACTGTTGGAATGTTCTGGTGGGAAAAATATTTTATAGTTAGAGTAGGATTAAGGATACAGTCTACAATAGTCATAAATCAAATCCTCATTTAAAGGGACATAGGATCTGCCATTTCATGATTGTAAAAATTTTTTTGAAGGTCAAAAAATATCTTACAGCCGGGCAGTGGTGGCGCACGCCTTTAATCCCAGCACTTGGGAGGCAGAGGCAGGCGGATTTCTGAGTTTGAGGCCAGCCTGGTCTATAGAGTGAGTTTCAGGACAGCCAGGGCTATGTAGAAAAACACTGTCTTGAAAAAAAAAAAAAGGAAAAAAAATCTTACAGTAAATTTTGAGCTGAACTGTATTTAGATATAAATAGAGCTCTAGTCCCTGAGACAAATATTGTCTGCTGAGAAGTTTGTTGTGATTTGATAATTTTTTCTTAAAAACTGTCATTACAGTGGTGATTTTTTTTCTTTATCTTTATATCACACACATTCCTTATTGATGGATAATTGCTTTTGTGATAGAAAAGATTCTGAAAGTTCTTCAAAACAGCGTGGGTAAGAATATGAATAGGATCTCATTGAGTGCACTCTAACTTTGTACATTTTCTGAGAGTAATCCTATAGCACAGTGAAGAATGGCGGGGAGTCCCCTGCAGCCGCCCAGCAGGAGCACAGGTAGGTACAGAGCAGGGAAGGAAAGGAAGGTTTGGGGTTCAGGGCAGGTAGTTTGGAAAAGGCCTGTTTGCTGAATAAGTAAAAAATAGAGCCCTGGAAAGGATGAAGGCCTATGGAGAGAGACGCTTAGGGAATGGAAGTTCAGCTTGGAAGGGTTGCCAAGTAGGAGAGGATCTCAGCAGTGGGAGAGGGATTTGGTTGTCTTGAGAAGCAACACTTCTCTGTTATTAAAACACAAAAGAAAACTTCTGGCCAGAGGTTCTGCTACTCAGCTTGTGGAAGCCAGACATCTGCCTCTAGAAACTTTCCTCAGGGTCTACCCACCTTCTCTTTTGAGACAGTCCCTCTCCCGCTGGACATCAGGCTGCTTGAGTTACTCAGTGAGGCTTTGTCTCAGAACAAACAAATAAAAGACCAAAAAGAAAACCTAAATTCCTCCAAGAGCAAAAACAAACCCCCTTCCCCAAAAAAACAACCCCAAACCAAAGCCTTCCTTAATGGGGTCGTGACTTG
This sequence comes from Tokudaia tokunoshimensis, assembly GCA_036184795.1. Lineage (NCBI taxonomy): Eukaryota > Metazoa > Chordata > Mammalia > Rodentia > Muridae > Tokudaia > Tokudaia tokunoshimensis. Next base: position 81,512,230 of record BTHU01000015.1, read on the forward strand.
TAAGGTAAAGACTAAAGGAGTCATAGAACCTGTGTCCTCACCGAAGTGTCCTTGTCCCAGGTGACTGACTCAGCTCTCTCTGCATCACATAGGTGACCCATCTCTGCACTGCTGTCTTGGTCTGGGGCTATATATATCCCGTTTAGTAACTTGTTTCCTCATTCAGTTGTAGCTGAGAAATACCCCCCTCCCCAAAGTTACTCTTGGTATATAAAATTGCATATCTGTTCTTTGTTCATAATACTTTTAAAAAATTAGTCACTTTTAAAGTGTCTGTTTGATTAATCCTTTGTAGAGATCAGCTGAGTTTTTTACCTTCAGTATTTTGCAATCATTGCACCTATTCCAGGTACCTAGTATAGTTTAAGCAAGAAATAAATGTTTGTTGAACGAATCAATACATCTTAACTTTTTTCTTTAGTTAGTCCCAAGGACATGTGCGAATGGAATAAATAGTAGGGCAGGGAACTTGGAAACCTAGAAAAAGGCCGAGGCGAAGTTTGATAGAGATGGGTAAGACCGGAACCTGGATCTGTGGGCACCCAGGCTGGGTTTGAGGCAGGACTGGATCTGTGGGCACCCAGGCCGGTTTGAGGCCTGTCTGAGTTGAAGCTTCATAGTGAGTTCTGGGCTATGGGTGAGACCCTCCTTAAAGCAGCACAGGGCAGTGGTGGCGCACGCTTTCAATCCCAGCAGAGACAGAGGCAGAGGTAGGCATATCTCTGAGTTTGAGGCCAGTCTGGTCCACATAGTGAGTTCCAGGACAGCCAGGGCTACACAGAGAAACCATGTCTCGAAAAACCAAAAATCAAACCAAAATAAGCAAAACCCAAAAGCCACAAAAAATATTAGAGAGCTTTAAGTGCACAGGAGGAAGAAAATTACTTATTTGTAGATAAATGCTTATAAATGCCTGCTTTATGTTGGGACAAATGACAAATGTGGGAAGTGGAAAGATGGAGCCTTTTGTATTAAAGGAATGGTCTATTTTAGTAGTTAGTTGGAGTCCATGCAACTCTTAGCGGATATTTGGAGCGGTTTTATTGATCAAGACAGGGTCTTACCAACCAGCCCGGGCTGGTGTCAGACTGCACTCCTGCTTCAGCCTCTAGAGGTGCACCATGCCTGCCCTACTAGGGCAGCTTAAGGTCTGAGAGGAACCAGCTTGGATGGCGAAGTCTTCATTCCTTACTCCTAGCCTACAGAGTGACATTCCTTCAGCTGGAACTGAGATCCAGCTTTGTAGTAGGTCTCATGCACATTTAAGATAAGTCTAGCTTTGCAAAGTGACAGCAATGAAGAGAGGAATCTGGATACCTTGTGGTTGGATTTCCACTTTTGTTGTTTGGGACAGAACAAGAGTGAGACAAGGTTTACTGCATGAAGAGGTTTCCAAAAGTGAGTCTTACAAGGTGCAACAATTTCTTTTATATTTTTTGTTTTTTTTCCCAGACGAGATTTCTTTGTGTAGCTCTGGCTGTTCTGGAACCTGCTCTGTAGACCAGGCTACCCTCAGACTCAGAGATCTGCCTGCCTCTGCCTCCCAAGTACTGTATGCCTGGGGTTAAAGCTGTGCGCCATCACTGCTGCCTGCAACAGATCTCTGTAGGCTTGTAAGGCAACATTTAAACAGGTTCTTACTCTCAGTGCAATTTCATGACTTTTCTTAGTGATGAGCTTCCATAGTTAGTATTTGGAAAAACAAGCATTTGGTAACTTGTTGAAGATGTCCTTCCTCCCTGTGCCTGGCCCCTTGCTGGCTTCTTGAGGCTGGCCTTGACCTTAGTGTCCTTCTCCTCAGTCACTCAGAAGCAGGGATCACAGGCTGCTGTTACCACTTTCATCTGTCACATGGTTTTGTCTTTTTAAGAAGGGCTCATGTAAACAGAGTTTCCACTATTTAATAGTAGCAGTAACCACTATTAGTCAGTACTCTGTATTAGGCAAGCCATTGGACAGGTATTTTTTATTAGGTATTGTACCCTTTTCAGCAGCCCTACAGTGTAGCTCATATTATTTGTATTTTATAAGTTAAACAAATAGGGATTCAACAAATTAAACTGTTTCATATTGCTCATACTAGGTCCACATAAGTGCAGCCAGGTAAAAAGCCCAGTTCAGCATTTTGAGGGAGGGCAGCCAGCCTGCATCCAATTTACCTAAGGAACAGAGAAGCTTAGTGGTCAGGCCTAGAGCCCTGTGGCCAGTTCATCGTATCCTCTCACCATCCAGAAGAGTCCAGGAACTCTTCCCTGAATGGCACTGCTGGGAAGCAGAGCCCTGCTCTGCTTGGGTCACTTGGTCCCCATCTTGGTGCACTTTGAGTCACTGGGGTTCCCCCATCCTGCTAGTGCTGGCTGCCTTGTGAGTCAGGCACATTGTAGAGCTGTGTTTAGTGACAGTGTATCTATCCCAGAGGCAGCAGTGAGAGACTCTAGTTGTAGTGTTTACTCTCTGTTTTTATTAGTGTCAGGACAAGGAACAGTCGTTGAGTCTTGTGTTTATTTCATTAAACAGGATATGTGGTTTGAATTTGGTCAGTCTGACTGTATCTTTGTACCTGACTATGTACCTGTGCAGGTTTTATATTAGTAACTTACTTTCAGGCTTGTGAAAGCCAAAGCTAGTTCCTAGCTAAACCTATACTAGCTGATGCTAAATAAGACTATCCTTTGGTAGGTAGGTAGTTCGAGGATAGCCAGGGCTACAGTGTGAAATCCTGTTTTTAAAAAAAAGTAATTGTGGCTACAACCTGAAGTTAGCTGGTTTTCTTGATTTACAGAGTAGTTGAAAATAGACCTCCCAGTAGCAGCAGGGATGGCAGAAGGAATCAACCTTAATATTCAACAAACAATAGTTTTCTCTTGCTGTGCCCTCTGCACCCAAGTGTTTCCTTGTTGTTACTTCATACTCAGTCTCCTGACGTTTGTAGATGTGTTTGCTGGTTCCATCTTTTTTTCCAGTTCTTAAAAATGTCATAAGTTTTACAGTTCCATCTTTTATTAGACCAAGTTGTGATCTGTGCTTTCAAGGCCTAATGTACTGGTGTTTGGAATTCTGATTCCCTAAATGTTGGCTGATTAATTGTAAGGCTATGTTAATGCATCATTTCTTTGAGAGAATACTTACTGCTACTGTATGATGTTCGGGGTTCTAGAGAAGTCAGTCCCTCTAAGGTAGATGATAGCGACTGGCAGGCCTTTTCATCCTCTTTCTGTGGTCACTGCCTTCTGTGTTGTAGTATTTTTTAAAAAAGTCCCTTAAGTGAGGTTTTCTTTTGACCTCTCTGTCGCGAGAGGCTCAGTGTCCCCTCGTGTCCCCGTCCTGGTGTGTGGGGTGCCTCTTCGTTTCCTGCAGTCTATAGGGTTTCATGGCTCTTACTGCATGGAATGAAAAACACTTATTTTTAAAATATTCGGATTCTGTTTGTAACTGATTCTAACTTGTCTTTCTAGGTTCTTTTCTGTTTTCCTGCCTTACTGTTTTTATTCTATAGCTATTCTGACTAGTTTAATTTTCTGTGTGCTAGCCTTTTCTGTTCCTTTAGTCTTAGCTTTCCCTTGAGCGTGCTGTCTCTACTTTTAGATTGTCTGTGGAGCATAGAACTGGCTTGTAGCAGATGCTTATTGCATTAAACAAACAATGCTACACTGTCTAATACAGTGCTGCTCAAACTTTGTGTCATTCATTATCATGTCCAAATGTTGTATCATCTCATTTAATTGCAGCTTGGCCCTGCCAGTGGTTACTCATCTTTCAAATGGCAGGGCAGTCAGGTTTTTCAAACCCAAACACCTTGGCACTTTCCAGCAAGCCCCATCTGTCTCCTTTAATGTTAAAAAAATCCCAAATTATGTGTGTTTGTGCATGCGTGTGCGAGTGCAAATACCCACGGATTCTAGAAGTGGGCGCTGGGTCTTCTGGATCACCTGATGTGGGTGTCAGGGATCAAGTCCTCTGGAGAAGCAGCAAATGCTCCCAGTCACTGAGACTTGGCTCCAGCACAATCCCCAACTTTTAATACTGTCAAGTTCTAACAAATTTTGGAGAAGACTCCAATATTCAGACCTTAGTGCATGCTGCTGTAGTACAAGTAGTGTGGGCTGGATGAAGGAACAGAGATTTAGACACAAGTCTTTAGGCTGAGAGAGCCAAGATAAAGTACTAGCAGGTTCATTGTTCAGTGATGAATCTCTGCTTCCAAAATGGCCTCTAACAGAGGGATGACATGCTGTCTCTCTCCCCTCCTCTGTGTCTTTAATCTGAGGTCTTGACTCCCTTCTTTCTCAGTATTAACTGTTTGGTACAAGTGAGTATCTGTTGACATGCTGAGGAAAGTGTGAGGAGGTGGGATTCACAGCCTGTTTTTCAGTTCAGAAAGACATTTCAGAAGAGGGAGAATGTTAGTGTTAAACATTTACAAACAAGTTCATTGTAATCTTCCCCATATTTGTTTTAGTACGTACAGGAAATGTTGAGTTCCTATACCCAGTGCAGTGACATACAGCAACAGCACTGCTTGTCTGCGGAGTGTTCAGGTCTAGACAGGATAATTTCTATTCCAAATGGTGTCTGCTTTCACTGTGCCGTCCAACTTGACTCAGCCTTTACTTGTCTGGTGTCTGTCATCGTCTTCCACGTTGCCTTTGCCCTCCCTGTCCTAGGCTTTCTCGTAGATTGGGATAGTTGGGCTTCTTATGGAGTGACTGCTTTCCACAGGTTAGACAGAGCTGCCAGGCCTTGTTGGAGCTTTCCTGGAAGCACACCACTTCCCATCTTCTCTAGTTTTGGGTCAGGTCAGTCTCAGGGCCGGGACCATGCAAGGTGTGGATACCGCAGTGGTGGTTGACTTGAGCCAGTGGACACTCTCTGCCATAACACAAGGTGACAGTTTGTGTTGACCTAGTCAGGATTTCATTATAGAATGATATGATTGTATCAGCTTTTAGCTATAAGTACATTGAAAGCACTATATAATAATGTAATTCTCAAAATCAATTAAATGATATATTTAATTTTGATAGGATTCATAGCACATAAGGACTGGGCAGAAGTGATGATGAGTACTTTAATGGGCATCTCAGTTCCATCTTGCATATCACAGCACCACATTATGAGATAAAAGCCAGGCTGTGTAGCTTGTCAAATAAGCCACCTCTTGGATCGTGTTACAACCCATGAAACACCTCAGATAGTCCCATGGCGACCAATGGCTGTGTTTCGTACAGGGAGAAGGGCTGGACAGTCTAAGACTGACTCTGTAATTGAAACTCACACTGTACACATGTCCAGCTTCTAAACAGTGAGCCAAGACACTGGCTACTTGATGGAAGACTTGAAAGATTCTCCCCAGAGACACATTCATCTCCAGGTTGTCCTTCAGCCATGGCTGTCTGTCTCTTCCAGGGAGTAAGCCAGTTCCATGTCTGCTCCTGTATAGTACAGGTTGGTGGAGGAAAGGGCGGAAGACAGCCCAGTGCCCAATCCTGTCAAAAGGAGGAGGATGACTGTTGACATCTGGCATGTTGGCTTGTTTCTGTGCTCTGAGCTGGTTACAGATAGAACTGTTTCCCTCGGGGTGGGTGGGTACTGGTGGACAGGCAAGGCAGAAAGAAGTACAAGAGTACTTTTTGTCCCCAAGACAGGGTTTCTCTGTGCAGTTCCGGCTGTCCTGAAACTCAGTCTGTAGACCATACTGGCCTCAAACAGCCCACCTGCCTCTGCCTCCCAAGTGCTGAGATTGAAGGCATGCACTAGCATTGCCTAGCAGAAGACTGATTTTTTTTTTAACCTGCTATCTTCTATAAGAAAACTGCCCAAATGTCTATAATTTCAGAAACTAGTTAATAGCATAACAGTGAGGGCAGAGGGAAGGAACAGACATTTAAGAGCAGTGCCCAATGGCTCTTGCTTCTTACTGTGCTTTTAGTGTCCCTGGCCTGTCAGTGCTCTTGTGTATAAACATCAGGTTTATAATCTTCTGATCAGTTTCTGGTGACCAGAAACCTTAGAGGTACCCTTGTGAAGGGAGTTAGTTGGACTTGGCTTCTTAACAGTAATGTATAGGGCCAATGGCCACACATTGTGACAGATGCTGAAGGCAGCAGGCACTAGTCTTAAGGGCTGCTGGGGTAGTTCACTCATTTTCTGTTCTGTTTTGCTCTCATCATAGTGGGGAAGGTGCTCTGAATAGGAAAGTAGAGGTCCACTCTGTCCTGAGGCCTTAGATGGTACTTTTCATTTTCTGTTACAGGAATTAAGATAGATGGTCATAGCACCTGTATAGAGGATGGGAAACTTAGCAGTAAAGTGTTTGGCCACAGAAATAAAACTAGTTAACCAGTATCTCTGTATTTTCAGAACATTTTGGGAGAGTGGGGCTTTTTTTTTTTAAAGATTTATTTTATGTGTATCAGTGGTGTGTGTGTGTGTGTGTGTCTGTCTGTCTGTCTGTCAGTCTGCCTGCCTGCCTGTCTGATGCCTGTCTGCCTGTCTGATGCCTGTAGAAGTCAGAAGAAGGCATTAGGCCCCCTGGAACTGGAATTATGGATGATTGTGAGCTGCCATCTCACATGAAAAATCAGCTGTTCTGGGACTTGAACCTGTCTCCTGCAAGAGAAACAAGTGCTCTCAACAGCTGAGCCTCCTCTCCAGCCCCACCTTAGTCATGTATTTTACACAAAGTAAATTACTTGGGCAAGTAGTGGGTAAAAATGCTAAGGCTAATGTAATGAAAGATGTGAGAAGTTAATTAGAAATATATGACTCAACCAAACCTGATTCTGTTTGCCTCAGGAAGAGTTGCAACCTTGTTTGTACTTTGATGCACATTGAGTCTCTCTGCAGTGGAGGTCTTCCTTCTGAGAGCCAGCCTGGAAAACCTGAGCATCACCCGGACTCCGGGTTCTTGTCATAAATTCCCACTTTGGCCTTGTGTCAAGATTGCCTAGGGATCTTGTTCAGCAAGTAGGCTCAGGCTATGCCCTCAGGAGACTGTGATGGTTCTGTCTCAGAATCTGAATTTTTAACAAGCCCCTCAGGGTGATTCCAATGGAGCTGTCAGTAGTGTGGGAACCACTTCCTTAGAAAGTTGGTGTGTCATTTGCCTCATAGGAAAGTGCTTCTTTACCTCATAGGCTGAGAGAGGATGAAAACGGGTTGTATTTGAAGTTGTTTTATAAACTGAAAAATAGCATAAAAGCTTTAGATAGCATTGTAAAATTGGGTGTCTGCCTGGTGTTAGGATGGGTTGCCCAGAAAGGTAAGTTTATTTCTGACAGGAATAAACTGGGAGGTACAGGTAGGAATCTAGGCTTCTAGATTTTTGCATACTTGAGCAGGACTCAAAAAATGTTAACCATTCAGTTTAACTGCTCTCGAAAACAAATCATGACTAGATAGCTTTGATTTTTCATGGTTTGTAGTATAGTAGGTGACCGCTCAATGCTCAGTACACGGCGAAGGTGGTGTGCATGGGAGAGCCTGAGCTTTGGACCTTGGTAAGGCCAAGCTGGGTGAGTAAGGAAGGTGCCCCGTCTGTAAGGAAGTTGCACCGCACTACTGGGGACTTAGAGATCATGATACCGTGTTAAGAATTGCTTTCTCCTGTAATCAGAAAGAGATCATGTGAAGTGGTCTTTGTGTCAAGAGTCTAGCTAGAGACAGCAGGAAACAGTTTGTCAGGAAGTGTGAGAGCCCTCTGCTGTGCTGGGGAGCAGTAACCAGAACCCAGCAGCAAGGAAAATGGTGGGAAACTTGCAGAAGTGAAGGCTGCACCTTGCTTCCTGTGGGAGGGCAAGGGAGCTCAGATTGGCATGCAGGTTATGCCGGTGGGTTCTTGGTATTTGCCGGCCTTGTCTCAGCAGTCCTGGGGCAGGAAGAGACAGATGTCTTAGTACCCACAGTACGGGATTTTGAGAACCCAAAAGCAGCAGTTTGTACTTGTGTCGCCAAATTGTTGATTGTTTGTAGGTATTCAGAATAAGTGGCTTTTCTGGATGAGACAGCTTCCTAAGTAAGCCTCATTGGGCCCTCTCTCCACCCTGTCAGTATGTTAGGTTTGGTTTTGACAAAGACAGGATTGCTGCTAACCCATCATGACATGAAGGATAGAGAGCTATGGGTTCGTTATCAAGCCGGGGCACAGGCAGGGGAAGAGCAGTGTGGAAAGCCCTGCAGCGGTTGGCAGTGGAGAGTGTTTGCAGGAGACAGGTCGCCTCCCTGCTGCCGACTCTGATGTGCCATTCTCACATTGGTGCTGTAACGGAACATGTGGGAGCTTCGTGACTGATCCGTTCAAAGATGGGCACACTAGTGTGGACCTTCATTGAGCGCAGTGGTGGTGAGCGTGTGCATGTCTTCGTAAAGTCGGCAGGGCTCACTTTCTAATTGGAAGTCGTTCCAAATGAGCTGGGCCTGAGGTGCTGGCTTCACTTAAGACTGCATAGAGCACCCAGATCTGCTAATGCGTGCACCTGGAGTGTCTCGTAGGCTGCACTTCTAGAGTGAATATATTGTATGGAAATTTGAAAGGTTCTTCTTAACTCCTATATTAGTTTCTTGTGGCCGCTGTAAGAACTTTATGACTTAAAGCAACATAAATGTGTCCTGATAGCTCTGGAGCTCAGTAGTCCCAAATGGCAACCACTACCCTGTCATCAAGGAGGCTACAGGACCTGGGCTGTGTTCTCTTGGGAAGCTGGGGGAGAACTGTGACCTTTCGGGCTGGTGGCTGCATCAGTCTGCCATCTCCTTCTGAGGTCACGTTGCTTCCCTTCCTGCCCCTGTCATGTCTGCTGCTTCTGTCTTAGGGGACACGTGTGATGGTGTTTAGGACACTGACAGTTGTGGACTTGTGGACCCTGTGCTTCTTCATATCTGTCACTTAAACCACTTCTAGAAGAGCTGGTTCCCAAATCAGCTACAGCCCCTAGGTTCCAGAGTTCAGGATAGGAACATCCTCGGAGATATTCTTGTAAAGGATTTGAAAGAGTAAGAAGATTGCATTTGAAACAGTTAACTTTTTGGGTAACATATCTCGTAACTTTTCAGTGTTAGTTTGATGATCCAAATTTGGAATCTAAACTGGGAGGCAGTCCTCAATCTGTAAGATGTCATTTGTAGCATTGAATTGAGCTACTTGCTGTAAGTGATGGAAGTTAGTTCTTCTAGAGCTGGCTTAGGATGACTGATACTTTTATACCAGGTTTTTATTAAAATGAGTCAAATTAAGGTGTTAACACCTGTAAAAATGAGTCTAAATTTAGGGAAATAGTACAAATGCTGAAGCGTGTTTAGGAGTCTTAGAGTTTGAGTGACTGGAAAGATTGTAGAGAGTAGTGAGAAGTATTGATCATGCTTCTCCTCAAGATCTGTGCTTGAGTTGAAGCTAAAAGAGGTTATCATTGTGTTCTTACTCTGTTGTATTTATGTACCTAATTTTGGTGTGGGCTGTTGGCTTGTTTTAAATAACGTATAAATATGTATTCAGTAGTGTTGACGATCTACACACTTGAAAGCTGAGTGTGGTGGAGGTGGCGATATACTCCTGGAATTCAACACTCTGGAGGCAGGAGGATTGACTTTACAAGGTCAAGGCCATCTTTAGTTCCAGGCATCCAGGGTGAGAATAAGACCCTTTCTCAAAACATTTAACAACAAGCAAGATGGGCCCACCTGAAGTGGGAGGTGCCAGTGGAGGGCTCTTGCAGTCCTGCATGTGTTCTTTTATCTGAGCGTCCTACCTAATACATGTTTTGAAGTTTTCAGATCAGTGAATTCTAGTTTCTTAAGCAAGTGACCTAAGGCTGAGGTACATGTCCATCCACTAAACTTGCAATGTAATGAATTGTCTGCTACCTTGACTTTGTGATGGAGAGTTTGTGTCATCTTGTGTGTGATTGCCAAGCTTCTGAAGGTCCTCTGTGTTTTGAGGGTGTTCACACCTGCCTTTAAGTGTTCATAGTCAGTGTTGTTCCAAGTCCTGTTTCACACAACACTTGCACTTCTGTGCAGTGACTGATGAGTGGTATGGAGTGTGTACCTGCCCTTCCTTGTGTTTGCTGGGGCCCTGCTTCGTACTCCTGACTGTATTGTACATAAGCTTCAGCTTATGTGCTTACTGCATTTTGCCTTAGGCCTGTGTTATTAAACTGTCAGTTGTTTCTGAACAAAATTAACAGGACAATGATCATTTATGAAAATTTATCTACTTTTTCTGCTTTTTTTAGTGTAAATTTGAATTTCCATGTAGTATCTTTTTTTTTCTTTAGACGGAAGAACCCTTTTTTTCTTTAGATTTATTTTATTTATGTGGATGAGTGTTTGTTTTGCCTGTGTGTTATGTTTGTGTACTATGTATGTTCCTCATTCCCACAAAGGTCACAACAGGGTGTCAGATTCCCTGAAACTAGAGTTACAGATGTTTGCGAGCCACCATGTGGGTGCTGAGAATCAAACTCAGGTCCTCTGCAAGAGTAATACGTGTTCTTTTCCCCTCCTTGTTGAGCATCTCTCCAGCCCCAGAGGGACATTTCTTATAGTGCAGGTCTGTTAGGATTGATGTTTCTTAGTCAAACATTTATCTACCAGTCTCTGTTTCTCCCTTGTTTGAATTCGGAGAGTGGAAGTTGGCTATTTCCGTAGGACTGTAGGACTGTGGTGCTGCCGCCCTGGTGCAGTGGCCGCTGTCCTCACTCACCAGCGGTTCTGAGCACTTGGCTGCTCAGTCTCTAGTGTCCTTTCTCTGGGGCTGCCTTCGGAATGCTGTCTGTATCTCTGGTTTTGAACTGTACATTAGTGATAGCTGTGGATATGGCTATACTTTGAGATTAGTCTGGCCCTCTAGCTTTGGTTTCATTTTATGTGTGTTTGTGAGTATTTGATGCTTCTCAGGTTGCTAAGGCCTCTTCATCATCTTCTGTCTCTCCCTTCTCTGTTCTTAAGACTGATCTGTCATCAGGTTTTCCTGAGTGTATTTCTCTGCCTCTCTCTGCCTCTGCCTCTGCCTGCCTGCCTGCCTGCCTGCCTCTCTGTCTCTCCCTCCCTCCCTCTGTGTCTCTCAGTGTCTGTCTGTCTGTCTGTCTGTCTCTCTGTCTCTGTCTCTCTCTCTCTCTGTGTGTGTGTGTATGACACCTTCATTATGTTGTTGAAATCTGTCTACTACATTTTCTGTGTTGGTTATTATATTCTTTAGTCTTAGAGTCTTTTTGTTATTTTCTATGGTTTTAGTTTTTCTATTGAGGTACTCTGCTTATTCACACATTAAAAGTCACTGTGTTTTAGCCAGGCATTGTAATACTTGCCTTTAACCTAGAACTCTAGTTGTAGAAGAAGGATTTCTATGAGTTCAGGACCAGTGTGGTTTATATGGTTAGTTGTAGACCAGCTAAGGGTACATAGTGAGACCCTGTCTCAAAACAACAAATACAAAAAACAAACTCAAAAAACTCCACTACCACGAACAAAAATCATGTTTTCCTCTAAGTTTCTTAATTTCTTTTGTTTCTTTGCATATGTAAAATAACTGCCCAAAAATCTGTCCGCCAGATCTGTAGTGGCCCAGCTGACACCGATCTTCTGACCAGTTGACCCCCATCCCATTGACATGTTTTTGGCTCCATTTTTTTATATTTCCTTTAAATTTTTATCAAGCAATATATTTTGTTCATGTTCTTTTCTCTCTCCCATATTCTTCCAGATCCTCTCTACCTTTCTCCCCACCCAGCTTTTTTCTAAGACCATACAAGATCTTAGAGGACCCCTCTCCACAAGAAAGCAGAACAAACCCTACAAAGCCAGAAAGCACTCAACAAACAAGAAGCACATAGAGAGCCGTGGAGTCTGCTGTGTTAGTCAGTGGCTGCTGGGCAGGAGGCCTGCTCTGCCCTGTGCTCGATATGCCAGCATCATCTCATTGGAGAAAACTGAGTTCTTCTCTCACTTACAAGTAGCTTCTTGGTTAGAGGTGGAACTTGGGCATACTTCCTCTCTTGCTGGGGTTTCGTCTGGATGGTATTTGTTTAGGTCTTATGTATGCTAACACAGTCTCAATGAGTCCATATGGGTGTCAATTTCTGCTTGGAAAGGCTGTGTCTTTGGCCTTATCCACCACCTCTGGCTCTTACAGTATTTCTGCCTTCTCATCTCCTTCTCATCTCTGGGGAAACAGCTTGGAGGGGAAGAGTTTTATATAGACGCCCCATTTAGGGCTGAATGCTCTGCACTGCACATTGGTATCCGTGTTAAGATTTACTGCAATAAGTTGTTTCTCTGATGAGGGTTAAATAATGCAGTAACAATGGGTATAGCAATGTCACTAGGAATTGTTTTATTGCTAGATTCATTTAGTAGAATAGTAGTATATTTTCCCCTAGGGATCACGGTCTGTCTATTTTCATGTTCTTGGCCTCATTAACAGTGTCAGGTCTGGGTTTCATCTCATGGAATGGACCTTAAATCCAACCAGAAAGTGGTTGGTTGCTCCTGTAACATTGACTGCTATTATTCCACCTGGGTGTCCTGCAGGCAGCTTGCCCTGGCTGGTTGCAGGGCTTGTACCTGGGTGAGAGTCATGGCTACTTTTCTTTTCCTTCCAGCACTATTGATTGATAGAAGTGCTGAAGATGCTTCTCGTTGGGCACCAGCTTGGTTTCTTCATGTTGAGTGACATAAGTGGTATCTTCCCCAATAAGGCTTTACTCTCATGTTGTGGATGGTAACCAATGGTGTTGGCAGCAGCCTGTAATGTTTGGAGTGATGTCTGAGACCCCTTTGGCCAATGATTTAACAAGATGCAACCATACCCGGTACTGAGGTAGCATATGATGTCTAGTTGGGCCTCTTGCTTTTCTCTGTTAAATGGTAACTCCATTAAAATTCTTTTTATATATTTTAGGAAGCTTCTAGAGTAGTAGCTTTTAGGTTTTAGTGTTAGCTGTCCCTTCCCACAGCCCCTTCTTCACCCTTCTCAGCCACCCTCCTCCCACTTAGTCTCTTTGTTCTCCTTTGCCTCTCTTATGACATTATGCTGTAATGGCCCCTTCCTTGGAAGATGATCTCCTCCTCCCTGGTCCCTCACCAGTTACCTGCCCTCTGTGGATGTTCTAAACAAAACACATATATGTAAAGATTAAAGCCTAAAGCTAACATGCGTGTAAGAGAAAACATGTAATGTTTGTCTTTGTGGGTCTCCATCTATCAATTTTCCTAATAGCTAAGCAATATTCTATTGTGTAAATGTACCATTGATTTCATTATTTGTTCATCTGTTGATGGACATCTGGACTGTTTTCGATTTCTGCCTGTTATAGAGTAGCGATGTGGATGAGCAAGTGCTGTCTCTATAGTGGGATGCGGTCTTCTTAGTACATGCCCAAGAGTGGGGGCTGGATTTGTGGCAGATCTTTCTTCTTTTCGAGGAACCACCACACTAATTTCCATAGCGGTTGTAGCAGTTTGCATTCTACCAGCAATGAATAAATGTTTCCCTTTTGTCACATTCTTGCCAGCATCTGCTGTCATTTTTAAAACGAATCTTGGTTATTCTGAGTAGGGTAAGATGAAATCTCAAAGTAGTTTTAATTTGCATTTCCCTGTGGCTAAGGATGTTGAACATTTCTTTAGGTATTTCTTAACCAGTTGTGTCTATACTCTATGTTTAATCAGGTTATTTTTATTTCTTTTAATGTTCTTTTTTGTTTGTTTGTTTTTTTTTGTCTAGTCTAGATACTGTCTGTCAGATATATAATGGTAAAGGTTTTCCTGTTCTATGTTGACTCCGAAGAGTTCATTGTAAACAGATGCCCAGTCTCAGGCTTTCAGCTTTGCTCTTCCTGGGATTCCATTTGCAGAGTGAGTATAACATTTGAGGGCAGGAAGGAGGCTTAGTACAAGAGACTTTTAGCATCTGGCCGGGTTGGCCGTGCCATGTACTGGGCACATTAGCATCCTTAGTCTGAAAACTGACACTAGCAAGATACCTAAGTGTAATGCTTTGTTGTGTACAAACTTTAGTTTCAAGCATAAAATTATAAAAATGTCACCTTTAGGCTATGTTTATTACATACATTAAAGGTGTAAATGTTATCTTTAGACTTTGGTCCCCCTGAAATCTGGAAGTCTGAGTCACTTCTGGTTGTAAGCATTTTGGAGCAGGGATGCTGGCCCTATACAGCTTTAGTGATGGAGGCCACAGTCAAGTTGGTTCAGGTTAGTCCAGTAAACAGCTTAATGCTGCTCACCGAGTGCTAGCATCTGGCCAGAGAACCGACTGGGGCTTGAGCCCTGCAGAAGAGGACGGCCATCGTGAAACAGCCCTCCCTGACCTCTGCTGCCCTGCTGCTTTCCTATAGCACTGAGAATCAGCTGCAGCTGGGCGTGCCCCCAGGGAGCATGGGCCCTGCATCTTTGCATGTTGTGTGTAATTATTTGGAGACACAGAGTTGCTATCATGCTGACCGACTTAGCTTAGCATTTCAAGATGCCTACCACTCATTGTTCAGGTTTTGAATTTTCTTGCAAATTCTTCTGTGTACATCTAAAAGTGAAAATTATGTCTTAGGAAGTTTTATAGACTGCAAGCTTGTGTCTTGCCTGTTAAGCTTTGGAAAGCTTACATCTGGCAGACTTTCTCTGTCAGATCTAAAGACGTTTCTCCCCTGTGTTTGTCAGTCTATGCCAGCAGTTCTCAGTCTGTGGGTGTGGGGGTCACCTTTCACAGGTGATCCTTTCATAGGGGTCACATCAGATATTTACATTATGATTCATAACTTTAGCAAAATCATAGCTACGAAGTAGCAACAAAAATAATTGTATGGTTGGAGGTCATTACAACATGAGGAGCTGTGTTAAAGGGGCCGAGCATTAGGAAGGTGAGAACAGCTGCTCTGTGCTTTTACCCTTATCTTCAGCTTGGTTTGCCACCATTTATTAGAGCTGTCCCTGCCCTTGTGTGTTTTTATCCCACTTGGTACCCTAAAGTCTATGAGGGGCTGTAGAGACAGTAATAGTGTAGAGTACTATCTCTGTGCTTGACTCACGGGTTGAGGAACTGAATGATGACTTTAAAATTTTACCGTGTCCTGGCATGGCTGATTTTTAAGGATGCTGTTTGTGTGTTCTCTTATGTGATGGTGTGCCTCTGGGGTCGGTAGGTGTACATGTCGTCGGGCTGTTGAAGTGTATACCCACGAGAGTGTAGCTGGGTACCATCAGTTCTCCCTTCTGCTGGGCCATTCCCCCGTCCCATTGATTTGATTAGAAGTACTGCTGTCATCTTTGTGCCAGTATGAATGTGTCTTATTGAGCTGCTCTCTGAAGCAAAGTAGCAATGTAGTGTGGGCCTGGTTGTACTTGGATGGGAGAGATCCTATTACATAAAGGTTTTGGCTGTTACCTTTCTGGTAAGGGCTCGTGTTCTTGTTATACATACTTAGGTGAGGCAGTGTAGTGTGAATATTCAGTCACAGTGATGGTGAGGTGTTTTGCTTTTACCATTGGTTTCATAAGCCTCTTCAATGTTTGTATTTCTTTCCATGTTTGTATACTCATAATTAAGGGATACAGCCTTACTACATCTGTTTCTAGTGAAGGGTTGATTCATTCTCATTCTCGCTCTCTGTCTCTCTCTCTCTCTCTCTCTCTCTCTCTCTCTCTCTCTCTCTCTCTCTCAAAACAGGGTCCCTCTTCATAGCCTTGACTGTCTTGGAACTTACTGCGTAGACCAGGCTGGCCCTAACTCGAAGTCTGACAACTCTGTATTATTGTATAATTAATCCACATTAAATAGGTGCTCTTCTGTGTTGAGAAAGTATGAAGATAGGAATCAAGCGTGACTGTATAACGAAAAGAGAGAGTTTGGGGGACTGGAGATGTAGTTCATTTGGGAGTGTGCTAGTCTAACATTCTTAAAACTCTGGGTTGGATCCTAGGGCTGATTAAGCCAGGTGTGGCACACATCTGTAATCTGGTAATTATATGATTAATCTGTAAACTCAGGACAGGAGAGGCAGGAGAGGTTTCAAAACAGGTCATCCTCCTCTCACAGGTTCAAGGCTAGCCTGGGCTATTTATTATGTTAGGCTGTCTGAAAACAAACAACAAAAGGGCTTGGGAGAATTCTTAGGACCTGTGGTATCCTGCACTAAGAGTGACAGGATTGCCACCAGCAGCATAGTGACATTTTATCCGTAGATAAACTGAGTCATAGAGTGTTCTGAAGTAACCCTGAATTGCCTGATGGAAAGGGAAGGGTTACTCTTAACCCCTCAACTTTGACATTAAATACATACATACATACATACATACATACATATATACATACATACATACACATACATACACACACACACACACATATATATATAAATAAACACAATGGATACTTTTTAAAAAGTTACAGAAATCAAAGCTTTAGGTAAATTTTTGTTAGTGATTTAAAAATAATGCCTCACGGAAGATAGTTTGCTACGCAGTTTTTGCCCCAAGAGAAACAAACACCTGCTTCCTCCATAGGTTTTGTTGAGTTGTGATGTTCATGAACTCTTCATGTGATGATGTCATGACATTGTCACATTTCTCTTAGCTAGCTGATTTTGTCTAGTAGGTCCCTTGTTTTTGTACTTTGAGGACTGTTGTAGTCTCACAGCTTACATAGTCTTTATATATTTCCATTTCTTTGTGTGTATGTGTGTGTGTATGTGTATGTGTACGTGTTATGCGTGCATGTAACTGAACTCTTTTCTGGAAGGTTGAGGACAACTTACAGGAGTCCATTCTCTCCTTCCATCATGTCAGTTTCTGGGATCCAACCCAGGGTGTCAGCCTTGGCAGCAAGCAGTTTTATCTAAGGAACCATCTTGTCAGTCCCTAAAATACATTTTAGGAAAGATAGTTGCTACTTAAAAGAAATTATCCCCATGCTTTATCTGAGTGCTACCTGTTTATATAGAGCAGATAATTATAGAACAATTAATCTGTGTAGCAGAAGCTTTAGGCTTTGTGCTGTTTGTATTGGATTGAGTTACAGGACTGAGACACAGTAGACTCACGCATTGTATAGTAAAAAGAACCAACTTACTTGTGTCTGCAAAGCAAACCCATGTAGATGGTTTTGGAAGTGAATGATTTAATAATCATGGCTTTCATGTTCTTCTATGTAGTCAGCTGTGGTTGCTGAAGCTGAACTCCTAGAAGGTGAGGTGAGCAGGGCCTTTTCTGCAGTCAGTGTCTTAGATTCTGTGCATACAGTTAACTCAGAGGAAGGTGTAGGTCGGTCACACAGAGTAAGGATCTCTGTGTCTATGCAGTGGTCTTCAGCAGTGTGGCAGACACTTCGAGGGGAAAGCCCTGGTGTTGTGCTTGAGTGGTTATGACTTGAAGAAGTGGGCAAGGAAGATTTATGAAATAGTCAGCAAAAAAGAGGTGTTTGTGGGATGGATGGTTGAATGTTGGTTCATTTAACTTAGTTGTACTAGAAGATAAGACTGAAAAAGGAGAAGGTAAAAGTAATTAAACTAAAGTGCACAGTTGGTTCTTGAATGACAGTGCTGTGAACTGTTGTGAACTGTGCAGTTGAGATTACCAATAAAATGCTTGGTGGTGACCTAAAGAGCTTAGACTTATTAAAAACTAAACCAAACCACAAAAACCAGAGAAGTTAGGTGTGTGCCCTTTTTGATCTACAGTCTTCCTCTTCAGGTCATACGACTGTAAGAACATAACTATTTCATAATATTGTAGCACAGTATATATACCATAATCTGCCATAGTTTCTTTGTGGTAAGCACTTATATTCTAAATTTTTATTTTGAATGGCGAGGTTTTGCATATAAAGTGTATCTTTTCTATAGTGAAATGAGTTTGTAAGAGTAAATTGAGCCAGGCAGTGGTGGTGAACACCTTTAGTCCCAGAGTTTGAGGTTAGCCTGGTCTACAGAATGAGTTCTAGAACAGCCGGGACTACACAGAGAACCTGTCTTGAAAAGTAACAACCAGGTGAACAAAAAGAGTAGATTGCAGTTAGAAACAGGAGGGCTGGGGAATGGCTCAGTTGGCCACGTGCTTGTCACACCGTGTGAGCTTCAGTACCTGGGGTTGCCCTTCAGCACCCATTTAAAATCAGTCTGACGGCAGTACTGGGGGGTGGGGTGGAGGCAGGGCGAGCAGTCTAGCTGAATTAGTTAGCTCCAGGTTCAGAGAGGGAGGGAAATAGGTAGGTAGGTAGGTAGGTCCTTTCTCAAAAAGTGAAGAGGCTGAAGAGATGACTCTGACCCAGGTTTGGTTCCCAGCATACATTCACATCAACACACACGCATAACTAAAAATAAACCTTAAAAAGAGTGTGGCACATTTGATGCTGGCTTCTGGTCTCCACAGACACACGTGCATGCAGCTGCACATGTACTGTTGCACACATACACCATGCACACAGAGAACAAAATGTGGGTCAGTGCTGTACCCGCGGAGTGCAGTGAAGTGATTTTTCACTCACTGTGTACACTGTGCACATTAGGGGTCATAAATTAGAACAAAGCATGAGATCTGAGCACAGAATTAATTGAGATTTAATAAGAATGATGGAGGTATTAATGTTCAGTTGGAGATGAAGCTGAAGAGTAGTCACTCTCTAAAGAGGGGTTGGTTGACTGCATAGCTTTAAAAAAGCCCCAAACAAGAAATACAAGCAGTCTGAATTTAAATTGGCACAGAGGAATTCAGGAGGTGATTTATGACTCAGGGTTGGGAGTTAGTAGGATAGTTTGTCATGAATTATTCTCTGAAATGGATAAATTCCTAGTGCCTGTAGGATATTTGTCTGCTAAGGAGAGGGAGTGATGGTTATGACATCACGGAAAGGCCTCCCCCCCACCCCCCTTACTCTGTCCTTCCCTTTACTCCTGTCTCATCTGTTTTTTGTCAGCCGGTTTCATGAGGAGACCGGAGAGCTGTCATCCTGTGTGTGTGCTGAAGGACATCTCAGAAGGAGGAAGCAAACGCCACTTTACAAGTAAAGGATGTCACACTTGTCAGCAATGTCTATTGGAAGACTGAACCAGGTTGCTGAAGTTTGTTAGTTGAAGCTGGAGGAATTTGAAGCATGGACTTGTGATATTCAACAAGTGTGTGTGTGTGTGTGTGTGTGTTTGTATTGTGACAGTACCGACAGTACCACCTCATTCCCACAAATTTCCCATTGATAGTAAAATTATAGGTGAAAGTGTTTAAAATATAAGATTTTGTTTTGTCAAAAAACAAAAATTCAAAAAAGTTTTTTGAAAACTGAGAGGACAAAGACAATTTTATGCCATCTTCTCTTGGAGGCAGCTATGTTTGTGTATATTATGCTGGTTCTTGTATAGCTAAATTAGAGTCCCACTGCCCACCCTCCCTAGCAGAACAGCATTTTCATTGTTATTCCACTGTTCCAGTCTGTTCACTGAAGTCTGTGGGAGACCAACTAGTGCTTTGCACAATTGTAGATGTCACTTTGCTAAGTATACAACAGTTACTGGAACATGCTGATAGATAATGCTTAATCAGACCAGAAGGTAGTGTGTCTAACTGGATGGGGAGGGATTTGAACACCAGCACAGGAGCTAATATATTCTTATCCATGAGATAAGATGTCTGTCAACTCTAGAAGTTAAATCTGTGCTGGAGATCATTTGTTGCTGAATATACGTGTAGCACCATATGCATGATGGACCGGGGAAAGCAGGAAGGGTTTGAGTTAGGCTCAGTGTCAGATTCTTGTAATTAGAACACTTGGGAGGCTGAGACAGGAGAACTGCCACAAGTTTAGGCTAGCCTGTGTTACACAGTGTATTTGAGGTCAGCCTGGGCAACGCCTTGTCTCCCAAAGCAAACACACACTGGGAAAGTAAAGAAGTGGCTGGTGAGGTGGTGCAAGCCTGGCAGGGCGGTGCTGGGGTAGAGGTGCAGACTTCTCATGTGTGGTGGACACAGTGAGGGGGAGTGAGAAGGAGTCCCCCAGCAGCTTGCAGGATTGATACTAAGTAAAAAGTGGAGGAGAAACGGGGGAGCGGCTCAGGAACACAGTAGTAAGTATTACAAAGGCGCACACATGGAACGTTCTTTATCATGTTTAAGGGAGGAGCGAGTGCAGTGGGGCTGTTAGATGAGAGTCTCTCCTCCAGGAATCCCAGGACTAAGCTGGACCACCTGTTAAGTGAGTGATGATGACCAGTAGAGAGATGAGAGAGGTGGCCAGTATGGCCCACTACAGAGAGCTTTAGATTTGGATAGAGGAGGAGCTGGGCAGCAGGTAGGAGGTGTGCATATTAAAGTGGTCTTGGTGGAAGAGTGACTCACTTGATAATTGCCTCATCTGCTTATAGATGGTGATTAGGAGTTCTACTACAGTTGGGGATAGGACAAGCAGGTTCTCCAGGGAGGATTACTCTCTGGTACAGCTTCATGGATAGGGTAATTTCTCTCTCCTGGGGATGGAGGGTTGGGATGCTGCGCTTTTCCTGGGATCCAGGATAACTGGGGGTTTAGGATGACTGGAGACATGTAGGTCCTTTGGTTCGTCTGGAACAGAACACAGTAGGAAGCATTCCTTAGCATTCATTCCTCAGTTGTTCTTGTCTCTTCCTTCCCCTTTGAAGGAGTGATAGGCTCAGCATCCCCAGTTTTTAGACTGAGTTATTATTAATGTGTCTACACGCAGAGCTGATTAAGTGACTCAAATTAAAGGAGACAGCTGTAAAACAAAGGCAAAGATACAATCATCATCTTCAGCTTTAGTTACCTTGTAGAGCCAGGTGGAGACTCAGTACTTTTTAACAGAAGGAACTTCCAAGGTGCCTGTTACAGTAGCATTTCCCTGTAAAAGTTTTGTGTGGGAAGTAAATTACACTCAGTAGTGGTTTATTAGTGATGTAAGTGGCTAACAACTGTGTTTTTGTTATTTGTTGTTTTTCTGTATTTCTTCAATCCTAAAATAATTAAAAGCAATGGTTTATTAAAATTACACATAATTACATGTATAAAAGTATATAGCTAACTAATCATATATATACATGTATATACTGATATAAATTAATTATATGTAAATTTTATATAAAATATATGTAAAGTGTTATACTTTTAGACCATTTTATTTAGGAAAATCAGTACAATCAGAAATGGTAGAGGGGCGTGGTCTTTATACCTGTCTTAGAAATTGGATTTCAGAAAGGCTTACAGGTTAGTGAGTGAACATGTTCTTTCTAAATGCTTTCTGCCTGATAGGCAATGCTTTGTTTAAGACAGGAGTACACAAGTGGTTACCCTAGGAGTTCAGATTAAGGAGAGGAATTTAACAATAAATTGTGTGAAATTCTCAGTCTGAGACTTGTTTGAATATAGACTACTACAGACCATCTGCCACCTCTTACAAGTTTTTAAGATCTAGAATCTGAGAGAAAATGTAAGCACATAATTTGTAGGTGGTATCTGTAGGTAAGCAAGCCATTGGAAGAGATTTACAATTCTTAACCCTGTATATTATGTTCATATCACCATTAATTCCTGTTAGCAGATTAGTAGAGGGAGGCACCAAGTTTCAAAATATTATAGTAGTGAAAAAGTGGAAACCACCTACATAGTGCCCTACATAGCAGGTGTTTGCTAAAATGCATTCAGGTCTGTCCAGTGGAACAGTGTGAACCTATTGAATAGGGTGCGAGTATATTCTGTAAACTTTTTAAACCCACTTCATCTGTGTGTATGTGTGTGCCGTGTATGTGCTGTGTGTGCCTGGGGCCTGTAGAAGCCAGAAGAGGATGTCAGGCGCCCTGAGGGGATGCTGGGACCACACTTAGGACCCTTGCAGTTAGGAGCCAGCTTGTAGTCTTGCTGCTGAGGCATTTCTCCAGCTCTGCAAGGAGAGTTTTGATGTAAAGTTAAGTAAGTTTTCCAAAAGGACCAAAAAATTGCACGACCATTGTAACAGTCAAACTTTATGTGAGCTTTAGTTTCCTTTTTGTATTTAATACCTTTTTAAAACCACATAATTTTAAATATTATTTTTATTTTATACAAAAATGGTAGAAAGATCTGAAGTTTTAAATTTCAAATAGAGAATAGATTCATTTTTTAAGTTGTTTTACCTTTTGAACAGTGTAATTATGCTTGGTGGGATTAGACTTGATAACATGGCTGGATTTTGAGGACTCTAGTTGGGATGAGAATGGGCTAGGTCAGAAGGATGAGCAGTGAGCCTGAGGAATGGAGCCGTGGCCAGGGTAGACGTGCAGCAGGGAGGCCAGGGTGAAAGGTCCTGCTCTCCAGCTGAAGGCTGCCAGGAGGTTATGGAGTTTGCTGGAAGGGAAAGGACAGAGTCCTGGGAGATAAGAGCTTTTGGCCTGAGATACTGGGCTGGTGATGACGTCCATTAACCCAGATGGAGAATATTGGAGAAGATGGCTTTCTTCCCTGTCCCTCCTTGTTTTTGAGAAAGGCAAGTGATGGGAAATTGTAAACTAAGTTTAACATGGAGGCAAGAGCAATGGTTTTGAGTATGAAACTTGATATCTTTTTCATGCTTATATCTGACTTGGGGTGACTTACTTTTTTTGGACCTTAGTTTTCTCATGTGTAACAATAGACGTGGTAATGTGATTTTATGTAATTAATTAGTAGAAGTTAAGTGACCTAAAAAGATGCTTCGTGCAGTGAATTATAACAGGGAAATTTTAGTTTACTTAGTCATTCGAAATGTGGGCCTTGATCTCTGAAGAGATATGAGTTAGAAAAGAGCCACCTAGGACTTCTGTATGTGCTTATGGTAGAGTGTTTTCCTGACATCTTTTTTATATACTTAGGAATCTGTTGTTCTCATATGGTTACTGAGGCAACCCCACACTTCTCTCGTTAACATACACTGTAGCTGCTTTCCAATGGCTATTCTCCATTCTAGGGTGCTGGTAGACTACAACATTCCAAGACCCGTGCTTACAGTACTTGTGGACTGTCTAGTGTTGTTGGCTTTTTCATCCCTCCCACCTTTGTCATTTGATGGATTTTTTTTTTGATAGAGGAAATTTGTAGCAATCTATTACATGTTGGAATCAGAATTTTCTTACTAATTTGGGACAATTAGCATTCCGTATGCCTAAGGATTTTTTTTTTTTTGCAAGCTAATTTTTACTTAGGACTTTTGTTCTACCATGTCTGAGATGCATTCTTGTATCTTTGTAAATTTCTCAGTCAATTTATGACTTATGGGAAGCATCTTGAGGTGTGGAGAACTTTATTATATAACTGGAGTTCATAAGTAGTTGGTGGGACCTTTGGCCTGTTAGTCTCCTGACCCTTACTTCCCACACCTATAAATCAGAAGTGAGGCTGCTTCCTTGTAGGGCTGCTACAGGATTAAATATGTCAGCATTTACCAAGTGTGTGAGCTGAGTGGTGGGTGTGTGGTGTGTCAGGACACACTTTTCTTTGTACTTTCATTAATAATGTTGGCATGGAAGCACATGCTACATACAAATTCAGTCTTTGGGTTTTGTTTTTTAAAAAAGACTGTGATTGTTTTCTGGAGGTTTTGATAAATGTTCTTGTTTTTCAGGATTTCACTTGAAGTCCCCTGTTGGTGTAATTGCTTTTTCTATAATACCACTTGATCATCTTATTGGGAATTAGAAATGGATTATTTTCTCTTCTGTGTTTAGTATCAGAACAATGACATTTCTTTCTTTTTCCTTCTTAATCACTAACCTACTGTGATTTTGGAAAATTTACTTGTAAAATGCATGGAAAAGACTATTTTCTTCTGCCACTTCTTTAATCTGTCATGTAATTGAGCACAGAGTTTATTAATCACACTGTACCATTTTTTAGATATTTATAGCTTTGGTTCATGAAATAATTTTTTGATATTTTCTTTCTTACATTTATTAATTTTTACATGTGTGAGTGTTCTGCATACTTGTGTATGTGCCACATTCTGCTTGGAGCTGTTGGAAGTTAGCAGAGACGGTCAGATCACCTGGAACTGGAGTTAGGGGTGACCGTGAGTCTCAGCTTGGGTGCTGGAACTGGACCCAGATTCTCTGAAAGAACAAGTGTGCTTAACTGCTGAGACATCTCTCTGGCCCCTAATTTTAGATGTTTTATATTTAACTGGTCTTGCTTATTTTCAGTTGGTACCTTTTGAGCCCCTAAATTGTTCTATCTTTTCATATAGACTAAAATTACTTATGAACATACACACAGCATAGGTATAATCAGAGAGCAATAGAAAACTGCATATTTATTACTTATGAACATACACACAGCATAGGTACAATCAGAGAGCAATAGAAAACTGCATATTTGCACTGTTTAATAAAATGGTACCTAATTAATCTTTGACACTCCTTGTCTAACTATCTGCTTTTGTTGTTATGACCAGACCTTATTGTAAAGCTCTAGGTGGCCTGGAATTCATAGAGATCCACTTGCTTGTTCCTTCTGTGTGCTGGGCTTAGAGTTTCCACCATTACACCGGCTCATCTGCCTTTTGTAGCAGGAGTATGGAGTTAGAGACACTTGGTAGTTTGGTGTCATTACATTCTGTTGTGACATTAGTGAAAGCTTTTCATACCCGCCTTTGCTACATTGGCCCCTGTTTTGGTCAGAGCCCACTAGAGAGAGCAGTCACTCACTGCTCCTTGTAGCCACAGCCTTGCCGGGCTGGCAGGGGCTGCCTTTGCAACCGCCAACAAGTAGCTGCCACTGTTTCTAGCCCCCGGCACTGAGCTCAATACCTCCCTATACACACCATGCTCCTCAGCCTGTTGACATTCTGAAGATACGTTGTAGGTTAGTTTTATCCACTTATTTCTCAGACAACTAAAAAACAGCTTGCAAGTTTAGCCTTCGAAAAGCACTTAAGTTTAGTTCTTGAATTGTTCATAGACTATTAATAGCCTTTGGCAGAATGTGAGCTTAAATACACCGAAAGATTTTGAGACCCAAGAGAGGTTCCTTCTGTAGGGTCGTACATGTTTTTCATTAGTGTCTACTGTTACCCTCCACAGTTTGTGAATGATTTCATTTATGAGGAAAAAGGAACATATTGACTATA
Organism: Tokudaia tokunoshimensis; assembly: GCA_036184795.1. NCBI lineage: Eukaryota > Metazoa > Chordata > Mammalia > Rodentia > Muridae > Tokudaia > Tokudaia tokunoshimensis. The sequence continues at coordinate 81,537,308 of BTHU01000015.1, forward strand.
TATGTTTTTCAGAAATTAAAAAAGTATGGCTGTCTAATGTTTTAGGGCTCTTCAAAAAGAAAATCATATCCAAAGCAAGACTGTAAGGGCAGCCCATTGGTGTTTGGAATTCTCTATTTGCAACGACATCTTAGGCTACAGACAGATTCTTAACTTTTTCTTTTTGAGGAGTAAACTCTCCTGACTCCAGTTGGGAGGGTTTATTAGACAATTTGTTTAAAGTAACACAGGGTCTAGATTTCTAGTGCCAGCTGTGCTGCTAACCTCAGTGTGTGTGATGGTTAGGGAGTACAAAACCCAGGAGTAATTGTGTGTCTTGTAGACATGTGTCAGCCTTTGCTGAGGGCTGCTTTTCATGAGTAGTGATTAATGCATGGTGCTTCTAAAAGGCGTCAAAATTTCATTTTACCTTTCATTATTTAAATCAGAACTGAATATTTTAATAAAAAGAATACTGGAGGCTGGAAAGATGACTCAACAGTTAAAGTTAAGAGCACTTGCTGGCTGTTCTTGCAGAGGACCCAGGTTCAATTCCCGGCTCCCATATAGTAGCTCACAACTTGCTGTATGTAACCTCTTCTGGCCTCCAGGCACCAGGCATGCACATGATACATGCAGGCAAAACACTCACACATAAAACATTAAAAAAAAAATGAGAAAATCAAAAGAATACTGAGAGCTGGTTTGATCCAGTCTTGTGAGGACTTTGATATCACCTGTTTATGTTGAGACCATTTAGTTTGTAAGTAGCAGTGTGAATGTTTCAGGCACATGGTATGAAGTGGAGGTGAATACAGCTGTTCATATGGCTCGGAGTAGAGACTGATCGATGCTTTGTCCGTAGCTCTCAGTAGTCCCTGCCAGGAGACAGACATTAGAGAAGCAGAAATACCACGAAGTGAAGGGTCTTAATGGCACTGGTTCAGTTGTTTAGAAGCAAAGCTATCGTGATGGTTACTTTACTGTTCTTTGGCTCGCCTCCCTCCCTGTGCATCTGAAAAGGCTGTCCTCTAGCACGAGGTCAGGGACAGAGGCAGTTTACAATTTAAAAGTAACCCACAAATTCAGTCCCTGTCCATAGCAGTAGAGTGAACGCTACTTCTGTTAGGAGGGCAGACAGTTGGAACTCAGAAGTTCAGAAGTAGAAGAAATAAAGAACAAAATATTTGGCAACAGCAAACAATGGAGATTTCTGATATATATCACTTGCCTAAAATATCTTATTTTAGGCCTAGTTTTCTTATTTTGTAGCATTATTTGGATTTCTAGTAATAAGCTAAAAGTTGTTGGAATTTATAGTCATTAACACAAGCCGTTTCAGTCTAGATTTTTTTTTTTTTTTTTTTACTTTTTTGGTGGCTTATCTGAAATGGACTATACTCAGATGATATGACCTTTGGATAGTGACTTGAGAGTATAGAATAAGTTGGAGAAAGGATTATGGAAGGAGATGATTGGGAGGATGCCATTATGTAAAATGTAGGGAATTACAGGTTTTTGGAATGTAGACAGTAGACAGAAGACACCTTGCCTAGATGGTTTAGCTTAGATAGGTTTTGTCTTTTCTTTCTTACAGTCTGTAATACCTATGACTACCAAAATCTTTGTGTTTGTTGGTTTGTTTCTTTGCAGCTTACTTTCTAAAAAAAAAAAAAAAAACCAAAAACTTGTTTTGTGTGGTCCAGACCACCAGCTGCTCTTCTAGAAGACCCGGGTTCAGTTATATGGCAGCTCTCCGCTGTCTGTACCTCAGGTTCCAAGGGACCCAGCACTCTCACACAGACAAAACAGGGCACATAAAGTAAAAGTAAATACGTCATTAAAAAAGAATTTACCTTGAAAAAGTTATTTTAAAGGTTAGCATGCAAGCCCAACTATCTTAGGAATCACTAGGTTTTGCTCTCGCCTGCCTATCATCTGTCTGTCTTTCTATTCATTCATTCATTCATTCATTCATTCATTCAGCTTGGCCAACATAAACAACTGCTTTCTTTGGAATGCTTACTGAATTTCATAGTATAGCTTAAAAATTAATTTTTTTGAAAGTTACATTATAGCCTGTTTGTTTTTGCTTCTCTCTTGTTACTGTTCTTGTCGTGTTCTTGGTTGGTAGCTGTGAGATTGTCCTCACTTTTCTATCAGCCATCATGATGGGCGCAACAGTCCTGAAGTGGAAGTAATAAACAGGAGGGACTGTGAGGAAAATGAGGTGGACCAGTTAGAGCAAGGGAGGGGTTATGATAGGATATGAAAAATGCCTCTGAACTTAATCTACAAACAATATGGTAAACTAATACACAGTCTTTCCTATAGATAATTTTTATTACCTCAGCCTTGATAAGTAAACTAAAATTCTTATGGTTTGTGCAAATTGTATAAGATCATACAAAACGTTTATTTCCTTAGATAAATTACATAAAACGTTACAGTGTTCATGCTTACTTGATGCCTAGAAATGCCTGAAATGTGTATTGGTCATAGGCACATTTTAAAGCTTTTTTTCTTTTCCACAGTAAATGTTTACGTATATTTTCATTTGCTCTAAGTGAATAGAAATTACTCAAATAAGTGTAAATGTTAGTAAGTTAAGTTGACATATTTGAAATAGTTTATCTGTGTCTGGGGTAGTGGCTATATTAGACTCTCCTCGGTGAGGGGCGACTGCCTCACACCATCGTGTCTTACCATCGTTTGTTTTTCTTCACACAGTTATAGTTTTGCTGCTGGACTCTTCCCTCCCTTCCCCCACCCCATCAGGATGATATGAGACTTGAAAGAAGACGATGCATACAGGTGACTCCAGTTTTGAAATACAGTAGAGCTGTGGCTGTGTGAGACAATGTGGGGCCCAACTGAGAGTGTATTGTGAGGGTGGGGCTTTGGATGACATTTAGTGGTGGGAATTATTGAGGCCGGTAAATGCAGAGATGGAAGAGATGAAAGTGACTCTGGGGCTCAGTTTCAGACTCAGTTTTAATAGTGATGTTAACAATAGAGTAATTCCTAGTAGTTGAGCTTTTAAAAGCTGGCTGGCTCATGCTTTTAAAGTTGAAATATTTGTTTTAAAAATTGATAGCATTTACTCTAATGGTTAAATATACGTCTCCCTGTATTCCTATGAGAACATAACAAATCTTCCGTGGGAACGCATGTTAAGATGATGTCAGTAAGCCTGACAAGTAAGACAGTGGTTAGCACGAACACTGCTTCCTTAGCAGACGTGCTCTGGAGTTTGTATTTTAGTGTTCCTTTTCTTCCTATATTATTGTTAATGTAGTTTCCCGTCTCTTTCACCCCCATGCCATTTGAGTTTATTGATTAAAAAATAGTATGGTGCTGTCTCGAGGTTTATGTTTTCTTACTGCATAGTTAACTGAGGCATCTTACTAGTATTGAAAAGGCAGAGACCCCTCCATTCCGAGGGTGACTATGTTCACTCTAAAAAAAGACAGTAGCCAGTGGGTAAAATGTGACTAACCATGGTAAATCAGGTAGATGGGAGGCATTTTGTAAATGTAAAGTTATCTTTACTGGTACGTTTGAATTTTTATTTGATCGTATTATAAATTAACATTTGAGAATGAATTTTTAACTGGAAAGGAAGTCTTGATCTGGTATCTGGTGTTAATTGGTATAGCTGGTGCTGATTTTTATTTTTTGTGACCCAGTAATTTTCTCTGTTGCTTTAGAATGAAATTTTTTATATGTCATTTTATATGACAAAAAGTAGTTGAATGTTATATTTGTAAATTAAATGGTGTTGGAAAGCAAGTTAACAGGTATTTATGTAAGAGACCCACTGTTTCTTAGATTCTGGTGGTAGCTGTTTAAGTCAGTGACTATTCATTCCCTCTGTGGTACTTGTCACAATGTGTTTGCCTAGACACACTATGGCCAGTGTTCAGGGACACATTGTCCTCAGTGGTTGGCTCCTGAGTCACCACAGTACTGATGCTGAGGGCCTCAGCCGTCATCACGGAAGAATCAACAGGAATGTATGTTCACAGAAACGTTGCTCTTAGCTTTCATCAACTTGGCCCTTTGTTGCATGAAGGGTTTGTCAGCACTGTTGGTTCCTGGATGGCCCTGTGGCCGCAGTCTGCAGCACCTTGTGCTGAGCGTGGAGATCAGGACAATGGAGTGGCTCTCGTCGCTCCCTAGTTATCTGTGACTACTGATGGCACAGGTGTTCTTTCATGAGGTTTTCAGCTTGTAAATAATCAAAGATACAGTGTGTTTCCAAGTAGCTGTTTGTCTTAAAAGCTTTATGGTCTCAGTGGAGTCTACTAGCTGGAGAGTAAATATTGTTTTAAAAAGATACATAATTAACTTGCTGTGTTACAATACAAGAGAATTCTATGGACTTAGATTTGTGATATAAACCAGACTTTTAGCTTTTTGGAACTTACTGAGATGTATTGCCTTACAAAAGAAATAACCCAGAAAGTTTTTTTATAACATATGTGTACATTGTTGGTATATTTCTCATTCACAGTTTGAAAGCTAATTGTTTTTTGATCACAAAATCAACAGCTCCCTGATCAATTAATGTGCTACTTTCCTCTTAATATTACACACATGTGCTTATACTTTAGATGATACAACACATATAAGCTTATGAGAAGGTATTATATGAAAAGATTTCTGCAGTGTGTACATGTATTTGAAAGTGAATTCTGCTTGCCCTGGTTGGTGGACTGGCCTTGCGGTGTTGGTTAGATGGGATGGTAACTTACTCATTCCATGGTTTTCATGGCAGCTATGTGAGGTGATGGCTGTGTGAATTTCCTTTTTTTTTTTTTTTGATAACTACTTTGCTATTGTATACATACATAAAGTATCATGTAGTATACCATAGGTTTGTACACTTGTTTTTTAGTTACGCTCCAGTGAGGCTGAAGAGAAGGAAGAGACAAGGAAGGACAGTTATTGTACACTAAGCCAGTCAAACCAGTGTGTCTCCAGCACAGGTGTGTACCGACTGCTTGTGCCTTACCTGGTAAACTCAGGCTCCTTTTGTTGTGTTAAGTGGAACCAGAGTTCGGAATTATGTAGTCTGTTTCCTTTGAATTTTGGAAGAATATAGGTAAAACATTTATTTGGCTAACACTTGTTAAGTACTGTAATAAGTGTGTGCCTCTAAGGTTCCTGGGTATTTAGTTATCTAGGGTCACATTTCCTTTAGAGCAAAGGGTGAATGTGTAAGGACATGAGTCATGAATGGGTGTATGTCATAACATTTTAGCATTTACTTAATGAGTTCAAACCTGTAGCAAAAATGAATGTTCTCAGGCTGATTGTGTTCACAGTGATGGCTTCACCTGACAGCTCAAAGCCCATGTTACAAAGATGAGTATAGGGTCAATGAAGTGTCTCAATGGGTAAGTCTGACAGTGGCCGCAAGTGTAAACTAAATAAATGTTCTAAATGTTTTTTACTACATTTTTTTAACTTGTGTGTGCCTCAGTGTGACTGCTGTGGGATTCAGTTCTCTTTTTCTTCCGTATGGGTCCTGAGGGTTGAATTCAGGACAGCAGGTTTCTTTTCCCACTGAATCATCTAGTCCCTCACCTCCAGATGTCTGTCTGGTTTCTGTGTCCTCATCCTGACTGCCAGCTTTAGACTCCAGTGACTACCTCTTGATTGTCTCTCCTACATAACCCCTTCTTCCCATTCAAACACTGTAGATAGGATATAACAGCCCACTTGGGGTACTTGTAATCCGAGGGCCTACAAGTAACCACATTGAATTGATTTGGATACTGGATCTTTCCTTAGATACAGGGGCTGGGAGGAAGCAAACTTCTCAGGGTAGAGTCGTGGTGCACATTAACAAAGCCTTCTGCAGGAGATTCCTGTGAGGCCAGAAGACTTCAGTGTGTGTGATCAAAGGACCCCTTTATATTTTGATTTATACCTATTTAATATCCTGTAGACCATTATTTTGGAAAACCTGTTCTTTATGAACAAGTCTTTATGAATAAGTTCCTTATGAACAAGATCCTACTCTGTTTTTTGTTCTTTTTAATCAAAGTAGTTTTGTTTGTTTTTTTAAAGCACATTAATAGTGACATGCTAGTCACTTAGAAAATTGTAGTGGTGGCGGTGGCGGGGATATGCTTCTATGGCAAAGTGCTTGCTTTCCCAACTCTGGGGAAATGGAGGCAGGAAGAGCTGTAGAATTCACTTTCCACCCAACCCAGCTGAATCTGTGTTGTTGTTCACCTGATGTTGTCTACTCTTTGCCACTGTGACCATACCCCACCTCTAAGAGAAGACGTGAAGTAGTCCAGAGCACATGCCCCATCTACACCTCCCCCTGCAAACAGGGTCTCTTGTAGCTAAGGCTGGCCTCACACTCGCTATTCTGAGCTTTCTGGATCTGCAGGAAAGCAGGCTGAGCAAGCCAGTGAAGCAGCACTCTCCCACGGCGTCTGCTCTGCTTCACTCAGTGATGGAGTGACCTGGGACTGACTGACCCTTTTCTCCCAAGTTGCTTTGGTCATGATGATGACAATAGAAATGTACCAAGTGTCCTGTCTCTTGAACTATGGCACATTCCCATCTATCTGTACATCATTCCCCAGCCTCTGCCAGTTCCAGTTGAGATCACATTGAATAGTCATTCATGATGGTGAGCTCGGGTAGAATGCATTTGATGTTTGTCTTAGGGTTTTACTGCTATGAACAGACACCCATGACCAAGGCATGTCTTACAAGGACAACATTTAATTGGGGCAGGTTTACAGGTTCAGAGGGTCAGTCCATTGTCATCAAGGCAGAAGCATGGCAGCATCCAGGCAGGCATGGTGCAGGAGGAACTGAGGGTTCTACATCTTTACCCAAAGGAATCCAGGAACAGATTGGGCATCCTCAAGCATCTAGGAGGAAGATCTTGGAGACCATCCCCACAGTGACACTTCCTTCAACGAGGCCACACCTTCTAATAGTACCACTCCCTGGGACGAGCATATACAAACCATCACAATGGTACTATTGACTACTGTTCCATCGTTGAGTGACCTACTGTCACTTTGTGTAGTACAGTTGATTTAAGCTTATCCCCCACTAGCTTAGGAATAAATGAGACTCAGACTGTAGCTATTTTATTTGGCTTTGACAATTACTGGGGGGTGGTGTGGGGAGTAACCCCTAATCTATTCTTCTAACTGCTGGCCTGACTCCCTCCCCACCTGTGTACCCTAGGTATTTGCTGTTCCTCCTGGCCATGTGCTCATGGTTTCTCTCCCCTTATGGTGGCTGCCTCCTTTTACCCTCTCCTTTTTCTTCCTCCTTCTTCCTCTCTCTCTCTCTCCAGCCAGGTCAATCCAAATTCACATATGTCTAATACCCCCTGTAATTGGCTGTAGTCAGTTTTATTTAACTAATAGTTTTAAATCAAAACAAAAAATTGTAAACATGAGAACTCCCTCATAGGCCTAGACCTTTGGGTATAGACTTTAACATTAAAATACATAGCAACAGACCAAATCTCAACAACTTTGTCACTTGGGTAGGTCCAGATTACTTGGAAATGTACCTAAGTGGTCTTGGGGATAGTTTAGTTTTGGCATGTGTTGCCTTGAGCCTTTTAATCATATGAGCATTTAAGTTAGATATTGCTTATTCATAGCCTTCCCCTACCCCAACTTTTTGGTTCAGGGTTGTTTTGTTATATAGCCCTAGCCCTCTGGAACGTCATTTACAGACCAGTATTGGCCTAGCACTCCACAGAAATCCCGTTTCATCCCCTGCCTCTGCCTTTGGAGTTCTGGAGTTATGTGTTTGTCACTATGCTTAGCTGATCTTTAGATTAATTTTATATGCATGAGTGTTGTGCCTGCGTGTGTGCCTCTGCACCATGTGTCTGCCTGGTCAGTTCAGAGGACAGAAGAGGGCACCAGGTCCTCTGGGATTAGAGTTACAGGTGGTTGTGAACCATCATTTGGGTCCTGGGAATCAAATCTGGGCCCTGTACAAGAACAAGTGTTCTTAACCACTGAGCTAACTCTGCAGCCTCAAGCTGTTTATTAATTTAATATTCTTCTCAGTCTTAAAAATTACTAACAAGTATTCAAGAATATGTAACTCAGGTCCTGTGGTTTGAAAAGCTCTAAAGCTCTTACTAAAGCTCCTCAGAGAGCTGGTCCGTGTAAGTTCTCACTTTCAAGCATTAGGTTTGCCTGGGGTCTCTGGTGCGGCCTCGATACAGTTAACTCTGTCCCGGGTTGGCAGGAAGGGTGCTATCTGGAACATGAGATGCAGTGTCTGATCAGTTGTTTCAGATACACAGAAGGTGAAAAGCCACAGTGGCTCCTTTTCCTGAGTCACAGGCCAGGTCTGTACTCGTTCCCTTTGCTCCACGTGTGTCTGCAGGGTCCTTGGGGAGGAACAGGGGCAGTCTGCCATCTCACCAATGTTCAGGCACAAGCTACTCTCAGCGTCGGTCTCAGTACGTTCTTCAGGTGCTTTTCCTCATTATTTGCCATTTCTTTTCATGTCTCGTTTTGTGATTGTAGCTTTTATTTTCTAAGCAGAAGCAATGCTGATTGTGTCATGTGCATATGTAGCATAAAATTTCTTATGAAACATAGTATACAATAAAATCAGGTACATAGATGCATAGACATGATGGTTTAGTTTCACTATAAAGTTGAATTCTTAGATAGTAAGACCTTTGCTTTCCTAAATGTTTAGGAAAATGCAGATGTTTACATTTATCATTCACGTTTTAAAATTACATTGCCTGTGTGTGGGCCTGCTCTTCTGCAGCGTGCCTGTGGAGGTGAGAGACCACGCGTCCCAGCCAGTTCTCTCCTACTGTGTGGGCTTGGGGAAGTTCCATCTTACTGGTCCTTACAGCATTTTATTTTTATTTTAAGGTCAATTTGTAACTATCTGTCTTAGTTAGGTTTCTTCCTTTTGCTGTGATAAAACATGATGACCACAAGCAGCTTGGGGAGGGGTGTGCTTATCTCAGCTTACAGTTTCCTGTCGTAGTCGATCACTGAGGGAAGTCAGGCACCAACCGAAGCAGAAGCCGTGGGGAAATGTGCTTGCTCCTTTACTTGTTCAGCTTACTTTCTTAAACCATCCAGGATGACCTTCCTAGGGATGGCCCCACCCACAATGGGCTAGGCACCCCCCTTCAGTCAGTAATCAAGACAGTACTCCACAGATTTGTCTTTTAGGCCAATCTTACAGAGGCATTTCTATGTTAACATCCCCTCTTCTAAGATATATCTAGGTTGTACCAAATTGACAAATACCGACCAGCCCAATGTACATCTAAAAGAATGTTTGAGGGCCTGGAGAAATGCGTTCACTCTTTCAGAAGGACACTGGTTTGATTCTCAGAGCTCCAGTTCTAGTGCATCTGGCGCCTCCTCTGACCTTCGTAGGCACCAGACACTTATGGATATGCACATACACATAAAAAATACTGTCAGAGTTCCACAGAGTTAGAGCTCAGTGTAGATACTTCCTTTTCCCCTATAAGTGGGCAGAACACCTAAATGGGTAAAACCTCCAATGCCACAGACACATCTACAATACTTGGTGGAAAACATTCCCACAGAGAGAGAGAAGTGGGTAGGAGCAATCTGGTAATTGTCACAGTGGTGTGGTATCAGGGTTTGCGCAGAAGGGAGGAAGCACAGTGGGGTTAATAAGGATCCCAAGAGTGCCAAGGTCACCAGCAAAGACTCCCACAGAAGCATATCAAGTGGGTCCGAGAATATCAGAGAAGCCAACAAAGTGTGTATGAGTTTCCAGGAGTGTTTACATTCTGGGTGCGTTAGAGATGGTCCCTATGAGTTCCCCAAACCAGCCAAAGCTTCCTTTCTGGCCAAAGCACATACTATTGGAAATGAAACTTCAAATTGAGCAGTTGTGGAATCGTCATGGACAAAAGAAAGGGAAATTGGGGAAGATTAGAAAACACAGGAGATGTAATTTATTAATCTATATTTTGACATCCTTCCTGAGAATAGGAGAGAGAATGCTTTCTAAAACCAATCTCCCAGTAATAGTAATCTCAGAATTCTGTGTGGAGGTCAGAGGACACCTGTCAGGAGCAGGTTCTGTACTGCCACCTTGTGGGATGCAGGGATCAAACGCAGATGATTTCTACCAACTGAACCATCTTGCTATTCCCTCAGTAGTATTACATTTTATATAACCCTATATAGATTTATCATTTTCATAAATGATAAATCAGACAATCAGTCAGATTCCCCACTGATGTGCTAGAGGTCAGCGATGGCATCATTACCCTTGCTGTTGTTGTTATTTTGATGTAGGTTTCTGATTGCATTTAAGCCCAGGATGGTTAGGAACCCCAGATACTCAGCCTTGGTATCTGAAGCGCTGGATTTATAGGTGCCAACTGTCATGCTGGCTGGAGAGATGCTTAGCGGTTAGGAAAGAGCACATGATGATTTAGCTGCAGTCCACAGAAACGACATGACAGCTCATAATCACTTTTAACTATAATTCCAGAACCTCCATGGGCATTAGGCACATACATCCATGGTATACATACATACATACATACATGCAGACAAAACACTTATACATATAAAATAAAAATAATCTTTAAAAATGTTTTAAAAAAGGAAACACTGAAGGAAGAGAGCATTACGTAGATAGTAAAAAAAAGCCACAGCAGAAAGAAATGCCTGCCGACCGGATGTCTTAGAGAAAGCCCAGAGAGTGTAGCATTGATGGAGACATGGAGGAAGAACATAAAATTGCATAAGGGAAACTCAGAAAATTGTTGATAATTTTGGAAGAAGAAAGAAAAGAGGAAAAAAAAAACCCACCGAGGTGCTAGAGGTTCTGGTTGGTTGGTAGAGTGACTGCTGATCACGGGTGAGGCTCTGTGCGGTCTGTGCCCCAGCACCACAGATGATCTGTGTGGAGCACACCTCTGCTGGTAACACTTGGGAGGAGGCAGCAGGAATGCCAGAAGGGTCAGAAGCTCGTCACCCTCAGCCAACCTGGGATGCATGAGACCCTGGTTCAAGTAAACAAATGAAAGAGTCCCTGCCTCAAATAAATAAATGTTATAAAAAAGAAGTTTGAACTTGAGAATGAAAATTTCTTTAGATAAGCAGGTAGTGAACTGCAGAAGAATGTTACAACTCAACAAAACTAAACAAAAAACAAACCCCAAAGTATATACCTAGAACATTCTAGAGAAAGTAATACTTATTGAAGAAAGGCAGAGAAGTTTCAGCATACACCAACGAGAATAATGTAAGACTATTTCCTGAAGTGGAACAGTTTTGTCTGTATAGTGCGTGTAATGGCTATTCCTGGTTGTCAACCTGACTATATCTGGAATGAACTACAATCCAGATTGGAAGGCTCGCCTGTGATCCTGATCTTGAGGCTGGGAGATACAAGTTTCTGACCTGATCTTGGCACGGAGATCTTGAGGCATAATGGCTGTGAATCCCAGATGACTCAGGCAAGGAGATCTCTGAGTTCAAGGTCATCTGGGCCACACCTTCTGTTGGGGACCTACATAAGGACACTGGAAGAGGGAAGGCTCAACTCTTCTTCGCCTGCTTGCATTTACTTGTCAGCGCATCTGTTGGGATCCACCTCTACAGAAGACCAGCTGAAACAACTAGCCTCAAGGGACTGAGTGACAGCTAGACTGTTGGACGTCCTATCAACAGCAGCCCATCGTTGGACTGTAGACTAAGCAGTTACCATGATCAGAGAAGCTATGCGAGGACTAAGAGAGCAGCTTCTTCGCTTGTTTGTTGAATAGGAAGATGTCGTAACAGAAAGTTTTAAACAAATACTACCCACCTGACTTTGATCCGTCGAAGATCCCAAAACTCAAGTTACCCAAGGACCAGGCAGTATGTGGTACAGCTGATGCCTCCCCCTCCCCCTTCAACATGAGGTGTAAGACATGTGGAAAGGGCTGGTGAGATGGCTCAGCAGTTAAGAGCACTCACTGACTGCTCTTCCGAAGGTCCTGAGTTCAAATCCCAGCAACCACATGGCGGCTCATAACCATTCGTAATGAGATCTGACGCCCTCTTCTGGTGTGTCTGAAGACAGCTACAGTGTACTTACATATGATAATAAATAAATCTTTTTTTTAAAAAAAGACATGTGGAGAATACATCTACAAGGGGAAGAAGTTCAACTCACGAAAGGAAACAGTCCAGAACGAGGCCTGCCAATCTTCCGATTCTACATCAAGTGCACGTGCTTAGCAGAGATCACCTTCAAGACAGACCCAGAGAACATGGACTACCCCATGGAACATGGGGCCACCCGCAACTCCCAGGCCTCGAAGCTTCTGGTGAAGGAGGAGGAGTGCGTGCAGAAGGAGCCAGAGGATGAGGAACCGAACAACCCCATGAAGGCCCTAGAGAGCCGTACAAAGGACTCCGAGCTGGAGATGGAAGTGCTGGAAACCTGCAAGATCTAAAAGACCTGACGCAGCCGCAGGCACACATGCAACACCGCCTGTCCCAGGAGCAGTGGCAACAGCAGCAGGAAGAGGAAGACCAGCGAGAGACAGCAGCCTTGCTGGAGGCGGCTTGCCATTTAAGGCTTCTGGAGAAACCCCACTCAGAGGATGAGGCTCCACCTTCCCAAGCACAGGCAGCTGTAAGACCCAACCCAACAGCCATCCTCGAGGAAGTACCAAAGACCAAGAGGAATGCAGAGGCCCTGTGCAGCAAAGCACAGTTGGCAGGCTTGGTTGTACCGAAGACGGTAAAGACAGAAAGCAGCGGGGGCTCAGAGCAGGTCTGGATGCTCACCGCTGGTGCCCCCGAGAGCAGGAAGGTGGCCAACCCTACACCCCTGACGCCTGGTCTCCTCCGTGAGAGGCAGCTGGGTGCACAATGAGGACAGTGAGGATAGTGACAGCTGAGCATCAGCGGTGTCCACCATGGCATCAGACCCAAGAAGTGAGGAGCAGATAGGATCAAAGGCCTCAGGACCATTTCAGCCATGGGTCCTGGCAGGGTGTGGAGAAGCAGTGTCCCCAGGGACCCCAGGACAGACAGCCTGGTCCACTCCTTCAGTCCTTGAGTTGTGTGGAGCCTGTTGGCCAGTTCCTTGCTGCCACAGATCTGAACATGTCTGACATGGGACAGGGGGCAGGGACCCTGGGCACCATCTCCCAACCATACACAAGGCCTGGGGTTCTACTGCACCTGCATGCAACACAGTAGTACTGTAAAAAACAAGAAAGAGTAGAAAATCAATTGAAAAACAAAACATAAAAAAGAAGCAAGCCAGTAAGTAACTTCCCTCCATGGCTCCTGCTTCCTGACCTGCTTGAGTTCCTGTCCTGACTTCCTTTGGTGATTAACAGCAGTGTGGAAGTGTAAGCTGAATAAACCCTTTCCTCTCCAGCTTGCTTCTTGATCATGATGTTATGTGCAAGGATAGAAACCCTGACTAAGACGGGGAGGGGGGTGGGTGGGTTGTGTGGTGGGGAACATGGGGGAGGGGAGGGGGAGATGTATTGTATACTTGGATAGGGTAATGCCAATAAGACCAGGCATTTTAGCACACACCTGTATACCCTGCACCCTGAGACAGAGATAGGATGATCCCTGCAAGTTGAGGCCAGACTTGTCTACATAGAGTTCTAGGCCAGCCAGGGTTATATAGCAAGAACTTGTCTACAAACGAACAAAACAATGCCCCCGCCCCATCTCTTAATAGTTGGACTCTAAAGATATATATGCAAAGGCTCTGGCTACTTATTGAGCTGGGGATTATTAACAAGACCTAATTTTTGATAGCATCATTATGTGCAGAAACAGTAGAGTTAATGTATTCAAGGGAAACCTAAGAATTTTATACCCAGCTCAGGTGACTTTAAAAAGACTCGTGGAGTGTGGACAGTATTGCCTTACGGTCTCGTAAGGACTCTGCCAGAGAACAGACTCACACAGTTAAGAGATTTCTCTGTACCAGTTACGGGGTTCTGAAGCTTATGCTTGGTGGGTGTGAGAAAGTTTACTGTGCAATGCCTCCATTCTCTGCAGTAGAGAGGAACAGGACAGGGAGTTTGTTCAGAGAGAAAAAAATAAAATCTTGACTGATATGTAGTTATTGACTAGGAGTAAAAGAATATCACTTCAGTTTAGATGCAGGTGGGACAGCTTTTTATTGTTGTTTCTGGGTGGGGGATTCTTAGGTCATACTTGTCCCTCAGTTACATAAGAGACAAAAGAAATATACAGGATTCAGGGTGTGAATAGTAAAACCATGCAGTGATAGCCATGGAAACCAGAGTGAAAGTTCACACTGACAGAATAATGTAACAGTGACCCAATCTCAGCAGTGCCCAGTTCCTGAGAGCACCTCCAGGGAGGGAGGGCCCTGCATGTATTAATGGTTCTTATGTCCCCTCCCAGTAGGCCCCGTGCTAACTATTCACATATAACTAGCAGTTTCTTAAATTTCGTATTTGTATGAGAAACCGACAGATCTTGTCAAATTCCATATTAATGCACCACATTTTATTTATTCTTGGTGTTACCAGTTCAAAATGATGTTATTTCCACAATTGGGAATTTTTGTTAAACTGTAACTGTTCTGATAGGAATGCAGTTTGCATATGGACTGTTGTGCTCATCAGGCACTGAAGCTTTCTACCCTCTTAGCACGAGCTCTGGACTTGTGCCTTTACCTATGGCTTGTGATTGCGATGGGGTGAAAAAAATGACTGGGTGAAGAGTTTTCGGAACAAAGCTAAAAAGTTAGCACATGGTTTTGAATACCAGTGCACTTGAACTGCTTTTGTGGCATTCATTTTGGAATGAATAAAACATATTTCAAGTTATGAGAATTTTTAGTTGACATATACTTGAAATAAATTCTTGATGTTCTATCTGGCCTCATAAAGTGAACCATATTTGTGATTACTAAATTATTTTCTTGAGAGTAAGCTTGTATGATTTTTGGGGTTGTTTTTTTTTTGTTTGTTTGTTTTTTTGTTTTTAACTCATCACCTCTGAAATAAATCATGTGAGCATAAAAGTTCCCTAAAACATTTGTGGTCCATACACTCACTGATTTCATAAAATCTTACTTTCTGGTGCATCTGTAATCACATCACATCTATTGGATGTGCTTTCCATTAAGACAGGCTGGTCTTGGATCTAAAGAGTCCATCCATGCCCCTCACATGCAGAGTGTATCGTCTTAATATTTGATGGCTCTGTTATCTCTTGCTGTATATGCGTTGAACCATTACTGTATATCAGGAACCATTATTTGTTATTTATGGAGTAAGCTGTTTTCTCTTGTTAGCTCTAAGACTGGGCCGTGATTGACAGTCCAGAGCTTAGTGAGCTCACACGAGGGCTCACACCTGTAAGAATACGGCTGGTAGACAAGCTGGACTGACATCCCGCTCTTGCCCTTGTGCTGTGTTCCTCAGTGTGAGACACTTCTCGGTTCATATTGGTCCGCCTTTGTTTTCATGGCACCACGCTGCACAGGACCTTTATGCTTGAGTGCCTTTTTTTTTCCCCCTTTTTCTTTTTCCTGGAATGGATAAGGTCCTGTAATAACATCTGAACATAACAGGTTTACCGATCTGTTGAACAAATTAGAATAAAGCCATTAGCAATCTGTTGATGGTGATGACCTTTTATTTTCTCTAATATATTTTCCCATGTAAAGAGATCTCTAAGCAGTGGTGGAGCAAGCCTTTAATCCCAACACTTGGGAGGTGGAGGTAGGTGGATCTCTCTGAGTTCCAAGACAGCCAGGGCTACATAGTAACATTGCTTTCTTTTTTTTGGGGGGGGGGTGAGGATCTCCAAGGGCTTTATGACTAACTTTTTTTTTTTTTGATATGATAAGGTACAGTAAGTAGCTTGCCATTGTGGCTTTTGTTTGTAGAAATAATCACTGTTTGAAACAGGAACATGTTTTCTTAAATAGCCAATAGTTAATAATAGTTTGCACTATTAACAGTGGTTTAAATTCTTGACTGAGTTGAAATAATACACTTGTTCCTGAAAATAATTTTATGAAGTTTATACTTTATGTTTTTAAGATTTGACCATTGTTTAAAATGTTTTAAATTTTAGCTCAAGAAGTAAAACAGAAAACCCAAACCAAGAAACCTGATGTTGATAATCCCTTAAACATAAAATGAAAGATTTTACCTTTGTCAGACTTGTCCTGTCTTACTCTAGACTTTAAGGAAAGTGTAGAGATTCATGTCAGTGGTTCTGTATGAGAGATTAGTAATGTCACTGTCATTATGGCCTGGTGTATGAGAGACTAGTAAGGTCACTGTCATTATGGCCTGGTGTATGAGAGATTAGTAAGGCCACTGTCATTATGGCCTGTTGTATGAGAGACTAGTAAGGTCGCTGTCATTATGGCCTGGTGTATGAGAGACTAGTAAGGTCACTGTCATTATGGCCTGGTGTATTAGAGAGATTGACTAGTAAGGTTACTGTCATTATGGCCTGTTGTATTAGAGACTAGTAAGGTCACTGTCATTATGGCCTGGTGTATTAGAGAGATTGACTAGTAAGGTTACTGTCATTATGGCTTGTTGTATTAGAGACTAGTAAGGTCACTGTCATTATGGCCTGGTGTATTAGAGAAACTAGTAAGGTCATGGTCAGTATGGCCTGGTGTATTAGAGAGACTAGTGTGGTCATTGTCATTATGGCCTGGTGTGTTAGAGAAAGACTAGTAAGGTCACTGTCATTTTGGCCTGGTGTATTAGCCTAGTGTGGTCACTGTCATTATGGCCTGGTGTGCTAGAGAAAGACTAGTAAGGTCATGGTCATTTTGGCCTGGTGTATTAGAGAGACTAGTGTGGTCACTGTCATTATGGCCTGGTGTGCTAGAGAAAGACTAGTAAGGTCATGGTCAGTATGGCCTGGTGTATTAGAGAGACTAGTGTGGTCATTGTCATTATGGCCTGGTGTGTTAGAGAAAGACTAGTAAGTTCATTGTCATTTCGGCCTGGTTTGGTTTTTGACAGCTGGGCACAAGGTAGAGTTATCTGGGAAGAGGAACCTCCATTGAGAAAATGCCATCATCAGATGATGCCCTATAGGCAAGTCTGTAGGGCATTTTCTTGATTGATGATTGATGTGTGTGCTCCAGCCCACTGTGGATAGCATTTTAAGCAAGCCAGTAAGCAGAGTTCCTCCATGGTCTCTGCTTTAGTTCCTGCCTCCAGGTTCTTGCACTAACTTTCCTGGATGATGTAATCTGCAAGCCAAATAAACGTTTTCTTCTTCAGATTGCTTTTGGTCATGTATCATTGGACTGGAAACCTAAGACACAATTCTACAAATTACAAATCATCTACAAGGAATTTATTTTAAATTTTACTTTAAAACAGATGTGCCACATAAAATAATTTTAAAATATGGCTGATAATTAAAGGTGGAGTACTTCCCTCCCTGTAGTGTGGTCAACTTTTCAGTAACTTTTCTAATGGACATACTAGGCAATACCGTTGCTGCCTGCTTCTCTTTTTGTCTCTGGATCTTAATCTCTCTGTCTCGCTAAATGTCCAGCCTTGAAATCTTGGCTGATGTTGAGAGGACGGAAGCCAAGTGAGCTCACGAGCAAGGCTCCTGTGGCTGAGTGGCTAGGTCCAGCTCCGGATCCGAGCCGTGTAAGATGCTTATGTGAGGGAGCAGGCAGCACGGGCTCCTCACACTGCGTGACGCGCGCAGGGAGTGGCACTGTTGGGAGGTGTGGCCAGGTTGGAGGAAGTGTTACTGTGGGTGTGGGCTTGGAGACTCTCCTCCTAGCTACTGGTGAGACAGACTTCTCCTGTTTGCTTCCGAACAAGAAGTAGAACTCTTGCTTCCTGCTATGATGATAATGGACTGAACCTCTGCACCCAATTAAGTGTTGTTCCTAATAAGTGGTGTCTTTTCACAGCAGTAGAAACCTAACTAAGACACATACCCTATCCAAAGTGCAGGTTTATATGCAAAATAAACATAGTTATTGGTGTAAACTTGTAAATGGTGGAGTGTTGCCATGCTGTGACAGTCAGACAGCAGCTGTGTCCAGGGCTGTTTCCCAGTTGTGCTCTGAGAGTGTAACCATGAAGGCTGACCCAGGGTCACTGCTGAGACCCCACAGTTCATGCCATAGAGGCAGCACACCCCAGTTAGTGTCAGGCTACCTAGGAGAATGTGCACCATTCATTGGTGGGTCCTAGTTCAAGACAGGAGGCTGAGACACATGACTAGCTATCTAGTGAGGGACTGTCTGCACCCTCTCCGTTTCACTTTGCGCACTCTGGATGTGTCCTTTCCTGCTGGTACCACTCCAGGCACTCTGTGACTCCCACACATGTACTTAGGCATTTGCTGATAGGCCTTCCTGCCTTCTTTCTGATGGGGTTGGAAGTTGGATGGAAGGAGGGCATTTGCTTCTTGCTTAGTCGGTGCTGGCACTGGATGGAAAGCTACAAGTGGTTAAATAAGTGGGTGTCTGTAACTATTGGTTGTAACCTGTGTTCTTATCCTATAGATACTGTCACTCAGGCCATGCTCAGCCCATGTGCTAAATTCAGACTTTCATTTCCCTTTTTGATATGCCTTAAGGACTTTAGCTTTCATACCTGCCTTTAAGGTTTAGTGCCTTTTGGAAATTGAAACAAAAGGGAATTTGTTTTTCTTTTCCTTGTTCACATTTTTAGGAGTAACTCCTTTAATTTCTTCAATTTTAAAGTTCTTTTCTTGATTAACTTTTATCATGTTTAGGTACAGTGATGTTCATTGCTGTGTTTTTGTATTCAGGAACGACTGGCAGTCTGTCTCTTCTTGCCAGGTTCTACTGGTGCTCATTTTAAAGTCTTTGGTTAATTAGCAGTTTATACAGTTCATTTAAACCCTTCCTTTTCTGACTCAGGGATTTTTAGACAGTCTTATTCCCCAAGATAAGAGCAACCAAACTCTCTTGCAGTTGCCGGCCGTGCCCACCAGATGTGTGTGCTGTGGCCTAGGAGCTCACACTTGGACCTGTTTTCAAAGCAATAGCTACAGCTTATGTTTTGTCTTAAAAAACCTGAAGACTGAAATCAGAAGCCTACTAGATAAAATAACTTAGGAGGCTCATTGAGAGGGAATGTTTGCCTCCTCACTCACTATATTTGTTGTGGCCGCAGAGAAAGTGTTGAAATGGTTTTGTGGCAGGCAATAATGTCTCTAACAGATTCCTTTGTGTGGGACATAGTCACCCATCACATGAGTGTGTTTGTTGGTCTTTAATCTTAGATGCAGAGTAAGTGTTCTTGGTGATTATCTAAAGGTCATATGTGCCTTTGCCTTTGTTTTATAGTGTTTTAGTAATGAACACTTTGAACCCTCATGGCCCAGTTAGGAGCCAGAGCTTACTGTCTGTCTCTTGTGCATTTCTTCCAAAGGAGAGGAAGAAAACAGGCCTCCATTTGTTGTCTGTGGGTGAGTGTAGTGAGGATGAATTGAAGCTTTGGGGAGAAAAATATTATTAAATGGCTTGAGGAGGCCCTGTGGAGCAGTAAGGCCAGTCCTGCTCAGTCTTTAGACACGCTGTGTAGTGCGCATAGTCATGGCTGTTCCTCAGGCCTGGCCTGGTAGGAGTCCTCTATTTTATGCCAAGGAGCTGGTACTCTGTATGCTGCTTGGTGCCATAGATGCTTCCTTAAGAGTTGATGGAGGAGTCTCTGCCTTTCCAGTTCTCCTCTTTACCTAGATACTATGTTGGGGCTGTTGGATACACACAGACTCATGCACACGCTTGTGCATGCTTGCACACACACAGTGAGTGGGGTGTGGTGAGGTGGTGCGACAATCCCAGACTGTTCCCTGCTGTCCTTCTGCTGATTCTGGCTTTGGCTCTAGTGTTTACATGGAGATAGGTTTTGATATTTCTTAAGTACTAGAAATGATCTCATTGCTCTTAGTCTTGTAGAAAGCGCTTAAAAATTGTTTGCTCACTGACGTGTCACTACACCGTTTTAATAAATTCTAGCTTGTGATTATTTTCTTTCTGGGTTTGTTTGTTTGTTTTAATGTAAACAAGTATGTTTAGATTTTTCTAGATTTTTTTTTCTCTTAGGGTTGTCTCTTCCCCCAAACTTACAGAACTAAGCTTCCAAATGTCCTTTGACACCCCCCCCACCCCCACCCCCACCCCCCAGTTCTTAGGACTTCAGTTGTCTGTGCTCTTCCTTTCCTCGCAGAAGCTCTGCTGTGGTCAGAAATAGACAGTTTTGCCCAGCCTCAGGAGACACGGCCTGCTGCAAGCAGCTGGAGGATGCCACTTCAGGTTGCCCCAGGGAAAGCCACTTTGGAACTCCACCTGACTTCAACCCTGTCTCTGACTTTCGAATTGGGATCTCTTTGCACGCTGTCTTCTGTCTGTTTCCTCCCTACGTGGACTCGAGGACTTTCTCTTGCTCCTGAGGCTCCAGCTGCCCATAGACTGACAGAGCATCTGTTCTCTTAGGTGGTTTTCACTCCAAGGCTCTCGGAAGTCAAATTTCATACTGTTAGGAAAAAAGAAATAGGATAAACTTTTACTCCTTTAATTTGTTAAATCTGGGGCTGGATAGGTGAATTTCTGTGAGCGTGAGGCCACTGTGGTGTACCGAGTGAATTTCAGGTTGGTTGAGATCACAAATGAAACTGTATTTCCAGTACAAGCAAACAAGCCCCCATCAGCAACCAATACAAAAGGTTTTAAGTGTTTCGCTTCTTCTCAGATGAACAGTGACTAACAGGCAAGCACTTAATGTGTTTATGTACATTAGAGTACTTAAAAATGAGGATGCTGTTGAATTGCCTCTAAGTATAGTTCAAAAGTATTTTTTAAAGCTTAAAATTAGTTTTTAAGTCTTTTGTTTTTAAAGCATATTATTAATTTTGTTAACTTTAAGCTAAATAAGAACTTCTGGTCTGCTGTTCAATTTCCTTAATACCTGGCTGAGAAAATTCATTTACCGTATGACGGTAAATTTGAAAGAGAACTAAGCAAACAGGAATCAGATCCCCGAGAGCAAGACAGTCCGGTGTTTACAGTTTCCTGTCTGCCCTTAACAAGTGGATCTGCTAGCCTCCTAAGAAGTAGGAGTAGGCTCAGCGTAGCTCTAAGGTTGGAGAATACAAGTTAACTACTGGGCTAGTCTTTTGTAAATGATGCCCAGCAAACACTGCTGTAGCTAGCAGCTCCTATAAAGAGGGAGGTATTAAAAACTCGTCAACATAGTCACTTACAGTTTTTGACTATTTTTTTTCCTAAGTAAATAGTTTCAAAACTGTAAAGTTGACTGTTTCTTGGAGTGGAGCTCCTAGGGCAGCGGACAGAAGTACCATGCTTCCAAGTCAGGTGTCTTGTGCGTGAAAGGAGAGCTGTTGCTTTTGTGTGTTGAGAAGTTACTACCTGGTTGTTCTAATCTAGTTCTTCCTACAGCACTTTTGAAAGTGCTGGCTTTTCAAAAGTTAGTAATTAATTGTATACTGAGAAAATATATTTCCTTTATTAGAAATTCTAGTGTCTGTTTATGTGGTAAAGATTCTAATTTAGTGAGTGAACTGCTTTTGAACATTTTAAGTGTTTAAATTTCTGTTTCTAAAACTAGTACTTACATTTTCTTAAATTTAATTGCTTTGAAAAGAAATGATATTACACTACAGACATGCTTCACCCCAGAGCATCTGCCACCAGGCAGAGGATGTTTCCTTGTGTCTCCAGACCTTGAAGAGATTGCTGTTGTGACAAGGCTTTAGTGGTCACCCCTTTCAGTGATAGGAGAGGTTCTGTAATATGGACAGTGCTGGTGAGGTCTACTGGAGACAGCCTTGTGTATGTGGAAAGTGCTCTTTTGTTGCTGCAGACTGGAGGATAGGCAGAGTAGGGATCTGAGTGCAGGAGACTTTAAAGCATTAGTTACGGGTGAAGGTATGAATGTGGTTAGGTGGTTCTCTTTTTGCTTTGTGCCTTTATAATCGAGAATTAAAGGGATCTCATAAAGCTTGCAAGTAGTTAAAAACCAGGCCAAATGATACTGAAGTTGGATGTATGAGTGTGAGCTATCTAAGGGTTAATGAGTGAATTTTAACTCTTTCTTGGTAGGAGTAGATGTTAGTGTGGGGATGATCCTGGGCTCACACCTTACTTGTATCAATTACTGTGATATAAAATTACTTTGATATAAAAGGTATTTTTGTTTTCGTTTTTGGTATAGACAGGAGAAATTATTGTTGATTCATCAATACTGTTTAGAAGATGGTTTGGGAAGGTTTAGATTTCATTTATAGGATTTTTGTTATGGACTAACATTTAAAAAATGCAGTTAGTAAGGTGAAAAGTTAGTATTCAGTAGCCTTTAGGTTTTCTTCCAGGTTGAAAGTTCTGTTATTGAGAAACCTCTGCACCTTGTAAACCCTGCCCTGCCCTTTCCATCTTGGTACCGGTGGACTTTGAATACTTTATTGTTTTTGTTTTAAATCAATACTCCTTGAGTAGAGAGAGAACCTGAGAAGAGATTAGGGGACAGGAGTGAGTGGTGGGTGTTGGGGACAGGCTGGAGATGGAGAAAGAGTGACTTTAATTCTCCATTTTTGTTTATAGTTGCTTTCAGTTTTTTTTTAGTTTTCAGTCGTAATTGTTCCTTGTAGCAGTTTCTTTCATCTCCTGCTGTCCTTTGCTTGTGCTCCCTTCAGACAGGACACATACAGGGTCAGGCATAGAATCCATTCACTTTTCCTAAGACTATGAGCTTAAAAGTGTTCTGTGTCTTCATATGAGATATTTTTACAAATGCTGCAAGTCTTTCTGGAGACATACACTGGCTCTGCAGAAAAATCATTAAAACTAGTAACTTCTCAACGGTGAGGGACAACTCTGCATTCCATTTAGATGAAGATAGTTTCTGGGATCAGTGATAGAAGTTCATGTTAAAATGTGTCTTTTATAAGGAACAAGTGATAACTGTCTCTTTGACATGTTTTAAAGTACTTATGTGAAATTAAAGAAATTCCCTGAACCACAAGATTGTCAGAACACTGATTTTTTTTTTAAAAAAAAAAATACAAAACCGAAAACAACTATTGTTGTAGCTAATGTACTAACAGAATTGGATGTTTCAAAAAATATTTTATTCATTACTGAAAATTGTACACATATATACATATAGTATCTATATTGTGGCTACAACTTTAATTGAATGTAATTTTCATCTATGAGAATGATTTGCTTGGTTCCAACCTGCATGTATACCTTATATGATTAAAACTTCTTGCATTTTATTCTTTGTCAAGTTATGTACATAATTAACATTCAACAGGATTATATATTAAAAGATACCATAATACAAGATGAAATACTACTTTTTCCTAATCCAGAAATCCTTACTTGAGCTTTGTTTTGATTTTTGTAATATTCACCTCAACCGTAGTTTTACAAAGATTAAAATGATTTGTAGGGTTTTTCTAAAGTGTAATGTTTCAGAATGTCTTTAAATGTATAGAAAGGCATTTAAATGATCCCTTTGAGAAGGTGGGAGAAAACTTGAAATGTTGAAGGCTGCAGGTGTTAGAAAACGAATGTCTATGAAGTAAAAAGTTAAAAATTTAACAGATAACTGCTTTTAACAGTATTCCCCATGTGTTAGCATCAGTTTGTTTTTGTAGTAAAAGTAGATTGAAATCTAATCCTTTATAGTTGCTGTTAATTTTGTTCTAAACCTGAAAGTGTTAACAGCAACTTGAAAATGTGACAAAGCTCAATTTCATTTCTTGTTTATTGCTTGTTTTCCTATTGGACAATTGGAAGTAGCTCTACCCTGGCAACTAAAATAGTCTATTTGCATAACCTAGTTTGATTGGCCAGCATTCCGACTGACAGTTCCAATCGCACGTCCCGGTGTAGTGGTAGGCTATGCTAATTAGCTGCTGTTGCTGGGGTTCTGGATGGCTTCCGTGGGCTTTTCTGCAGTGTGTTGCCTGGAGAGCGACGTTGATAAACGCGAGATTAATGATGTGGGGCAGTTCCCACTCACTGCGGGCAGGCGGACGTTAGAACAGAAGCGGAAATAAGGATTTAATTGCTCTGTTAGATGTTTGTACCAAATACGTGTATTAAATTATAGAAGTGAAGTTGTAAATCTCGATTAATTAAATAGACCATAAAAGGCACTTTTGCTCGGTCTTTTGAAATCACTCTGAGGTACCAGCACTATATAAAGATTTTTCTAAAATTGTTTAGTAAGTTGATCCTTCTCTTTTGAGACTAGAAATAGTACCGGTTTGCAGTCAGTGGCATATATGGCTCTTTTCACAATCCTGATTTCCTGTAGTGATACCTGTGTACAGTACATTGCTATAAGCTCTTGGATAGGATTTATCTTGTACTCCCATATCATCTAACAGATAAGAGAATGAACTTTGATTCTCTGTCCCTGTTCTTCTGTACAGTTTGAAAGTCAGATTGTATTCATTTACTGCTATCATTTTCCTAATTTAAACTATGTAGACTGTTGAAGATACTGTTTACTGCTCTTTATCTTTGGTTGACAACGAATCTACAAGGGGGTAGTTCTGTGGAAAGCAGAAAGGTCAAATCTTTGTTGATGAGATGCAAGGGCCGAGCCAGAAAGATACATCTAATAAGTAAAGATACTTATTAGATGAAAATGCAAAGTGACCATAGCAGAGGCCACCACGGCAGAGTGTACTGGGTCAATGTGAATGATTTGATGGGGAGGTAGGTCTGTCTCTAGGATTATTTTTAAAACTGAGCTTTAACTGACGTTCATATTACTTTGCTTCCTGACTGTGCTTTATCAGTTTGGGGCTTCAGTAAGGAAGTGAGGACGGAAGCCTGGTCTCCCACAGCATCCTTGACCCTGCCGACCTGCTCTCAGAGGGCTTTACCCTCAGTCTGCCTGGAGACACCCACACCATGGGTGGGTTCTGGTGATTTCCCAACCATCTTGATACAAAAATACACAGTCCTGTTGCCAGGGAATCAAGACAGCTGAGTTTTGTTAGAGGCTATGTTGTTGGGAAACCTATATCAAATGGTATGTCAAAGCCTGGACCATTCTCAGAGTTGCTTCAGAAACTCTGGAAGGACTAAGGGCTTTCCAGAGCTACATCAGAGGACTTGCCTGATCCACACCTCTCCTGAGCTCACACCAAGTACAGCGCTGTCCCCCAGGACACCCTGCAGATCAAACTCCTGATTGGCTGCACATTATAAACAGAAGAAACACAGAGAAGAGACAAGTCACCATACCTCAGCCTTAGGACTTTGGGAGATGAAAGAATGTATAGTCTGAGCAAATGTTAATAACAAAGCCCCTTAAAGTATGACTTACAGTTGAAATAGCTGGGCGAGTTACAGGAATGAAGAATTTTATTTAGGATGTGGATCTGATGAATAAAAACAGCATTTTGGTTATTAAGCATTGGTAGTTATCCTGATCAAGGCTTCCAGTGTTTTGCTCATTTTATTGCCTGAGATTCCAAACTGGCTGGTGTCATCCAGTTTCTTAAAATCAGAGCTGTCATCCTACTGTTTAGCTAATGTACCTGACTGGTCGGTCTGTCTTTCTTTCTTTCTTTCTTTCTTTCTTTCTTTCTTTCTTTCTTTCTTTTTTTCTTTCTTTTTGTGGTTAGCAGTGGCTTCATTTTCTGGGACTATTAAAATAGGGCACTTATAAACCTTTATTTTCTTGTTTGACCTTAAGACCTAGAAACACCCAAAATAATCTGAACTTAGATGTTTGTTTTCAGTTTTCTAAACTACTCATTTAACTGTTCTGTCCATTTATTAAAGAACTAGTTAGGTCAGGGAGACAGGGTAATTGGATAGTTCTGCAGACTTGTGAAGAATGAAAATAAAACTAAACTAACTTGATTATTAATTAATTATATTTTTCTTTAGTCATGTATTATGGAGATATTTTAGAAAATAACCTTATAGGGCTGTCTTATTTAGTCACAGAGTCAAAGTGGGTTGAACTTAAGTTAGAATTTAATGGGAGAGATGTGGTTTGACTTCCCATGGCTACATCACAAGATAGGGTGTGCCTGGC
This sequence comes from Tokudaia tokunoshimensis, assembly GCA_036184795.1. Taxonomy (NCBI): domain Eukaryota; kingdom Metazoa; phylum Chordata; class Mammalia; order Rodentia; family Muridae; genus Tokudaia; species Tokudaia tokunoshimensis. Next base: position 81,563,385 of record BTHU01000015.1, read on the forward strand.
TGTGAGAGGACAGAATGCAAGTCAGGGAGGGCTTTGCACTGCTTTTTCTTGCAGTGGGGATTAGTTTTTTGAGACAAGATTCTCTGTGTAACAGTTGTACTGGAACTTGCTTAGTAGATCATGCTGGCCTTGAGCTCAGAGAGATCCGTCTGCCTCTGTCAGGCTTAGACAAGCATTGTGAATGGAAGTAGCATCCATGTGGTTTGGAAACGGGGGTAGGATTCTCACAGGTAGCCCTACAAACTCTCAGAATGTGGACATTGGCTCGTCAATCGCAGGAAAGTAGATTGATAATGTTGTTGAGGGCTTTGGAGAGTGATGGTTGCCTGGATACAGTGGCTCATGTCTGCATCCCTGCATTCAGGAGGCTGAAGCAGGAAGTAGGTGTGAGACCAGCTTGGACTACATAAAGAGGTAATTCCAGTCCATACTTTATCCCTTAACAAACAGAAGCAAGAATGATTGATACCAATTCAAATATCATCTACTGAAAATGTGGGCATTTTGCAGAATTGTTTTTACAATTAAGATATGTGTTATATCAATAGTTTATTTCTGTTTTTTTTATAGTTTCGTATTTTGTTGTTACCACAGCTTACACATTTGTGTATTGTAAGTTTATCTTTTCACAGTTTTGATGTTACAAATGAAAGTCTCTGAGAGGATCACTGAACAATGTCTTACATGGCTGTGTGTTTTAATTTCCTCGGTAGAGTGGGATGATAGGATGTACGAGATTTACACGTAACTTCAGAGCTGTACACTGGCTGAATCACTTTGCATTCTTAGCAGCACAGCGTGGAATCGGCCTTCCATGCGGCTCTGTGTCTTCCTAGTGTGCAGAACTTCTGGTCTGTTAGAATTTGATGGTGTATAGTGGTGATTCACTGTGCTTCCTGGTAATTGTCAGAGGTGAAGGAACACGTCTGTGCATGCTTGTTTGTTCTTCCAGTGTAGTAACTGACATACCATTTACTTAAAAAAAAACTTTAATAAAACAACTGGTTGTTTTCTTATTGAGCTTCAAGAGTTTCTGATTTATTTTAGTTTTTTGTTTTTATCTGTACATGGCTTTTCAGGAATTTCTTCTTATTCAATGGGTTATTTTTAAGTGTCTTTTAGATGCTTAATTTTTTTATGAAGTCTTATTAATAAACTTGATTCTTTTAAAAATTGTCCTTTTGCAAAATCTTGATCTAATTGTTCTGTGATCGAAAAGGTTCTCCAGTGGTTCTGTGATTTTTCTTTCCTAGATTAATAGTTTCATATTTCCCCTTTAAGTCAGTGCTTTGTTTTGAGTTAGTGTTTGCGAGTGTCTCGAAGCATAGGTCAGTTGTCAGCATTGTTTGTTGAGTGTGTGTGTGAGTGCACGTGCGCGTGCCCACCTGCATGAGCATGTACTACCTGTGTACCCAACGTGGGTCCTCGAGAGCAGTGAGTGTTGCTAACTGCTGAGCCCTGTCACATTGAAAACAAAACCCAAAAGCCCCAAACCCTGAAGGCTGTACTGTAGAACCCTTTGCTGAAATGACTGTTCTTTGAGAGTTATGTTAACAATCGTTTTCATAATCAGCTCTCAATATCCGTGCGTGTTTCTATGACCTTCACATTTTCTGTTCCATGAATGTGTCTTAATGCTTGTGTCCTTTTTCTCTTAGCATTGTAGTGAGGTAATGTCAATCCTATAGTTTTCTTCTTTAAAGTTATCACCTTCTTTACGTTTCTGTCTAAATTTCTAAGGGGTTGTTGTTGTTTTTGTTGTTAATTTCTTCAAAAAAGAAAAGCCCTCTAGGACATGGAATTAGATTGTGTTGAATTTATAGTAATTTTGGAGGAATAGTTATTGTTTGTTTCTTGAGACAGGGTTTCTCTGTGTAGCCCTGGTTGTCAACAGTATTGATTCTTTAGCTTCAGTGCACATATTACATACTTTAATGTCTCCAGTTTAAGATTGTTTGACTTTTATAAATTTTTCATATATATTTTATCATTTATGACAGAAATATCTTACAATTTTCATGTCAAACTTATTTATACTTCAGATTCTGATTTTATATATATGTGTATATATATATATACTTATACACACACACACATATACTTTCCAATGTTCAACTTGTGTTATTAACTCAAATAGGTTTGTTAGTTTATTTGTTTCCCGTTTTTTGATACCAGGTCTTTCTATATCACTCTGGCTATTCTGGAACTTTCTCTGAAGATTTACAGAGATCTGCCTGCCTCTGTCTTTAAGTGCTAGGATTAAAGATGTGTGCCACCATGCCTGACTTAGTAGGTTTTTTGACGGTAATTTTCTTTTCCTTCAGAGATAATTGCCCGTTGTTGAGACAGTTTTCTGTTTGGTTTGCTTGTATTTGTTTTTCTTACCTTATTATACTGACTGGAGTCTCCATGGAACATATTTATAAAACATACTTTTTGAAGACAGAATATAGCATTGAGTAGAAATGCAGAAAAACGGCATTATTTCTTCTTCCTTGGTTTAGAAGGAGAAGTGTTTTAAATTTTTACTTTTAAGTTTGGATGTTGGATGTAGGTAGGGTTTTTCTTCCTTTTGCCAGTATTCTTTATCACCTGAGGAAAATGCTTTCTAGTCATAGTTTAATTAAAAAAAATTTGTTTTGAGTAACTTGAATCTCATTGGTAAACTGACATTGGGTTTGAAATAAAGGCTACTAGGAAATGCTCTTTGTCCTTTGGAATGGATTGTCGTGCTCAGTTTATTAGAATTTTGTTTGATAATTTTGCCTCTTTGACCCACAGAGTGTTCAGGGTCTCACTGATTTCTACCACTGCGGTGGGTTTTGTTCCCTCTTGCCATTTGTAGAGCTGAAACAAGTCACTGTTTTGAGAATTTTCATGCTTTCTAATAAAAATTGGTCAGCGGTAGTAACCCAGCCCCCACCCCCAAGTATTAGTCATGTCAAAACTTGCGTTTCACTTTTGTTCCATTCAAAACTCGTTGTAGCTTGAGTTCTCTTCTGCGATGTGGTGGCTCAGAACTGTGTTATGGACCTTACATACATGCGATGTGGTGGCTCAGAACTGTGTTATGGACCTTACATACATGCGATGTGTTATGGACCTTACATCCATGCTATGTGTTATGGACCTTACATACATGCTATGTGTTATGGACCTTACATACATGCGATGTGTTATGGACCTTACATACATGCTATGTGTTATGGACCTTACATACATGCTATGTGTTATGGACCTTACATCCATGCTATGTGTTATGGACCTTACATCCATGCTATGTGTTATGGACCTTACATACATGCTATGTGTTATGGACCTTACATCCATGCTATGTGTTATGGACCTTACATCCATGCTATGTGTTATGGACCTTACATACATGCGATGTGTTATGGACCTTACATACATGCTATGTGTTATGGACCTTACATCCATGCTATGTGTTATGGACCTTACATACATGCTATGTGTTATGGACCTTACATCCATGCTATGTGTTATGGACCTTACATCCATGCTATGTGTTATGGACCTTACATCCATGCTATGTGTTATGGACCTTACATCCATGCTATGTGTTATGGACCTTACATACATGCTATGTGTTATGGACCTTACATCCATGCTATGTATTATGGACCTTACATCCATGCTATGTGTTATGGACCTTACATCCATGCTATGTGTTATGGACCTTACATCCATGCTATGTGTTATGGACCTTACATCCATGCGATGTGTTATGGACCTTACATCCATGCGATGTGTTATGGACCTTACATCCATGCTATGTGTTATGGACCTTACATCCATGCTATGTGTTATGGACCTTACATCCATGCTATGTGTTATGGACCTTACATCCATGCTATGTGTTATGGACCTTACATCCATGCTATGTGTTATGGACCTTACATCCATGCTATGTGTTATGGACCTTACATCCATGCTATGTGTTATGGACCTTACATCCATGCAATGTGTTATGGACCTTACATCCATGCCATGTGTTATGGACCTTACATCCATGCGATGTGTTATGGACCTTACATCCATGCGATGCTGCTTCTCAGCTCACTGTTGTCCTACACTGTGCTTGTGTGACTCCGCCCCCTTTGTCAGGTTCATTTCCTCGTGATGTTTTTGGTAAATGTGCTCCGTCAACGACAAGTGTGTTCTGCTGTGTCCTATTTGGAGAGGATGCTATTGATGTCTGTTAGGTTTTGTTGATAGTGATGTTGGTATTATGCTGTCCTTAGTGATTTTTTTGGTACTCTGTATTCTGATATTGAGAGAATATTGAAATGTTGATGTAGTTGTGTCTATCCTTGGTCCTACCATCCTAACTCCACATGTCTTAATGCTATAATAATAGGTCATAACTGTTATGTCTTCTTGATATTTGATACTTTTGTTATAATTGTTGATTCTGTTACTTTTTATTACTGTTAACAGAATATACCCTTTCCCCCAAACCTTTGCCTTTTAATTGTCAGTGTTTGTATTTGAAACATCTTCCTCACAGGCAGTGGAGGTGGAGCACTGGACTTCATCCTGTCTGTCTGGACCCTCTCTCTGCCTTTAATGCAGCTACTGGCCTTTGGGTTTGCGCCATCCCACAGCTTGGGTCTGACTTTTTTGTCTGTTCTCTTGACCCTTCACCTGTCTCTCCCCTCTCCCTCCCACTCCCCAGCTGCCTTAGATTATTAAACCTTTTTATAGTTTAATTCATTTAATAGGTTTTACTCCTTTTAACTTAAAATTGCTGTTCTTTGTCAGCGTCTACTCACTAACTACTGCTTACTTCTTTCATCTTAATGCAGGATATTGGCTTCTCCATAGGATGCTTGCACTTCTCTTTACCAGCTTGTTCACCACTTTTTCATGGATTTTCTTTATACATTGGTTACCAGCCTCAAGTACATTACTATTCTTTAACAGTCAAATTACAGGACTGTCCAATCAAATTTCATGCCAAACAATATTACTATTGTTTAACCATCAAATTAGAGTAACTCTGTGTATTTGTCTCTGGTCCACGTTTCTTTATCTCAGGTTCCTTTATCTTGAATTGAAGGTTCTGTAGATGACTCTCCTAGTGACTCTGTTCACAGTTCCTGTGTCTGAAGCTTTCACTGTGCGTCAGTTTGCGGGCTGCAGGGATCTGACGATGCTCTTGGGCCTCAGCTGCTTCTCTTCACTGTCTCCTTACTGCTCTGTAGGGCGTCTTCTTTGTTGGTATTTTAAAGATTTTCTGCTCATCATTATTTTTGTGCAATTTATTGTAATGTGCCTTGAATGTGACTCTGCATGGTTTGTACAATAGTTTTTATCAGGCTTTGAAAAAGTTTGTGCTTCTCCTTTCTTTTCCTGCTCTTTTACTTTTATTTTTATTTAATGTAGGGTCTCATGGCCCTGACTAGCCTGAAATTTACTGTGTAGGCTAGGCTAGCCTCGATCTCACCAAGATCCACTTGCTCCTGCCTCCTGAGGCTGGCATTTTCCTGCCTAGACTCCTGCTACATGTAACATTGGTTTTGCTGTGTTCACCCCCACCCCCACCTCTACCCCCACGTCTCTTCATCATGCTGTGGTGTGGCCACTTAGGGATGGTTCTGTCTGTCAAGTCTCAGAAGGATCACTACAATGTTTAGTCCAGTGGTAATTATTTTTTGTCTCTGGGAAATGTTCTGTGACTGGATGCTTCCCCTTGTGACCAGTAGGCATTTCTTCTGGCTTCGGGTAGTTTGCTAGCCGCGGTGTGGATCTCTTTGCTTCTGCTATATCTGTCTGATTGCTGTGTGTGGTCCTCCATAGTCCAGATCTCTATGGCATAGGCACCAGTCAAATTGTATTAGTGTCTACCTAGTGACTTCATCTTAACTGACTGCATCTCTTGCCAGACTAAGCTCCTATTCTGAGGTACTTCAGGCTCCTGTGCTGCATGGTAAGTTTAGAGAAGGCATAGTTCACCTTGCAGCCCCTTCCTCAACAGCATCTCCTGCACTTGTTAAGGGGTCTCAGGTTCTTCTCGAGGAGGCTCTTTTCTTGGCTTGGAATGCACCTCTTCTCCTTTCTTTATCTTGTTTAAAAGCCATTTGCCAATCAAATGTGTTTAAGAAGTTTTCAGTAATATCTCACAAATAATCTACCTAGTCCCAGCACTTGCTTGCGACAATAATGAAAATTGGGGAGGACTCTTGGGCATTGTGTGGTTACACAGATCACCCCAGTGAATTGATATGTACATGAGTATACCTGAGAAGACAGGCTGCATGAATGAGATATTTTAGCAAGGAGTAGTGTCAGGAAGCCCTAGGAGTTTAGATATGAAGCCAGGGAATTTAATTTGGAGGGCATTTGTAGTTAGTCAGGTGAGTTGAGCTCACTGAGTGAAGAGCCCATTACTAAATTTAGACTAGTGAGGTTTTATAATATACCTCAGTGTGAGTGTTTGTATATGCTTGGCCCAGGGAGTGGCACTGTTGGAAGGTGTGGCCTTGTTGGAGTGGGCATGTCACTGTGGGTGTGGGCTTTAAGACCCTCATCCTAGCTGCCTGGGAGGGAGCATTCTGCTAACAGCCTTCAGATGAAGATGTAGAACTCTCAGCTCTGCCTACACCATGTCTGCCTGGATGCTGCCATGTTCCTGCCTTGATGACAGTGGACTGACCCTCTGAACCTGTGAGCCAGCCCCAATTAAATGTTGTCCTTTATAAGAGCTGCCTTGGTCAAGATGTCTGTTCACAGCAGTAAAGCCCTAACTAAGATACTGCCACCATAGACCTAGCTGTAAAAGCACAACATGCCCACACAGTAAGTCAGGAGGCTTCCCAGAGGAACCCTAGACTGCACTCTGGAAGTGCCGTGCCAACACTAGCTGAGTACAAGCTTGTTTTGTGGTTTCTGTAGTTTCTCTTGTGATTTCTGGTTTTATTTTAGTGGTGAGTTGAGTTGTTTGCACTCTGGTTTTTGTAGTTGTTGGTCACAGTTGTGCATAAGATCCTGGGAACCTCTTCTTGTTTCCTGGACTACTTTACAGTTTCTCCCACCCAGGTGGAGGGAAACTTAGCTCTCCACATGGGAGCCTGGAAGGAAACTCCTTACAAAGAATAGGCACTGGTCATTTTTACATCCATGTAGCATGTCTCTTTTTGTTCTTGTTCAGATTGTGATTAGGTGGTCATGTTGGTGAGATCTTATGGGTGTAACTTCTGATTTTCCCTCCCTCCCTCCCTCCCTCCCTCCCTCCCTCCCTCCCTCCCATAACCCACCAGGTTTAGTTTATGCAGATATCCAGTGGAGCACGGTTGACCTACCAGAGGTTATATACGTAAAGAAGATGACTCTCCCTCTCTCCCTCAGTAGCTCCTGGGTTAGGGATGGGAGCTCACGAACCTCCCTCATCCAGTTCGCTCTTGTGCATGCAGCTGCAGCTGCTGTGGGCCTAACAGTCCATCGTGCTGAGAAGACATTGTTTGCTCTGGTCACTCCCAGCCTCTGTTTTCGTTTGTGTCTTTCTGCCATCTCTTCCGTAGTGGTCCCTGAGCCTTGGGTAGTGGTGGTCATGTCTATATTCTATTTGTAGCTGATCATTCTACAGACACATTCTATGTAGTTTATTTTTTTTTAAAGATTTATTTATTGTTACATGTAAATACACTGTAGCTGTCTTCAGACACACCAGAAGAGGGCATCAGATCTCGTTACAGATGGTTGTGAGCCACCATGTGGTTGCTGGGATTTGAACTCAGGACCTTTGGAATAGCAGTCAGTGCTCTTAACCGCTGAGCCAGCTCTCCAGCCCCTGCAGTTTATTTTTTAATGTGCCCGGTAGTTTTCCTTTTAGTACAGCTTGATCATTGCTTGAAGCAACAGTTCCATCGTCAGTGTTGATTAATTGGTTGATTGGTTGAAGTTGGAGAGGAAGAGTTAATAGCAGATAAATACACATAGAAATCTATGGTGTTTCATATCACATATAAATACATAGGTGGGAGAGAGCTCAGTCGGTTATGTTCATGCCTTACAAACATGAGGGAACTAAATTCTGTTCTCAAATCCACGCTTTGTTTGTTTTTTTTAAAGCTGAGCTGGTGTGGTGGTTCACCCAGGGAGGCAAATGCTGAAGAGACTGTGGAAGGAGAGGCACGAGTTTGGCTACGCGTGACAAAGGTGTACACACTTGTAATCCTAGCTCTGGCGAGGGGGAGATCAATGGATCCTTGGGGCTCACTGCCCAGCCAGTTTAGCTATGGGAAAGCTCCAGGTCATCGAGACAGACTTTGCCTAAAAACAAATCCAAGCAAACAGTAATAACAGCAACAAAATCCACCAGGGTGGACTGCAGCCGAGGAACAATAGTTGAGGCTCTCCTTTGGCCTCCACAGGAAGTGTGCACTCACCTCCAACCTCTCGTCACATTGTCCTCTACCATTCAAGAGCTCTCATACATAAAAATGGAGAGCAAAAGTGATGCTATTTTAAGTCTGTATTGGCAGATAGGTGTGTATACACAGATACATACTTACTAACATATATGGATTAAAGAAAAATTCAGGGTGTGAAACTGACTTTGCTTCAGAATTCCAAGATCTCAGATCTAGCTTCTGCTGATTTTTTGTAAAACGTTTTATTGGGATACAGCTGTGCTCATTGGGTTTTACAGCAACTTTTGGACAATAGCAGGAATGGCTGATTCCGTGTAGAGACTGTATCACGTGACCCAGGCGATCAGTCCTAAGGAGGTCCCACAGGTGCAGAACGCAGACTCAGCATATGTGTGTACTTACAGCGATTTAAAACTGCTGGTTCATGTCTGAGGCTTTGCCACCCAATTTTACCAAACGGCATGGTCCAGGTTTGGAGCTAGAAAATTAAGCTTAGTCTTAGGAGCCATAGGATGTGATGTGCATAGACTTGAACTTCAGTGGACAGCTCCCGTCTTTTTGTATAGCGTCACTATGTGGCCATAACCAGCTTTGACAAATCTACTTTGCCTCTAAGTGTTTCTAGATATGAATTTGTGCATCGTGATTTTATGTATTAAAAATTATGAGTTAATAGAAGTATTTGCAAACTAGACAGAATTGTTCTTCAAGCCCTCTGCTTCACAGAAGTTGAGACAGGGATCTTCCTCTGACTTTTACAATCTAGGTTGGAATTTTAACAATTCTATTTAATAATTTCAAAACGTGCTTCATTTCAGGCCATATTCCTTCACATTTTAACCCTTCAGTTACTTGGGTTCCCAGAAACACAGTGGGGATTATTTGTTATGTTAATGTAAGTTATTTTAGGCAGGATTCAGAGAATCTTCTGTCAGCTAAAAAGTTGATGTTCTGAACATTTACATTATGCAAAATGTTACCTTATCCGTCCATCCATCCATCTCCCTAGAGTTCGTATCTTGCTATTTTGTAAACCAAGCTGGCTTGGAAATCACTATGTAACCAAGAATGACATCAAGCTGATGATCCTTCTGCCTCACTGTCCAGAGTGCTGTCACTACACATGTGTGCTACTAGTATTTATTGTTGGTGTTTCAAGTTGTACAATACCTTCACAGAAATCTTGTCATGGTGTCCCCAGAGACCTTGGGAAAATGTGCATGTCTAACACTACATAGCTGTGGGTGTCTAGTGTGTTTCATAAGCTCCCTCACTGAGCTGTGGGGTAAATACACATCTTTACAACCTGACCTTGCTATTGTAATGAGAATGGAAAGATTTAAAACTAGTAATAGAGGCATGCCATATTCTTCTGACGCAAACCATAACTTACTATGATTAACCCCAGTAGACTTCTTTGAATTCAAATATTGAACAAAGCAAGTATGTACAATAAGTTGAGATTATGTGGTTTGACTAAGTGTAAGGGAGGCTGAGTCTTGTTGCAGTAGTCAAGAAAAATAAGTGCTGTTGTCTATCCTGGTGTCTATCTTGGTGGACGTAATCACCACAAATGGCTCAATTAAGGTGTCTTTTATTGTGATAAAATTCTATGACCAGTGCAGTTTGGGAAGGAAGGCTTTATTTCATCTTAAAACTTGTAGTTTATCACTCAGAGAAGTCAGGGCAAGAACTGAAGTGGAGACCATGGAGGAGTGCTGCTCATGGGCTTGATCTGCCTGCTTTCTCATAGACCCAGGACTGCCGGCCTAGGGGTGGCTCTGCGCACGGGGGCTGAGCCTCCCACTCAGTCACCAATCAAGAAAATGCCCACAGGCCAATTGAGTGGGGCCATTTTCTCAGTTGGGCATTCCTTTTCCAAAATGACCCCGGCTTGTGTCAGGTTGACATAAAATTAGCCAGTACAACTCATGACACATATTAGCTCTTCTCTGATTAGCTTTTATTTCATGGTCTGTCTCTCTCCCTCCCTCCCGCCTCTAATTGTAGTTTCTAAAACTACTTCCCCAACACCATATTTACCCTTTGGGAAGTGGTTTCCAATTATTCAATTTATATATTATAGTCCTGTCTCAGGGATACAACAGAAACTCAGCACCTGAGCCAGAAATGAGTTTAGGGCAAGTTAAATACCAGGCCGCAGAGTAGATTGGAACATGGAAGCCATGAAGAGGATGTAAGTGCCTGGCATGGACTGGCTCTGGAGTGTCTTTGTCTAAAGCATTGTGTCCAGGGAGGAACAAATGGGAAGACACAGGAACTGAGAGCCGCCGTGAGAAGGGCACCACGGGCGTGCCCTTGCAGAACCTTCCAGAACCACGGCCTTCCCTGTCTCTCTCTCTCTCTCTCTCTCTCTCTCTCTCTCTCTCCTTTCTTGCTGTGCCAGGCACAGCCGTGTTCTGCCATGTACTCCCACCATGGTACAGCACCACAGCTTCTAAGAAGTGAGGCTCACAAACCTTTAAGACTGTCAGCCAATGAAGAAACACTTTTCTTTTGTAAATTGATTTTTTTTTCAACTATCTTTTAAAGGAACAGGCTCAAAGTGTTAGGCAACAGAGAAGACTGGGTCAAGCCATGGGAACAATCAACTTAGGATGCCACATCTGGCTCTTTCTCCCTACTCCTTGTAACTATGGCGTTGGAAATGAACAAATGGAAAACAGTCTGGTTTTTCTGTTAAGAATTTAGAGGTTTGGATAGATATTTCTCCAGCACGAATACACAGATAAAATACTTAAAGTTGGTACAAGAAAATACAGGCTCGTACATCATTCAGTGAAGAGGCGTCCTGTGTGGCACACTTAGCAAATACATCCTGTCCCTCTGTTGTAGGCGTGGCTTCCCTCTGTCCCACCTTCTGGCTCTACAAGAAGGGTGTCCAGATCCCAAACAGCCCCATATGATAGTATCTGTGTGAGAATGTTTTCTGTGGGGCAAGTATGCTGGGCTGTAAGATGGGAAGTTCTAGTCTGCCTTCACCATTGGCCTTATGTATGGTCGCAAACTTCTCCACATCATTTCTTTCCTGTTAGAGTGATGTCAGCACATTCACTCATTCCCGGACTGTTCCCTAAGAGTGGGTATGACAACCCTTGCATAGGAATCTGTGTGGACAGAGAAGTTGGACAATGTAATCGGTGTGCAGTGTTTATATGGTTTAGCCTAGGGGCGTGTAGGATTCCCCCAAGGAGTTCCCTATTCAGCCTGAGTGGGCACATCCTGGATAGGGAGCCACAGTTACTCTTTCTTTCACTCATTAGCTCATTGTCAGCTTTAAGGCTTTGCTCTTTTGTAGTTAGAAGAATGCAGAAAGAAATAACTATGATCACCTTTCCTTCAAGGGTTCTGATTCTATTTCAAGAGCCTAATGATGACTTTAGTATATAGCATGCTGCTCTGGGAGCTAAGAACAGTGTCCTAAGGGAAGGGTGGTAATGAGTTATGTAGTAAGATTCTAGGAGAAGTTTTCTTAGGATGACATTGGATACAGGTCTCAAAATTTGATTTCGAAGTTTTTGGAGCAGAAAAGGGATCAGCCTGTGCATCGTATGTGTGTCCTGCCAGACACTGTCGCCGATCGGCAAGAAGGTCAGTGTAGGTGAGACCAGAGTAACCGAAACACGATAGAGAGGAATGGTGGGACATGGGATGGGAGAGGAGTGAGCACTTAGCCTGCAGGCTCTGGGGACTCCAAGTGGTGAGATTTGGAGACTTCTGAGAACATCAGTTTTGGTAGCAATCCTGAGAAGCAACTGGCGCGTGGAGCCTGGGTAGAAGCACTTTGGGCCCCACCGTACCAGATGAGGTGTTGACAGAGATCGTAAAAGTAAGCTGGATTTATGAGTTACAGACCAGAGTCTTGGAACGTATCCTGGGGTGGGTGGGTGGGATGAGGAATGAGGGTGTGTGTGTGTCGGATGGAAGGAAAAGACTGAAAAAGGTTCCTCACTTGGATGGTTGGAGAGGCCATTTATAGAACTGGGTCAGACTTGGCTTTCGAGCCCCCGAAGACTCAGTTAAATATAGTATGCAATGCTTTGCAGCTCAGACTGGAGTTTGCTTTGGAAGCTTTGCTGTAGCCCGGACAGCCCCTGCCAATGTACTGAGTTGTACTGGAGGAAGACCTGGTTGTCTTTAGTGTAGATGGTAGAGAAGACCTGGGAAGTAGAAAAGGTGCTTTTGGTGTGCGCCCAAATTTTTTATTTTAGTTATCATTCAGCTGGAAAGAAGTATTCTATGTATTAAAGATTAATTTACTGAATCTAACTTTTAGAATTTATTATATTTGAGATTATATAACGTATCTGAATAAAAGTGAGATTATCTTTCAAAAATTATCCCATAGTCTTTGTACACTTCAGTAATCATGTCTTGTGTGGTCCCTCATATACTTGATGTAAATTTCTATTAATCACTTTGACTAACAAGTTCTCTTTAAGAATAACATAGGCCCACAATATCCCAATAACCTTCTCCTCCTCTTCTTCCTTCTCCTCCTCCTTCTCCTGCTCCCCTCTCCCCTCCCCCTCCTAAGTGCTGAGATTAGGCCATCAAGCCCACTCCTGATTACTTATTTGACCATAAGCTTCCAATGGATCCAATGGATTTGTAGAAAAGTGATACAAAGACTTCACAAATCTTTAAGATTAGTGAGTTCATATTTCCAGGTGTTACTGTAAACAAAACTCAAGACTCAAAAGCTTCATTAGAAGCTTTGTAGTAAGTGGGAACCGTGAGGGCCTTAGAGTTAATGGGAATCATCACTTTCCTTTTCTGTAGCTGGCAACTGAATTCAGGCCCTCCGCAAGAGCAGTACATGTCCTAGCTTCTGAGGCCTCTGTTTGTCCCTGTTATTTTGGTACTGAAATCTTCTTAGTGTTTTTAACAGTTTTAACTGTCTGATACTAGAAAATGTGGACACTGCTCTGCATATCAGGAAGTGGTCTTTGAATTTCAGGTCAAGATACATTTGGGGAAACACCACCATGTAGTTCAGTAGACCCAACCCAACTTGCATTTTCAGCTCTGAACTGTCTGTAAGATGCTGCTTAAAAGAAAGGCGGCTGCAGGTGCAGCCTGGGCAGGTTGGGGAGGCACTTCCTAGTTCGGTGTTCTTCACAGGACATTTTGTGAGCTGATCAGGAGATTCACGACTGACTGTTAAATAACTAAGGCCTTCATCTTTGTTTTTAAAATGTGCTTTCTTCTGAAACTCTGAATGCTGTCTTGCTTGAATGCTCTTTTAAATCTCCTCTCTCCTGTGGCCACAGCTACCCACATAGGTTACTTCTAGAGCAGAAGCCCTGTCAACAGTTCTGTCTGTCTGTCTCTCCTTTACCATGACTCATAGTATCTCCTCCATTCCTTTGCAGGTCCAGCCGTCTTCTTTTTTGAGGCATCTGTAGACTTTCTCAAGCACTTTCCAAGCAGTGTTTTTAAGTCATGGTAGAGACTGAGAGGGCTCTGTAAATAGTCTTGCTCTGCCTTCCTAGGAGGTGCTGCCAAGGGACTTGCTGCTTAGTTCTGCCCTAGAGATGCAGCTCAGCTGAGCCTTCAAAGGACAGCTCTGGTTCTGTGTCTGACTGACTGACAGAGTTGGCAAAAGTTAAGAGTTTAGTAAACGCTTTCCCTTTTGATTCTTTGCTTTAATACTTGGTAGCTATGTACAGAGCTTGGTAAAATGTCCTAGAAACCCATGTTTTCCGTTCTGTTGTTATCAAGAGTACTCTTAGTGTGTAGAAATGTGCCTCTTGAAAGGGTTACATATTTAACCTAGATCAAGGCGTTCCACTTGCTCCCCCTCTTGTGTGGTTTTCAGTGGTGTCTGGTTAAGAGAGGGAAGACCATGTTAGTGACTTTGACTGTGTCTGTATTTAGGATAGTATGCAGCCTTTGGGCAGCAGTAGTTTCTATATTAATTGAAATGCAGCGTTAACTGCTTTTGCATAATGAACGTGAAGATGGTGACATTTGCGACACAAATAGATTTTTAGTGAGTGGCTTTTATTCTGAAAATATTAAAAGCATTATTGTGTAATTAATTTGGTTTGTTATGTTTATTTATTTGTTATTTATCGAGATGTGTTTCACTGTGTGTATCCCTTGGCTGGCTTCAGACTGTGTAGACCAGGCTGACCTCAATAAAAGAGATCAATTTGCCTCTACCTCCCACGTGCTGGGATTAGAGGATTGTGCTGTCAAGCCCACTCATGATTAACTTTTAAAATATCTTTGTTTAGAGAAATAACCTTGTCTTTTGAATGGGTTGTGATGGAAATTTTGTAAATGCACAGGTTTTAATTGGAATCATTAAGCCAAATGATTGCCTCATTGGATAGATAATTTTAAGTGTTAAGCTATAATTCAATATAGAGACACAAATACTTAACTGGCTTAAAATATCTTGTTTATTTAACAACTATTTACCTAGAACTAAAAAAGAGTTAAGAGTATATATACATGGCTCCCTGTTTATCCTTGGGATAGGAGAAGGAGACATTCCTCTCCCCCGCTCCCCCCCTCCCCCTCCTCCTCTCCCCTCCTCTTATTTCCAGAAATGATCATGCTGTTTGCCACCAAAAGTTGGGTGAGCACTTAGTTGGGAAATAGGGAAACTTGAAAAAAAGTATTCATAAATTTCTTGGGAGCCTAAGGCTTACTTCATTAAGACAGTAAGCATCATAAAACCACTGCTACACAGTGTAACTATTTTTTTTATGAAATTTACTTCAAACTTAAAACATGATTATATAAGTGGCCATTATTCCAATTGGCTGGTTTTGTTTTATTTTTTTAAGTGAGAACAGTTTCCAGTATTATTTTCCGAAGGTCTTATTAATACTTTAAGGACTGTCAGCTAGTTTTACTTGTTATCATGTAAAGGAGCTTCCATTTTGTGCTGGTTTGGCGGATTTCAGCGCCCTGTGAAGTCTGTTAGGCAGCGGGCACTAGGGAGCTTGTGTGGCTACCCGCGTTCCTGAGCTACCTGCCCTGCAGACAGACTGCAGAGCTGCTTTGCTGAGCAGCACAGCCGAGCTGCACCCGTGCTGGTCAGGCCTCTCCAGTTTAGACCAGTTAGAGACTTGGGAATGCTGATAGGTAGGTTGTTTTTGTTTGTTGTTTGTTGTTTTGTTTTTTCCAGACAGTTTCTATGTATCTCTGTTTATCTTGGAACTCACTCTTTTGACCAAGTTGGCTTCAAACTCAAGAGATCTACCTGCTTGTGCTAGGAGTGAACGTGTGCACCACTACCTGACAAGCCTTTACCTGACAAGTCTTTCTTCTGTCTGTGGCTTGTCTGTCTGCCTATCAGTCTACCTATTTGTCTGTCTACTCTCTCTCTCTCTCTCTCTCTCTCTCTCTCTCTCTCCCTCCCTCCCTCCCTCCCCATCCATCCATTCATTCATCCACCCATCCATCCCTCTCTCTCTAGGCGGTGATGAAATCCTTTCTTCGAAGCTTGCTGTCCCGTCAGACTTTCTCCAGAGACTCGGCATTGGCTTGTCTGCCTGTCTCTGACTCCCACGTCTCTCTGCTCTTGCACTCCTAGTGGTGCATAATTTTACATGGTTTTATTTCTCAAATGCTTTTTAGAAGTGTAGCTACCATCAGAAAAAAAAATTTATTTCTCCACTTGGGGTATTCAATGCTATCAGCATCTATAAAATGTCTGCTGGGGGCTGGAGAGATGGCTCAGTGGTTAAGAGCACTGACTGTTCTTCCAGAGGTCCTGAGTTCAATTCCCAGCAACCACATAGGGCTCACAACCATCTGTAATGGGATTTTATGCCCTTTTCTGTGTGTCCAAACAAATAAATCTTTAAAAAAAAAAAGTCTGCTGGTATTACCTGCCTTATATTTTTGTTATTTAAAAGTAGTTTTAGCGTGTTAGAGAAAGCACAGGTTTGCACATGTGAGTTCTGGCAGTGCGATAATTTATGACACCCAGCAGCTCCATCCAGGGACTCTTTCAATAGTTTTCTTATTCTTTGCTATTAAAAATTAAGATCTTGGCTTCCAATTTTAGCAGTAAGGACCTAGTTTCCCTTTTTTAATTGGGAGGTAAAATTCCTTTAGCCATCAGGCTAAATAAAATTTTCTGTTGTTTAGCTTTTAGCATCCTATAGTGTCTCAGAATTAAGTACATGTGAAATATGCGGTAAATTAAATGCAGACATTCTCATGCTGGCCTCAAGTATCAAGACTGTTGTCTGCCCCCTGCCTTTGCAGCTGTCTGTCTCAGCTGCTCGGGGGCTTACCACACACACTGCCAGCTGCACTCTGGGCGTCCCTGCTCCTGGCTCATCCTTGGGCTATGACCGCTGTATACTTTATTTTTATAGATGGAGTGAGCTCTATAGGATGTTATTTTTGCTCACACAGTTGTCTTTTAGAAGTATTTTTCTGGTGTACTTAATTTTTCCATGTGGAACTTAGTTTCTGACTACAGTCAGTTTCCTTCTATGAACCTCTCTAAACATTTTTTTTTAGTGTATATTTGATGTTGACAAATTCTTTTGTTTACTGAAAAAAACTACTTTGCTGGCATTGTTATGAGGATATTTTCACTAGTTGTAGATGTGTTGGCTGCAGGCCTCTTTCTTTGGTTGTCTTGATCATTTCCTTTCTTTTGATGGGGGCATGGTTTATGGAAAATCTCGGGCTACTTTAATGCTTGTTTTCTTCATAGTTTATTTTAACAGTTTGGTTGGACGTGTTTTGTATTTGTCTTTCCCATTAATTTTCTTTTTTACTTCTTTATTTGATAAAGTTTCTGTTATCATCATCATCTTCTTCATTGATCTTCTCTAGTGTCTGATCTACAGTGACATCAGATGACTGAATTCTTCATTTCTAGAATTTTCAAGTGGTTCCTTTTATAGGTTCCACGTCTCTAGTAAGATATACTGTTTACTTAACGGTAGCAGTTTTTGTGGTTTTTCTTATTATCATTACTATTATTTCTTGTTAATAGATCCTTACCCCTCTTACAGTTTCCTGTGTTATTTGGCCTGGTGGATTTGATTAATGTGACAGTGTATGTGCTGGGCTGTTGAGCATCTAGATTTTGCTGTCCTTGATGAATAGGATTTGTGTCTTCATCTTTTGAGATTTGTTTTCTGTCTGTGTTAAGAAGGTCAAGCCTTTATTTTACAATAGAACCAGGTGAAGCCTAAACCTAAAACATGGTGGTCTGGCCTCTGTTGGATGTCTGTGGTTGTTTATCTTAGTTAATTCATTCTAGTTGAGACAGTGTCACAGTGGTCTGTGCGATTCTGATGTTGTTTAGCTCACAGATCTTAGAGGCGTCTGTGGCCTAGCTGTATGGCATTCTCCGCCGTTGTGTAGCTTGGCTAACATGACAGTTGCCATCTTGATTGTGCCGTGCAGCTCAGCAGTACTGCCACGTCGTACTTGAGTCTGACACTGCTCTACAGGTCCCTGCAGATAGGACAGAGGGACTGTGACACTCAAGATCACTTCCTTCTTTTCAGAGATCAGAGACTTCTCCATGGTGTCTGAAAACCAGTTAGGTGTGTGTCAGTCAGTCCCGTCATCATTCATGATGAATGAGTTCTCTGGTACCAGGGACTTGAAAGTGGTCAGAAGTTGGAGTCTGAGGTTATGTAGGCATTGGCCACATCCCATGGTTACTGAGAACTTGGTCTTTGGTTCAGTAGTGTCTCATACTAATCAACACAGGCTTTGGATGGACGGTCTCATGAGCGATCTTGTTGTTTCCATGCACAGCTGCGAGTCCATGTGTGTATGGATGTCAATCATGTATAACATAGACTGGCCACTGTAAGTCAGTTCATATGTCTTTAATATAAGATCACTTATTAAATAATCCTTGTTATTAGATTCAGCAAAGCCACAGTCGCTGTATAGTTTAATCTTAATATAGATTTCCTTAACACCAGCAGGCACAGAGCTATCTAGGCACTGAACTGTGCTGGCCTGTTGTAGATAGAGAAGAACAGGAACCGACTGGACTGTCTGACAGCCTTTCTCCTAGAGGCCTGCTCCTCGCTGTGGCTCTTGAGCTGCATTAGTAGAGTGACCCCTTCACCCTCACCCTTCTCCTCTCCCTCCCCTTCTCAGCTATTTGTTTATGGATTCAGTTTGTGGTAGACTCAGTCATTGAAAAACTACTTACTCACTGCATGTGCCTTTCAGCGTGCTTGGTGGAGAAATAATTCACAGACCCACCCGGGCTTGTAGTCATCTCCCACTTAACTCCCAGTTCGTTGTTTTTAGCCGTTGAAAACATAGCTGGCTGCTTTCTGACATGTTCCTCCTTAACATTTTGTTAGCATTAATTTCGTAGAATATTCAATGCTCCTGGTGTTCTTAAAGCATTTTGTGTTACACCTTAGCTTCAGAGTTTCCATATTTGTGTGTTCTAATTTGGGTTAATTTGAATTACGTTCATTTATTTGTTAACTATACATAGTCTATGTCTAATGTAGAACAATGCAGTCACTAGTCTTTTATTTATTTATTTATTTTTTTTTTTTTGGTTTTTCAAGACAGGGTTTCTCTGCGTAGCCCTGGCTGTCCTGGAACTCACTTTGTAGACCAGGCTGGCCTCGAACTCAGAAATCCTCCTGCCTCTGCCTCCCAAGTGCTGGGATTAAAGGCGTGCGCCACCACCGCCCGGCTGCAGTCACTAGTCTTATATCTGCACATTAGTAGAGACATTCAGGATCACCAGTATGGTGCGTCAGACAGTGATTAGGTGTGTCAGTGTCAGAGGCAGGTGTCTGGTTGTTCCTTTTTACACTCACTGTCTTCTACGGGCTCTGTGCTTGGGTCTTTCCAGGGGTCTGCCTCCGTGAGTCAGGGCACATAGAGCCCCACAGTCTGCTGATGGCCTGTCGCACATAGCCAGCGAGGCTTCTCATGAGGGCCCGTTCCATAGCCACTGGAGCTCTGCCTTGGACGCACCGACTGACACTTAACCTTCAAGCTGTTAATTTGGCTACAAAAGCTTAATGGGGTTTCGAAAGTTAAAACCTGCCTTTGTGGTAAAAACCGTTAACAGTTCAGAAGATTTGAAAGGTGCAAATAGGATCTCTTAAATGTTCTTCAGTAATTTAAAAATGAAATTTGAATAACAATGTGAAGAATTAAATATTACAACTTTATCAGGTAACTATATCATTTGATATGCTAGTATATATTGTTGTATACTCTTAGACTAAAATAGTATAGTTGCTTGTTAGTTTAATGGGATAAGGATCATTTGTAACATGATAGGTATTGGGTTGACTCATACAAAATTGTTACTTTAGAGCCCAAAGGAAGCTAAATACCAACAATTTTATATGGTTCAACCTAGTTTTTCATTATCATTTTATGTCTGCTAAAAGATGAGTAGTGTCCACTTTTAAATTGAGTGTAAATGGACGGTACAGACGCTAGGAAGAGCACATGGTGGATGGCTTTGTTTAGTCAGATTGGGAGAAGTGTCTGTGCCAGTTTGTCTTGGACTGTTATAGCAGGAAAGGAATAGTGAGTGGATGCCTTAAATAGTTCTTGGCATTATGGGAGGAAATGAACATACTTATTCCTGACATTTATACATAGAATTGAGTGTGAGGTAGATAATGAATTTATCGAGTAATACCTGTATATACAGCATGATAAAGAGCGTATCAAGTATACCTGTATATATAGCACCATAAAGAACGTATCAAGTATACCTGTATATACAATACAGCACGATAAAGAACATAGGAAGAGCTTTAAGATCCCAGAAGAGGAAGACGGTTGCTCCTTGTCAATCAGTATTCGTTGATAGACCCATGGCAGGTTGATTATAGAGTATCAGGTACTTTATCACGTAGCATGCAGCATCTCTAGACAGGAAACACTATGTGCACACACAGACTCATCCCTCCATATCTTTAAGAACTAAAGCAAAACTAACTGGGAAGGTACGTGTATATTGAGAGCCTCTGGTATATACTGCGTAGTCAGACAATGCTTATCTTTGGATTGTCTGCTACTGGTGTTGGTTGGAGAACAACTTTCCACTTATTTACTTGCTTATTTAAGGTACTTAACTTTGGTTGACCTGCAGACTTGCTGTGTAGACCAGGATGGTCAGGTAGTTACTATTCTCACAGTACTGGGCGTGTTTGGATCCTACAGCTGTGTGGTAGAGCTGAGATGCCACACTTGTAGCCTGTGCTCTTGTTGTGCCTTTAAAACTTAGCATAAGGCAAATGTCTTGTTGTAGCTAATATGGTCTGGTGAGAGTTGGACATTCGTTTTAGAGGAGACACAAGTATCTAGGGGCTAGAATTTATTGCCCTGGGCTTTTAAGTCTGCATTTTCTAGTTACAAGTTTGGCTGGAGATAAGATTTTTTTTTTTTAAGGAAGTATAGCCTTTCTGTTAGTCATCAGCCATCAGTGGTTCAGGGAACTCTAGTGTTCATCTTCCTTTTCTACTGTGGCTATTGCCATCGTGGTTTCTAGCTTACTTGAACAGTGAATACCGACTGTTCTGTCCCCTCTTCTCTCCCTCTCCCCCTTCCCAGATTGCCAGGTCTAAGTTTCGTTAGGGCAGTATTGGGAAAATGTAGGGGAACGTAGCATCCTTGAATTAAGTCCAGTTAGGCGTTTGAGTATCTCTTTGCTCAGCTCTCGGGTGGATAGCCAGTGATGCTGGCTGTGCTGTCAGACTGTGAGGACCCAGTTAATTGTAAGGCCCTTCTCAAGAACTCATACTATATGACTTAGGGTTCTTGCATGTTGAGAATTTCATATGTGGAAATAAGTATTAAAAATTGTTACTTTTGGATTGGTGAGATGACTCAGTGGTGCCAACTCTTATGGCCTGAGTTTAAATCCTAGATGCATATGGCACAAGGAGAGAGCCTGACCTCTGCAGGCTGCCTTCTACTCCCTGTGTGCACTGTGGGCACATGCACACACAGCCACAAAATGGAAAACAGTAAAAAAAGAAGTCTAATGTTTAAGTTGCTACTACTTGTTATGAAAAGCTTTTTAGAGAATTTTCTCAAAAGAAATTATACTCATTTTTAGCCCGTGTTTTATACTGTATTTTACATATGACATAGCTATTATGTTGAATGACCATACCTGTTGGCTGTTACTAAGGCTTTCATGTCACTGACCCTCATGAAGCACTGATTCACGTGGCTGCAGTGCATCTGACGGCACGCATTGTGAGCACTGTCTGACCTGCCGTGTGTCCGCAGGAGCAGAGACCTCAGCATGCAAACCCTCATCTGTCCGGCTTGCACCGTCGTTCTCATTCCATGCTGCTGGCCTGCAGATGGCTGCACAGATGCCCCATTCACACCAGTACAGTGACCGTCGCCAGCCAAGCATAAGTGACCAGCAGGTGTCTGCCTTATCATATTCTGACCAGATTCAGCAACCTCTAACTAACCAGGTAATTTCATTATTATCAGAAATGATGTGGAAATGACAACTTATCCCTTTGAAAATACTAGACCAGTAAAATGTCAAACCAGGTTTAGTTTTACATGCTAAATAGAAGTCTCTGTAGACAAAACATGGTGCTCAGAAGTTTTATTTAAGTTTGCTGATTCTCCCCACCCCTTGTACACATGTATTTCGTTTCATTGAAAGATACTCAAAAACAGCACAACTTCTCATTCTGTAATAAAGAAGGGGAAATTAGTTTTAAACAAGAATGTTTAAAATAAAAAAAAAAACTTAAAACATTTGTGGAAAGTCATATGTAAGTAAGAATTCTAATTTACAGGAACTGATTTTATGTTAAAAATAGCATCTATATTTGTAAAATTACAGAGAAAAATCCTTAAGACTCAAAGGAGAATATGTGAATATTAAGCATGCTATTTACTCTAGGTATATAACAGGCTCAAGATCAGCTTGTAGGACTAGAGTTAAATACACATGGACACCTCATGTCTGATAGGCTCTTGAATGTGAAATTGGGACCTAATTCTAGACTTTCTTAGATATCTTCTAGCTGTCCTCTTCTGTAAACTTTATAACATAACATGATTTACGTGCTTCTTATCATCTTACCACAAAGTGAATCTTACTGTACAATTACTTTGAAAGGAACTAACTTAAGATTTATTTCTCATCCTTAATTTTTCTCATGAGTATGTTGGGTATAAGTATAAAAGGTTATATTTGAAAATGAAAATTAGAATAAAACTGAGCAGAGCTGAGTGTTCCTCACACTGGATCCTTGCGCTGGAGGCTAGTCCAGCCCGCATGCTATCCGTTGGCATCTTGAACTACGGCAGTGCCCAGGATGTGGGTGTAAGTGGTGTTCTGTCCACCTCATTGCCTGCTCCGAGAATAGCAGAGAACAGCAGAAAGGCAGAAAATGCTCTTCATTCCTTATGGATGGAAGTAGGACTAATGTAAAGTGAATGAAATAGACACTAAGTTTGAGTAGATCTCTTAACCACACCTGCCCAGTCAGTGAGATGTTCCGTGCGTGCGTGCGTCTGTGTGTGTCTTCAGGGCCGAGCATTCGGCATTGAATAACCAATCCTTCCACTCTGAGCACTCTGTAGCTGCTTGTAGAGAGAGCTTTGTGGACGTTTCCCCATTCTGTGTGTCACGCGCATTGGCGGTGTCCTTGTTCAGCCACACTGGCTCTAGAGCATTGATTGGGGCAGCACTCTGTATGCTCGCGTATAAATGCCGACAGGAACAGTACATTTTGATTATTACAAAGTGTGCGTGCTTAAAATTGTTTTCCGTAGATATCTGCTGTTAGTATGTTGTTTTACTGGTTTTTTTTTTATTGAATTGGCTTTGCTAAAATATCAACCTTTTCACTTTTTATATAGTAGTAATAGACCATTTATTTGTGTGTGTGTGTGTGTGTGTGTGTGTGTGAGAGAGAGAGAGAGAGAGAGAGAGAGAGAGAGAGAGAGAGAGAGAGAACTCAAATTGAGGTTGCATTGCATCAGTTCAAGATAGAGCCTCTTAAACATAAGTTACTTTTGCGAAACAATTCCAGGAACTTAAAGGGAAGAAAGGGAAAAAACCCTGTTAATTAAACCTAATTAAAGCTTTTTCATTACTTTAAATGCTTACAGCATTAGTTCACATGAAAGAACTGACATGTTTATTACTAGTATTGTCTACTCAACAAATTAAGTTCCCAAGAAATGGGTTTTTTTTTTAACTATTTTTTCCCTGTTTATATTTTAAGGAATAAAACATTTGGAAAGTTAATTTAAGTCTTGTTAATTATGAAGATAGTTGAGATGAGTCGTTACGGTCACTTGTGGTTAACTCCTGTTAGGTTTCCTTACTAAGAAAGATGATTAGTCACTCAGTTCATTGCAGTTGCCATTTAGAAGGCAGAGTTTTAGGCACTTGAGCATGCAGGGACTGGAGAATGGCGGATCAGTAAAGCATTGCCTTGAAGCACAGTGTGTCCTGGCATTCATAGAGAATGGTGGAGTGAGCTCGTCCCGGTGGGTGCTGGGTAGACTGGTGGGCTCCCTGGGGCTTCTTGGCTGGCACACCCTGGCTGATGAGCTCCAGGCCAGGACTGTGGAAAGGAGGCAGACCACACTCTGAGCTGTGGCTCCCCCTTGTCTGCCACATGTGTTCTTGTTGCTCTTTCTATAGAAGGAGCAGGTACTTAGGGAGGGCGCCTGGGAACCTAGTCCCATACTCTTCAGCACCCACAACTGCAGTTTTCCAGTCAGCTGGGTTAAGAAGTTGTAGGCTGGTTCAGTGGTTAGGTGTGTTTTAATCTGCCTGCTGGAAACCAGTCAGGCCTTGGAAATAATTTAGAAAAAGAAATTGTCGTAGGACTCATTGTAGTGGAGAAGGTACGTGGGTCAGCACCACTTGTCTGCAGGGTTATGGACGCGCCTATACTTCAACTGCTTGGGGAAACGGTCCAAACATAGATGTCCAGGCAACCATCTTGTAATTTCATTTATTTGCTCCACAGGTTGTTTTCCTTAGAATCAGATAAATAACTCTGAGAATGTATAGTTTAATACAAATGTGTTTTTTTTAGAAGAGACTTTAATTGATCTTGGTAGAAGGAGCTTGACTAGGTTATGGTAGAATGGATTTGACTACTGGATTATGGTAGTGGGGGCTTGACTAGACTGTGGTAGAGGGTGTCCCATACTGACCGCAGTGTAGTTAAACTGCTAGTCTTTCTGTCTATTTAAGGTGATGCCTGACATTGTCATGTTACAGAGGCGGATGCCCCAAACCTTCCGTGATCCAGCAACTGCTCCTCTGAGAAAACTCTCTGTGGACTTGATCAAAACATACAAGCATATTAATGAGGTAAGCATATTAATTTGCAATGGTAACTTTATTTTCAATAGATCAAGGGGCAAGTTTTTTGATGCTTCTTTAGACAACTAAATGTTTTATTTCTAATGATTATCATTAAATTATATTATTCATATGATTCATAATTATTCAAATAATTATTCATATAACTAATTGTAGTAGAGAAGGTAATGTGGGTCAGTATCACATGTCTCCAGGATTGTGGACGTACCTACAATTCAACTGCTTGAGGAAACAGGATCCAAACGTAGTTATCCAGGCATATTATCTTCTAATTTCATTTATTTGCTCCAGAGGTTGTTTTCCTTAGAATTCAGATTAAAAAAATAACTTTGAGAATCTATAATCTATTGTAAGTGTATCTTTTGGAAGGAGCTTTGAATGAATATTTGAATTTTTATGAATGTTATGAATTCTAATTTAATGATTTATAGATAATTACAACAATAGAAAATGTATTAACAAGGTCTGCAGATGAGAAAGTTGTGGCTAACTTTCTCTTCTCCAGAGGCATATTTACTACATTGAGTTATTTCTCATGCTTTTCCTCAGCACAAGAAAGGGGGACTAATAATTACACAAAAAGTACTTTCGCTTAAATTTGAAGTCCTGACATCATTTAATATTAAGTTAAAAGGACCTGTTTTATTTCATCTAATGAAAAATTCTGTCATGTCTTTTTACACTTTTCTTAAAAAAAAAAAATCCTTATTTTTAAGACAGGATCTCACTGTATAGCCTAGGCTGATCTTGAACTCACAGCAATTCTCTTGCCTCAGCCTGCTGAGTGCTAGGATTACAGGTACAAGCCACCATGCTTGGCTGCGTGTGTTTTTTTATCCATGTCTTCCCATGGTGAGATACTTACAAAGTGTATTGAAAAATATCAAAAAAAAAAAAAAAAAGAGCCCATTGAATTATTTCTCTCGTAACTTGACTTATTGCCGCTGAACTCTTTTCTGGTGTGGTGTTTGGACCTGACCTGCTTCATTGCATTGCCATTTGCCTCTGGCCTCAGCTCTAGTTTTATAAGAAAAACTTGGTTTACAGTTGACCACAAAGGCTTAAGGGATTAGCAGGGAGGTATGAGGACAGAATAGGTGGGCTCTTGATTCATCATTAGGTTCTTCTGGACATAGAAATTGGATGATTTTAGTAAAACATCAATTGATTGACATTTAAAAGTTGTATTTTAAAAATCTTTTGCTAGAAGATTAAATATCAAATTAGCATTTCCTGGCTAAGAGGGCATGAAAGACCTTGAACATTGAGTTCAAGTTTGAGGGAATGAAATGTTACTTCTTTTGTTTGGGGGTTCCTTGTTGTATTTCTAAGATCTGTGTAATCCCACTGTATGCAAATTATGCCATATACTAACAAAAGTGTGAGTTACTTGATTCTTCATTAATGAAGTACGTCATACCAGTCACTTGGTATCCCTTCCTTATAACTGTGTCTGCAGTACAGCTCTGCACGTCATCATAGGCATGTCCCCATTGGTTATGTCTTTACATTCAGATATCAGCTGTTGAAGATCTCTGTTTTGTTTTGCATTTTTTATTTAAAAAGAATGGTTCATCCATTTCATACTGATTTGTAAAACACATCCTCAGTAGTGATTTAAGTCACAGTTAACTTTGTGTGTATTCATTATAGGTTTACTATGCGAAAAAGAAGCGAAGACACCAACAGGGCCAGGGGGACGATTCCAGTCATAAGAAGGAGCGGAAGGTTTACAATGATGGATACGATGATGATAACTATGATTATATTGTAAAAAACGGAGAAAAGTGGATGGACCGGTATGAAATCGACTCCTTAATAGGCAAAGGTTCATTTGGACAGGTAATGTAATGGAGATTGCTGAATTTCATTAATAAAAATTTCTATTTGATCATGATAGTAAATCCTTAGCAGCATACTTGATATTAATACGTTTGTGTGAACAATGTGTATTTAAATATCTAACGATCATAATTCTCCAGCTATAAAAATTCCAGAAATCTATTTTTATAAATGTTTCTTTTGCTGCTGTCTTCTTACTTTCAGCTAGTGACAAACTGATTACTTTTAATTGCTAACAGCTAGTATTACCTCTGTTCTCTGGGCTCAGTCTAGTCAGTTGTTCATTGTTTTAGATGGATACCTTCTGCCTACTCAGCCCTCCCAGGCAGCACAGCAAGCACTCTTGCTTTTCCTGGGGCAGGGGCTGGGGCTGGGGCTGGCGCTGGCCTCTGGGTTTTACCAGGATTATACTGACTGGCAGGCTTCCGAAGTCTCCTTCCTGTCACCAGAGCACCAGCATTGATCTTCCTCCCGTGCGGGTGACTGCAGGGGACCTGGCTTTTTCATTCTTGGCCCCTTCTCTGAACCCACAGTTCTCCTGTCCTCATCTGAACACCTAGTCTCTGTGTTTTACCCACAAGTGCTCGTTCCCTCCTTTGGGAAGCGGTCACTCGACACAGGCTTTGTTTCCTCTTAGCTTCCTAAGTGCTAGATGGCAGCCAGCTGCCACTTCCTGCTCTTGGGTAAAGCTCTCAGTCCGGCCAGTGCCACCCAGCCCCACCTCGAGTCACTAGGCTGCTGATGTTAGAGGCCTGGTTTATTGTTACCGCCATTGTCTAGGTAATTACATGTGATCGAAATGTACTTCTTACTGAGTACAGTAAAGTGGAGGTCAAAGTGACGTTTCATGAAGCTCCCTTGTGCTGGTGTTGATCCAAAACAAACTGTACAACTGGTGTGGTGGCATGCGGCTCAAACCTGAGATCAGAGTCTTACATCTATGCTTAGCTACACAGTGAGTTTGAGGCCACTGCAGTACTCGAGACCATGTTTCAGAAGACAGACATACACATATGAGTCTGAATGTGATTACGTACTAGTCTTGAGAGAAAGCAAAATATATTCTTCAATGAGTGAGGTGATATTCCCCTGTAACATGTAATCGTGCTAAGGTCAAAAGTACATCGTTGGTTCTAGTAGTCACAGACCGAAACTTAGAAGAAGGCTGAAGACAAAGAAGCAGCTATGCCCTCACCATGGAGGCCCCAGCACCGTGTGGCAAGACCAAGTCCTTAGAGCACGCATGTTTCTGTTCCTTTCTGAGTCAAGGTTTTCATAATATCTTAGGAATCTCTATTTATCAATTTTTCTTAACTGTCAGAAGTCTTCGCTTTACTATAAAGCCCGTCGTGAAGCACTGTTGAGGATGGGAACCCCCTGCAAATGGGAGGAGTGCGCCCCGCTCTGAGAAGCGCTCCAGCACCTGCACATTTGCTCTAAGCAGGACCCTCCTCAGTAATAACAATAAAAAGACCCAATAGTTGAGCAAGTTGTTTTATTTAAAAAGATATACATAGATGCACACACATACATATATACACATACATACTTATTACACACATATGTTGATTTTTAGTAAGAAAGTCAAGGTTAAAACTCAACCTTCATCAGCAGTCATTTCATTTTTGGGGGAAGAAAACAGTTGCCATTTTGTTAAAGTTGTTTATTCTGTGGATAGTTAGAAATACTGCAAGGAGGCTACAAGAGGACCTTCAATTAAAAAGAATGGATTTAGCTACCTCCTGATAAAGTAGACGATCTGTTGAGGAGGAGCAGTATCAGAATACACAGTTAAGTGAGAGTGAAGTAGATTTTTCAGGACAGAGGAGTGTAATTGTGTCAAGTTGTTACTAGTGAAACTGATGATTTGTCTTGTTTCGTAGGTTGTGAAAGCGTATGACAGAGTGGAGCAAGAATGGGTCGCCATTAAAATCATCAAGAACAAGAAAGCATTTCTGAATCAAGCCCAGATAGAGGTGCGGCTGCTCGAGCTCATGAACAAGCACGACACGGAGATGAAGTACTACATAGGTGAGGCTCGCCGGGACGTGTCGGTCTGACGGACAGCGGGCCTGCGGGAGAGCATGCGCTGCTTCAGTCTGCGTGCTTCAGAGAAGCCACAGACAGCAGTGACTGCGGGATTGTTTGGTTGTTTCCCAAGTCACAGCTCACAGGTGCCTGTTGTTTGCTCTAATGTGTCTTTGCCCAGGGAGCCGCTTGCTAGTGCACTGTGAGTGCTGAAGACTTTAAAAACGTGTCTGAACTGCGATCTTCCCAAACTTTGTTAGTGAGGTAGTGAATGTACTGTAGCGTAGGGAGCACACCACAGCATATTCACCCTATCTCCCCTGCTGCCTTTCCTCTGGCCTTCCCACAGGAAGGTGACTTGAGCCTTAAATTCGAGAAAAACTCCTTTCAGTAGTAAGCGTGAATGGTCGTGGGGCACTGTCGCTGGGATCTGCATCCGCCCCTGCAGATTCCTGTCTCAGTTTTACTCCATTGTCGTGCCGTCTTCCCGCAGGAAACAAAGTTGGTTTACAGACAAAACACCTTCTAATTATATCTTTCCTATTTCTCTGTGTGTACATATACACATGTGTACAAGTAATCTGCAGAGGCCAGAGGCATCCAGTCCCTTGAGCTGGAGTTACAGAGAGTTGTGTATGTAAGCTGCCTGATACAGGTTCTTGGCATCAAACCCTCAGGTGTTGTGGGAGAACAGTGCTCAGTGTCGCCTACTGAGCTGTCTCCCCATCCCACAGCTGTCAGGTTTTTAAAATCAGATCTATGTCAGTGGTGATAAGACACCATCGTTTTATTCACACACAAACACACACACACACACACGAAAAATTTGAAAATGACAGTTTCCTCTGCTCTCTGACAGAGAATTGGTTGACAGCAGAGTTGATGAAACTCTAGGCACAGGTAGCACCACGCTTTCAGACAGTCTCAAGGAGAAGAATTACGAGCAACTGTAGTGGCTGTGGGGTCAGGTGTGAAAGGCCAGGGTGGAAAGTGGAGGCAGTTCTGCTCCCAGAGTAGAATGCATCACAGCAGTTCTTAACGACAGGGATTCTTTCTTAGTTATAGAGATGGCATTGTTGGGAAGTATTTGGACTGCCTGTTAGGCTGACATTATGGACTGTTTCATCATGTAAATCATTTCAGTGTCTCTCTTGTATAGTAGCGATGCCTAAACTAATGTTTAAACTTCCATTGTCCCTGAAGTTTAGTTTCATTGTACTGCCGTAAACACTTCCAAATAGTGTAAATGAAAAAGAAAAAAAAAACCTGCACTACACACAAATACATTGTTTCCACAGCAAACGTTGAAGGGCCCAATTTACCACCAGTTTTGTGGCCATTTAAATGTTGCTGCTGTGATGAATCACTGAGCATTGTTACTGGTGAGTGCAGAGCATGTGCACCAAGAGGAATAACAGGCATTGCAGCTGACAAGAGTAATGTCCTGTGGGAAGTGCAGTGTCAGAGGCAAAACTGGGCTTCAGATGATGGGCGCCATTGAAAGAATCCGCAACTGTCAGATCGTGGCTTCAGACAGTTGACACTGTGCCCTTGGTGAGATCTGGATTCCTGTCAAGGGAAGGGAGCTTGAGCCATGCTCCTTTGCCTCCTTGTTCTGACAACTGTGGGGACTGTCCTGAGATCCTGGGTGTGTCTGGTTTAGTGAAGATCCAGCAGGTTCTGTTGAAGGGGCCTCAGAGGATGCGTGAGTTTGTAGTGGTCTCTGGACGTGCCTCCTTGTCTTCCTATGCCTGTGCCTTCTATTTTGACTGTTCATGTTCTTGTCTAAGAATATGGGAAATTCATAGTGATTCGGAACAAAACTGAGGGTTCTGTATTGGATGACAATAGTAACAGAACAACTTTAGACACAGCTGTGTTGCTTGACCCGTACCCTAAATTTAAAGGTCTTTTTAATGCTACAATTTAATTTTAAGGCAGTTGGTGGATAAAATTTATTCTGGTGACCTTGAGATTTAATTTTTTAAAAAACACCTGCCATATAGTGTAACTTACTTTAAACGGCACAAAAAGTTGTACGAACTGTACATTTTTTTTAACTGCCATTTATTTGTATTTTAATGTATGTGTGCCTTCCTTGAGGTTCAGGCCAGGGGAATGGTTCTTTGTTTGTTTGTGTGTTCCTTATTGCCCAGCTTCTTGAGTGACTTTCAGAATCACATTGGTGTTTGGGTTTCAGTCAGTTTTTGCATTTCTTTTGTGATTACTGCTTAACCAGGAAGGAGCTGTGCTTAGCTTCAAACCAAGGTAGGAACTGTGATGTGATTAAGAACAGATAATACCTTACCTTAGGCAACTTTTAAAGATGGATTTTGATTACTTTACAGTGTCAAGGAGTGGTGTAGACTTGGATTGGAGCCACCGAGAGTGCTCCTTGTGTGACTTAGCCCCTCTAGATCACTTTTATCAGGAATGTATCAAACCACCTACAGAATGTGGACTCTCAAGGCAGTCTGTCTGTCCAGGATAGTGCCAAGCCTCCTTGTATATGTGATCCTCACACAGTGGCTGTTTGAATAGTCTCAGACTTTTCTGGAAAGGTCTGTAGAGAAGGCTATTTTGAGACCATAGTGAAGAGTCATCTTAACATTGTTGGCCTAACATCAAGCAGACTTACAGGCACTTGCTGGTGTGTGTAAAATGCTGTGTCTTCTGAGTGACTCCGTCTGAAGTTCACTGATGTACTTGGGCCCAGTCTTTGGATTATTACTGACTCAGAGAGGGCAGCTGCAGTGGCCGCTTTCCTGTGGCTCACCTGCCCGTTACAGGTTTTCCAAAACTCTTAGTCTTACAGGAGATTTTCCCCTTTTCAACTCACTAAACATAATAAATACATAGGTTGTGAATTCCCAAGAACACAGTCTTCACCAAGTCTGCATGGTTTCCAAATACTTGCTATACTTTTCTAAAACACAAAAATAATGCTGCTGTATGTAGGCAGTAGCCAGTTATTGTTACTGTTAAACACAGATTTATACATTCATCAAAGCCAGTAGAAAGGGCTTTTAGGTGCAGTGATGTCATAAATCAGCCTTGGCAGATGGGGCTTATGAAGTGGTACTTTGTTACCTTATTATGGGCTTTTGTTTATTGTTTTCTGAGACAGGTTTCTCTGTGTAATCCTGGAACTCTCTGTAGACCAGGCTGGCCTTGGACTCTATCTGCCTCTATCTCCTCTAAGTGCTGGGATTAAAGGTATGTGCCACCACTCAAGGCTACCTTATACATTTTTTTGACAGACACTGCACTTCTTTAACTTGGGAAGAGTCTGTAGATGTTCTTAATCAACAAGAGGACAGTTACTGTCCGGGCTGACCTGATGGCTACCCGCATCCCACTCTGCACTGGGTGATGAAGTGCTGGGATGGAGAGCCCAGGTCTGCACTAACTCCTGTCTTACCAGTGTGTGTAACCTAGGTGAATTTTCTTTTCTTTTTCAGTGCATTTGAAACGCCACTTTATGTTTCGAAACCATCTCTGTTTAGTGTTTGAAATGCTGTCCTATAATCTCTATGATTTGTTGAGGAACACCAACTTCAGAGGGGTCTCTCTGAACCTAACACGAAAGTTTGCGCAACAGATGTGCACAGCATTGCTTTTTCTTGCGACTCCAGAACTTAGTATCATTCACTGTGACTTAAAGCCTGAGAACATCCTTCTGTGTAACCCCAAACGAAGTGCAATCAAGATTGTTGACTTTGGCAGCTCTTGTCAGTTGGGGCAGAGGGTGAGTATTACTTTAGGACTTGTGACTTAACAATAGAGTTAGGTCAAACAGCATAGCTATTTAAAATGTTGTGAATGATGTGTTTACAGTTTGGAGGTTATTAGAGGATAGTCATTTATCTTGAACATGTAGCATATCCTGCTGATGTCTGTTTAAAATCCAGATATCAATACTTGAATTGGAAGACTTTTTTTTTAAAGTGGATATTTAAAATTATGCTTAATGCTAAAAAAATTTTAAAGAAAGAATAAGAGATAAAAGAATTAAATATTAGGTGATTTATAGCTCCCAAATGGAGCTTTTAATATAAAATTTGAGTAATTCTAACTTAAACTAGGATCTTGACTAGAAGTTACTTCTCTTAAGTCACCAAGATAAATGTTTGTTAAACACCAAGGCGTACACACAAATATGTTTTTGGTTACCATGGTACTGTGTAGAAACAGAATAGTTGGTGGACCTGTTTGTCTTGATCAATAAGTTTAAGTGTTAACCTTACTCCACTAAGTTAGAATTGATACAGATTGGACACATCAGAACTGGTTCTCCTCACACTGTTATAAACAGATGTGTCTACTATGATTTAATTTATCTGGTTCAAGAAAGCAGAATCTTCCTGCCGTAGTTTGTAGCATTATGACATCTACACCAATGTTGTATGTGCAGACAGAAGAAGACCCAAGTTTTCTTCTTGAATGAGATCAAGGATACTTCTCTTAGTACTTTATTCATTTTTAATACCTTTTCTATTTACATAAAGGTCTTGGAATTATTTTAGTCCAACATGGTAATGTCATTATTTTCATCCTGACATCTACGTTTTTTGCTTCCTAAGCTTGTAAAGCTCATATCTTGTCCAGCTTGTGTCTAGGTCTTAAGTAGAACAGGCTGGTTTACAGTGAAAGTGCGTGGTCAGTTCAGTTAGTAGACTTAGCTTTTGACATTTCTGAAAATTATCTTATAATGGCAAAGTTATATAATTGTGGAGATAATTTTTTTTAAGATTTATTTATTGTTATATGTAAGTACACTGTAGCTGTCTTCAGACACACCAAAAAAGGACATCAGCATCCCATTACAGATGTTGTGAGCCACCATGTGGTTGCTGGGATTTGAACTCAGGACCTTCGGAAGAGCAGTCAGTACTCTTATCTGCTGAGCCATCTCACCAGCCTGAGATAATTTTTTAAATTGAATTAGAAGGCAAAATGTGCAGTTTTTAGTTGCTGCTGAAAAGCCTAGAGTTGTTCCCAGTTGCACGAGTAAGCACGCTGTGTGTGGAGACACATGCCCACTATGACAGCACTTACAGTAGATTTTTCAGTTAGCAATTTTTTCCATCAATTTAAACCAAATAATATGGTCAGTCCTAACATCAAACACTGTTATCTCTGTCTAGACAAACTGAGATAACGTATCCTTTCAGCCGTTAAGTTTTTAATTGCTGACGTGTATTGGTGTTACATGTGAACTATTTCCGAGATCTATGGATGTATTGTACTGTGTCAGAGTCAGAAGGTGGCAGGAAGAGAAGTGCATGCATGGGAGAAGGCCCTCAGGGATTTGGTTTAAAACCTGCTTGACCAAAAAGTAGGTAGGTGACTTCCTTCACCTCGAAACTCTCAGAAACATAGTGTAGTTTGAATACTCTGTGTCCAGAATGATTTGAACTAGGGTACTTGTAGTCTCAGTCTTTGCTAGGAATCAAACTCAAGTCCTCACCCACGCTGCTGAGACATACCCCAGAGCGTGCAGGGTAATGACTTGGTTCACCATTTCTCCTGATTACTGACTGGACTACATGAAAGGGTCTGAATTCTCAACCAACTTTTTGTTTGGTTATTCCTTTGAAATGTTTAGGTGTTTGATCATGTTTATGGTATGATGTTGAACTTTTCTGTTGCTATGACTAGTTTTCTTAATCCAATATTGAATATAACTATAAATAAGACATATTGAATTAATACTACTTTGAAATATGTTTCAGATATACCAGTATATTCAGAGTCGCTTCTATCGGTCTCCAGAGGTGCTACTGGGAATGCCTTATGACCTTGCTATCGACATGTGGTCCCTTGGATGTATCTTGGTTGAAATGCACACTGGAGAGCCTCTGTTCAGTGGTGCCAATGAGGTAGGTAAAGGGTTAACTCACACTTGTGCTCTATAGTGACAGCAAAAAATTGTTCTCATAGGAAGATGTCTTCTTATGCGCTTGATCATTTGAGGTTAGTTGATCTTATTTTACATTTTTTTTTTAAATTTTTTATGTAATGGTAGGCTTAGAGTTCTGAACTAGTAATTAAGATACTTAATATGTTTACTGTTTTACTGAAGGAAAATAGTAAATTAACCAGAAAGTGGCATTTCATAGACATTTTTGCAGGTTTAAGTACAATAACAGAAAGCTTAACTATGTGATGAAGAAATGAGGCCACCATGAGCAGTGCCGTGAACCCTGATTTAAACCTGGATGCTGGGATTAGTCCTTCAGAAGCAATGCACAGTGCAGTCATAGATACATTGCTTGAGATACACTAGGATTCTGGGGGACTGCACATCTGCAGACTTCTTTGTGTTCTGAGAGATTCTGGAGGTGAGAAAAGAGGTTGAAGGATTTTTGGAAGAGTAAACCAAACCCCCCCCCCCCCTTGCTGGCAGCTGAGCTCTTGCTTATGTTTAAATTACCTATTTGCCGAACTCTGCTTTTCATGGAAAAGGTGATCGTTGAGGATCTTAATCTAAATTTTGAGTTATAAATGGGAAAAAGAAAGGCCAATTGACTTAACTCTGGGTGTTCTTATTTTTGTTAAGTTGAGATCGTGTCATGTTACCCAGGCTGGCCCTCAACTCTGGGACTCAAGTGGTCCTCAAACTCAAGTCTTTCAAATAACCATCTCCAGTCGCCATTCTCTTCTCAACATTTAATTTTAACCAGCTCATGAACCAGTTGGAAGCACCTTCCATATTTGTTTTTATTTGAACTTAAGTAATTGTATCTTATAATTGGTAACTTCCTTAGGATTAAACAGTATTAGAATCATCTGAGAATTCACCTTAGTGTCCACAGTGTATTCATCTCAGCATCTACAGTGTATCCATTCTCAGTGTCCACAGTGTATCCATCCTCAGTGTCCATAGTGTATCTGTCCACAGTGTATCCATCCTCAGCATCCACAGTATATCCATCCTTAGTGTCCACAGTGTATCTGTCCATAGTGTATCCATCCTCAGTGTCCACAGTGTATCTGTCCACAGTGTATCTATCCTCAGCATCCACAGTATATCCATCCTCAGTGTCCACAGTGTATCTATCCTCAGTGTATCCATCCTCAGTGTCCACAGTGTATCCATCCTCAGCGTCCACAGTGTATCCACACTTAAGTGTCCACAACAGAAGCTTACACAAATATGTGCACTGTATCTAGGAAAGAGTTGACAGGCAGAAGTGGATGAATGTACAATTGAAATTACAGGTTTTCTTTTGTTTTTAATACAGGTCGATCAGATGAATAAAATAGTGGAAGTCTTGGGCATCCCACCTGCTCATATTCTTGACCAGGCACCGAAGGCAAGAAAGTTCTTTGAGAAGTTGCCTGATGGCACTTGGAGCTTAAAGAAGACCAAAGATGGAAAACGGGTAAAATGGGGGTGCACTTATTTTCTTAGAGGGGACTTCCTTTCTCCTTTTCTCCCTCTCTTCCCCCAGCCCCTTTTCTCTTTTCTTTTCCTTATCAGAGCTATTTGTTTATAGCTCCTTTGAATTTTCTTGACAACTGTATTACAGTTAACAATTATAAAAGAAAGTATTTTGTTCAAAAGTTGACTATAGTTGAGCTGACTATGCACATGGGCCAGTGTTTGCTTAATGGTCAGGGTTGTTTGGGTTTCAGTAAAAGCAGACTACTAGCTGCCTGTGTGTGGGACAGCTGATGAAGCCCATGTACTTCAATACTGAGTTAGTAAGTCTCACAGCTTGTACATGGGAGTGAAGCCACAGCTGTGGACAGAAATTATAATTGTAGTCAGTTACTAAGTTTTTTAAGTAGAAAAAATGATTTTTAAATTCAAGCAGTTCATGATACTTTTTTAAGGATATCAATTGATGATTGAGTCTTCTGACAGATTTCAGATTCCTTGCTCAGTGACCAAGGTAACGCGGGGTTTGCATCTTCTAATGCAGGCATAGATTCAAGGACTGTTTCCAGAGGCCCAATTGTATTAATTTATTAGAGTAAATGATACAAAATTTGCATCTTGATTTTTTTTTTTTGTCTCTGCAATTTGCCACATATTTTCTAGTCTAGTTTGGGCTTTATTAAATAAAAATAATGTACAGATAACATAATTGGAGTTGGTGTACATTTGTTATCTTATGGTTGTAGTTCTACATTTTCGATATTTAAGAGGATTTTTTTTCCCTTTAGTTATCTTATTCTTCTTTTAGTGATGCCACCAGGTGTCATTTCAGGGAACTGGGGATGCTGTTTCTTTGCTTTAATTCACATTTACTTAGTTGTAGAGTCTTTTAATGTCTAAAGGCACTTGTTTTGCTTTTCTTTTTTTTAAAGATTTACTTTTTATTCATGTGTGTATCTGTATATGTGCATGCCGGACATTTTATTTTGTTTTATAACAGAGTCTTATGTAGTCCAGGCAGGTTTTAAACTTGCTGTGTAACTGAGGTGCTAGGCAAGAGCCTCCAAGTGAGCTGCAACCCAGCTTCTCAGAGACTCATGCATAGTTCTTATCTTCTTTATACCTGCATCCTACTGTACTCCCTATACTTGTAGGCCACACAGTTTCCAGGTCCTAATTATACCTGTGACTACAGTCCTGTGTACAAGCTGTGACACCTACTGATTGAAATGAGGCATACTGGCTTCTCCAGCTGTCTTCAAGTTTAGGCAGATAATAGTCTGTTGAGGGGATGAAAGGTCCCTTACTGACACCCTGAGTCTCTCTTTCACACATGCACATAGTTTATCAGTCATAGCCCATTTTCCTGTTGAACCAAAGCTCAGTGGAAAATCCTCAGGTTTCTTTACTAGTGCTCCAGGTCGATCCTGCTAATCTGAATTAGCATTGAGGGACGAGAGTTGCTTTACATCTCTTCTGTAGAACAGTCGGTTTCTACTTTGTCTTTGAGTTTAAGTTCTCTCTCCTTTGAAGTGAGCATCCATCCACCCAGTTTTCCACATCTTTGTCCTTCCAGAGTGAAACTAAATCGAGCTATAATCATTACTGTTTATTGACTATTGGGGGCATTTCAGAAATTAGTAGGGCTTTTTTCTTTTTTATCAGTCTTACATATACTTCCTGCCCATTAATTAACTATAAGTTCAGTGAGATTTTCCATAGTTGAGCTTAGTGACTTAGTTCTCTTTCAGCAAAACTAAAATTTGCAACAGAAACAAATCTGCAGTCAGCTGTCACACTGTGGGGACAAGAGTGCAGGCACTGCCATTGGCCGTGTAGTTTAAAGATATGTATGTGTGTATTATACGTGAGTACATTGTTGCTCTCTTCAGGCACACCAGAAGAGGGCATTGCATCCCATTACAGATGGTTGTGAGCCACCATGTGGTTGCTGGGATTTGAACTCAGGACCTCTGAAAGAACAGTCAGTGCTCTTAACTGCTGAGCCATCTCTCCAGCCCTCATATTCAAAGTTTTAATGAAATATGTATTAGTTCCTTTTTATTGTTGTGATTAAGAACACCATGACCAAAGCAGCTTATAAAAGGAATGTTAGTTTGGCTTTAAGGTTCCAGAGGCGTGTTGTCAATAATGGCTGGGACAGCATGGCGGCAGATGGCAGACAGTGGTGCCTGCAGTGGAGAGCAGGGGTGGGGGCTGGGGCTGGAGAGTGCAACTGGGAACGGTGCGTGGCTTTAACCTTGAAGCCTGCCGCCGTGACATACTGTGTCCAGCAAGGCCAGTCCTGCTCAATCTACCTAAACATTTCTACCACTTGACCAAGTACTCAGACACGTGTTCACTTTGCACCACTACCTAACACAAGAAGGAGTATTTCCACCAAGCTCAGCCTTCCTTTCCGACTTTTCTCTTCGTCTGATTTCTGTCGCAAGTGGATGTGATCACCAGCTGCACTTCGTAAAAGCTATAATCTCTGGTGTTGCCACTTTCAAGTGTTGATCTCTTCGCCGCAACAAAGCACCTGACAAAAGCAGCTTACAGAAGAGAGGGGATCCGTGGTGTGCAGTTTGTAGGTGCAGGAGGGCCAGGAGGGGGCTGCCCCTGTCCTTGGCCGCGGCTGTCCTGCTCTTGTTTTCCCTTCTGGGACCCCCGCCTTGTGTGATGGTGCTGCTAAGTCCTGGCAGTTGACAGTGGAGACTTCGTATCACATTTATTTAATAACGTAGCATTGGGGAGATTTCATGTTGTTTTGTATCCCAGGACTTAATTTGTTTTATTGCTTCATAGTATTTCATTGACTATACTGTAATTTATTATCTCTCAGTGAACTTTTTTGTTTATATCTAATTAGGGACTAATTGATCAAGGCTAGAAAGAATACCACACTCCTTTTTTTTAGTGGCATTGTCTGAGAATTGCCAGGGCCTATGTATGTTTATCATTATTGGATCTGATATTTTGAGAGGTGCTTTACTTAATGCTGGCTGCTACTTGTCAGTACTTTTTCCTGTCCAGGAAATCATGGTCTCTGGGTGCCAGGGAACTTGTAATGTTAGTAAGATATTATTAATAGTAGGCAGTCAAACCTGTGGGGCTTCCCCCTCCCTTTAATTCGAAAGTGTGTAAGGATTTGCTTTCATGTTTTCTCCTAATAGTTCTTTTGATTCCCCAATCCCCCCTCCCCCCCCCCAACTTGGTTGTGGTTCACTTTGAATTCATTTTTGAGCTTGGAATAATGTGAAGGGGGCAGTGTTGAACATTGCTTATTGGCAGTTGCCTTTGTCTATAGAGCTTCATTTCATACTTTTTTATTAAACCAGTTCACCCTTCTGTGTTTGCAGGTTCGGACTCTACTGCTCTGTCTGTAACCTAGCTGCAAGTGTCATGCGTTCTGCGTCTTCCTCTTTTTTAAAGATGTTTGCTTTATTTATATTTCAAATGTTGTCCCCTTTCCTTGTTTCCCCTCCGAAAACCCCCATCCCTTCCCCCCTCCCCTGCTCACCATCACCCCCTCCCCCTTTCCTGAGCTGGCATTCCCCTACACTGGGTCATTGAGCCTTCACAGGACCAATGGCCTCTCCTCTCATTGATGTCTGACAAGGCCATCGTCTGCTACATAGTAATGTAGCTGGAGTCAAGGTCTTTGCTTTCTATGTAGATTTTGAAAACAACCTCTACTTGAGCCTCAAGACCTGCTAGAAATTGCCGTGACACATGCCTCGCCATGAGCCTTTCTTGCACGTACAGAGACGATGATCATGTGACCCTCCACCCCAATCCCTTTTTATATAGTGAATTTTTTTTTAGTAGACTTGGAATATTTATCCTAAGCTGTGATAAAGCACACTCGTTCCTGACATTTCATATAGCTCTGAGTTAAACTTGCTGGTCTGGTAAGAATAGTATTCTGAAGTGTTCCTGATGTAGCTTATGATTTTTTTTTAACAATTATCTTGAATCTTGTTTCATTATTTCAAAATATTTGAGAATTTTCTAGATATCTTAATTTATGTCTAGCTAATAACACTGTTTTTCTAAATGTGATATCATTCATTCAAAATGTGTAGAGTGTGGTTTTATCCCAGAATGGAGTCTTGTCTTGGTGGTTCTTTCATGTGTATCTGATAACAATGGAACTTTATTGCAGTGTTCTAGAGATGTGTGTGTTGCGTGTGTGTGTGTGTGTGTGTGTGTGGTGTGTCTGTGTGTCTGTCTGTCTGTCTGTCTGTCTGTGGTCTTTTTCTGTTTGTGTCTGTCAGCACCTGCGGGGCATTTTGATCTTCAGTGGTATACGAGTTCCTTTTCTTGTCACTAATGCCTGTTAGGAAGCAACTTAGAGGGGAGGCTTTTCTTCAGCTCACAGTTCCTCAGGTGGATGTAGTTCACTGCCTGCCGGCGTGGGAGGCTGCTGGCACATGTATTTGCTAACCAGGAAGCAGAGGTAGGTCTAGAGCTATCCCCACAGTGAGTCGCTTCCATCTTGGCCCTGCCTTCTAAAGGTTCTTTAGTGTCCCCAGGCTGGACCAAGTAAACAACCCATGGTCCAGTCACTTGAAACCATTACAAACCCTAGTAGTTATGTCGGGGTTATTAAAGCTTTGTTAGTAATTTTGTTGTGATTTCTGATGAATTGACCCTTGTATTGTCATGAAATGTCCTATATATGTCTTAGTGCCGTGCCATGGCAGGTTTTTTGTCCTGACCATTTTCATGGTGTGTGTATGTGGGTGTGTGTCTGTGTGTGTGTTAGTTATACACATGTACTTCCTCAACTTTAAACCTTTCTCTTTTTAAGTGTGACTTGTATGCAGCATATAGGTAGGACGTGTTTTAAAATTTGCTCTTCCTTTACAGTGAATATTTATTTCATTCAGAGCAGTGGATTTGAGGTTTGTCTTTTGTTTATTGTTTAGTTTGTCTGTTTCTCTTTCTTGCTGTGTTTAGAGCTGTTGAGTACTCTGGAGACTTGTTTCCTCAGCTGACTTCTCAGTTGTGTGTATAACATTTAGTGTTGTTTCACAATATGCATCTTTATGTCAAGTTGCCCTTAGATACTGTCATATCACTTGTATGTTGTAACTCCCTTCTAGCGCTTACGTACTTGTATGTAAACATCACTTCTGCATGTGTTAGAATCCTCAGAACACATCGACTGTTTACCTCAAGCAAAGGGAAGTGCAGTAGGCTCACTGAGTGTGGGGCGCTCGCTATCCTGCATCCGTGTCCCACCTGTGCCCGGCTCCTTCTGCCTTCTCAGTGTGCAGTTAGTGTTTATGAGAGGAGCATCTGCTGCCTGAGGACACTGCTAATCGCTGCTTGTTTTTAAACTGTCCTCTGTGAGTCTAGAGTTTTAGAGTAGCACACCCCAGAAGGGTGGTCTGTGGGGAAAGACAGTGCTTGTCCTTAGCTCTCTTTACTTCCTTTTCCCTCAGGGTGATTAGACAGTTTATCTTCATACTTGCTTATTATGCATCAAATACTTATTCTGATCAGTCTCCTAGTTCTCCAGTTACGTGGATGGTTCTGCCGTGCTCAGTGTTGCCCTCAGTTCCTCAGAGCTTCAGTGGGGAGTGCAGTAGCACCTGCCTTGCGTTTATGTCGTGGATACTGTCTTTGCCCTGTGTTGGTCACTGCTCTTCTTTTTAACCTGGCTTCCCGGCATTCTGGCCCTGCTCTGCGGTTGGAAGTGTTCATCAGGCTAGAGAAGGATGTGCCGGTCACGTGCTTCTCCTTTGTGACCACAGAACCCCAGGCCAGTCCTTAAAATCCACCTAAGTGGGATGATGTGCTTGTCATGCCAGTGCTGGGGAGACAAGACGGGGACAGCCTGGGGCTCACTGGCCACCATCTGACCTACTTGTTGAGTTCCAGGCCAGTGGATACTCGTCTAAGAAGACACTAGAGCTTGTTCACAACATACAAGTGGAAAGCAGGTTCTCCACCCAGTATCTTAGTTTAAGAATTTGTATTTGTCCTTATTATTTTTACAGTTTTTCCTTTTCTGAAATCCCATCTATTCATACGTGTTGCTGCCTACCTTTTATTAAACTATGTAACTTACACATTTATTTATTAGTTTAAAAATACCTACCTGCCAGTTCTACTGCCTGGGCCATTTATTAGTATGGATTGATAACTCATTTTCCCTGCAATTATAGACTCTGTTATTTGTTTCTGTAATTAAAAAAAAAAGTGAATCTTTCAATTTGAGAGTGACTGAGTTGTGTCATTTTCCATGAGAAGCAGCCTTGCCTCTAGTACTGTCAGGCCTCAGGTTTTTTACCATCTGAGGAGGCCCCTTCAAGAATTGTTTGTTCATGACTGAAGGAGGCTCTAGAACTCTATACACATTGCTACCCACTAGCACCCAGGACATTTTCTTCTAGCTCTTTTGCTGCCTTGGTGTGGCTGTTACTGTGTGGTCAGAACTAGGCTGAATTATCCTTGCTTGGATCTGGCATGGTGGCCCCTTTTCCCTTTACAGGGCTCTTTTAACCTGGTAGTAGCTGTTTGGGGCTGGGGATGTGGTCAGTGGAAGAACACTTGCTGAACATGCACAGCTGTGATTTGTCCTGCTTCCTGACTTTAAACAACTGTCACCAAAACTCCAGTCGTGCTGTTGAGACTTGTAGAAAGATGGCATTGTTCCCTCTTACTAATGAGTATCAGTAAATCCCATCCTGTAAGGTTAAGCAGCTAATGGACTGATCCCTTTACTTTGAGTGGCATGCACAGCTTTAATGAGCCACCACCCTTAGGGAGGTGGGGCAGCATGTTCTCCAGTGCAGAGCAAACCTGGCATTGTTTGCACACCTTTAATCCCAGTTGGGATTACAGCACTTGGGAGGCAGAGGCAGGCAGACCTCTATGAGGTTGAAGCCAGCATGGTCTATGTGTAGTGAGTTGCAAGTCAGTCAAGACTACACAGTAAGACCCTACCTATCTCAAAACAAACATTACTTACAGAGTGAAGCAGGTCAGAATCCATTCTGCACTGCTCTGTAGAAGCTATCATAGTAATTGTTTTATATTTGCAGATTTTCTGTGTCACGCTCTATCTTTGTTTGCTTGCTTGCTTGTTTCACAACGTTGAAAATAAGACTCGTGCTCCTGGGTGAAACTGTACCAACCCAGCTTCAGGCCGGGCCAGCATCTGCTTGCTGCTCAGCTACACTGATCTTCAGAGCCATTTCTTTTTCATCCCAAAACTGTATTGAACTTCTTAAACATGTGCTTAAGTGTTGGGGGGGGGCGGCTAGCTATTTCAATAATTGTCTTTTTTTCACAAAGCCTTGTACATTGGAGTAAATCATGTAAATGTTACATCCCTACCAAACTTAGAGACATTTTTTGTTCTCTCTTCTCTAACAGGAGTACAAACCACCAGGAACCCGTAAACTTCATAATATTCTTGGAGTAGAAACAGGAGGACCTGGCGGGCGGCGTGCTGGGGAATCGGGTCATACTGTAGCTGACTACTTGAAGTTCAAAGACCTCATTTTAAGGATGCTTGATTATGACCCCAAAACTCGGATTCAACCTTATTATGCCCTGCAGCACAGTTTTTTCAAGAAAACTGCTGATGAAGGTACAAACACAAGTAACAGTGTGTCCACCAGCCCCGCGATGGAACAGTCTCAGTCTTCAGGCACCACCTCCAGCACGTCCTCCAGCTCAGGTCTGCCGCGGCTCTGCTCGGGGGAGGGAAGGGGGGGACTTGCGGTGCACGCTCTGTGTTTGCTTACTGGGGTGGGCGTCTCCCCACACCCCCATTTTGGTGTTTTGAGGCAGGGTTTCTCTGTGTAGCCCTGGCTATTCTGGACCCTTCTTTGTATACCAGTCTAGCCTCTCAGAGATCCTCCTGCCTCAGCCTTCAGAGTGCTGAAATTTAAGGCATGTGTTCCCACTTCCCAGCTCCAGTGTGAGATTCTTTCACAGTATT
Organism: Tokudaia tokunoshimensis; assembly: GCA_036184795.1. Lineage (NCBI taxonomy): Eukaryota > Metazoa > Chordata > Mammalia > Rodentia > Muridae > Tokudaia > Tokudaia tokunoshimensis. The sequence goes on from BTHU01000015.1 coordinate 81,607,346, forward strand.
TATTATTAACTATTTTTTTTGAATTTTGTAAATGGGTAGCAAGGGATTATTTTACTTCAATCTGTTCTTAGTGTGTTTGGCTCTGAGTTCATTCTCCTCAACACACCTCCCCATCTGTATAGTTAGTAGCAAATTTCACTGTTAAATGTGCACATGATAATTGTCTGCCTGACAGTTAGAAACAAAACTTATAGCCAGAAATTTCAATGGTTTTAAATGGAGTTGGTTTTCCACATCCTTAAGTTTTTACTTGGCTGAGGAGAACCTGGCCGTGTTAGCAGTTGATGTGGGAAGACATCTAAGACTCCAATAACGTTGTGGTATATTTCAAGTTAATACCATGGCTTGAAAATTTTGTGTGTCTGTTGTGTAGTGCATGCACCTAAGTGTGCATATGTGCACACCTAAGGTCACATGTGGGGCATGACACTGTGTGTCTTATTACTTGGAAATAAGAGTCCCACTGCACCAGAGGCCTGCTGTTGTATTCAGGCTGCCTGACCAGTGAGGTCTTGGGATTGACACTCTCTCCCCCACCCAAGTCCTCGGGTTCGATCAGCCCAGGTTTTTGTATGGACCCACACCCAGGTCCTAGCACTTGCTCGTGCTCTTCCTGAGTGTCCTCTTTACCCCATGCTTTGAGTGCTAACGATAGTCTTAGAGCACATGCTATCTTGAGCAGAATTAGCTTTAGACTTACAAGTCATTCCGTGTCCTGATACCGAAGGTGGCTCCTCGGGAACGAGCAACAGTGGGAGAGCCAGGTCGGACCCGACACACCAGCACCGGCACAGCGGCGGACACTTCACTGCTGCTGTCCAGGCCATGGACTGTGAGACTCACAGTCCCCAGGTGAGTGTCCCCAGTGCTCCTGCCGTGGCCTTGCTAGCTTTAGCTGTGTTGGCTGCCAAGGGCTGTCAGGATGACCATGTCCATGTCCTTTTTTCTAAAGGCATGTAGTGTCCTAACTGCTTAGGAAATAAAAACTCCACTCCTTGTTAGAAATGAGAGCATGCATTGGGTACACATACCACCGTCCTTCCAGGCGTCTACCCTAGATTTGTTTTTAATTTGCTGCAGCAGTTTCCGAATGTCAGCAGCTTGCTCCCTGCCTCTCAGTAGGCACCGAGACCTCTAGATGTACTAATTCTCTGTGAGCTGTGCGATCTGGACCCTGTTGTTACTCCTTGTGGCTCCCAGCATTCTCATCCTGGCTCTGAATCAGTTTGTGTTGGATTTCTAAACTTGTAATTTTAAAGTACTTTTTAAAGTTAGCGTGGAGCATGTGTGGAGTAGAAACGTGGAGATGCCATCTTAGCTATGTTTCATTGCTGTGGTAATACCAGACTCAAGCAGTGTGAGGACGACAGGATATACTCTGGCTCACAGTTGAAAAGAAAATCATGCATTATGTCAGGGAAGACATGACAGCAGGTAGGGAAAGCAGGGTGGCAGGGTCAGGAGGCCTCTGCGTTTAAGAACCAGGAAATGAGGCTGTGCTGCGCTGCACTATGTATGGAGCCTCAAGGCCTAATCCACAGGCCAGCCTCCCCCAGTAGGACCTTCCCCCCAGCAACTGGCTGCCAGCTGGGGACCAAGTATTCAAACACACGAGGGAGGTGTTTACTGTTCATTAATGAGATAATGTCCTTCTGCATTGTGTGCTACATTTTGACTCTGTTCGAGAGGGCCAGTCGGTTATTTGGTAGAGTAAGGGAAACCTGAGGTAGATTGGTGGTCATTCCTTTGTTGTGACTGGGCCGCGTGATTCGGCTGGAGAAACTGTCACACCGGTCTGTCCTTGCTGTTTGTATTCACCAAAGTCTACAGGCAACCTTCCTGAGAGAATGCCTTCTCCTTCCTGGTGTCTGTGACATGCTGCCCTCTTCTCTGCTCTCCTGCAGAGCCCTTGGCCCTCCCTGACTCTCCTGTACTGCTATGTCCCTGCTCTCTCTGAGCTCGCCTGCCTTGGCTTCTTGTTGAGGGTCAGCCAGGCCCATGTCTCCTCCCTCCCTCGTGGGCTCTGCGCCTTCTGTTGAGCAACACTGAGTCTTTGGTCTTTCTAGTGTACAGCACCTCCCCCTAGGCCCTGTCTCCCTCAGCAGCCCTGCAGCTCAGTGCACTTGAGCTCCTGGCCGAGTTACAGTCCTGTCAGCCCCAGCCCTCACTGCTGGTCCAGGTCTCCCATGTTCTCCTTCGTCGCTGCCTGGCAGTACCTAGTGTCGACGTAATCCACATACATTGGATTATCTCTGGTTTCTTTGGCGGCTTGTGTCTGGTTCTCCGTTTCTTTGTTCCCCCTCCCTTAGCTGTCTTTGGGGGGGGGGTGTTCCTGTCCACCATACCTTGAGGTGACCTTGCATACTTTCTGCTTGGTCTCACCCCTTATTGCCAGTCATTACAGTCACCATTTAAAGCATTCCTTCCTGCTTACCTCTGACTACACTTCTGATCTCTGGGTTGTGCTGGACTTACTGTAAATACCATTCTCAAGTGGGAGCAGTCAGAAGACTTTACATTCCCTGTTGCTTCATAACAATGGTCCTAAACTCACTCACTTACTGTCATGAATTCAGGGCTAGTGATGTGTGAATTCTGATTTTATGCATATATAGTTATTAGTCTTTCCACTGTGGGAGTCATGAGTGTTCTGTCTTGCTGTGAAGGACGCTGGCTCCTCTTTCCTGTGACCTGTCTAAGTGCATGTCACCCTGAGGGACCTCTGCAGACTCGTGAACTCTGCTACTCCACTCTAGTTTGTTTCCCCTGCTTCACATGGCCCTTGTTTCTAGCATGTAGAACGTCTTGTGAGACACAGCGTCTGTGCTCTGCCTGGGGCTGACAGGACTGTAACGCGGCCAGGAGCTCAAGTGCACTGAGCTGCAGGGCCTAGTGGGAGGTGCTGTACACTAACCAGAAAGACCAAAGACTCTCCCTTCCTTATCCTCTGTGCTCAGAATGCTCACACTGAGATCTTCCACTCTGAGGGCTGGGCCACGCTGCCTCTCCCAAGCTTTCCTCATTCTTCCTGTGGTGCCTTCAGGGCACACTTCACACTCTCTTGTATGTACATGGTCTGTGTACTGCAGACATACATAGATGTTCCCAGAATAGCATACACCTATACATTCCCATTACCTTACAGAAGTCCTGATCAGCCTGTTTACTTTAGGTAGCTGTTGGGCAGCCTCAGCCGGCATTGACTCATGATCATCATTCTCCTGCCTCCAAGTAGTCGGAGTTATAGAGATGCTTCGCTGTGCCCAGCACAGTTTTTTTTCTTTTTGAGTTAAAAATTTTTTAGTTGTTTTATATATATATATAATATATATATATATTGAAAGTGAGTGTGTGTGTGTGTGTGTGTGTGTGTGTGAGAGAGAGAGAGAGAGAGAGAGAGAGAGAGAGAGAGAGAGAGAGAGAGAGCGAGCATGTGAACCATAGCATGCCTATGGAAGTCAGAGGCCAACTCCAGGAGTCATCTCTTCATGTCTACCAGGGGTGGAGGGGCTGGACAATTAAACTCTTAGACTGTTGGGATCATTGGCAAATGCCTTTACATGTTTTAATAATTGATTCAGTCATGTAGTAAGAAAGAAACACATCATAGAGGTTTGTGAGAAGCCCGCTACTTCATGTCAGCTAGTGTAATACAAACTAGTATTTGTAGCTTTTATGTCTTTGAAAAGATGTTCTTTATGGAAAAGTACATCTAGTTATATATTATCAGATAACATATTAATCAGGTGATATTTTATATGCAGACACTATTTGTACACATTCAAACTCCTTCCCCAGGTATATTATACACTCCTGCCTCTCTGTAAACATAGTCCTACACGTGCACAGTTTTTTTTATCTAGGTCTTTCTTCATTTGGCATAGATTTGGTATTCTCCCTATACCAAAATAAAGCTTTATTTTATACTGTTTTGCAGTATTACATTGTTTGACTATTCCATGAGTGATTTCTCTAACAGCTTCTTCCTGGCATTTCTGTTATCTACAGTCAGTTTCCCTGTGACATCGTAATAAAACCTTTATGTACACCAGTCACACATGCACATTTTGTCTGTCTTCTAAATTCCTGGAAAGGGAAGTCAAATTGCTGAGTCAGAGTGAAGTAACAAGGAAATATGGTCATGATTACTAGCTTGTCTTCTGCATGATTTGACAACTCAGAAAGTTGAGTATTAAAAGTCATCGCCAACGTGGAGTACGGTGGTAGAGCATTTGCCTGGAGCACACGGTGCCCTGGCTAGATTAGTCTCCCGTAGCATGTAGGCGCACATACCCCTGCTCTTCCCCCCCAAGGAATAAAGGAGGAAAGTAAGAAAAAGTATGCTTTAGAGTTCTTTCATCTGTGTTTGATTTCATTGTTGATACCCACTATGGCCTGAAAATACCAAAGAACCATTGTATCTTTATAAAGTTGTGTGTCAAGTTCTGAATAGCAGGATGAACTCTCCTCCCACCCTGCTCTGTCCTGTCCACAGCTTTGCCTGGACCATAAGCACGGTCTACCTGTTAGTCTCTTAGGAGGGAGGCACCCCACTGTCAGATTGCTTTCTGTACAACCACTGTGATTGTGTCAGTGACTGTCGTAACTTACAATGCTATAATTAATCATGTGATAATGGTCAGCCCAAGAGTAACGTGCTGTCCACTCAGGTGCAGGTAGGTCTCTGTATTCTACCTTGTGACTCTCTTCTCTCTGCCCACGGTTATAGGCGTGTGGCAGGAGTTGAACCTCCCCCATGATAGCAGAGCCTTCCATCTTGCAGTATGGCTTGAAGTATCAAGTCTTTCTTATCTGAGACAAGCATGTTGGAACCATAAGGGTTTCGATTTCAGTTCTTTAGATTTTGGTGTAGTTGTTCACCTTTTGCCAGTTTAAAGCATCTCATAGTAGATTAAGGATGGTCGGTCTGCATTTTCTTTTATGAGATTGTCTGCCAGTCTTGTTTCCCTTACTGGATTTTCAGGAGTTTTATTTCTATACAGTTTTTATTGAATATATACTTTAACCATTTGTGCTAGACTCTGGTGGTAGAAAGCCTTTGCCTTTTCAGAGCTCACAGTGAGTGACACAGTAAACACACTAAAGCTCAGATAAAAGTGGCAAGTGATGCTTCTGTACCAAAGAAAGGCTTGGGGTATCCCTCTGAGGTAGGTATTGCCTGCATGGGGTTGGTGAAGTTCTGTGCTAGATCCCAGCAGCAGACAGTCAGCATAGTAGTCCAGAGTCATGTGACCGAGAAGGACTGGTGTTAGATTGAGGCATGTTGAGTGAAGAAAACTAAACACACACTTTCCAAGGGAGGCATCTGAGAGAATGCCCGCGTTTTCCCTCTCTGTGAGTGCAGCAGTGAAGTAAGTGTTGAGGTTATTGGTGTGTCATTTGTGCCTGGATTCTTACCAGCCTGTGACTCCACAGCCCCTAGGCCCGGTTGCCCAAGGCATGGTTTCCAGCAGAGAGATTTAGTGAGACCTAGACAGGCTCGTTCCATCCAGAGTCCTGCTGGGGGCCAAGGAGTACAAAGGAGGGGAGAGCGTGTGCTGCGTTCCTGTGCAGTGCAGCGAGTGTGAAGAGGGGCACGGAAAGGCAGCGAGCACTTAGGACAGCATCAGGAACTGAAGTGATTTCTAAAAAGATGTCCAAGGAGAGATTGGAAACAGGGGAAAGTGTGTGTTCAGGTTAAGGGGTGGGAAGAAGATCTGGGCTGATTGGAGCTCACATAAGTGAAGAAATGTTGGAGAAATAGCAGTGGAAGACTGAGCGATGGCGTCAGGGTTTAGGTTACTTTATGCGCACTAGGATACTCTGAAGGACTTTGGATGGGGAGCATGTTGATTTGGAAGTATATACTGCTCCTCTCGGTGGGGTTGGAGAAGGGCGGGGGCGGGCACGGGCACCCACGAGTGAGTGAGCATTGGGTACATGCTCGGGCGTGGGCGAAGCGTGGAAGCAGTGCTGATGACCCTTTCACATGCTCCCACAGGCGCGCCAGCAGTTTCCGGCTCCTTTGGGCTGGTCAGGCACTGAAGCTCCTACACAGGTCACTGTTGAAACTCATCCTGTTCAAGAGACAACCTTTCATGTAGCCCCTCAGCAGAATGCATTGCACCATCACCATGGAAACAGTTCCCATCACCACCACCACCACCATCACCACCACCACCACCATGGACAGCAAGCCTTGGGTAACCGGACCAGGCCAAGGGTCTACAATTCTCCAACAAATAGCTCCTCTACCCAGGATTCTATGGAGGTTGGCCACAGTCACCACTCCATGACATCCCTGTCTTCCTCAACAACTTCTTCCTCGACATCTTCCTCCTCTACTGGTAATCAAGGCAATCAGGCCTATCAGAACCGCCCAGTGGCTGCTAACACCTTGGACTTTGGACAGAATGGAGCTATGGACGTTAATTTGACCGTCTACTCCAATCCCCGCCAAGAGACTGGCATAGCTGGACATCCAACATACCAATTTTCTGCTAATACAGGTCCTGCCCATTACATGACTGAAGGACACCTGGCGATGCGGCAAGGGGCCGACAGAGAAGAGTCCCCCATGGCAGGGGTCTGTGTGCAGCAGAGTCCTGTAGCTAGCTCGTGACTACACTGAAACTTGAGTTTGTTTCTTGTGTGTTTTTATAGAAGTGGTGTTTTTTTCCCAAAAACAAAAGTGCAAAGCTGCTTGAATCAGAAGGAGATTAACACACTGAACCGCTACAAGAGGGCAAAGCTGACTTTTTTTTTAACTTGAAAAGATTGCAAAGGGACAATGAAGTTTTTAAGAGCCATGTCCACCCATCTTCACGGAGAGCTCAGAGTGTCCTCTTTCTGCCTCCCCCATTTAACTTCCATCTCCCGCTCACAGTGGGTTTTGTCTTTCTATCCAACAAAAGTTAATGTTCAGCTGTTGGTCTTGGTCATTTGCCAACTAATTTTAAAATAAAAAGGCACTGCACATAATTTGCATAAAGGGCCCCTTAAGGGTGTTTTGGTTTTTTCATTTTTGTTTTTTCCCCTTTTTCCCATTTTGTTTTGTTTTATTTTGGGTTGGGGGTGGGGTGGGAAATTTGGGTTTTTATGTCCTCTACACACTTGGGCACGGAAATGCAGTACTGTAAGGAAGAGGGACTCCAGCACACACAAACATCACCGTCAACTGTGTGGAGGGACGGTCGTTGGCATTTGTCAGGCACACTGAGCATGCTGAGTGGCGGGATCAGGACTCTCCTGTCTGACCCTTCTGAGGAGCCAAGCAGCCATTGCATGGGATCCTGTGGGTCTCCTGTCGGAGAGGCCACGGGGAGATAGGATGGAACGCGACTGGTCTCCTTACCAAGGCGCCCTGAGAAGCAATCCGCGGGTCCTGGGGAGGTCGGTCCGAGTGGTGGTCCGTGGGATAACCTTTGGCCTTATGGATCTGGACTCGGAGTTAGAAGAGCCCACCATTTCAGATGCAGTCACTTGTGGACATGCGTTTGCAGACAGTCCTTAATGCTGAAAACACAGAGAATGGGTAATTCAAGAGGCCTTTCTTTTAAAATAGACTTTTGTGACCCACTAATTGTAAGGTATTGCAAGGTCACTTTGCGTGTGTCATAAAGCTGACTCCCTTCTTGGTTGAAGGCCACAGAGGTAGTGGTTTGCTTTGACGGAAATAGCTACAGCTGTGTCCCTTCCTGCTTTTTACCTTTTCTTTGGCTTTTTCTCGGCACGTGGTGTCTCCACCATTTCTTCTGCACAAAGACGTCTTCTGTTCATCCTGAACATTTTAAAATGCAGAGTTTTATGTGACTGCTTTTTTGCCTCACAATTATGCTGTGAATTTTACAAAAATTTATTTTCTTTTTTGATAATTTATTGTACCAAAGCTGTTTTTATAGCACATAGATGTCTGTAACCAATAATGTAGCAGTTCTGCACTTTGACACAAGGTGTAACTAGACCATTTTTAAATGTCAGTTGAAAATTATGGCTGTACTATTGCTTAAACAAAACTGGAACTGTTGTTGAATCCATAGCCAATACATTTACAGCAATCTGTGCACTGGACAGAATAGAGTGACATCTAATTCAAGATTACAGCACCTGTCACATTCTAAATGTGCTCAGGCTTCTGAAGGGAAAGGGACACTGGATCCAGAAGCTATGGAACCAGCAGTTGGTCTTGTATTCCTGATTAACTTCTTTGTAAACTTGAACTTGAGACCTTGATTGAACCAACAGGTCAACAGTAGGAACAGGAGGAAGGCAGAGCTCTGAGCGTGACCTGAAGCGAGCAGACTGGGTCTGGCAGGTGCTCGTCTGGAGATCACGCTGCCTTCGTGTAACACAGTCTGGCAGTGGCTAAATTTGTGTTCCCATTTAAATTGAGCAGTTTTAGGGTGTTACACTCTGAAGCAGTTGAATTGGGAGAATGAAGATACAGTAATTTCCCTGTCCAGGATGGAAAGAGGCCTAGAGAGAAGCAGTGATCTACCTCTGCCGATGACCCTGTTGGAAGCAACTCAGCAGAGCGCCGTGTCACGTTTTATTGGTTAACGCCAGGTGGCTGACTAGGTCAATTTTTTTTTTCCTGAGCAGAAGCAGGTTTTTTTATATGTAGATTTTGACAAGAGGAAGGCCTAAGCTCTGTGAGTGCACGTGGAGACTGGGGAGCCCCGTTTCTATAAACACCGACACTTCAGGTGTTAATCAGGAAATCCATATTTATTTTGTAATTAAATGTCAAGCCTGTGGATAGTTTTGAACTTGGTAGCTGGTGAGCGCAGCACTGCCGGGGCGGAGGGAGGGACCCGCGGCTGCGGAGCCCCCGGCACCACACACCCCACGTGGCTCAGGTCATTCTTTTTTTTCTTTCTGTGCTGGTTGCCACATTTTAGCAAGCACCAAAAAAAAAAAAAAGAAAGAAAGAAAGCAGTTTTTAAACCAATATTTACATAAAGAAAGCCACACAACCCAGTGCTTCTGCATCCTGTGTCACGTTACAGTCCAGTTTTGTGTGCTTTACTACACGGTTTGGTTACAGGACTTCTGTGCATTGTAAACATAAACAGCATGGAGAGGTTAAATACCTGTGTTCAGATTGTAAGATCTAGTCCGGACTTGCTGTGTATATTGTAACGTTAAATGAAAAAAAAAAGACCCCCTTTGTATTATAGTCATGCGGTCTTATGTATGATAAACAGTTGAATAATTTGTCCTCAGAGTCTTTACTATGCTTTTTTAAAAATTAACTTAAGGAAAAAATGTAAACAGTAAAAAAACCACTCTTCCCGTGCAGTGACGCAGGCCCAGGTCTGGCAGGCACGATCTCGTCACCTGTGTAGAGGGGAAAGCCTTGTGACAGAGACAGTGGCTTCCGGTGTCTTTGAAAGTAAAAATTGGAGGTTTAACAGATGATGGCTTCCAAGATGGATTCTTTACCCGAGTGGTTGTCATGTTCAGTTGCTGTTCCCATGTGTTCCCGTGTCTCCGCCTAGAGAGCCCGTGGGGGCCCTGTGCTTTCCAGAGGCTCTGGCCTGTGTGGGTGGAGGACAGAACTGAGCGGCTCCCGAATTCGCCCTCGCGTTCAGAGCCTGCCGAGGCAGTTGCTCACCCGCGGCCCTCTCCTCTCTGTGTTAGCCTGCACAGGGTGTGTTCTGGTGAGTGACCTTCGGAGGTGAGAAGCTTCCGGACACTGCTCATCAAGACTGTGTGCCACACGGGCCGCTTCTTGTCGCAGGCAGCAGGGTCCTTCTTCAGGTGGCGGCAGGCATGTTTTGCGATACTGGACAACATACCTAAAAAATAGTAGAACTGCCTTTTTTTTTCTTTTTAAACAAAGCTGCAGTAATCTAAGGCCTCAGAACTTTATCACTGTCCTTGATTCCCACTTGTCATTAAATGTCATGTTCTTACAGTGGGACACCCATAAAGACGGGCGGTCCCCAGCTGTGTTAGAGCGGCCTGCTTTTATTATACTCGCCTTGAGTATTCAGGCTCAAGACTCCTCTTACGTCTCTTTTTTTGTCCTGGAGACCATGTGCAGTAAGTAGATCAAATGGTTCATTCCAAACACAAACCAGGCCTCGGTGTTGTGTGTGAGGGGGGCCTGGAGGTGGAGCCTGAGGGCGCGGCAGCTGTGGTGGGCTGAGTACAGCTCTCATGGTCCGCGTGTCCACAAGGAGCTCCCTACAGCCTGTCTCCGAGTGCACAGAAGCCACCTAGTACCTTGGCAGTGTGCAGGCATGCTGTGCAGACCCAGGCCACTGCTCGGGCTGGTCTCCTCCTCATACTCTGTTTTGCCAGGTCCTAGGTGTCCACAGATGTCGGCAGAACGGTAAGGAGCCAGGCTACTCTGGGTCAGGGCTGGGTTTGTAGCACCGTTAGCCTTGGCTGAGCACAAACACTTGGTCACTTTCAAACACACTCTCCTCTTTAATCTTGACACAAAGCTTTTCTCCAACTGGATACTGATGTCAGCAGCTCTCGACCCTTTGGGGGTTGAATGACTTTTCATGGGTCACCTAAGACCATTGGAAAACAGATCTTTACAGTCCGTAACAGCAAAGTTACAGGAAATAGTTTTCTGGTTGGAGGTCACCACAACATGAGAAACCGTATTAAAGGGTCACAGCTTTAGGGATGCTGAGAACCACTCGCTGGTCTGCATTCTTCCCGCACAGAGCTTCGGCTGTAGATGCTTCCTCTGCTAAGTTCTCACCTGAATCCCCACCCCCATCCTGATGGGAGGGCCACACCCAGCTCTCTGAGCTACTCCGGCTAGGCTGGGTTGGGTTCTCAAGGAGCAGCGCTCAGAAAGGAGTCATGCTGGCTGGTAAAACACCTTCACACTTGAGCATCGGACAGAGAGAGCACAAACTCAATGAAGACGATGGGGCTGTCACGAAGGAGCAGGGCTCTGAATGTGTGAGGTGAGGGCCTGGAGTTGGTGGGTATGGTGAGGGCTTGCCATACCCTAGGGAAATGCTCCGGGATCTTTCAGGTTGGGGCTTTCCAAAAGCCCCAGGCAGACCGTGCTCCCTACACCCTGCCTGGAAAACGGTAGTTGACATGATCATCATTACCCTTGGGTTTTTATCTTATTCTTGTAATCATAAATCCCTTCAGCCGTTCCCTAATTCTTAGCCAGTAGATTGAAGAGGCTGAGTACCACGGGCAGCCCAGCAGCTGCATCTGTGGACATCCTGCCTCGGCCCACAAGAGAGGAGAGGAGAGGCCTAACTCGGGAGCCTGCCCAAGGTTGGAAGTGTTGGCTTTTCACAAAACAGACAGAAGAGGGCATCTGTTATGGATGGTTGTGAGCCATTATATGAATCTGGGAACTCAACTCAGGACCTCTGGGAGAACAACCAGTACTTAATCACTGAGCCATCTCCAGCTACTGGAAGTGTTGGCTTTTTAGGACACCGTCACTAGCCATGGTAGAGTAGCAAGCACCTCTGTGTAGGTGGGGTAAATGGGTTGCTGAACTCCTTAGGGAGTGAACCACTCCTGTGAAATGGCTTTGTGTTTAAAGCCAGATTATATGCAGGGAAGTAGCCTAGGGATACAGTGTAGTGTAGGCATTGCTGGCAAAAGAAGCAGGCGTCCTGGAGCACCATTCTTGCTTTGTGGGGAGAGGGTGGTTTTGATCTTAACAAACTGTTACATGTACCTACGGGTTTAAAAACAGGTCAGGGATCTTTGCTGAAGCACACAAGCCCCGCCCAGTGTTTTGATTCATGAAGTTGGAATGGGGTCAGGTCATCTTTTTAGAAAATCTTGGCTAAGGTTCAGAACCTGCCAGGAAAGGACTAGAGAGCGGGGAGGGACAACCAATCAAGGGCAACCTGAAAGGGGCTTTTCACCGTTTACACCCATACACTGTGAGTTATGCTCGCATCACAGTATACAAGCAAGGCAGCTGTTCAGGTATGTACAGTGCACAAAGCACACAGTGTTACAGGATGCCCCACGAGGAGGCATGTGCTCAGTGTATCTCCCAGTAATGATCTGGGACTTGCTTTCTTGTACCTCCGGCCTCTGGCCTTTTGAAACCACTGGACTTTCTTCTCCCCAGGGCCTGGGCTGAAGATTTGTGTCGTAGTTACAGGTTTTAGCTGGAGTCATGGACAGGTTCAAATCCCAGCTAGTGCCCATCAGCTCTAGTGACTCCTGGCAGATCCCTTCTTCGTCCTCATGCCTGCTGTGTTCATGTGAGGCACTTTGTGTGGTGTCGAGCAGACGCACATGCCTTGTGTATAGGAAGCACCTGGCTCTGTGGCATGCGTGAGTGAAACCTGCATTTCCCACGAGTGTCCCGGGATTAGGTGAGAACTAAGCAGTCTGCAGTCGCTTCTGCAACCTGGCTGGGTGTCACCTTGTTAATTGACTTTGCTACCACACTGTGCCAGTTTTGCAGTTGGGAAGGTCATTGGCTTTGGGGGTTTTGTTAGTTTCCTCGGCCTTCTCCTCTCTCCTCTCTGGCCATAGTAAGGACCAGTACTACTTCCTTTTTATTTTTTTGACAGGGTCTTACTATGCATCTCTGGCTGTCCTGGAACTAGCTGTGTAGGCAGAGTAGGCTGGCCTCGAACTCACAGAGATCTGCCTGTTTCTGCCTCCTGGGAGCTGGGATTAAAGGTGCGTGTCACCATGCTAGGACACACTGATTTTGTTTTTTCTAATCAGCAATGTTATTAGGTCATGGCATGGGAACTCTGTGTCCAGTGATTCTTGGCAGCCCCCTCACTCAGTGCAGCCTTCAGAGAAACAGGTGTGATTTAATTGCAGAAAAAAATGTCTACGTGTGCGAGTGGGATACATATGTGCGCCCACACGTTTGCGGGGCAGGTGTTCATGTCAGATGTTGACAGCATATTTCCCTCTATTGCCGACCACCATAGTTTTTGAGACCGTGTCTTTCTCTGAAGGTGGGGCTTGCTTTTGAGGTTAGACTAGTCGGCCAGCCCTCTCAGGAATCCAGCTGTCTGTCCCCTCCCACCCTCTCACCCATCCCCTGACGTTAGGATCACAGACACCTGTACTTGGTACTCACAGGGTTTCTGGGGTTGGGAGTTTTGCCCTCACATTTGCACAGTAAGCACTTAACTCCCCCTCCTCCCACCATGCCATCTCAGCCCCTTAGTTTTTTAAACTATGAGCAGTGACATCAGTGAGCTTTAGGATTTAGAAGCAGCAAGGCCAGCTGCTGCTGTTGTCCTTTCTGAGGAGTTAGCTTGGCAGACGTGTCTGTTTCATGTCCCATTCCTGTGTCCTGTTCAGCTTGCCACAGGGCCACTCCCTTTATATCTCCAACATATCTCTTCTCGGAAGTAGATTGTAAGGTGAGAGAGTCTGTGCTCCGAGTATACAGCTTACAGCGGCCTGAGTGCAACAAGACCACACTGTCCGGATGATGGGGTTAAGATGAATGAACCGCCTCCAGGCGGCAGAACCACATGGGCAGCTCTCTACCTGGAAGACACTTAGACCTGCGCCCGATAACAGCTGTGATCTCCCCAGGTAGGTTTGCACACCCCTGCACCCTGGAGATGCCTTTCCTGGCATGAACCTGGCCCAGTGAGTGCCAGTGACACCAGCTAAGTGCAGGGCTGGAGATGGCTGTGGATACGCTTCCACTGAGTTTAGTTCTCACCTGGATAAGGTGCATGTTCCTCAGCGTCTGTTTTCTCATCGGGGGTTGGGTAGTGAAAGAACAGGCCTCCTCTGCCACGCATGTAATCACAGTAGCCTTAATTCTTGTGGAGACTGGAGGAAGTCAAAGCAGAGGGGCAATGCTAGCGGTGGCTGGGGCGGGGAGGGCGTGGTGTAGGGACCACGGACCACCAGCTACAAACTCCAGCCTCAGTCCCAGCTGAATCTTGGCTGTGTTAGGTTTCCCACTTGCCTCTTGAACTGGAATCCAAGCAGCAAGACCAGAGCTCTCCTTTCCTGGCAAGATTAAAAGGGAATGAACTTGAAACATCTACCCGCTAACAGAATCATAAAATGCAAAGAACACCCAGGGAGAAACCCATCATCTTACAGACAGGAACTCCAGGCTGTGCCCAGGACTGTACCAGAGAAATATTCAACAACAACCGACTGGTCGGGCGGTGGTGGCGCACGCCTTTAATCCCAGCACTTGGGAGGTAGAGGCAGGTGGATTTCTGAGTTCGAGGCCAGCCTGGTCTACAGAGTGAGTCTACAGAGAAATCTTGTCTTGAAAAATCAAAAACAAACAAACAAACAAAAACAACAACCAACTGCATGAGAAAGGCTCTGGTTTGGGAGGAAGGAACCCGACCCATTTCCCGCTCTCCCAAGATGGCTGTGAGGAAGCTGTGCTTTAAAGCATCCAGTGTGGACAGCAACTGAGGAGTGAAGGGCGAGCGCTTGCAGGTAACACTGGTGCCATGCAGTCCTGAGCTGTGGAAGGGGAGTTTGCAGGCTCTGAGAAGTGTTGGAGATGGTCGGTGGGGAGGAGAAGGAGCCTCTCAGTCCAGCACACGGGTCGGACATCTTTAATGCTAAGGACTTAAAGGGCATCTAAGAGCAATTTCAGTACAAAAGAATAAGGGGCTTGGGCCCGAGGCAGTAGGATTTTGCCTTTCCTAAAAAAGACAAATGATAGAGAGCAGGAAGTTGGAGGGATAAAACCAGGAGTCTTGATAAACCTTTGTGCTGCGACCAGTCTAGACTTCAGTAGTACCCTGTGAGGACTGTCCAGGGCACAGGGAGTGCTTACGTCCGCTGTCTTAGTCCCCCTACTCCTAGAGACTGAAAAACAAGAGAAGGATGCTGAACTTTATTGTTGTTTGACTAAGCTAGGGAGAGAGCGAGCCCAATTCCTCTCCACCGTGCCTGTGGCAAAGTCTCATGATCTACAGGAGACAAGGCAAAGGTCAGAAGATGTGTGTGAGTTGTGAGGCAAGTGACGGGCAGGGGTGGCCTCCTCTCAGTGCAGGTTGAAGTCATTGTTAAAGGTTTCTTTTTGTTTTAACGTTTAAAATGTTTATGTGTGCATGCGAGTGAGGACACACGTGCCATGGCTTCTGAGGTCAGAGGACCCCAGAGAGCTCCAGGGATTGAACTCAGGTCGTTAGCCTCTGTGGAAGGGCCTTTACCCACCAAGCTGTCTCACTGGCCTGTACACATTAGTGGTTTGAGAAACTGGTCAGGACCTCTCTAGATTTATGGAAAGCTAAGAATCCCTGTTGAGGACAACCCAGCTGACAAGGAGATGTCTCTGCCTTCTAGTCTAGGCCTCTTTCCAAATCTCCACGAAGACTCACTGTAAAGTCCACGCAGGTGTGTGTTCTTTCCAGCTGTGGAGACCCCGAGCAGAGTCATGGCTGAGAGAATAACAGTGTCCATTGACACGGGATCTCCCACATGGGCTAAGAATGACGTACAGAGTTTGGACAAGTCTGCTGTGGAAGTGGGGATATTGCACGGGTTTGTCTCATGCTGTCTTCATCTCCCTGTGACGTGAGAAGAGCCTCCAGAAGCCTCCAAAGGACCCACACTGAGTTCCTCTAAATCTTGTCCATTCCCTTTCCTTCTTTCCGAATCACTCTCTCCCTTCCACAGCCCATAATCCCACCCAGTGTCCACTTGACACATTGTTCTGTTGGGTGTGAGTCTGGCGGCAGCTGAGACCATTGACATGCCTCTCAGTGCTGCATTTCCACAGGGTCCACAGCCCGCCATGCTTCCCTGCCTTCCAGCGCTCTTCATGTACCTGGGTTCTCACATAGTCCAGTAAGGAGAGTGCTAAGGGCTGCACCTCGGGAGTAAAGAACTAGGGGACACTGGATTCTAGATGAAGGTGAGACTGAGGGAGATTGGCTATACTCTAGCAGCCTTCAAAGGCCCTTCCCGTTTTGTCTCCTTCACATATCCTTGTGGTGTAGGGTCTTTTCAGAACAGGAGAATTCTGAAGGACTGGGTTGAACTGGTGTCAGCTTCCTGCCTCTGGCAAAAGATTTAAGCGTCAGCAAATTACAACACACCATTCTGCTTTTGTACGACCCTCCGAAGTGGGAATGGGTTTTACATTTCTAAATGGCTGAAATCACATTGAAACAAATACTGACTTTAACCTTACCGTCTGAGCAAAATGCTTTTGGAATTTAGCCACCTTCCCTTGAACATTATCCTGTGGCCGTGTTGGTGCAGGGGTGGTGGCTGATTGGTTGCTGCAGAGATAGTGTGCCGTCGCTGAACCTGCGGCGATGCAGGCATAGCTCAACGGCACCCAAGTGCTCACGTGTGATGCTACATCACAGCATTTTTATTTAACCCCAGCTACATGAATTGTTCCTGGAGAGACTTGAATGTCTACTCACCCCAGGTAGGGCACCATGACAGACCAAAATTCCACCTGAGTCCAGTGAGTCAATTGGTCTTACTTAGAGCACTGCAGGGATTACTTACAGAAGTATTGGTCACCTTAAAACAGCCGCAGCATGGCAGCCTGGGGAGGTGGAGTCGCCCCTTTAGTGAGCTTTCCACACTTACTGGGCTCTAGCATCTCCCGAGACCCATCCCACCCACCCTTGAGGATGTCTTGGGGGTAGTTCTAGATGCTCTGTTAAAGACGGCCATTGCTGAGGTGCTCATACTACAGTGCTCACCAAATCCAGAACACTCTCATGGCTTCCAGATAGAACTGAACTACGTGTCACTATATGCTGAGGTATAACAGAGTCAGAGACACGTCCGCTGCCATCTCAAGGGACAGCCTTTGCTGATGATACACATTTTCAGTTCAAGGGGCTAGAGGGGATTTCTCAGAACTTGAGAGCACTTACTGCTCTTGCGGGGAACCAGGTTCAGGTCCCAGCAGGGTCCCCTCACAGCCACCTGTAACTCCAACTCCAGGGAGGGAGTCCAACGCCCTTTTCTGGTCAACACGCCGTTCTGCATGCACTTGGTACATACACATACATGAGGGGAAATACAAAATAAATCTGTAAAGTGTATTTCCAATCCACAAAGCTATTTTCAGAAGAAGTAGGAAATTTAAAATTAAATATCATAGTGTAGTGGCTATTCCTGGTTGTCAACTTGACTAAATCTGGAATGAACTAATCAAGAATTGGAAGGCTTGGTGGCACACGCCTTTAATCTGGGCCACACCCTCTGCTGGAGACCTATATAAGGACATTGGAAGAAGGAAGATTCACCCTGGCTTTTCCTGGCCTGCCTCATGTGACTGAGCAACTGCTAGATCCTCGGACTTCCATCCACAAGTACTGCTGACCATTGTTGGGGAGTTGGACTACAAGCTGTAAGTCATCAACAAATTCCCTAACTATATAGAGACTACCCATACATTCTGTGACTCTAGAGAACCCTGACTAATACACATACAATATAGTTTTTTATTTTAGCAGTGAGAGTCTGGAGAGATAGCTCAGTGGTTAAGAGTACTTGTTGCTCTTAAAGGGGACCTGGGTTTGGTTCTCAGCACCCACATGGTGGTTCACAACCATCTGTAACTCCAGTTAAAGGGGATCTGATTCCCTATGACCTCCAAAAGCAACGCCAAATATGTGGCATGCAGATGTACATGCAGGCAAAACGCACAAAATAAAATGAATAACTCTAAAAAGTTTTAAGTGAAAAGGAGCTGCCAAATAAGCTGATTTGTCGGCCAAACCGGGAACCTCGTCCTTAGATGGAGTAGGCGAGACTGGGAACTTGCCTAAGGTCTTTAAGCCTTCGACTGTAGCAGCCTGCAAAAGGAATTGGTACTGGAAACATACAGATGGGCAGTCAAGAGAGAAGGTAGACCCTGAGTGCGTTTGCCTGACTCCTGTGAGAAGCCTCCTCCTTGTCCCCCCTCTGAGGTTGGGGGACAGAATCAAGCTGAAAGGAGCTGAAGACTGACTCTCTCTACCAGGATTTAGTTTTTACACTTAAACCTTTGATCCTTTTGGACTTTACCCTACTGTAAATTGTGAGGCATGGACTTTGTCCTAGTAACTGGCAGATTGTCTCAGTACTGTTTATTTAAAAACCCCACATTTGCTGTGCTCATGAAAGACATCATGTCTATGGTGAGCCCTGTCATACTGAAGTCTTCTGGGCTTCCGAGTGGGTTGGGTTGGTCTGTAGATCATTTTTTAAACTACAGTGACTGTGTCAACTATAGTGACTGGGAGGGTTTTAGAACCTGACAGCCCAGTGTCCCATAAGCCACTTCTCTTGAGAGTTTCCCAATGGGTGTGCCTTTCCATTTGAGTGTGAGAAGAAACACATCATTTCAGAAGGGCAGTCCATAATGGGTCTTGGTCTCCTGTTATGGTTTGCATGTGCTCAGCCCAGGGAGTGGTACTATAGAAGGGGTGGCCCTGTTGGAATGGGTGTGGCCTTGTAGGAGTGGGTGTGGTCTTGTAGGAGTAGGTGTGGCCCTGTTGGAGTGGGTGTGGCCTTGTAGGAGTAGGTGTGTCACTGGGTGTGGGCTTTGAGACTCTCATCCTAGCTGCCTGGAAGCCAGTAGTATTCGGCTAGCAGCCTTCAGGTGAAGATGTAGAATTCTCAGCTCCTCCTGCATCGTGCCTGCCTAGATGCTGCCACGTTCCCTCCTTGATGATAATGGACTGAACCTCTGAACCTGTAAGCCAGCCCCAATTAAATGTTGTCCTTATAAGAGTTGTCTTGGTCATGGTGTCTGTTCATAGCAGTAAAACCCTAACTAAGACACCTCCTGACTCTGCATCTGTTAAGTCCACTTCAGTGTCTCAGGAGTGTTTGGAATTGTCCTTGTTTAAAGATTTACCTGGTAAGTTGATTCTAGGGTTTGGTTCCATTTGTATTGTGAGGGGAACCCCGCTCATGCCCACTGTCTTCTGCTTGGCTATGATTTGGGAACCTGAAAATCATCCGAGTTCTCTCCTTGTATTCAATCATCTGCCCACTGAGCCTTTTGGTTTTTGTTTTCCTAGTAAATGATGTTATGCCCGTAAAATAAAATGGTTTTTAAGATATAAAATGCCAACAGAACATTTTATGCTTTCTTCTCCAGCACTTCCTGATTTTCCCTCATCCTTGGATGGCAAGTTTGCAAAAGTGTGGTGAACTTGTTTGTGCATTAATCCACTGCAGATGATAGGACCAGTCACCTTCCTAAAGCTTCTCAATGCCACTGCCTTGGCAACCATGCCTCAGCACACGCACCTCTGGAGAGATGGCTTCATATAGAACCATCACAGTGGTGTTCATGAGCTAGAAACGGGGATCTGAGGTGTGCACGTGTGACCAGAAGCAGGCAAGACGAAGACCTCGGTGTTCTACACATGCGTCCTCAAATGTCACAGCTCTTCATAGGACACACACCTAGTGACACCGGTCACACCAGTGAGCTGTGACTTTTCATTCAGTTGCCTGTGGTCATGGGGTCGGTCACCCACTGGATACACATACAGGACTAAGTGGAGACTTGGTATTCTCTTTGTTGTTTTTAACATCTGTTGATGAGCTGCGTTCGTGTGTGCTGTGGTCAGAGGATACTTTTTGAGAGTGGTTTCTTCTACCTTTCCCAAATCCTGGGACTAGAACTCAGGTGGCCAGGGCGCTTAGCTGCTTACTCAGCCCAAGGGCGGGTAGTTTTATTGGTTTGGGAGATACAGACAAAAGCAATGTCCAGTGTTCTGGGAGACCCTTTGGGCAACTGTTATCCTGCCACCCACGGTCAACAGGTGTTCTCCAAAGCAGAGCAGTTGAGGGCAGAGCTTAGCCATGTGACCTCTCTGTGAACAACACATTCAACTCAGTTACTGATCTGTGGAAAGAACTCAGAGCAATTACTTTCCCCATTTTCCAAAACCACGACGGGCTGGTGGTTTCCTACCATCTCCATACTGGAGGTTACACTTTGGACTCAGTCTCTCAACCTGACTTCACAGTGACTGGGTATCCTTTGCCCGGTCTTAACAAACACCGAAGCCCCCGATGACTGTCATCACTCTCTGATACCAGCCTCCTTTGACCTCACGTATGATGAGATCACGTGGTGCTTGTCCTTCTGTGATTGGCTTATTTCTCTTATTGTCTTTTTTTTTTAATGGTGGAATAGTATTCCAACAGACATGTGCATGCATGCACACACACACGTGCATGTACACGCACACTCACACACGTGTGTTCACACACACACACTTTCCTTATCCACTCATCTGTTGGTAGAAATTAGGTTGATTTCTATATCAAAGCTTTTGCCATGTGATAAATAAAGCTATGTCTTTAACATACTCATCTAATTTTCTAAAAAACAAACAAACAAAAATGCCTGGTTCTGAATGGCTGGACCGTGTGTCATTTTCTCCACAGCCTTCTGAAGATGCTCTGATGTTCATCCCACCGATGGGTTCCCGGTCCCTCCTCCCATAGCCTCCTGGGTACTTACCTTCAGTCATTGGTGGTAACTGTACCCACTGGGCTCTGTGCTGCCTTATTGCGGTTTTGATTTGGTGATTGGAGGTGGGAGGTTCTCTTTGTGTGTGGGACAGTCTCCGTACATAGACTGGGCTGGTCTGCGACTCAGCTCCTCTAGGTCTCAGCTTTCCAGTGCTGGGTTTAAAGTGGGTTGCTGTGGGTTACCACGGCTGGTACTGTGTTCTTTCCACATACCAGCTGGCTGCTGGTCCAAGTGCTTTTCAAAAATGGTGCTATCTATCTATCATCTAGATATCTGCCTTTCCTTCCTTTCCATCATCCCCCTTTCCCTCTTCCTCCTTTTCCCTCAACCTGTTTGTGACTAGGTATTACTGTGTAGTTCGGGCTACCTTAATCCTCCTGCCTCTGTTTCATATTTTAAAAGAGAGAGAGAGAGAAAGAGAGAGAGAGAATATGAGAATGAGGATGTGTTCTCTGCTTCTGAGATGTGGGTCCTGAGCCTTGAACCTGTGACCCTGGGCTTGCTGGCATGCTTCTTTACCCTCTGAGCCATCTGGCCAGCTCTGGCCTCTCCCCACTCATTGTTGCTTTCTGCCTGTCTAGGTTCTCCAGTAAGATTGTTTTCATTCTGTTCAAAGTGCCTCTTTTAGGTTTTTTTTTCCCTTAAAGTTGCTGATTGTGAATTAGTTAAGTTTTTGATGAGAGCTCACTACTTCTATTTCTGAATCTTAATTTTTTTCATTCCAAAATATATCCTAACTAAACAAAGTGGTCAAGACAGTGTGAGAGGTTCCTATGTTGTTCTCGTCTGGTTTCCTGTGGTGTGGACATGATGTGGAGTCCAGTGTGCTTACAGAATTCAACAAGACCAGCCACAACGCAGCTCTCTAGCTAACATGCCGAAGCGTTCAGTGTCCTGCTGGTGCTGCTTGTCAGAGCTCCCATGATGCACTGGGCTCTCCCATCTCCCCCTTTCCTTTAAGCTGGACAGTCCTCTGTTGTTACCTTTTCCAACCCTGGCCTTTTATTTCACAGAATTCCCATTCATTTTGTCTCTTTTCCCTGTGCTTTCTTCTCTGTGTACTTCAGTTACACATTTTCGACTAGAATACCAAAAAGTGATGTCGGCTCTTGGTGTGGATCAGGAGGTGTTTGCCCTGATCTTATTCTTTTGAAACAGGATCTCATCATACAGTTCTGACTGGTCTGGAACTTGTTATGTACACCAGGCTGGCCTTGAACTTGCAGAGATCCACGTGTCTGCACTCCCTGTGCTGGGAATAGACGTGTGCGCCACCACACCTGGCAAGGCGCCTGCTTTTGATGCACCTCACGGCTTTTGACTTTGGTTGACTTCCTCCCCATGGGGACGTAAACAGTAACTCTGTAAGGGATAACCATGCTGTTGGAGATCTTTTGAGGCACCTGCTGTGGAACAAGTGACCCTGTGGGTTAGTATCCTGAACACCAAACATTTCTGACGTGGGGGTTGGTAATTCAGCAGTGGGAGGTGGTGGTCTTGGGGAGTCTCTCAGGCTGGGGTTGTAGTCACTCCTGTCAGTGAGGGCTTGGCTGGGGCTGGAGGGTCAGAGTCTAAGATAGTGGTTCTCAACATGTGGGTCCAAAAGGCTTTGGGGTCTAATGATCCTTTCCCAGGGGTCAAATATAAATATCCTGCATATCAGATGTTTACATTACCATTCATAACAGTAGCAAAATAACAGTCATGAAGTAGCATTTTATGGTTGGGGGTCAGCACAACATGAGGAGCTGTATTAAAGGGTCACAGTATTTGGAAGATTGAGAGTCACTGCTCTAAGAGAACTCACGGGTCACTAGCCACAAGCCTCAGCCACTCACTTCTCCAGCAACTTCCATCCCACGCTGTGTAATCCTTTCTTGTTTGTCTTGTTGAGAGTATTGCACAGCCCATACTGGCTTTCAGTTCTATAATGAATACTATATAGGTAAGGGTGACCTTGAACTTCCGATCTTTGTGCCTCCACCTCCTGAGTGCTGGGGCTTTTGCTGCCTTGCCCACTTTATGTCCTGCTAGGGATCAAACTCAAGGCTCCGTGCACAGGCAAGCACTCTACTGACTGAGCCTCATTCCCAGTCTGCCCTGACACAGGACCGTCCACATTTCTAGTTCCATCTATGAAGAGCACTCATCACAGCTTTCCACAGTCTCTGGACCTGGGATGCAATGCCTACTGGGCTGCCCAGTGGGGTAATCTAAGGGTGTGATGCTGGAAGCCACTACACTCTCATGACCCTGTCATTGCTGTAGCTAACTCTGTTGGTACCCACATGTAGTGGCTATTCCTGGTTGTCAACTTGATTATATCTGGAATGAACTACCATCAAGAATTGGAAGGCTCACCTATGATCCTAATCTGGAGGCTCAGAAATACAAGTTTCTGACCTGGATCTTGGCCTGGAGATCTTGAAGCATAGTGGCTATGAATTCCAGAAGATTAAGACAAGGGGATCTCTGAGTTCAAGGTCATGTGGGATTAAAGTTCGGTGGCACACGCCTTTAATCTGGGCCACACCCTCTGCTGGAGACCTACAGTCTTTAATCTGGGCCACACCCTCTGCTAGAGACCTACATAAGGACATTGGAAGAAGGAAGACTCACTCACTCTTCTTTGACTGCTTGCCTTGTGGGACTGAGCAACTGCTAGGTCCTTGGACTTCCATCCACAGCTGCTGCTGACCATTGTTGGGGAGTTGGACTACAGACTGTAAGTCATCGACAAATTCCCTAACTATACAGAGACTACCCATACGTTCTGTAACTCTAGAGAACCCTGACTAATACACCACATCAGTCCTGGGCGGTGTGGGAGGGGAATGTGTAATGGCCAGAGCATAGGTCACCACGGTTTGGCTCTCTGCCTTCTGAGTCACCCTTCCCTTGCCGTGAATGATAACTGATGATTATGGTGGAACTGTGTTTCTCAGAACCTGGGAATGAGGGAGAGCTGTCCATCCCTCTCCAGCCTCTAATCCAGCCTGGCTGGGGGCCGTGCATCACTGAGGGTTTATAGGTGTTGCCTCTCCATCGTGTGTGTCTCAGGCTGGCTGTGAAGTTCACTGTGTACTGGAGGACCCTGAACTGCAGACCTTCTGCTTCTCCCTTCCCAGTGCTGGGCTTTTAGGCACGAGCCACCATCTCTTGTTGATGCAGTGCTGGGGACCAAGTCTTGACTTTGTGCATGCTAGAAATGCCCTCTAAAACCTGAGCCATGACCCAGGCCCTCCACAGCATCTTTGATCTATAGGTATTTTATACCTTTACACAGTTAGATGTCAATTCTTTCCATCATGCCTGTTGACTTTCCTCTCTTCCTGAAACAGACCTTTGCCCTACTGTGGGTCATGTAAGTACTCATATAATATTCAGACCTCTATGAATTATTTGCACTTAAACACTTTTTAAGTCACGAGTGTGTGAGTGTGTGCGTGTGTGTGTGTGTGTGTGTGTGTGTGTGTGTGTGTATGTGCCATCTCTCCAGTCCTGTTTTGAAATACTCTGGAAAAGACAGTTTGTTTATAGAGATGATTTTTATATATACATATATACACACATACACACACATATGGCTTTATTATTACTAAGGAAATTTAAGTGTTGTTACTAGAGTAAACTTATCAACTTAGTAACGTCAAAACCCACCAGTACAGGTGTGCTCACTTAGAATTCTTGGCTTTACCAATGAGGTTGAACTTTCTAATAGATTTTTTTTTTAAGTATAGCTCTCCACTTCTCTCTCTCTCCAATTAAAGCAATTTGTCCTCTGACCACCACTTGTGGTATTTTTGCATATGTAAACATGTATGCTATAAACAAAAATAAATGACATTAAGGTTGGCCTAAGTAGAGTTATATGACATTCATGTTGCCTGAAATGGTCATCAATTTTTTTTCTTTTCTCTACAAATTGATCTAAAGAGTCATCACAATCCCAATCAAAATTCCAGGCCGCTTTTCTGTCGAGTTTGTCGAGGTGTGACTGTAAAGTTTTTATAGAAATGTAATTTTGAGAGATGTTTTAAGTCTATCTAAAACTATTTTGAAAGTACAACAGAGTTGGCAGGTGGCACCATCCGAGTTTGAGATTTTCTGTGAACACACACAGAGCCACTGAGACGGCGTGTGTTGGTAGAGAAATGGAGCAGCAGGTCATTGCATGGAATCAGGACAATACAGGAAATACATCCTGCTGGCTCCTGTGTGGGGAAGCATTGCAAAGATGGTCGGGGAATCAGGGAGACATGGCCAATCTAACTGGTGCCAGTGAAGCAACTAGGTGCCCACAGGACGGGGAACTCAAAGTTATCTCCCACCTGGATATAGCCTGCTTGAACGGGATCCTCTGCACAGAGGCGTGGCACAGAAGAACACAATGAGACAGCTTCCAGAAAAAGCTTTGAAATACGAAAGTAGCCCAGGTAAAGGGAAAGGACACTTCAATGTACAGGTCCAAATAGAGTGATGTCAGTGTCCAACAAACTCCGAAACGGGCCCCAAACCTTAGCACAACTGAGGCCACGTCAGAGCCATCATGACGTAGGAGTCCGGCATGTAGACCCCAGCTCCTGCCCAAACAGGAACAAAGATCCAGTTCATTGTGGTCCGCAGTTCTAGGGAGTTCCCTAAATGTACCAACCTTGCTTTCTCGGTTTCTGTAGCTCCGCTCACTGCTAATCGTTCTTGCTAATTGAAGTATGTCAGTCCAGGATGTGGTCTTTATGTGCATAAGACGCTAAGAACAGGAAGGCTTGGGGCTACAGGATCTGGTGCAGCTACAAACGGATGAGACTGAAGACCATCTGGCTTTAAGCCTGTCTGTGTGCTCTCTGGCTGGGGCGCCTCACAGCAACTCAGTGTCCAGGATTGTCAGCACACAGATTCAAACTACAATACGATCTTGCTTAAAGTTTAAATTTTGTTTATTATTTTCCTAGGCCCTCCCAGCCTGGTCTTGAATTTGTAGCAGAGGGCAACCTCAGACGCTTGATTTTCCTGCCTTCCCCAGTGCTGGACTTATAGGCACACAGTATCACACCCAGTTTTGTGCCTTGCAGGGGACTCAACAAAGGGCTCTCTGTGTGCTAAGCAAGCATAGGTATCTAGTAAGCTACATGCCAGCTCCTCTCCCTCCTTAAGAAAGAACTTGAGACAGGGTCTCAGGAGCCCAGGCTGGCTTTGAACTCCAGGTCTTTCTGCATCCACCTCCTAAGTGTGCCACCACCTACCTCTACTGTATTGATTTGTATATTAGCTCTGTGTGTGTGTGTGTGCGTGCATGCATGTTATGACTATTATCTTTGGGGAATGGCTAGGCTTAGAGATGTAACAGCAGATGATGTTATGAATAGATACTACATGTCTTTAATCTTGTCACTTGGAGGCAGAGGTAGGTAGGCAGATATCTGAGTTCAAGGCCAGCCTGGTCTGCTAGCGAGCCAAGGCAACACAGTTAAGACCCCATCTCAAAAAGCAAACAGCAGGGAATGTGGAGGCCACCATTCTTACAGTCTTAGGCACACACAAATACAAACATGCTCTCAAGACAAGTTAAACAGTCATCTGCCATTGTAATTTTACATCATCACCACCACTACCGCCACCACCATCATCATCATCACTGGTATTAGGGACTGAACCTAGAGTCTCACACATGCTAGTCATGTGCCCTACCACTGAGCCACTGAGTCATCAAATAGCTTACATTTATCACTTACAGTAGAATTATCAACATACAGGTACCACTGTGA
Organism: Tokudaia tokunoshimensis; assembly: GCA_036184795.1. Classification (NCBI taxonomy): domain Eukaryota; kingdom Metazoa; phylum Chordata; class Mammalia; order Rodentia; family Muridae; genus Tokudaia; species Tokudaia tokunoshimensis. Next base: position 81,633,542 of record BTHU01000015.1, read on the forward strand.
AATTACCAAAATTTATATATATTTATGTATATAAATATATATTTATATATAAAAATATATAAGATTATATGTATTATTTATATATAAGACTATATATGTATATGTGTGTATATATATATATATATATATACATATATACATACATATATAATCTCATGTCACACATTTTTTTTCTTAAGGTTAGGATGGATGCCCCCTCTTGGTTCAGGATATAGCTACGTGGGTCATCTCTGCCAATCCCATCTGTCTGAGGGCTTGACTCAATGACGCTGCCCTTTGGCCAAACCTAGGTGTTGCAATGCAAGGAACCCCAGCAGAATCATCCCTACAAGGTGCCTCAAACTGGGCATCCATGCAAGGAATATCAGCAGAGACCACAGTGTGGACTTTTGACATGATCAGGAGCCCATGTGGTTTCAGGCTGAAGCCTTAACATGGCGTATGCGAATTGTGCAAGTATGACAGCCTTCCCCTGGAAACCGGCAACACCCGGGGCTTGACACCTGCCCAGTACCCTGAGCCTCTGCACACACCCTACATACCTGATCTGAGTTTCCTGCAGCAGCCCAGGGAGCCGCGCCCTGCGAGGAACGCAGCGGCGGCCACAGCGCCCCCTGGTGGGCATGCTGCGGACCGACCGGCGCAGGACGCAGCCTCTGCAGCTAGCCAGTGTCATCTGCGCGTGCGCCCTGCTTGATTTTGCTTTTCAGAGTAAAAACAGAAATAGGTTTGGTTCACAGAAAGTTTCAGGCCCGTTGGATCTTGAGACATTCTGATGTTGTAGCACCCTAGTCCGGTGACTGGTTACATAGGTGGGAAGGGCGGGGCCTTTTCCCAGCAAGCCAGGGTAATGCCAGCGAGGAGATTTTGGGGGTGACACTGGCTTATGGTCCCGGTTGATCCATTTCTGTCACCCCAAACTTTTAACATCACCTCGTAGTCCATATACTTCATTTTACTAGCCTTCCAAGACACCTTCTTTAAAAAAAAACTTAATTGTATTATTTTACGTGTACAGGTGTTTTTGTTTGTATGTGTGTCTGCACCACGTGCCTTGATGCCAGCAGTCAGAATTGGGCATTGGATTCCCTGGGACTAGAGTTACAAACATTTGTGAGGCTAGGAATTGTACTCAGGTCCTCCAAAAGCGCCGCCACTCTGTGCTCTTCCACAGAGGCACCCCTCCAGTCTCCCAAACCATCTAGTTTATTAATGAAGAGCCCAGAGATGTGCAGAGGCTTGTCCAAGACCACAGCGCATAAAGAGCAAGGACCGTGGGCCTGGGATGCTCTCCCGGGCCTGCTTGCTGAACTTTCCTGACGTACAGCGGACACTGACCCGAGATGGCTCTCCCCTGCTGGAACTTCGCAGCTACTCCAGTCTGACAGTCTTCCAGAAGGATTCTCCACGGGGCAATGAGGCAGGAAATTTATGGCTTGGCCTGATTAATGGGCCAAGCCGTTAGGAGTTCGTTGCCAGGCTATTCGCATAATTTAACGTTTCCAGGCGGGAGAAGAGGCCTCTAACTCACATCTTTCAAGGGCTCTGGGACCAAGAGGTGCAGGGCATCACTGAGACATCTCTGCTCTTCCCAGCCCTGGGATCGCTTCCCACCGCAGCTACAGAACAAGCTCTCTGGAGGAGCCTACATGGGAAAACGCAAGGAACTAGCTCCGGTGTTTCCTTGGTTGCTCGCTAGTGGGCTTGGTATGGACCCGGCGAGTTCTCACTGCTCCCAGCCCAGGACAGGAAAGCAGTTGAGTTCAGAGGGGCAGCAGACAAGACACCACGAAAAGTGAGAGTGACGGTGTAAGTCCTGTCCTTTCCCAAGGCGCTGTGTGTGCAGTTAGAACCCATCCCCTCACCTCCTCCACCCCCCACTCCCCCAGCCCACTTCAGGTAAAGAGTCTGAACAGACTGTCTTGGGGACTTGAAAGTCTGTAATCTTTCTTTCTTTTTTTTTCTTTCTTTTTTTTTCTTTTCTTTTTTTTTTTTGGTGACAATCGTGTTTTAGTGCTTTCCGGCATCTGGAACTAACAATCTGTTTTTACACATCTTATCTCAAATTCTATCTATTTACGAGTATTTCTGCCTCCTTCATCTTCCCGAAACTTGGGTAACAAGCGTCCCTGGCAGGGTCCCTCCCTTATTCGGCGACCCTCCCCTCTCTTTTACACACGGCTTCTAGCCTGGGCTGGTCTTGAGCTACAGCCCTGGTTCCTCTATTCTTTACATTTTAAAATGATTTGCAAATGGCTTCTGAAAACTTAATATGACTTACCAAGCCTTCCTTAAAGATGAACACATCCAAGGGCCGACTAGATCGTGCAGTGGGTAGAGGTGCTTTGTTGCAAACCTAAAGACCTGAGTTCCATCCCCAGGATATAGATGGAAGTAGGAGAAAATGGACTCCTTCTTCTTGTCCTCTGACCTCCGCACATGCACTGTGACACACACACACACACACACATAAATGCAAAGAAGTGAACCCCTCTGTCACATAATATATAGAACTGACAGTTTCAGATTAGTCTTCCTTTATCAAAACACTTCCAACACAAACATTTTATATAGAATTAAAAGTTAAAAGTAGACTCTAAGGATGTCTGTTGCTTTTTTGATAAAATTCCCAGACATGACGCGCTCTCCCTCAGAAGAGTGTAGTGTCTGGCCTTTCCCAGCCAGAGCCTCCCTGCTCCCTTCCTCTCGTGTGCTGAGAAGCTGGTCCCGCTACCCTGAAGTCAGTGGGAGGAAGAGGGGGGAAGGCAGTGGGGCAGAGGCCGAGTGAGGGTTGGAAGCAAGAACCTTCCTGTTGTCCCAGGAGGGTCCTGTGCTGGGACTGGGGGCTGTGCTGATGCCCACTGCCTCTTAGCAACTGTAAGAAGCCGACCGATACTTCCTGCCAAAAATCTTGGGACTGACATAGAAAGGGCAGAACTGAAAAATGATAAGGGGTTTTCTTGTTTCTGTATTTCACTCTATTCACTTTTGTGTGTTTTAAATTTTGATGTGAATTTGTATTATGTGTCTGTGTGTAGGTATATGCATGTGAGTGCGGTATATCCATGGAGGCCATGGAAGGGTGTTGGAGATCCTGGAGCTGGAGTTGCAAGCAGTCGTGTGTAGGTATATATTTTTTCCAACCTATTTTAATAAGTGTTCAACTTCCCCTCTATCTCACCACCCACCAGAGGTAGTGGAAAGGAAAAGTTTTTAGACACGGGGGAAGTAGACCTGTTGAGAAATAGTTCTTGGGGGGCGAGTTCAATCTTCATTGTCAGGATATCAGCAATCCAGTCCAGTAGCAAACACCAAATATGAATCAGCAGCTGCAGCCCAGTCCTCTTGGCAGGCACCACACATGAACCAGCAAGGGCAGCTCAATCCGGAAGAAAGGCTTGCCAACTGGCCAGAGGCCACAGAAGTGGCAGGAAGCCGTAGGGACCTCATGAGACGTTCTTTGGTGAGTTTCTCTCTATGACGTCACCACAAGCAGAGCTGAGCAATGCAATGTAAGCAAACCAATCCACATGCAGAGTTAGCGAAGAGGACTGGTGAGGTGGACCAGAGCTAACCAAGGCTCCGAGCTCCCACTGTCTGTGGGGTCATATTCATATGACCATCAAGGCTCAGCGGTTAAGAGCACTGACGGCTCTTCCGAAGGTCCTGAGTTCAAATCCCAGCAACCACATGGTGGCTCACAACCATTCGTAATGAGATCTGACGCCCTCTTCTGGAGTGTCTGAAGACAGCTACGGTGTACTTAGATATAATAAATAAATCTTTAAAAAAATAAAAAAGCATCCTTTTACATGTCCGCTCCAGCAAAACATCCTTTCACCCGTGTCTGCTTCAGGAAAACCTTCTTTCACGTGTCTGCTTTAGCAAGACATCCTTTCACCTGTGTGCCCCAGCAAAACCTCATTTGACATAACCGACTTTCCAAAGGAACCAGAAGCTTCCCCTGCAGTCGTGAGTCCTCTGACAAGGGTTCTGGGAACTGAGTCAGGTCTTGTGCAAGAGCAGTAAGCGTTCTTATCTTTTCTCCGTCACTCTCCACTTTGCCGTTTAGGACAAAGCCTCTCCCTGAACCCAGACCCTGGCCAGTGAGCTTCAGTAATCCCGCTGTCTACCTCCCGTCCCCTAGTCCTGGGGTTATAGGAACCTACCACCTTGAGGGGCTCCCCATGTAAACTGAGGTCAGGAGGTTGAAGATTCAAAGCCCCTCCCTAACTTTGACATGAATTTCTCTTCTCTCTGCTTAGGTTTGACACCTTCCCCTAACTTCTGAGCCATTAGCATCTCTCTGACTAGGGTAGGCCCTTACTAGTGTCCTCTCATGGTGCACTCCGCCCTCCTGTGACAAGCCCACAGCCGGGTGTGGCCCCTGTAGTTGGTCTGACCCCTGCCTAAGGACATACTCGTGAGTCTGTGGCTATGGTGTCAGGGACTCCTGGGGGCCCTAAGCTTCTTTTAGGGTATCTGTGGTGTCAGGAGGCTTTATTCATAATAATCCTAAAGCTGTTCAACTTTCTTCCCTCCTGAACAGGGACAGAGGCACAGACCAGCCACAGGATCAAGACTCTAGAATGGCACATAATGCTGATCTTGAAGTTTTTCTTCTGGAAAATGTAGTATTTCTTCATAGGAGTGTCATGTATATGGGCACTGATTTTTTTTAAGTTTAAACAATTTTCTCAGTTTTATGGCGAAGACTGCGTGTCATCTCTCATGTAAACAAAAGCTCCCTGGCGTCTTGGAAGGAGGCTCTGAGCCTGAGTTTCTCTGCTTTTCCTCTGCACGCCTTAGGCTCAATCTGGCAGAGAGAAAAAAGGAAGCTTGAGAACAGTCCCAGGGCCACATTGAGCCTGAGCTCGGGTGAGGGCCTCAGTGGGTCTGCACTCTGGGACTGCGTGGACTTCATGGTAGAGTGATCTCATGGGCGTGGAGCCTTCATGATCACCTGCTCCCACTCCCTGGATTTTCCAAGACACCTTGCTTATTAGATCTGGAGGCACACTGGAGACACACACGGCGTACTCTATGCAACGTGAGGCAGAACAAATGGCCCACGGTGAGACCACCTGTATAGCAATAGGACAGTAACAGGGTAGGGCGGGTCCTAATCCAGTATGCTTGGTGTCTCTGTAGAAATGGGGCTAGCCTTGCTGGGAAGAGCGTGTGTGGAGAGGAGGCAGACATCGGGGTGCAGCTCCAATCCAGTAGCTAAAACTTGGCAATGACCTGGCCTGGAAGGGAGATCTGGTGCCTTTGAGAGCAACCCCCTGCTGATAATGTCAAAGTCAGACTCGAAGCCCCCAGAACTGTTAAAGAGGACAATTCTGTTACTTAAATCCCGAGATCAGGAAGTCTTTGAGTGACGATGAAGGACCTGCCTGTCACAGAGAACAGTTCTCGTTGGAGGGGTTGTCAGTCAGTCCCACTCATTCCTGTGCAGGGAAGGACAGCCTTCGGGCCGTGTTGGCGGGACTGCTTTCAGTTCAATGTCTGAAGGTTGTTGGAAGCTTCTTTCTGGACTGTGGGCCACGTCTGCAGCAAGCAAGCTCTAGAGAGCTGATTTACAGGGAACTACCGTGAAGCAGCAAGACAGCCTGGGTCATACATGGCTCTGGGAGGTTACAGGTCAGCCAGGGCAAGCCTTACCCTTAACCCTGGGAGTGGGACTTAGGTCCAGAACTCTGCATCATTATTTGTAAAGCTTTGGGGGGGGGGTGTCCTTCAAAGGCACCCGCTGAGTCCTGCTAGGCTGCAAACAAGTTATTCTCAGGCAGCACAGGCTGTGCTGTTAGCAATAATAGTATTTTATTGCTGGTATCCAGGAGAAATGTTGGGTTGGGGGAGAAGATCAGAGATGAGTTTAAAAATAGAAAGCTGTAATTAGCCAAGCATGGGTTTGTTCTAGAAGGCATCAATTACCACGGCAATCACACACCCCAGATTCTTTAGCGGATTCTGACTTTTTTCAGGAAATAAGCTCTGGTGGGTGTCTAGTGGGATTTAACGTTACACGGATCAGTGTTTGCCACTGACACGTTGATTCACAGCCGCAAACAAACTCCACGTCACGTCATGACTCTGCCTTTTTGTTATGAAAAAAAAAAAAGAGTCATCCTGGCCTGATGCCCTGGGCTGTGGTCCTGTCCTGTGGCTGAGAACCAGTTGTGAAGAATTACGAAGGTGTTTGTCAGGGCTCCGGAAGCCTAAGGTGGGAGTCCCACCTAAGTTTTCGGCCTAACATTTTGTGGGGTATAAACCCGAGGAGCTAGCTTTCCAGTTTCTGCTGTACTTGGCACAGACCATCTTCCAGAGGGCTGCTGGGTACATGCGTGTGATCCGGTCTTTCTTCTGTCAGGCCGGCAGGTGCCTGCAAGGGCTGCATCATTCTGGAGGGCCAGAGAGGAGTGTTCTCATTAGGGACACAGGGTGCTGCCGCTGTAAGCTGTAAACTCAAGGACACACACAGGTCTGTATTCCTGCACAAACGTCATGACCAAGAAGCAAGTTGGGGAGGAAAGCGTTTATTCAGCTTACACTTCCACATTGCTGTTCATCACCAAAGGAAGTCAGGACTGGAACTCAAGCAGGTCAGGAAGCAGGCGCTGATGCAGAGGCCATGGAGAGATGTTACTTACTGACTTGCTTCCCCTGGCTTGCTCAGCCTGCTCTCTTATAGAACCCAAGACTACCAGCCCAGGAATGGCACCGCCCACAAGGGGCTGGTCCCACCCACAATGGGATGGCTCCACCCCACAATGGGCGGGGCTCTCCCCCCCTTGATCACTAATTGAGAAAATGCCCCACAGTTGAATCTCATGGAGGCACTTCCCAACTGAAGCTCCTTTCTCTGTGATAACTCCAGCCTGTGTCAAGTTGACACACCAAATCAGCCAGTACAGGCTGAGAAACTCATTTTCCATTTCCTGCAGATGACAGAGAGGCCAAGAGTCTAGGAGTCAAGGACTGTGAAGGCAGGGGAACTAACTCCCCTGCGCTGGTGGATGGTCACTTTAGCATTAGAAATCTATATGTTTCTCATTGTTATTTTTTGCTGCAAATATCTGCTATTTTGCATTTAGAAGATAAGGGGAAAGGGACATTTGATCTAGGTCATGGTTCTCAACCTGTGGATTGCTTTTGGGGTTGAATGACCCTTTCACAAGGGTCTCAGAGACCGTCAGAAAACAGACATTTATGTTACGATTCGTAGCAATAGCAAAATTACAGTTATAAAGTAGCAATGAAAATAACTTTATGATGAGGGGGGTCACCACAAGGCAAGGAACTGTATTAAAGGGATGTAGCATTGGGAAGGTTGAGATCCACTGATCTAGGGAATTAAAAACAATTATTAAAACTTCTATATAATATATTTTGATAATATTCTTTCCTCCCCCCAACTTCTCCCAGATCCTCCCTCCTCCCTACCCAACCAACCGTATGCTTTCTCTTTCTCTAAAAATAACTTCATTTAAGTAAAACAACATACAAAAAAAAAAGTAAAAACAATAAAAAAAACTAAGGCAAAAATACCAAAACAACGAAACTAAGCACACAAAACACGGAGGTCTGTTTTGCATTTGGTCAAGTACTCCTAGGCACTCTGGAGGGTGGTTGGTGTGGCCAGTGTCACTCCTTTGAGGACCCCTTCTTGGCATCTGTCACTTGCAATAGCTTCTGGGTCAGGGGCGGGGCTTTGGGTTCAGGCGCGGGGTTTCTGTTCATTTCCTCTCTTAGTGCTGGGACCTGGTCTGTCTTGACCTGGAGCAGATCTTCGGTGAGCTGTGCTGTCTGAGTTCATGTTCTGTTGTGTCTGGAAGATGCTGTTTCCTGGGAGTCAGCCTCTCACTCTTATACTCTTCCTGTCTTCTGCGTAGATCCCTGGGCTTTGAGAAAGGGGTTTGATGAAGAAATCCCAGTTAGGGCAGAGTGCTCAGGTCTCTCATTCTCTGCACATTGCCCAGGGGTGTTTTAGTCACCATCTGCTGCAAACGGAAGTTTTTCTCTGGTGAGGGTTGAGCGATACTCTGACCTGAGTCGCAGCTGGTAAGGCAGCTGTCTGATCCAGGGACTTTTTGATAGGCGTGTTGGAAATAGGTGCTAAAATGACGATGGATGCGAGGCTACAAGGAAGGTGGACCCGACATGATTTAACCCCTTGCCTCCCAAGCATCCCATCTACTTCCTTTCGTTAGTAGCCTTCAGACGGCTGGCTTGTACATAGGCCCTATGTTCTCTCAGCTTCGGGAGGCAGCATCTTCAGACACTAATGTTTGAGGGTGTTAAAGTGTGTTCTGCGGTCCACCAGCACCCACAACTGCAGAAGCCTTTAAAGTACAGCATTCCAGTTCCTCTTCTGATGAACCACACGCCACATGGGTTTAGATTTCTGGGTGGAGGAACGTAGGGAATCTGCATTTGTTGTCGTACATAACTCCTTAATTTTTTTTTTGTACAGCATCTTAGCAAGTGGAACGTCCTCCCCCCCCGACCCCCCCCCCGCAGCCCCTAAATGGGGAGTATTATTTTCAGAGTTCTGAGGCGATGCTGTCTGAATTCCTTTGGTCTGAGTGGCATCGCCATGTGTGTGTCTTTATAAGGTCAGAGCACTGCCAAAAGATAACCACAGGTGGATTCAAACGGCGCGAGCTGCTTCTAAAGATAGTGAGGGCAGTTCCTGCCGATGACTCCGTAGGACTGAATGTGTTCTCAGCTGCACGGCCTTATATAGAGAGGCGAGGCCCCAGGATGGATCTGTGGACACGGGCTCTGAAGCTCTCCCCCCCCGCCCCCCAATCCCCCCTCCCCCCCTCGGAACTCCCATACCTCGTTCTCAGCAGCTGATACCGTGGGCTGTGACTATCTTTGGAGCCTGCCCGGCCCTGTTCAGTGCACAGCTGATGGGTGTCTGTGGACAGCTGAACTGTAACTGCTGCAAACATCTGGAATGGTTGAGATGGGAACTGTAAGAGATTCGCAGTGATTCTGGGTTCTGGGGAAGATGGACCAGCGATGGTGTGGTAGATGGGTTGGTGGGTCATCCTGGGCAACCCACCCTATCATGCTCAGATGTTATGTTCTCAAAGCTGCCTCTCTGGTGTAAAGGTCTGTGGCTTATGGCTTGTCTCTCGAGTGTCTGCCAAAGGCTCAGAAGTTAAAGGCACCAGCCTGGGGCGCTGGTGAGGGGCTCTGGTACTTTCAGGAGGTGGGGCCTGATGGAAGGACTGTGATCCGTTTGGAATCCGCCCAGAGCCCACCAGCTCTGCCTCTGATAGGGTCCTGCTGTCTTTTGGGAGAGGCACAGACAGCATAGGGCTGGGGTTTGGCAGGGACGTGGATGGGAGAGGAGAGGAGAAGGAGAGAGGTAAAGACAGGAACAGACCGAGAGAAGGCTTCATCACTGGCTTGTCATGACGGGCTCTAGGATCACCTGGTCTCTGCGTACACCTGAGGGGGATTCTTGATCGTGCTCATTGACGTGAGCAGAGCCCACGTCTTAATTGTGGGTGAGACCATTTCCTAGGCGGAGGATCTTGGACTGTATTAAATGGGGAACAATACCAAACCTTCCTTCTTCTGTTTCCTGACTGTGACCAGATGCCTCAAGCTCTTGCCGCTGTGATCCCCTGCCTATGGGTTCCCCTTGAACTCAGCTGCGGGGAGAGGAAACCCTTTCCTCTGGAGTTGCGTTTCACGGTGCTGTAACTAAGATAGACACCCCAGCTGTCTCTACTTCCTTACTTGTGACTAGTGCAGCGATAAACTTGGTTGTGCAATTGTCTCTGAGACAGGGCACGCGTCCTCTGGGTGCATGCCCAGGGGTGGCAGCAGGTCATGTGGTAGTTCTATTTATAGCTTTTTGAGGACTCATCGCACTGATTCCATAGCGGGTGCACCAGCTTACATTTCACTCACTTTCTCCACAGCTGTATCAGCATTCAACACCACTGTTTTCCTTGATTTTAACCATTCTGATGGGAATGAGATGAAAACCCGAAACCGGCTTTGATTTGTATATCCCTGATGACTATTGAACACTTGGAAATATGCAAAAACTCTCTGTTAATTTCATTAGCTCATTTACTGAGTTGGAAGGCTGGCTTGTGTGTTTATTTTATATTTTTATAAGATTTATTTTATTTATGAGTACACTGTCGCTGTCTTCAGACACACTAGAAGAGGGCGTCAGATTCCATTACAGATGGTTGTGAGCCACCGTGTGGTTGCTGGGAATTGAACTCAGGACCTCTGGAAGAGCAGTCGGTGCTCTTAACCGCTGAGCCAGCTCTCCAGCCCTTGTGTTTAATTTTCAAGTTCTTTATGTTACTCACGAATCTGAAGTATAGCCGGCAAAGGTTTCCACGCACTCTGTAGGCTGACTCTCTACACTTTGCTGTGAGGAGTTTCACACAGTCCCACTTAATTATTCTGGTTCTTTCAGGGAGAGGGAGGGAGTGAGAGAGAGCGAGATTGAGCGAGCAAGTGAGAGATTGAGAGAGAGAGAGAGAGAGAGAGAGAGAGAGAGAGAGAGAGAGAGAGAGAGAGAGAAGGGAGAATGCACGCAGGCCATGTAAGGAGGGAAAGAGCTGTTAAGCAGTGGTAGGCAGAGGAGAGGGTTCTAGAACTCACACAACATGAAACCAGAAGGGGCTACTGGGAGGAGGAAGAGGCCGTTGTGAGGTGAGCAGGGAAGGCGGGGAAGCTGGAATGAGAAGGAACAGAAACAGAAGCAGGTACACACCGAAACCCATTACTTCCTGTGTGTACTGGGTAGTTTCTGTCAACTTGGACCAAGCTAAAGGCATCTGAGAGGAGGGAACCTCAATTAAGAAAATGCCTCCATAGGATCCGGCTACAGGGGAGCCTGGAGGGCATTTTCTTAGGTAGTGATTGTCTAAAGGTTTCTATTGCTTCTGGAATAGAGACACCATGACCACAGCAACTCTTAAAATGGAAAACATGTAATTGGGGGCTGGCTTACAGTACCAGAGGTCAGTCCGTTATCATCATGGCGGGAAGCATGGCAGCATGCAGGCAGACATGGTGCTGGAAGGGAGAGCTTTCTTGGGACTTTCATCGTCCTCTCCCCAAGCCCAGTGGGTGCAAGGGTGCGCATGCGCTCTCAACGCAGGGCTCAGTAATAGCGCCCAGTCAGGAACAAGGAGGGGGTTCAACCATCGTCACCTGGACAGGGGATCAAGTATACAGATTCCTCCTAACAAGTGCTGAAGAGCACACGGCAGACCCCCTCCCCTCTGACCTCAAGGTCACTTAGGACCAGGGACGGGTGCAGGTGAGACGACATCAGACATCACGTGGCTGAGATGCATGGTCTAGGTGTGGGCGGGGCAAGGTTCTCATCCTTCTGAGCATCGTGTCTCAACCCTCCTGGGGTGTGGTTGCAAAATACACTGTGCCACGGGCCACCCAGCTGGATATGGGGGTCCCTGGGTCAAGGGTCCTCGAAGGCTAGGTGGGTAAGGATTCGGTGATGACAGGCAGAAACAGAGAGGAAGTTTGGATCTCTGAGTGTATTTTTCAGTTCTCAAGCAAGGATTTTTATACATAATGAAACAAGCATTACAACTCTTAGAAGATGTGTTCAGCGAAGCAATCATGGACAGGACAGATAACATCATTAATATTTGGCACAGTAAAACACAATCCTCCAAGGCTAATGGCATATTTCCAAGAGCAGGTTAATACATTTTTATGGTCAGTTATTATTTAACATCTAGTACTTAACTTTATTTTTTTGTGAATCTTCAAGGTGTAAATTTAAGCTATTTTAATTTTTTTTATTTAAGACTTTCTTTACCATATACCAAAGCCCACTTCTGACGACACACGTATAGCCATATGAAATTTTGTTGTTGGAAAAGTTTTTATCGATGTTGGCGAGGATGTGGAGAAAGAGGAACACTCCTCCACTGCTGGTGGAATTGCAGGCTGGTACAACCACTCTGGAAAGCAGTCTGGCGGCTCCTCAGAAAACTGGGCATGACACTTCCGGAGGATCCGGCTATACCACTCCTGGGCATAATACTATTTTGTAATTTTGTAAATGATTTATGAAGTCAAGCGCTGGTTTCCCCGGAGATAAGGTCGTGGCTAGTGACCCCATCTCAAGGGATGGTTTCTTATCCAATTTCTCGCTTAAAATCTCAGCCTAGGCTATCAGGAACATCTCGTAAATGAGAGAAGGAATAGAAGAAGTAAAACAGATAAATTGCCATCCACGGCTCAACATTTTGTTCTGGCCAGGAGTTCCACAACCGGTTCCAGGAAGTTCCGGTTGCAGGAGGCCTCCTTTTGAAGTTTTCGCCTCGGTCTGTGGAACTTGTCACACAGATCGCACTGGGGTTGGTGTGGCAACACTGCAAGTAGGGCGATGACATACCCAGCGGCCGGGCACAGGCTAACCTACACCCGAAGAGACGGGCTGGTCCTGTTCCCATGACAACCGTCCGCAGCTTCCATTGGCTGGCGCTCTGATTGGCAGTTTCGGTGCAGGTCTCCTTCCTGCAGTGTCCGCAACAGTCTCCGCTCTGGCCTCCCTAAAGAAGTCCCCAAGGCCATGTTCCCTTGGGAATGCTGATGGGACTTGAGTGGCCCCAGGGATCCCAGGATGCACCCACAGGGAAACTCTAGTGTCTTTTCCAGGAAAGCGGCTGTTTCCTTTCCGGAAGAAGGCGGCAGGCTGAGGCTGCCGGGTTCCTGTGTGAGTGCGTTTGCGTGTCTGGGAAGTCACGTGTGCATCTTGACGTCACACCCACCGAATCAGGGATTCCTACCAGCCTCCTCCAAGAGTCTGCTTGTTGGCGTCAGGAATCCAGAAGGTCGCTCGCTTGGAAAAAGACTCTGCCCAGAGGGCGCCGGGAATCGGAGGAGGACGTGGGTCACCAGCCAATGGTGCACTCGCTGCTGCCTGCCGTGCCCATGTCTCAGCCCCAGAGGACAGAGACTGAAGAGGCGACTAACCTAGGTCACACAGCTGGTATTTCAGTCCCGATCTTTTTGATCCCAGAATTCAGACGTTCCCCCAGCCCAGCCTTACCGTTTATCAAGTTAGAGCAACGAGGTACTTGAAGCCAAAGCCATCCGCTCTGCTGCAGGGATCCACCCGTCCTGGACTTGTAGGCAAAGCGCACTTGGTGGATGCAGAAAGGAAATTGGTTCAGGACAAGCATGGGCGCTCACCACAAAGCATGGCTTGCTTCCTGTGCGTTCTGACACCGGGGGTGTTACATCCGTCCATGTCGCCATCACCTGTTGTACTGTGGGTATTCTGAGCTCGGCAGCCCCCAGACTGCTTGTCCCTGAGCGCACCACTCTACACACACACACACACACACACACACACACACTTGCACATGGCACACCCTCTCATAGCCAATGTTGGCTAAATTTCATCGATCTTCCCTTCAGGATGTTTTTATTTTCTGTGCCTTTTCAGCCCATGTCAGCGTGACACTGGGGTCTTTGCAGCCGTCAGCAATTATCTCTCTCTGCTCACCGGTGTGCTAACTTCTGGCTTTCTGGGCATATCAGCCAGTCATCAAACCTGCCCTTCCCTTTACTGGTCTGTTTCATTCATATATATATATATATATTAAAGTAAATATATATATTTACTTCCGATCCCAAGTCAAAATCCAGGTGGCAGTCTGGGCTTTTAACTTCTGGCGTGTGTGTGTGTGTGTGTGTGTGTGTGTGTGTGTTCTGCCTGCATGTGTGCCTGCAGACCAGAAGAGGGCACCAGGTCCCATTACAGATGGTTGTGAGCCACCATGTGGCTGCTGGGATTTAAACTCAGGACCTCTGGAAGAGCAGTCAGTGCTCTTAACCACTGAGCCATCTCTCCAGCCCCCAATGCTGTGTTTTTATGAGATTTCTCTGTGTGTGCAAGTATGTGTATCTTTGCGCCTTTATGTGCTTTTCTTGTGCTTTTTGGTTCTTTTGTTTTATTCTATTTTGTTTTGTTTGTTGTTTGCCTGTTTGCTTTCTGATGAGAGAGAGAGAGAGAGAGAGAGAGAGAGAGAGAGACAGAGAGAGACAGAGAGAGAGAGACAGACAGAGAGAGAGGAGACAGAGAGACAGAGAGAGAGAGACAGACAGAGAGAGAGACAGACAGACAGACAGAGAGAGAGAGACAGAGAGAGACAGAGAGAGAGACAGACAGACAGAGAGAGAGAGACAGAGAGAGAGACACACACACACACACAGAGAGAGAGAGAGAGAGAGCGCCCTTGGATTTGAGTGGGTGGGGAAGTGGGGAGGATCTGGGAGGGTGCAGGGGAGGGAAACTCTGATTAGAATATAGTGTACAGAAAAAAATTCATTTTAAATAAAAACCAATTCTTTTTGAGACTGGATCTCTCTATGTTGACCAGGCTGGCTTGGAACTCAGAAATCCTCCTGCCTCTGCCTCCCAAGTGCTGGGATTAAAGGTGTGCACCACCACACCCAGCTAAATTTTTTTTTTTAAAAAGAGTGTGCATCAAATTAAAATTCCTCTAAAATTGCATCAAATTAAAGTTCCTGTAATATGAACAAAGTACATAGACAACCATATATGAAAATGTTATGAGGTCTAGTGCTGTGTACAGTGAATATACATACTACTTAAAAATGAGAGCGGGCGGGAATTGACTCTGAGTAAGGCACTTGTCATCCGGGTTTGCATCCCAGCACCCACCACCACCCACCATGGCAATCTACAACCATCTGTAATTCTCATCCGGGGGAGGGGGGGTGGGGGATTGGGGGGATCCTGCTCCCCCTGCTGCCAGCTGTGGGTACTGCACATATATGGTATATGGAATATAAGCAGGCAAACACCCGAGACTAGAAGCATGCATTCCTCACAGTCCTAGAGGCAGCCCTCACCCATGGTCCTGTAAGTCACTGTCTTAGTCAGGGTTTCTATTCCTGCACAAATATCATGACCAAGAAGCAAGTTGGGGAGGAAAGGGTTTATTCAGATTACACTTCCACATTGCTGTTCATCACCAAAGGAAGTCAGGTCTGGAACTCAAGCAGGTCAGGAAGCAGGAGTTGATGCAGAGGTTGTGGAGGGATGTTCCTTACTGGCTTGTTTCCCCTGACTTGTTCAGCTTGCTTTCTTATAGAACCCAGGACTACCAGCCCAGGGGTGGTACCACCCACAAGGGGCCCTCCTCCTTGATCACCTACTGAGAAAATGCCCCACAGCTGGATCTCATGGAGGCATTTCCCCAACTGAAACTCCTTTCTCTGTGATAACTCCAGCCTGTGTCAAGTTGACACACAAAACCAGCCAGTCCAGTCACCTTAGTAATTCTCTGGTTCCACATCAGCTCGACTTGGGTGCGTCTTCTCTTTGGTTTATCGTGATTGTTCTATCTGGGACAAAGAGAAATTTGTTCGTGTCTCCTCAGGAAAATTCACATGACAGGTTCCCCTTCCCCTGAAGGATCCCTGATACTGCCAGGTGCTCAGGAGAATTCCTTGTGAAAAATCTAAGGGCTTTACTTCAGCAAATCGCCTTCTGAGAATCTGATCAGATGCTTTTTTTGGGAGGATACAGATGTCTACATGCAAATCTCTGCTGCCACAGGGGCCTGACTGTTGAGCTTCATTTTACCTAGAGCTTGGGGGAATCTAGTCATAGAAAACTAGAATAGGGCTGGAGAGATGGCTCAACGGTTAAGAGCACCGACAGCTCTTCCAGAGGTCCTGAGTTCAGTTCCCGGCAACCACTTGGCGGCTCACAACCATCTGTAATGGGATCTGCTGCCTTCTTCTGGTGCGTCTGAAGACAGCTACAGTGTACTCATATTCATAAAATAAATCTTTTTTTTTTAAAAGAAAGAAAACTAGAATAATCTAGAATAAGGAATCCATGTCTTTAGGAGTAGCTACAGGGAAGGGTGACTTTTGAGCAGAGCTCTGAATGGAGAGGCAGACAGAATGGCTGCCTGAGATCCAAGAGGAAGTGTGGATCCTGACCACTGAAACTTGAGGACACCCAACGCTTGATGGAGTGGCGCCTTGTGAGGGGGTAGAATTTGAGGACCAGAGCAAATTGGTGGGTGGCGTAAACTGGAAGGTTACAGGATACACCTGAGGTTTAGCAAAAACAAAAATGAGCTCCTCTTCCGACATAGAGAAACCCCCAGAGCGCCAAGACTACGTTGACATCCCGCAAAGCCTGCCGACGATCCTGCACCTGCAGCTGCGGATGGCGTCTGGGATTCTCTTCCTCATCAGGGAGTCGATCTGCAGCTCCTGGCAGAGCTTGTCAAACAGACGCCCACGGGGCTCCCCACGGGGCCTCCTCACACAGCCAGGAGGATCAGCAAGGGCGGGCACCCTGTCTGGTGAACACCTCCGTGCTTATTAACAATCCACGTCTGATCACTGGGGCTTGCCGGCATGTTTGCACATCTCTGTCAAGAGAGATTTTAAAGTAATTCAACAAGAACGAAAGTGATTGCTCTAGGAGAGAGGAGCTCTGAGATGGGAAATCTCAGGCAAACCTATCTGAGACTAATGTGACACCGCAAGGACTTAGGGTAGACTGATCAAAGGACATCTAGTAGCTCTGTCCTGAACGGAAATGAACAGGAAATAAACAGGAAACGAACAAGCACAGGTGTGTTAGCTAGCTAAGAAATCTCCATGAGTGATTAGAAAGGATCCCTGGTGTGGAGTTTCACACCCAATGCCATCTTTCCGGTCAGATAAATGCGGAGCTCTCTGAGGGACCGGAAACTCAAGTCCTCTGGACAAACTAGTACATTGAGGGGCAGATCTTGGCTGCATGACAGCCGCTTTTGATGGTCAGATGCCCCCAGACCAACCATACCTGAAAAGCATCGTGCTGTGGCCTGCAAAGATGGCCACAGCAATTGGAAGCAGTCATGACTGTTTTTAAAGACAGTCTTACTGGGCATCCAGCTTGGATGGTCTAGGACTTGATAGATATATAGACCAGGCTGGTCTGGAACTCACAGAGGTTCACCTGGTTCTGCTGCCCAAGTGCTGGGATTAAGGGGTACACCACCACACCCACCTTTCTGAATGCATTTTGAGACTTTTTTTTTCTCCATTTCTCTGAAGAATATTGGGATTTTGGTGGGATCAATTTCAGTAGTAAGGTCATGTTCATAACATTAGTTCTGCAAAATGTTTGTTGCTTAAGTTTGTGGTGCTTTTTTGTCTTGATAGCTCAAGGTGGCTACATTTCCTTCTTAGTTTAGATAATCTCAGATGATTTACTCCCAAATGGCTTTGAGTTCTACTAGTGAAGAGAAATTGCAGTTTTTAGACGTTAAAGTTCTAGGGTATTACCCTATTCTTGCTCTGTCTGTCTGTCTCTGTCTCTGTTTGTTGTCTGTCTCTGTACTGGCTGGTTTTGTGTATCAATTTGGCACAGGGTGGAGTTTTCACAGAGAAAGGAACTTCAGGTGAGGAAATGCCTCCATGAGATCCAGCTGTAAGGCATTTTCTCAATTAGTGATCAAGGGTGGGAGGGCCCATTGTGGGTGGTGCCACCCCTGGGCTGGTAGTCCTGGGTTCTATAAGAAAGCAAGCTGAGCAAGCCAGGGGAAGCAAGCCAGTAAGAAACATCCCTCCACGGCCTCTGCATCAACTCCTGCTTCCTGACCTGCTTGAGTTCCAGTCCTGACTTCCTTTGGTGATGAACAGCAGTGTGGAAGTGTAAACTGAATAAACCCTTTCCTCCCCTACTTGCTTCTTGGTCATGATGCTTGTGCAGGAATACAAACCCTGACTAAGACAGTCTCTGTGTTTCTGTCTGTTTCTGTCTCTGTGTCTCTGTTTCTCTGTCTCTGTCTCTCTTGGAATTGTGCCTAGGCCCTTGTGAATAGCAAGTACCAGGCGCGTACTCTCTCAGTCTCCTGTTCTCTCAGCTCTCCCTTATCTTTTGTGTTTTGAGAGAGGTCTCAGAGTTACCTGGGTTCTACATCCAGTTGCTGTGCATGCCTGTGTACCACGTGTGTGCCTTGTTACTTCAGAGGCCAGAAGAGGGCATCAGAGTTCCTGGAACTGGAGTTACAGATGATTGTGGGCACCGCATGGGTGCTGGGAGCCAAATGTGCTCTTAACCCCCGAGCCACCTCTCTAGATGCCCCCAAACTTATATTTAGATAATTTCCATTTCTGCACTGATACTCTGTATCATGAGGTATAATTCTAGCATTTTAATTCTTTAGATTTTTGAACATATTTCAGTTATGAATGCCTTAGTCAATGTTCTGTATTTCTTAGTCACCGTGAGCAGACACCATGACCAAAGCGACTCTTATAAGGACAACATTTCATTGGGGCTGGCTTACAGGTTCAGAGGTTCAGTCCATTATCATCATGGTGGGAAGCATGGCAGTGTGCAAGGAGGTACTGGAGCACTAGCTGAGAGCTACAGCCTGATCTGTAAGCAGGGTAAGAGGGGGGGAGAGTGGGGGTGGGGGACTGTACTTGGTTTGGGCATTTGAACCTCAGAGCCTACCTCCTAATCCTTCTCAAGCAGTGTCTCTCCCTGATGACCAAGCATTCAGATATATGAGCCTATGGGCACTATTCCTATTTAAAATCACCATAAGTCATATATATTAGATTTGTTTATTTTATTACTTTGTGTGTATGAGTGTTTGTGTCTTCCTGTGTATATATATATACATACATTGTCACATGCATGCCTGGTGACTGTGGAGGTCAGAAGAGGGCATCAGATTCACTGGGACATGTGCACACTAAGAATTGACCCTGGGTCCTCTGCAAGAACAACTGTTCTTAACCCCTGGACCAAGTCTCCAGCCCCTAATTTATATTTGTATCTATTAAGCTGAACACTTGGGCCTCTTCAGGGTTCTCTTTTGCCTCCTTTCTCTACTGAAGCGGTCACTAGGCGGAGATCATCTCCTGTCTCCAGTCAGGATCTTATTTGTCCTCTCTCTGAGACTGGAGTGGACAGCCAGCCAAGGGAGAACAAGGGTGACTTTATTTCCACAAGGCAATTTGGATGGAGAAGAACTCTGATACCCTTGGTAAGCAAAAGAGTGTGCCAATGAAGGGAAGTCGGCAGCGTTCCAGCCCAGTCCTGTACAGGCTTGAAAGCCCTTCCTAGGAGCGGCAGCTGTTAGAGACAGTGCTATAGGAGAGGCCTTGGGGTGCCCAGTCCAGGGGTGGCAGCTGTTATAGCCTGGTGCTATAGGAGGCCTTGGAGTGCCCAGCCTAGGGGCGGTAGCTGTCACAGCTCAGTGCTATCTGAACCCTTGGGGTGCCTTACAAAACAGGTCTGAGGTTATCAATGGGCGTGGCAGGAACAAATTCCTCCTGCATGTTAGCTGGGCCCTGATTGGCTGGATGTAGCCATTCAAAGGAGTTTTTAAATGAGGCCCATGAGGGCAGAGCTATGGAATGTTCTGGTTACTATAGGTCTTCTGGGCTCTGCCGCAGTTCTTTCCGACCTGGTTGCCCAGGGACCCTGGCTGTGAAAGGCCCGTATGTAGCGGCCATTTCTCTCCCCTTTTCATCCTTTTGCCCTCGGAGTAAGAGTTTCCTGCCCTCTCCCCCAAACAGAACGAGGGACCAAGCGCTCTGCTCTAATGGGAAATTAGTGTCAACCTCCCTGCCAAGGCTCGGGGAATGTTGCAAAAGGGAAGGCAGGAAGAATGTGAGAGCCAGAGGGTGGGGCACGCGCGGGATCCTGTGTTCTGGATGCAGCAGGCTATGTGAATAGGTAGAGAGCATGGGGGTTATAACACGTGTGACCTCGTGACAGCTCTGGCTGCTGGCACAAGCCTTGCACAAGATCAGACTAGCTCAGATTCCGGTATAGATGAGTGAGGGGCTCGTGCGCCTCTGCTGTAGCCGAGGAGCTATTGAAAGCTGATAGCTGCTGGGGGCTGGGTAGGGAATCATTCTTCTTCGGGGTTTGGCAACTGGTGGATTGTTCATGCAGCAGATGGGCTTATATGTGTGCACATATGGTCAGTACTCAATGGACTTAGTATTCTTTAAAAAAAATGAGGATATAAAATTGGGACATGGGCATGTGTGGAGAGATGAGGGAATTGAAGGAGAGAAGAAGGGAGTGGGTATGATCATTGTTCATTATCTATCTATCTATATCTATCTATCTATATATCTATATCATCTATCTATGAAATTCTCAAGTAATTGAAGGAAAAATTTCTTCCTTCTAATGATTTGCTACTTTTGCATAATCTCATCTTTTTTTATTATTAGATTTCTTTTTAAAATGCTGGAATCTTTTGTTTTGTGGTTCATCATCATTGCCTCTGAACAGCATAATAGTGCCAGAAGAATGGATTTTTTTTTTGTGTGTGTGTGTACGTTTTTTTTTTTTTTTTAAAGTCTCACAGACTTTCCTGGAACAGCTCAAAATATCTTTTTGGAGTGCACTTAAACCGGCACGCTCCAGGTCTATCAACATTTTGAGCGATTTTTTTCTCTCTCACATTCGTATTGTTAGAATGTCTCTGTTGAATCTTTGGTGTTCTTGCAGAGGACCTGGGTACCTTTCGGCACTGACATGGTGGGTGGTTCACAACCACATCTAACTCCACTTTCAGGGAATCTTATGGCCTCTCCTGGCCTCTCCGGGCACTGCACGCATGTGGTGTACATATATACATGCAGGCAAAATGCCCACAGACATAAAATAAAAACGAAATCTAAACTATTAAACAACAACCAGCAGGGGATTGAGTAGACTGGCTTGTCTGATACGATGTGGGTGGTTCACAATGGCTACTGCACCCTGGAGAGAGAGAGAATTCAGAGCTGTTCAGTCCATGAGGCTGCCTGCCTCAGCAGCCCCAGGCTGTCCTGAAGGCCTAGAGGATGCCTGGGGAGCCAACGATATGTTCATGTTGTAAGTCTAAAGAAGCTGAGTTCTCATATCAGCAAAGAATGTCGGCAGTGGCTGCAGCAGCAGCAGCGGAGTGGATGCACCCACAGCAAGTGGCAAAGACAAGTTGGTAAAAACCAACATCTTTCCCTTTGGACCTCCTTACACCTGGGTTGCAGGTCAGAGGTTGCCCCACGTGGACAGGACACAGACAGCACACAAACAGCACATGGGCACACGGAAAGCACACGGTCAGCACACAGACAGCACATCGCAGACAGTAGGTGGACAGCACATGGATAGCGCATGGACAGCACATGGGCAACATGTGAAAAACACATGGATAGCACATGGACAGCACATGGATAATAGGTGAACAGCACATGAACAACACATGGACAGCATGTGGACAGCACGTGAACAGCACATTGCAGACAGCAGGTGGACAGCACATGGACAGCACATGGACAGTACAGACAGTGCATGGGACAGCATGTGGACAGCACATTGCAGATAGTAGGTGGACAGCACATGGACAGCACATTGAAGACAATAGGTGGACAGCAAATGGACAGCATATCACAGACAGCACATGGACAGCACACAGACAGCACACGGAAAGCATATGGACAGCACACAGACAGCACACGGAAAGCATATGGACAGCACACCCACAGCATATTGAGGACAGCACACGGACAGCAAATGGGCAGTACACAATCAGCACACAGACAGCACGTGGACAGCATATGAATAGCGTATGGACAGCATGTGAATAGCATGTGGACAGCATGTGGACAGCACACAGATAGCACGTGGATAGCACGTGGACAACACTTGGATAGCTCATGGACAAGGCATGGACTGCAGATGGACAGCACATGGACAGCACACAGACAGTACATAGCACACGGATAGCATATCGTGGATAGCACAGGGACAGCATAGTCACTGAATGTGAGTTTTGTTTCTGGACAAGGTGGGTAGCTCAAGGTCACCATGACTTGATTATTACTCTCCCCAGAAACCTGTGATTCACAGTGGGGAAGATGCTCAGAGAACCTTTCATGAATGTCAGGGTCTTGGCTTTCAGGTGACCAAGTCCATCTGTCACACTGTCAAGCAATCGCATGGACGGGAACATTCACATACTCGGTGCTCAGACCAAGGAGACACCTGTCCCGGGTTCTTCACACCAGTCACGCAGCTCAGCTTCTTACGATGGCCTGCACACCCATTCACACCACTGTCCACCACACAGTCTGGTGGCGTCTGTAGATAACGTGGACACAGAAACAAACCCTGAAGTCAAGTCGACGGCAGAGACCCACCTTCTCCATTGCCTTTAGTCACCTCTAATTGTTCTGGCAAATGTCTTAACAGCAGGCTTTCCAGAGAAACAGAAGCCCTTACCTGTAGAATGTGTCCATTTCTATGGTGTAAATTTTCCCATCGAGACAGGTTTCAAACTCCCAACTTGCTGTCCGTGAATACGGATGTGGGAAGGGTCATGCCACCCCGCGAACACGGCAGGTGTCAGTAGCTCCAGAAATACGGGTAACTGGGAACGTAGCGAGACAGCCGGAAATACGGGTAACTATGAACGTAGCGAGACAGCCGAAAATACGGGTAACTGGGAACGTAGCGAGACAGTCGGGAACGGATGATTTTCTGAATGCTTTCCCAATGTTCGTATTTAACGTACATCATTCAATTGTAAACATGTGATTTTGTGTTTGGTAACAAATGAAGAGTCCTTGGAATTGTAGACCCTCGCACTTGAGGACAGTCCCAGCCTGTCCCAGCTCTTTGCTGCATGCCATACCATGGTATTCTATTCCTGATAGGGCCTGGCCTACAGTACAATCCAGAAGCCACTGTCCAATGACTGTGTCCCCATGAGTTCTGCTACAAAGGAGTCCCGAGAGGCCTTTAGAGTAGACTGGAAGAGCTTAGGGCCGAGGGAGATGTTAGCATACAGTCAAGGATTCCTGCTTATAAAGTTACTGTTGTCTCCAGATCTGCTCAAGCCCTGGCCCCTGACGTTTATCTCTACTCACTGATGCAGGATCCCTGAGCTACCTACCTACCTGGTGGCCAGTTGGCAACCGTTGCAAGATACTTCCTATCCATTCACATTAAGGCAGTGAGAGGCCAGTGATTGGAGGGGAGAGAGGAGGAGGAGCTAAGGGGAGAGAGAGGCCCAGAGGACCGGACTAGCAGAGCAGAGAGGGGGAGGTGTGGAAGACCGCACTAGCGGAGCAGAGAGGGAGACGCGGATCTCTAGATGACTTCAGACGTATTTCTGGTGTTTTGGAGAGGTTAGAAATATTGGGATAAGACTTTATCATTGTAAATTGGCATTATGAAATTGGGAGTTTCATATACATAAATATATTTGGTTAACTTTTCACGTTTAAGAGTCATGCTTTACCGGATACTTGGAAGGAGTGGGTGCTGGGCAGAAGTGCCGGACTCCGGCCTTTACAGAGTCTAGGGTGGAGAGGAAACACAGCTGGGACGCTGTGAGGGAAAGATTGGCACAGTGGCATCAGTGAGAGCCGACCTGAGCGAGACCCGCCGGGACTTGGTGCAGAGGCCTGGTGGGGCAGTACCTTTTTATTTACCCCTACAGGGAACAGGACAGTTAGTAAGGTCATCAAGACCCAACCTTAGCCAGTATCGTGTCTCTGCAGGCTTTGGCTCCTTGGTTGGTATTCTACTGGTTCCTCCTGGCTTAAGGCTAATGCCCCACAACCACGTTGATAATGAGAGTTGGTGCTTGTTTGGAAGTCTTCTTAAATAAAAAGTGTGCGTATACTGAGTCATCTCCAAAAGTTTAATATGTAACCAATAGTCTAACTTTCAACCCAGTGTTACAATTGTGTGATTCTAATTGTGATCTGCAATGCCATTCTGGACTAGCTACTTTAATAGTCTCTAGTTACGTATTGAGAAAGCGAGACTTACATTGCGCTGATGTTGCAGGATGATTAGCATGAGGCCAGGTATGCACAAAGGGTGCCCCGCACCTATCACAAACACACTAATGTCTCTAGTAGCTGTTTGTTATAGTGGTGTTTGTCCTGCGATACAACCACAGCCCATGAAACGGAGATGCCATCCAATCCCAAGGAATCTCTAAAAGTGGGAAAATGATGGTTTTTTTTTTTTTAGACTAGCCAAGTGGGAAAGAAATAAGACCTAAGATGCATTTCCAGTGGACCCAACAAGCCTGTTTTGTCCTCAGTTTACGTAAGCAATGTCTCTCTTGTCTTTGGGATTCCCTTGAGCCTGGTCTTCTAGAGTCTCTTCTGGGGACAGGGTTAGCTCAATGTTTTGACAGAAAATAGAATAGAGGGCTTTGTTGAAGGAGACTATAACCCAAGCAGCCAATAGGGAGAGCCTTAATCGGGAGGAAAGATCACCTGTCTGTTGTGTGTGACAGGGAAACATTGCTCCTGAGTTGGACCCTTGGTCCCCACCTAGTGGTACTGTTTTGAGAGCTGGCTGAAACTTTGGGAGCCTGGCTGGGGAAATCAGGTTCCCGAGGGTGTGTCTTCGAAGGTTGGTTGGTATTCTGCTGGTTCCTCCTGGCTTGAGGCTGATGCCCCACAACAAGCTTCTCTCTGCTTCCTGTTGAGTGAGCTGAGAAGCCGCTGTCACCATGACCGCTGCAACCATGACCCTCTGTTTCAGCACAAGCCCAGAATCAACAGAGCCCAGGAACACCGACAGAAACATCCGACAACAGACGCTAACATAAACTGTGTCTCGTAAGCCGTTTGTCAGGGAGCGTCAAGTCTGATTGGTGCATTAGGCAGGTGAGCTTTGTGAAGAGGTGTTTATGCTGTCTGGAGAGGAGTGAAGGGAGAAGGCTCACCCCAGCATCGTCCACAGGGAGTCCGTCTGGGTGTAATGTCTATCCCTCTTGCGCAGCCCCACGTGGGTGGTAAGTGTGGGAGCACTTACCTTTGAGTCACAGGGCGAGCAGCGCTTACCGACTCATTTCACAGACGTTCCCCACAAGGCCTTGCCACGGTGCCCGGAGGGGCTGTTTAGTCAAAATGTCAGACACTGGTAGAATGAAGAACTGTTTGCTGAAGGTGGGTGGGGGGCGGGACAGGGGCGGGGCAGGCACTAGGTAATAGATCCTGGCTGGCAGCGTGAGGTGTTCAGTTGAATGCATTTGTGAAAGCGTGGGTGTCTGTGGGATGTTTCATCGCCCACAATTGAAAGAGAGAGGGAATCAGGTAGGGAGCCCTGGGCATTCCTGTACACGATGCTGAAAAGGCACGGGTGGAGAGATCATAAAACAGAGAGGAAATTATAGGGGGTGGGGGTGGGGGAGGGAGGGAGGAGGAGCCAGTGTACAATTATGGAACTGCCCCTGGATTCTGGGAGCAAGCTCCCACATTTTGAATGACCCTATAGCAGCTCATAGCTCTTTGAGATAAATTCGCTCTCCTGCCCGTAGAGTAGGATGACATCTTTGGACGAATATATATAAAAAAAAGAAACCGAGGCCATATCAAATTATTCTTTTATTGTTCCAGTCAAAAAAAGAGGAACGCCTCAATATGTAAACAGTTTCCCTAACACAGCGAGTTCTTAAATATATATATATTTTTTATGCTAAAAAAATTTGGCATTGTAGAGATTTCTCAATACATAATTTTGTGCTTTCGCGCATCAAGCATGCTTTCGCCTTGTCCGTGCGCAGACATACTTGGATTGAGTAAAGGGAGTTACAAAAGGATCGGAAGGTGGGTCAGGAGCCAAACCAGGACTGGAGCTCTGCCTGGCTTTCATTTTTAAAAAGCTTGGTGGGGTGGTTGGCAGCAATGACCTCAGAAGCAGGGATCAGCTACTTTACTGCGAAGAAATCTGAAGCCTTGACGGGGGGTTTTTGGGGAAGATGTTTCTCCCCATGTTTTCTTGGCATCTCTAGAAGATCATTGGTTTTGCTTAAAGAAAGCTACAGTATATGTTCCAGGATTCTCAGCATATAAATTTGCTGGGCTTATAAATCAGCTATTGCACGACACTGAAATTCTACTTTTTCCTTTCTTTCTTTCTTTTTTTTCTTTTTTCCTTTTTCCAGACTCACTGAATTATTTTAGAGTGCTTGACGGCTGTGTCGGGGGCCTCTTGCTTCCGTTCAGCGGAGGCTGTCCTTTCGTTCAACCTTAAGAGTTAGGAGCTGTTTTGACACCATGATGGCTTTTAATAAATTGCAGTCTGTGTCCCTCCACCTTCAGCTCAGAAACCTCTACAATTTAGCACCAGTTTTCACAACGTATTTTCACCAAATCTCCTGGGAAGCCACCTACCCTTTGTAGACTAGCCTAGGCACTGTCTCCTGGTCCTCTACAGCCGTGTCTTCATGTCTCTAGGTGACTCCTCTTCATGTTGTGGCTTTCTCCTGAATCTCCTCCTTCCGTAGCCCACCCAGGCCTCAAAAAATATCAAGGCATACCCTCCCTGCCCCACGACGCTCTTGCGTACTGTCCACACAGAGTCTACCTTGCTGTAATTAATTTTCAGGCAATTGGTTCTAGCCGTCCTTCTGGATTAACTAGCCTCATCCCTGAAACTAGACTGACTTTCTGCCCGAGTCATGTGGGAGATAGCATGGCTTTGTGTGCTCACTCAAGTAAGAGTCAACAGCCATAGGGTGGTAGCTCATAGAGAACAATAGAAGATGTTAGTATTTATTAGTGTCCCTAGAGCACCTTGCTTAAGACCTTGGTCACTGGACAGCAGGCATTTACCAAGTGTCTGTAACCAACACACAGGAACCTCCAAGAAAGCCTTGCATGGAGTTGTGTCCTTGTCTAGTTTTATCAAGCATTTGGATTGTTTATTAGAACAAACAAACAAACAAAAAAGTTTTGTCACACTCTCAGCCTTGAACCCGAGGACTGCCTCAAACCTGAATGTGAAAACCTTATTTCTCTGCAGGACAGAAGCATTTTATTAAAATCCCAAGTTCCTAGGAAAATGGCTGGGTACAGAGCTGAAGATTAATTAAGTCTATTTGTGCTTCCATTGGAGGGGGAGATTTATGTTTGTTTAAAACATTTTAAAATTGAATTTAATTTTTACTTATGTGTATATGTGCATGTCTGTGTGGGTTTATGCCATTTTGGGTGTCTGAGAATGTCAGAAGAGGGTGTCCGTTCTCTGGAGTGATTTGTGAGCTGTCCAGTGTGTATGCTGGGAGCCACTCTTGAGTCCTCTGGAAGAGCGGCGGGCATTGCTAACTGCTGGGCCACAGCTCACCGCTCCTGTCCACAGCAAGAATCTGGCCCCTTACTGGGAGAAGAAGATACAGTCATTATTTTAAACTAATAGTGAAAAGGATTTCCATTTTTGTGCTTTGGGCAAATAACTAAAACAGAGTGGAAAATGAAGTGATTCTGTTCACGTGTGTTATAGTTGAAATACAGAAGGGCCATAGGACGTTCTTAAGGCTAAGCCTCTCCTTTATGGCGTGTTTGGTTCAATACCAACATAGTTTTGAAGAAGTCCCTACGTGCACGTTTCTAGCAGGGCAGAGCCGGCGTTGTACTGAATGCAGCAGCTTACCGGTATCATGCTGGCATTGGATTACTTACAAAAAATTATTTTTATTCATGGGTATCTGTTTGTGGTAGAATGCACCCATGTATTCAAGTGCAATGGACACCATATATGGAGTTACAGGTGGCCGTGAGCTTGCTGACACAGGTGCCAGGAATCAAACTCTGGTCCTTTGCAAGAGCGGTGAATGTTGTTAAAACCTGAGCCATCCCTTCCCTTTCCTGGATGACTTTTTCATTTACTATGCAGTTGTGTATTTATTCTCCGTCAATGCTGCTAACCTTCTGGGAAGGGTTGTTCTACTGTGGAGGCAGTCACCGCGTCTAAACAAAGTGTCTATCCCTCGACTCGCTCGGCTGCCACCTGGCTTAGTGTGCTAGGGGTTGGGAGAGGAATGTGGTTGGTGAAGGATTGCTGGACACAGGAGTGTTTGGGGTAGCTAAATTTCATTTTTACAAACAAAGGAAGAATTTTAAAAGTTGAATGTTAAAAAGCTGACTCAATTAGGGACCAAAGTTTAAGAGTGACACAGATGTGAACTTGATGAGGTGTACCTAGGAGTGCTTGTCTTATTCACAGAGACAGGCGCGGTGGGGGTCAAACACAGACATGCGCAGTGGGGTCAACATAGAGACATGCGCACTGTGGTCAAACAGAGACTAGCATGGCGGGGTTAAACACAGAGGTGCAGTGAGGTCAAGCAGACAAAGGGTCAAACAGAGATGATAGTGGGATCAAACACTTGCTGGGAGAATGAGGAACCGAACATCAGGTGACCAATTCTTCTCAAAGTCACAGAGAGCATTCACTAGGATGTTCATTTCAGGCCTAATTTAGACACACCGTGCTGCGTTAAAACTATACAAATTCTACAATGTTCCCTTGCAGAACACAGTGGAGTTAAGCTAGAGGTCAGCCACAGAAAGAGACCCGGGGCATCTCTAAACACTTTAAACAACACCATTCTCAGTATCATGTGTGTAGAAGAAATCTCAGGAGATATCTTAAAAATAGACATAGAACTCAGTGAGGATGAAACCACAGTTAGACACAAGGCAGAAACGTCCCGAGAGACAATCGACAGCATTGAATGCATCGAGCAGAAAGGAATCTGGGAGCAGCTGCATGAATCTGCAGGAGTGAATTAAATCCAAAGTGAACAAGGACATAGGGATGAGGATGCAAAGTGACGGAATTAAAAACAGGAAGGCAACTAAAAAAAAATCAGTGGAATCAAGAACCAGCTCTTTGAAACAAAATAATTACATTTCTATTTGTGCAGGAGAGAGAGAGAGAGAGAGAGAGAGAGAGAGAGAGAGAGAACTGCAGAAATGTCAGGGAACACACAACAGACCCTGTGGCCATAGAAAGGACTCCAAAGGGCGTGCCCACACTTCTCTGTGTGGGAGAAGTACAATCATTACTAGAAACATACAGTCTATCAAAACTCACATTAGAAGAAATAGCCTGAAAGCTCTATACATTAGAGACTTCAAAGTGTTGTTTACTTTTATTTATGTGCACGAGTCTAGATGCCCGCACGAGCTCATGTGCATCCCACACATGCAGTAGCCCACGGAAGCCAGAAGAAGGTCCCAGGTCGCTCGGAACTGGAGTTCTAGGTGATTATGAGCCACCATGTGTGCGCTGGGAACTGAACCCAGGCTGTTTGCAAGATCAATTAGTCATCTTAACCGCTGTGCCATCTCTCCAGCCCCGACTTTAAGTAAATTACTGATGACCTTCCCAACCAGAAAGCACTAGGTCCAGACGGGTTGGGTTCATTCTGGGTGAGTTCTTCCAATCGGTTAAGAAGGAAAATATATCAATTCTCTGTAATGTCTCTCAGAGGATGGAATTAGAAGAAATACTTCTCGATCCACACTAGGAGCCCAGCATCACCCTAAGAACAAACGAGGAGAAGATACTTCAGTAAACGAAAGCAACAAACCCCTAGCTCCCGCGAACACAGATCCAGACAGCCTCAACGACAAGACACTCGCAAACCGAATCTAACGATACATTAAAGGAAAAATACAGCATGGTCAAGTGGGACGTGTGTCAGATAAGAAAGGCAGATCAACATCCAAAGATAAATCCCTATAATCCACCTTATTGGGCAGAGTAATAAAAACTATATGTGATAATATCGAAAGATAAAGAAAGAGAACTGAAAAAGCCCATTCAGCTATTCGGTATAAAAGTCCTCAGTTAAGTAGCATACAGCTGAAATCACGCAGTATTGTGGTCTCTTTATAGATTTTTTTTTAAAAACTTAATCATTTGTACTTAAGGCTATTCTGTGCTGTTCTGTGATTTTATGGATTGTTCTTTCAATCATGAAATGCCTCGTTGTTTGTTTGTGCCTTTTAATTCTGTCATCTGGAGAGCACATCTTGGCCTCTGAATCATTTGCAGTTAATAATAAAACTGTTACAAACAACAATAGTTTCTCCATAAAGTATGACCAGAGGGACATTTCCTGGACTAGGGGAGCGGTACTCAAAACCTCTTTTTAGTTCGTTTCTCTTAACTGTCAGACCTAGAACAGGAACTCCTTTTTAACCATGATTCTAGAATTCGGTTGATACGATAAGACAAGAGAAGTTAATTAAAAATATATAGATTGGAAGGGAAGAAAAAGTTATCACTTAGAGATGACATGCTCACCTCTAGAAAATCTTTAAGAATGGAAAAAAAAACCTTGGGGGGTGGGGGACAGGGTTTCTCTGTGTAACCTTGGCTGTCCTGGAACTTGCTTTGTAAACCAGATTGGCCTTGAACTCATGTAGATCCCCCTGCCTCTGCCTCCCAAGGGCTGGGGCTAAAGGCATGCGCCACCATGCTTGACAAAATCAAGATTAAAAAAAAATTACATAAAGATTTTAGACATGAATTATATGCAAAAGCCAATTGCTTCCTTATATACCAGCAATGAGCCATCAGAATCCGAGATTTTAAAAAAATGAACATATAAATTAGCACCCCCTGAAATCAAATACTTCAGTCTCATAAAGTATGTGAAAGATCTCTGTGAGGATATAAAAGGCGAAAGAGCCAAAGAGTAAGGAAACTACATCCCAGGTTCACAGGATGGAAGAAACAGCACTGTGGGGGTATCATTTCTCCTTCACTCAAGATCTTTGGAGTCGAGACCATACCAATCCCAAATAGAGCAGATTACTTTGTGGATATCGGCTCTCTAAATAGTTTGTAATAGAAACAAAAGACCCAGAATAAGCGAAATCGGCCATTCACTGCTGAAGAAATAGAAAACAGAGGACTGACTGAGTCTCACTACTAGTCCTATGCGCTGGTATCGTTAACGGAGTAGGTGGACAGATGAGAGCACAGACACATAACTGAGTGATCGGCCTGTGTGGGACAGAGGCTGCCTCTGACAAAGGAGCAAAGGCTGCTGTTTCGGCAAACAGTACTGGAACTCTTAGACACAGAAAGAGTGAGGAAAAAAATGAATCTGAACACAGGCTTCACACTAGCCACAAAACATCATCAAAGACCCCTGTGGAACAGGTAAAACATCAAAGCTACCAGGACACAGGAGAAAGTCCCGGTGAATCTGGGGATAATGATGGCATCTTAGATACAGCTCCAAAGGCATGATCTGTGAGGGATGATTGCCAGGCTGGACTTTGTTGAAATAAGAAATTTCTTCAGAGCAAAGAGGAAGCATTGGCAAAAGATGCAGCTAATGAAGAACAGGTATCCAAAATATACAAAGAGCCTTTTCAGTTCAACAATAGGAAAATGAACAACCCACCTATAGCAGAATGGACAAAAGATCTGAGCAGAGATGCTCCAACATGACCATCTACCAACAGACAGGAACTATATGAGAAGGTGCTTAATCCCGTAGCGAACTGTGCAGCACGTAGCTGTAACACACCATGCCACCCCTCTTAGAAGGGCACAAATCTGAAACGGTGATACCGCCACATACGGGGGTAGGGGGTGGCAAACGGGGCTCTCATTCATTCCTGGAAGAATGAAGGGAAAAACGTACAGCCACCCTGGAAGACCGTTTATCAGTTTATAAGGGAAATATCTCACCAGACAATTTAGCTATCATGATTCCTGGTATTTGCCCAAAGAGCTGAAAGCTTATGTCCATATAAAAACCCACCCACAGATGTCTTTAGCAGTTTTGTCTCATAGAATGTAGGCCAAGGCGCCATTAAGTAATTAAATGGTTAATAAACTCTTGTATGTCCAGAAAGTGGAACATTGTTTTGTGTTGGAAATGAAGAGCTATGAAAGCCACAAGGAGACCCTGGAGGAGCTTTAAATGCTTACTACCAAGAGAAAGAATACAAATTCAGAAGGCTTTTCCCTGGGTCACCCCGGCCACATTGTATTCTGTAAGAAGGAAAGGTGTGCAGACTGAGAAAACACAGTGGATGGTAGGACAGGAAAGCTGGTTACATGTTTGTCCAGACACATTCAATGTTCATGGTCAAGGATGGGCCCTGACGTCACCAAATTTGGGTGATGATGGTGCACTGGGGTAAAGTCATAAACAGCAACAAACATACAGTGGTCTTGTCGGTCGTGGGGGAGTCTGGCAGGGGGAGGGGCATGTGCTTTCTGCTTAACGTTTCTGTGAACTGAAAGTGTCTCTAAAAAAAAAAGAAAAATAGAACTTATCACTTTAGAAAGAAGCAGCTTTGAGAGAGCTTCAGTGACGCACCTACGACCACATAGCTTCTCTGGGGGCAGACCCAGGCTCCAATAGGAGACATTGTGTGTGTGTGGGGTGGAGTGGGGTGGTCATCGATCTGTAAGATCATTTAAAAGCTAATGCCACTGTGATAATATAAGAGAATGACCCTCACTCATGCTTAGTCTTCCAGAAACCTTTTCTTAGATTTTACTTCTATTCGTGTGTGTGTGTGTGTGTGTGTGTGTGTGTGTGTGTGTGTGCATGTGTCTGTATGAACCCCTGTGCAGTTGCCTGCAGGGGTCAGAACTGTCACATTCCCTTGGAGCTGGAGTTACAGGTGGTTGTGAGATGCCTGACTTGGGTGCCTGGAATCAAACTTGGCACCTCCGCAAGAGCGGTGAGTGCTCTTAGCTGCCGAGCTATCTCTAGCCCCACTCTTTTGAAAACTTTGTGGTTTAAGAATGGGGTCTGTGTTTGTGTGTTTATGTCCATGAGTTTATGAGTGGCTATTTTATATTTTCCAGTGTTAGTTACGAAGGTCTGGGAACACCCCGCCCCGCTGTGTAGCATTTGGAGGACTCTTCATCCCTTTAGAACAGCGGCAAATAGAGGGAGAGTTGTACATCGAGGGAGCGTGTGATAAAAAGCCGGGAGCGAGTGCTACAGTGTGATGTTTGGGTTGTGGAAAATTCTCATTTCTCCTCCAGTGTCCCTGAAGATACAGCAAGCACACCAGGTGAGCTCTGGGCAGCCTGGGCGTGCACTGGAAATCTGAATACAAACTCTCTCTGTGCAAGCAGACCCTCACCCCATACCTCCTTCATCTCACCAGTAGCCCCCAGCCTTCTGCCTTTGGCCTGAGACTGCTGTGGAGTTGCTGCCTAGCTGACTTTCCCTCTGCCTGCTCTCGGGGTCAGACTGACGTGCACGCGGAACACCTCAGTGCTTAAGTCTACTTTGCTGGGTCAATATGCGGGAGCCTGTTCCCAGGTTCAAAGCCAGATGGAAATGGTAAGTTCAAGAAGAAATATAATTCTGAGAGCTCTGAATGCTAGATAAGATTTTCAACACATAACTGTTTTTAGTTTTTTTAGGTTTTTTTTTTGTTTGTTTGTTTCTTTTTTAGGTGAGGACTCACAT
Organism: Tokudaia tokunoshimensis; assembly: GCA_036184795.1. Taxonomy (NCBI): domain Eukaryota; kingdom Metazoa; phylum Chordata; class Mammalia; order Rodentia; family Muridae; genus Tokudaia; species Tokudaia tokunoshimensis. Next base: position 81,666,844 of record BTHU01000015.1, read on the forward strand.
AGCTCAGGGTGGCCTTGAACTCCCTATGGAGTTAAGGATAACCTTGAATTCCTCTGATCTTCCTCCACCTACCTCCCAAGTGCTAGGATTACAGGCATGTACTATACTACACCCAGCAATTATGAATAAGATGTTTTTTATTGCTTATAATTGAACCATTATTTGTTTTTGGCCATTCTTAATTTGACAGACAGTGTTTACTTATTGATTAAGAAAATGAAAATTTTTTGTACATCTGTTATATTGGATACTGTGACTATGGTTTTTTTGAAGTTTTAAAAGTGTGTGTGTGTGTGTGTGTGTGTGTGTGTGTGTGTGTGTGTGTGCAGGAGTGGTCCATGCTCACAGATGGAGGGCTACCATGCCAGCAGCTGACAGCACCTCCTGTGTAGCAGGCATCTCAGAATGCTGGGTGTTTCCCCAGAGCAGAGTTTGTCCAGACTGTGGGCAGAGGAAAGACTGCTTTGACAATACAGGCACATGTTTGGGTCACTCCGGAGCCTGTGCATGCGAGTTCATGGTTGCCTCTGATTTTAGAGGAGGTGTTCGGGGCTGAATGAAGATATGCAGGATTTCCCTACGAATGCTGTCTCCGTCATCATAGGTTGTAGAGCCTGGCAAGTTCACCTGTCCCTTCAGTGGGAGACCTCCCTTGACCCTGCTCCAGTCATTTGCCAGGCTGTGGTCAGAGATGTCCAGATACTAGCAGTAAGCTCAAGGTGTCTAACGGCAGGAGCCAGATATTCTAAGCGTTTGATCTCAGGACTCAAAGATCAGTCAGGCGGGCAGCAGAGGGCCAGTGACAAAAGGTGGGACAAGCTGCACGTATGGCCACTGCTCAAGGATGAGGCTTAATAACTGTCCCCCTGTGGCAGCACTGTAGGGAAAAAAGTATGTGGGTGCTTTGACCTCGGTGCGACTCATATTGGTTGTAAGGTGGGTTTCAACAGATCAGCTCTGAGACTTGTGTAGACAGAGCGGGGAAGGTTCAACCACCCAGAAAGGTGACTGTGTTACCCTAAATGACTGGCTTCCTGACCTCACACCATTGTGAGACCCCAAAGGAATGCTTTCTCAGGCAGGAAGAGTTTGATATCTAATGAGAAAAGAAACAAAAAAAAACCACCGAAAAAAATCCTTATGGTGAAGCCAGAACTTATGCCTTATACTTACATCATTTCAGCTTCAGTATTTTATTGGATTTATATACGGCTGGTACCTAACAGACTTTAAAGGTCCAAATTCATTCCCAACCCAGAAGGTGCTCTGTGAGAATGCCTCCCAGATTCAGCTATTAAAAACAAGGACATCATGAAATCTGCAGGCAAATGTATGGAACTGGAAAAATATCACCCTGAGTGAGGGAACCCAAACTCAAAAGGACATGCATGGTCTGCACTCACTTATAATTAAGTGGATATTAGCCATAAAACACAGGATACCCACGATACACGCCACAGACCCGAAGATAAATAACAAGGAGGGCCCAAGGGAAGATGCTTGGATCTTTCTCAGAGGGGGAAACAAAATAGTCATTAGAGGTGGGTGGAGGGAAGGAACTAGGTGGGAGAGTGAATGGAAAGCGGGGGTGGGTGGGGAGCATCTCTAGGACAATCAATCAATTGATCGATCAATCTATCAATAAGCAAGCAAGCAAAAGAAAAATGCCTCCTAGGTATTCTTAGAAGTTCAAAGACCTCAGAAGACACGTCTGTAGTGTCATTGTCTGGATGTGCAAGAAGCAGACCTGTGTGAGGATTCTGAGAGGCCTCAGAGGTGGGCACGGTGAGCCTTGTGCACTGGCCAAACTGAGCAGGGAAGGGGCTTGCTCAGGTCATTCTCACAGACAGAGGGACTGACTGAGCAAGGATGCCAGGATGGACCTGAGAGCAGAGTTCTTCCTTCTCTGTGAATGCTGATTGAAGAACCCAGAGACTCCCGTGGAAGACAGCTGGCTGGAATCTGAGACTCTAGCTCCAGGTGACCCGTTGTTTGTATTTATGACTATAAATCTAGCACTGGAATATGCTGAAGGGCCTCTGGCCTCCGCTTGGGTCTGATCTTAGACTCCTGGGACTCCTTGTAGGCCTCTTACTCCTTTGGATGAATACACTATGAGCACTGTTTACAATTTAGAAACCCCGATAACTGGCATGTTAGGTTCACTAGTGCTTGTTGGTAGCAGATATTTACATCGCCTGAGAAAAACAGCCCTTCATATAGATTGGCTACGTTGATATCACAGTTTTAATGGTGAGTGTTTGTACAGTGGGCGCTGGGCCTTGATCTTGTGATGGTCGGTTACATGAAGGAACCTGTCTACCTCTGAAACTGAGACCTCTCCACTCTGTGGTCATTGCTGTCTGCCAACCACACGCACATCAGGATCCAAGCCAAGGGGCAGGGCGTCTAAAAGAACAGTATAGATTTTTGACAACGACCAACCCTCTGCTCTCCATCAGAAGGAGCACACCCGGAACTCATCTTGTATATTAAAGCATTGCCTTCCTTTCCCTCGGGTTGCCCCACATAAATCGGTGGGTGTGTGAAGCGTCCTTTTGCTAAGGCACAAGGCCAAGTAGAAGTTTGGCTCCTTTTACATTTATTTGTTTCACGGTGTTGGACTTTGAGGCTGTGTAACCTGGCCATTTCTTCTAAGTGGCTGAGGAGTTGTAAGAGTTTTGCATGGTTTCTGTGATGAATAGCATCACCTGCTTAGTTAGGGATGTGGGACCACGTGGGTCAGTTCTTTGTTAACAACACATTGTACAATGAGTTGTTACAAAATATTTTCCATCTAATTTCCTGGAAAGCATGCATTAGAGAACTTGAAATGTTTGCTCTCTCTCTCTCTCTCTCTCTCTCTCTCTCTCTCTCTCTCTCTCTGTCAAATATAATTGATAAGATAAAGAGTCAAGTTTAGCTGACTGGTATGAGAAATGCTTCCTTAGACCAAAAGTAAATCATAATTTTGACTCTAAGCAGTGCCACTTAATATCACCATATCTAAACCTCCTATCATTGGGATTGGTATGTTCTGCGATCATATAGCAACCTTGTTCTGTTTTCCCCCAGGCTTTCAGGGTCCTCTTGGGTTCCCAGGGAAGGACAGTTGAGGGGCCAGAGAAAGCCAGGGCCAATGTAACGAAACAGAAACCATGGTTCCTGGATCCTTTGCACCATAGACCAGAGGAAGCAGGAAGAGCGTGTGATTCGCTTCAGCAGCCTGGCCCTTCCCTTCCACACTGTCATCCTCACTTGAGCAGACACTAGCAGGCAGAACAGTCTGTAGAACTGAAAGCCCACAGGCCCAGAGAGGCCATACTCAGTTGATGGGCCAGGTTCTTTTATGTCTTTACTGCTCATTGATGAGTGGTTTTATTCTAGCGATTTCCTAGGTGGACGCTGAATCCCAGAAGGCTGTGTGGGAAAGGTAAGCCTTTTCTCCGAGAGCCCCGAATATGTGACCTACTCTCAAAAACCATAACGTGTTCTGCTGTAACAGAACTATCAGTGACTCTAGGAGATGCAGGGTGGGGAAAGAGGTCATGCTCTGATGTTCCCAGACACCTGTGAGACTAGTTTAATTCTTAGCAGTACCGATGCACACACAATGGTTAGTATGAGTGATAGTACAGATGTCGCTGGCCATACATCCTCTTGCAGTCACTCAGGTCTCCTAGAACAGAGTCTGAGCAGCCGCAGGCAATGCACGCACAGGTGGGGTGTGCTGTGTTCCAGTGAAACCATTTATGGGCCAAAATTTGAATCATCGTTTTCCTTTGAGGGTCTCATGTAGCCTACCTCGAATTCTCCACGTAGCCAAGGATGACCTTGAACTCACTTTCCTCCTTCTACTTCCCAAATGATATAATGGGCATGAGCTAACGTGCTTTATTTACGACTCGATAGGAGCCAAATCTGGGGCTTTGTGTAAATTATCCCTGGCCCCTGAGATCTGACTTTTATATGTCCCCCAAGTATATTCTTGGTTTGTTTTCCTCCCAACCATTTATAAACATAAAAATTAGCATCAGTTTGAAAATGTGTAATAACAGTAAGACTGCCTTAGCAGATCGGCGAACCAAATATTTTCATAATACAAAACACCCCGTTGTCACACCCTTGTGACCTGGGTTTGAGACCAGGGTCTGTCATTTACTAACCTGGACCTTTGCTAAACTTAGTCATTTTGCCCAAAATATAAAGATGTTGACAGTACCTAACCTCTTGTGATGGGTGAGAGTTCCGTGGGATAATTTGTGGGAGCGTTCGATCTGCATTTACAATGTCAGGTAAAATATTGTTTTGTTGCTAGGTACGCACAGTCAAAACTGTACGTATCGTCCTCGTCCCTTACCTACCTTCCGACAGTCTTCATGTCTACATGACATTTTGAATCCTAAGTTGCCTCTGAGATGCGGAGGGTACACAGACTGGGAAGAGGGAGGCTTTCTTTACTCTATTCTAAAGTAAAGGGAAAGGGAACCTTTTCTTAAATACAGTTTGGACATAAAGTCTAACTCAAGATAGTGTTCTTTAGCTGCATTGTAATACCAATCAGCTATGCAAATTTTGCCCATCTTTTCCCAGTTTTATGGCTGGCCTCTGAAGTGAAGCCATGTAGAGATATGAGTGCGTCGTAGTAACGCTGGCCTCGCACATAGGTCGTTCCTTCTGAAGATGCCATCTCTCGACTTTGTCATTTAGAACATGTCTGAAGTCAGGGAAAGAAACGACAAGGTGACTCTTGCTAAGTTGTGTCTGTAGCGAGTGTCTAGACTTTCAGGGTTTCTCTCAGCTAGGGAGCTGGCTCTTCGCAATGTGCTCATGGGATCTTCCAGGGCATCTGAGCATCCCTCCTGCACACTTGGTCAAACAGTCTCCAGACACTCCAAGACCACAAATTCAACCAGAAAAACAATAGGTGGGGGAAGAAAGCTAGAAACTTGAACATCTGAGCTTTAAAATGTAGCCATAATTAAATTATAGAGTATAATGAAAGAACAGATATGTCAGAGTCCTATTTTGGTTAAACCTGTAAGAGAACAGTTGTGCTTAAGGAATAGGTGGACATCTTGACATCTTGATACAATAGCCAGGTTTCTGCTGGGGAGCTCAGGTACTAAATTAAATCAGTGGGTGTGGAAGGAAAGAGAGAACAAAAGAGGGGGACAGACAGGGAGAGAGTGCAGGAAGAGGGGGTTACACTTCATGGAGTCAAAACCACACCCAACATGGAGGACCTGGAAGGGATGAGCCAGTAATCTAACATGGCAGTTCTAGTGTGTCAACACAGGCACATCATGTGCCCAGGGGACTGCTGCAAACGAACAGCTGTATTGATTACACACAATCAATCTCTGATAGGAGAGCTAATGGAGGAGGCGGGGTCAGTAGAACAAGGGTCTCTTCCTCCTGATCCAGACAAACCTTCTCTTGCCTCAATGTGACTGTAGACTGGGGTCAACTGTCGTGACTGTTACCCTTGAGGTCAAGGTACTTATCTGTCCTATGGATTTCACTGTGCTTTATGGGGAAAATGACTCAGTGATAACAACCAGACAGCCCAAAACATCAAAGAGGGAGAGGGAGACTCCTGAGGGGGAGGGGGAAGGGGGAGGGGAGAGAGAGAGAGAGAGAGAGAGAGAGAGAGAGAGAGAGAGAGAGTGCTCTACAATGGTTATGGGTCTTGGTGTATTGATAGGCTTATTAATTTTTATAGGATTTGATCTACTGGTGGAGATACTGTGGGGATAGTGACCAGGGATTGTGGACTATAAAGGGGAGGCATTAGGGTCCCTTTTGTTGAATTATCTTAATGAAAAACCCATTGACCACTTGCTGCTTAGAAAATTCAGTCAAATGACCTTTCAAATTTTAACAGTTGACACAAAATACACTGTTAAACCTTTTTCTCAGAAACTGTAGAAAAATAGACACGTTTGATCAGGACATTCTAATAAAAGGTCCTTTAGGAATGCCTCCTTTAAAGATTCTGAGCTCATGTTACAAACAGGACTGAGTTCCACTTGTGTCACTCACCACAGTGACATCAAGAAAGTGAGAGTCAGGGAGGGACCATCAGAGCACCTTACTGAGGTCACAGCGTGACACAGGTGCTGCCCAGGCCTATTGTCCCATCGTGCAAGAAGCCACCGACCTCAAAGCTGCTCTTTCAACCCATCAATGGGTGCTCCTTCATCCTTCAGACCTCAGTAATAGATTATTAAAAAGACCCAACGTGTCTTCAAGAGCTAAGTCAGCAGATCGTTTGCAGGCTTTCTCCATTTTGCTTTGTGCTACATAGGCCCTGTGTTGGGCTGCTGCAGATTGGTGCCCCTAGGCAGGGCGTCCTTCATAAGGCTAAAACAAGGACAGGCCATGGGACCTCCCAGAGCCTTTGGGGAACTATGTCAGGATCACGCCTCCATCACCTCCTGCTTAGAGCTCGCAGGGTGAATGCGTGGCTCCATCGATAAGTAACCAATGCCAAGAGGAAATGCTGGCAGGCAAGGGAGGACCACAGCCAATAGCTTTGTTTTCTGGAGTCAACGCCAAGAAATGGTTGTTTGGGTGGCAAGATTTCTGCAGAGGGAGAGGAACAACCCAGATGTTGGACGGAGGAGCCACTTCTCACAATTCCTGGGGCACCTCTCTTATAAGCAAGGTCCCGAGACTACAGCAAAGCCCTGTGCTGTCTGGTGAGGGGGGACAAGGGGAACGGGGAACTGCTAGTTGACTTCAATGGTACGGGAGTCTCAAACTGAGCACATCTGAAGGAGCTGAGATAAATTTAGATCTACTCTATGCGTATTTATGATGGGCAATGATGTTGAACAGTTTATGGATGCAAAAGCAACAAGAAAGATCGGTTACAGTGAGAAATCTCCACCTGCCCCTGAGGTCTCACTTAAGACTCTCTTCCCAGTCTTCTTTATCACGTCGTTTTGAATTTAGATTATTACACATGTTGCCTGTCTGCCTTTGTTCTTTCCTTCCTTCCTTCCTTCCTTCCTTCCTTCCTTCCTTCCTTCTTTCTTTGAGGATTAAAATGAGATAGAGAGAGCTGTTTGACTGTTGTTGATATCTGTGCTCTTGACTGAGAGACAATCTTAATTTTTCAATTAGTGGCATACTCTCGCAACCGGGAGAGATTTCTCAGTTGCAACAAAGACGGTTCTCTACTCTTCATGTACCAAATTCTGGTCGTTTCACAATAACGATAGCAAGAATGATGGTAGAAGATAAAAAAAAAATCCCAATGTAAGAAAAGCTAAGGATGGGGCCCAGAGACAGGGCGGGGCCCAGGGACCAGCATGCCGGATGAAGTGTGAGGGCAGGAAGCTAGCAATGCAGTACCCACAGTGCCTTCCTGAATGCCTTAATGCCCACATCTTCTGCCGACTAGACACCTCCATGGGCAGCCTGCAGTTTCTCACGACTGCATAGAAGAGCAATCAATGCTTTCACGGAAAGGTTTCTTAAACTGCTGTACTCCACATTGACTGGAAATGTCGTGTGGGGCTGTGCTAGAGTCCTGTTCCTGGGAGAGCCTCCCAAGGGTGCTCAGGGAGACCCTCATTATCTATAAACAAGGACCTCTGTGTTGTAAAGGTGTCATGGTATATCAGCATTTTGGATGGTGGATCTGACATCTATTATACTTCCAGACTGTCCCCAGACCTATGGCTTATTAGATTCAACATAAGGATGACAAGGGAACAGAGAGGTACCCTAACAACTGTCAGTCTGGGAACTGGAACAAAGGTCATGCGTTTAGAGGGCCAGCAATCAAGGGGACCAAAATAACCAGAAGACTCAGATATCAAAACGGAAATGCCTACTGTACATTGGGAGTCTTTTTTTCTTCTTATTTCTAAAGTTATAAAGCTAAAGCTACATGAATGATGTGTCTATGTACATTAACTATTAGGATTTCTGCTCCGTAGTACTTTTGTGCATGCTGGGTTTGTTTCTACTTGCCGAAAGAAAATAATTCCATAGGGCAGATCTATGTACAGTGGTCTATCCTTAGCTCACTTGGGTCCTGTACTGTCAGTGTCTGTGTGGTCAAGTACCTGCCCTGTGCTAGGTGAGATGGACTGGGCTCTGTAAAACTGAGGGGTTTCTCTGCATGACCTGTGGCCATGGTAAACAGGTCATGTTCTTTGTGACACTGGGTAAAACTCTGACAGCTCTTTTGAGTGATTTATATTGGATAATCAAGAAGATTAAGTAGCTAAGTCTCTTCTGTGAGTGGAGACCAGGCTTGGGCACAATGAAGGTACCTTGTACCTTGACCAAATCCCTTGTCCATCTGAACATCTGAGAGGGGCAGGTAGGTATTTTACACCTTGAAGATTTGTGTTCTGGAAATGCCAAAATTAAATACAAACAAATCAAGATCAAATTAAAAGAGACAGTAAATAAGGAAATAGGAGACGAGGAGTCATGTCTGAGTGGAGGAGGCTGACTCAGCTGGGCCTACAAGGAGGGGTCATGTCTGAGGGGGGAGGCTGACCCAGCTGGGCCTACAAGGAGGGGTCATGTCTGAGGGGGGAGGCTGGCCTAGCTGGGTCTACAAGGAGGGGTCATGTCTGAGGGGGGAGGCTGACCCAGCTGGGCCTACAAGGAGGGGTCATGTCTGAGGGGGGAGGCTGACCTAGCTGGGCCTACAAGGAGGGGTCATGTCTGAGGGGGAGGCTGACCCAGCTGGGCCTACACTTTGGACTCATTCTCTAGGTTTGCCACGTCACCGTTCCTCTCCGTCAGTTCTTCCAGGTTCTTCTCTTCCTCTTCCGTCTCCAGTTCGGCATGTTGGTTCAGTTTGCTGGACACAGACCAACTCAGGGGCAGCTCTGCCCTGTTAGCCAGCTCCGCCAGCTCTTTGGCACTAAGGGACGGGGTGCTGGTCTCGTAGGTCTCATGGAAGCTGTTGTAGTCAACTTCGTAGAACCCATCTTCCAGTGTTAGGACAGGTGTGAACCGGTAACCCCACAAGATCTCACTGGTGATGTAGGAGCTTCGGGCTTGGCAAGTCATTCCTGTGGAGAGGAGAAAACTGGTGTTAGGACTCATGTTTGGGCTTCCCAAGGCCAAGGAGACCTGGGGAGCTGAGCGGGGTTATGCTATGGGCAGATAGTTATGTTGTACTGTGACCAGCATTGGAGAGTGACTGATGACTAAAGAACTGTCTTTCACACTGTAGACATATGCCATGAAATCCCGGGACTTCCTGAAACTGGCAAACTGAGTTCAATCCCCCAAAATCCCATGTAAAGATGGGAGATTACTGACCCTATAAAGTTATCTTTTGACTGCCTCACACACACGGTGGCAATGCGTCCTCCACACACGCAATTCATGCACCCCCCCAGACATTAATAAATAAAACAAATTAAGAAACTTATAACTTCTTAAAGTGCAGACAATAAGTGTTCAGCCACAAAAGGGAATATCCATACCATACTCTCTCCTCCCAAGGCTCAGATACCATTACAGAGGACGGGGCAGAAAGACTGTAAGAGCTAGAGGTTCAGGGAAGCCTCGGACAGAATCTCCTGGACATGATAGAACTGTTACATCCATGAACTCACTGTATCTGTGGTGCACACGATCAAGCCAGTTGATATCCTAGCGCAAAGTGGGAGGGCTTCACAAGCTTCCACTCCTGACCAAGGGCTTATGGGTAGTTGATAGCTTTGGGGTGAGGAAGAGTTAGTTTTCTTCAAGGGGGTGGGTCCTAGCAGGGTGATCATGTTTTAGTGGATAGCCCCACAAACAGAAGTTATGGACAACATAAATTGAGTTGATGGATTATTAAGGAAAGAAGAAGAGGAGGGAGAAGAAGACATGAGTTTGTGGTGGGTAAGGAGGATCTGGGAGGAGTTAAGGGAGGAGTTGGTACTGAATATGATCAAAATACATTGTATGGCATTCTCAAAGAATTAATAAAGATGTTTCCTGCCAAATCACAAGCAAAACAATTATGAAAACTAACAGACATGTAACAGGCCCCCAGACCTTAACACAACTGATTCCATTCAGGCTGGAAAACTCAGCACAGCTCATAGACAGCACCACCTGTCAAAATAAAAACAAAGACCTATCCCATCAATGTCTATAGTTCTGGGGAAGTCTCTAAGAGCACAAACCTTGCTTGTTGGCTTCTGTAGTTCCATTTCTGACTAAACTGGTAGAGTATGTGGTTATTCCACAGCAGGCAGTGGGAAGACAGTTTTCAAAATATTCAAAGAAAAAAAATTGTCAACTAAGAATTCTATACCCAGCAAAACTACCCTTCACAAAATGAAGACATTCATTGAATAGAAATGGAAATGATTAATTGCTATCAGTTCTGCACTATGCGGGATCACAAAGGGAGTCCTTCAGGGAAACAAAAGGACTCTGGGTGGCAGCTTAAATCCATGTGAAGAGACAGATGCTGGTGTAAAGAACTATAAGGGAAAACACATTTTTTTTCTAAATATAATTTTGTGTTGACTACATTCTATGGTAACAATAATGTTTTATTATATAGTATACCATAGTTTATACAATAAATCAAAGTGATTCAAGAGTGTGGTCCACACTTCCTCACGGCCTGGGAAAGCTGCGCTCTGGTTCTGCAGCTTTCACACTGCACAGGCAGACCCAGTCATGTCTGCAAGGGGTTTTCACACCTGCACAGGCAGACCCAGTCATGACTGCAAGGGGCTTTCACACCTGCACAGGCAGACCCAGTCATGACTGCAAGGGGTTTTCACACCTGCACAGGCAGACCCAGTCATGTCTGCAAGGGGCTTTCACACCTGCACAGGCAGACCCAGTCATGTCTGCAGGGGCTTTCACACCTGCACAGGCAGACCCAGTCATGTCTGCAAGGGGTTTTCACACCTGCACAGGCAGACCCAGTCATGTCTGCAGGGGTTTTCACACCTGCACAGGCAGACCCAGCCATGTCTGCAAGGGGCTTTCACACTGCACAGGCAGACCCAGTCATGTCTGCAAGGGGTTTTCACACCTGCACAGGCAGACCCAGTCATGACTGCAAGGGGCTTTCACACCTGCACAGGCAGACCCAGTCATGTCTGCAGGGGCTTTCACACCTGCACAGGCAGACCCAGTCATGTCTGCAAGGGGTTTTCACACCTGCACAGGCAGACCCAGTCATGTCTGCAGGGGTTTTCACACCTGCACAGGCAGACCCAGCCATGTCTGCAAGGGGCTTTCACACCTGCACAGGCAGACCCAGTCATGTCTGCAAGGGGCTTTCACACCTGCACAGGCAGACCCAGTCATGACTGCAGGAGCTTTCACACCTGCACAGGCAGACCCAGTCATGTCTGCAAGGGCCTTTCACACCTGCACAGGCAGACCCAGTCATGTCTGCAAGGGGCTTTCACACCTGCACAGGCAGACCCAGTCATGCCTGCAGGGGTTTTCACACCTGCACAGGCAGACCCAGTCATGTCTGTAGGGGCTTTCACACCTGCACAGGCAGACCCAGTCATGACTGCAGGAGCTTTCACACCTGCACAGGCAGACCCAGTCATGTCTGCAAGGGGCTTTCACACCTGCACAGGCAGACCCAGTCATGTCTGTAGGGGCTTTCACACCTGCACAGGCAGACCCAGTCATGTCTGCAGGGGCTTTCACACCTGCACAGGCAGACCCAGTCAATGTCTGCAGGGGCTTTCACACCTGCACAGGCAGACCCAGTCATGTCTGCAGGAGCTTTCACACCTGCACAGGCAGACACATTCAGTCATGTCCACAAGCGTTCATGGTTACCATGGAATTTGAATTACCTCTGTCCCCAAAATAAAAAATCGACAGAATATCTGAAGCATTCCCCTACCAGCTCTTTATACCTGATCTGAAATCACAATGGCTGGAAAATCACAAAAACAGAATCAAACGTCTACTCAGCAGAGGAAGGAGACTCACATCAGACACACATCCAACGGAAGAAGTCCATGCGTGTATGTATATATAGGTATGTATGTATGCATATGTAAGCAATAATAATTAAGGAGGTAAAAATTTGAGAGGGATGGGGGCATGGTAGGAGTTGCAGGGGGGGAAGAGGGAAGGGTTGAAATGCTGTTAAGTACCATATTTATTTTCCATTTTATTTTTTTCATTATTTTCTCCCCCCCCATTCATTTTATATATGCGCGTATGCTGTTGCTGTCTTCAGACACACCAGAAGAGGGCATTGGATCCCATTACAGATGGTTGTGAGCCACCATGTGGTTGCTGGGAATTGAACTCAGGACCTCTAGCAGTCAGTGTTCTTAACCACTGAGCCATCTCTCCAGCTCACACCTTATTTTTTGAGACAGGGGCTCTCAGTGGACCAGGAATTTGACAATTTGACTTGACTTGACTGTCTGGCCAGCAATCCCCAGGGAGTCTCTTGTCTCTGTTTCCCCCAGTTGGGATTATTTTATTTTATTTTATTTTAAATTTGTGTGTGGCATCTGGGGACTAAGTCCAGTCCTCAGCCTTGTTCAGGAAACACTTCACTGACAGCCATCTTCCTGGTCTCGTTTTTTTTTTTTTGTAGAAACCATTTAATCTTACGATTTCTTCACTGAGAACTTTTCTGAGTCTCTCTACAGGGTTCTTGGGTGTTTCAGAGAAGAACATGGAAATGGCCCGTCTTTTGGTATCTGTGTTAGTTATTCCTAAATAAAACCACAAGAGCTGAGCCCGTGCTAGGCTCAGGCTAGGACCCAGGAAGACTCACAGACAGGTAGCTAAGGAATCGGTACTAAAACACCAGCCGGCCCTGCATGGTTTAAATTTAGCAGCCAAAGCTCTATTTTTAGATTCAGTGACAAGTTACAATGGGAGAGGCCGTGTGCAGAATAGAGAATGATGAAAGGCATCCTGAGAAGCCCCGTGGGGGCACAGCCAGTGGGGGAAGGAGCAGACAAATAATGGGATCAGATCTGCCTAGAGAGTAAGATTGCAGTAAAATCAAGCGCCCCACCTCCGAATGATGTAAAATAGATCTGCCTTCCAAAACAGAGAGAGGCTCCTCACAGAGATTTGTCAGTTCGCTTTAGAGATCAGGCTGTGACAGGTTGCTCTCCTTTCTCTCAGCGCCCCCTGCTCACCCCAGGAAGAACTGCACTCAAACAGCGCGCAGGGCTGTGTTGGAGTCTCAGCATTGGGCAGATTGGTGTTGGGGACTTACCGAGCCCACTGTCAGGTGGGAGCAAGGTGGAATGGTCTAATTATAACACAAGGATGTGAACATCGCGGAGTCCGGTCGTGAACATACGACCACCCCTGCGGTTCAGACTCACAGTCCCTTCAGTGCACAACGCGCATCCCCAAACACTAAATTGGGGGTCCATTGTGGCTGGCTTACAACTCCGTAGAAACAAATTGAAATGTCTGTCTTAGGAATGACCCAAGGAGCAGGCAGAGGTGGCTTTAATCCCAGCATTTGGGAGTCAGAGGCAGGCTAAACAGAGGGAGAAGCATAGCGCTATAGGCTCAACGATTCTGTGGTGGTGTGAATATACTTGACGGCACTATTAGGAGGTGTGGCCTTGTTGGAGTGGGTGTGGCCTTCTTGGAGTAGGTATGGCCTTGTTGGAGTAGGTGTGGCCTTGTTGGAGTGGGTGTGGCCTTGTTGGAGTAGGTGTGGCCTTGTTGGAGTAGGTGTGGCCTTGTTGGAGTAGGTATGGCCTTGTTGGAGTAGGTGTGGCCTTGTTGGAGTGGGTGTGGCCTTGTTGGAGTGGGTGTGGCCTTGTTGGAGTAGGCATGTCATTGTGGGTATGGGCTATAAGACCCTCATCCTAGCTGCCTGGAAGCCAGTATTTGGCTAGCAGCCTTCAGATGAAGATGTAGAACTCTCAGATCCTCCTGCACCGTGCCTGCCTGGATGGATGTTGCCATGTTCCTGCCTTGATGATAATGGACTGAACCTCTGAACCTGTAAGCCAGCCCCAATTAAATGTTGTCCTTATAAGACTTGCCTTGGTCATGGTGTCTGTTCACAGCGGTAAAACCCTAACTATGACAGATTCTAAACTTCATGTCTTGAAACCCTGAGTATATATGGAGTTTGGGTCTCACAGGACTAAGTCTATCCTTGTCACCTCTCCAATAGAGGAAAAGGCCAGGCATGGTGGCACATGGAAGGTGGAGGCAGGAGGATCAGGAGTTCAAAGTCATTCTTGACCACACAGTGAGTTTCAGGCCAGCCTGGGCTACATGAGATGAGACCCTGTTTTAAAAATAAATGAGGGGAAAACAAGGAGGGACAAGACACCAGAGCACTAGCATCCCCTTCCTCTGGCAGACATACAGAGAAGAGGCCACGAGGACACCCAGAAGACCATTGTTCACGAGCCAGGGACAGAGCCTGCCCAGGGACTGCCGCTGCTGGGTCCACCCCTCAGACTCCTGGCCTCTAGAGCCGAGAAGAGAAGAGCCGCTCGGGAGTCTCCCTGGCTGTGGAGCTTTGCTCTGGCCGCCTGCACATCACAGTGTGGGGAACCTGGGTTCTTATCTGGGGAGCTGGGCTTCAGAGCCTGTGGTATTTCCATAACATTCCTCTACTTTTGAAGACAGGGACTGTGTGCTAATTTTGGTCTGTGTAACGCTGACTACGCTTCAAGGTTTATAATGCAGCTGCTAAAATAATGTATATTATATGAAATAAAGTAGGGTATATATAAGTGGTTCAGGAACAGTCATGGCGGTAAGTGTGTAACCCACCCACCCCTGCCCACTGTTTGCTCTGTGAGCTTCTTCCATTTAAGTTTCCTATGAGACTCTCTCCACACTTCAATTGCCTTCCACACAAGGTTCTTCCAACGTTGGAGGTACTCACCACCATCCTAAGGAAATTGCTTGGAAACACAAAAGCAATGTTTATTATTGTTTGTACTGCTTGTGTATGTGGTATGTGTATGTGCATGTATATGGAGTTTATGTATGTGTGGTGTGTGTGTGTGTATGTAGAGTGTGTGTGTGCATGTGTAGGTGGTGTCTGTATGTTTATATGTATGTGGAGAGTGTGTGGTGTGTATGTGATGTGTGTTTGTGTATGTGTATGTGGAGTGTGTATGTGCGTAAGTGTAAGTGTGTGTATGTTGTGTGTGTGTATGTCGTGTGTATGTGTATGTGGAGTGTGTGTGGTGTGTATGTATGGTGTGTTTGTGGTGTGTGTGCATGTATATGTGGTATGTGGGTGCTTGTGTAGTATGTATGTATATAAAGTATGTGTGTCTATATGTGGAGTGTGTGTGTCGTGTATGTGGTATATGTGTTGTGTATGTGGTGTGAGTGTGTGTGTGTGTGTGTGCACGTATGTGTATGTGGTTTGTGTCCAGAGATCTATGTTAGGCGTCTTCTTTGATTGTCTCTATCTTAGTACTGAGGCAGGGTCTCTCACTTCACCCTAGAGCTTCTGGATTTGGCTGGTCTATCTAGGCAGCCTATCCAGGGGACACCTTTTCACTGACTCATAGGCTATGGGGTTCTGAGCTGGCTAACATGTCCTCCTGGGCCTTTCATTGGGTGTTGGGATCTGAATTCTGGTCTTCACTGTGGGTCCAAGTCCCACCCCATCGATGGACACGGCTGTAGGGGAGGCGAAATTTGGGGAGTACTTGACTACATTTTCTCAGTGCTGCTGCTGTTGCATGCTGGGCTTCAGGGAAACATGGAGACATCACTCAGGGGGTGGGAAAACGCAGTCTGAGATGTGCGTAGCTGAAGCTGGTATTCCCTGACGTCCGGGCCTCTGGTCACTGCTGGAGGACGGCACAGAGAAGCTGGAAACGAAGTGTGTGTGGAGTCCACAGGCCCACAACAAGGCCAGGACTGGGTGCTCCCAAACTCCTGGACATTCAGGTATCCCTGCGTCTCCAGGAGTTGGGAGCCCACAGGCTAAGGACAGTGTCTAGCCTGGGGCCAGGGTGGGAAATGGGAGGTCCCAGCTCAGCTCATTGGCGAAGGTAGCATCGGTTGTCTGGAAGTGCAGAGAGGCCTTCTATGTGAGACTTAGGCTTTGTAGGTGAAGGCCTTCCCATGCTCCCCATGTCGGTGGTACATGAAGGAGAGAGTCCTTGGTTCCAAACTGCTTATTGGTTGTTCATTCTGGCAAATGGATGCATACCAACTCCTCAGGGTGGTCCCAAAATTAAATACCTTTTGCAGGGAGGAATGTCTGGGAAGGGAAGCTTATTGGCCCTTAGAGCCTCTAGGTACCTTATTAGCACGGAGAACTCTGTTCTGGGCCTACATGACCACAGGTTACATTTCCTTATATGGGACGTGTGGTCTGAGTTCCAGGCCAGGAATCTGGCAGGGAGCAGGGAGGCAGCTACCATCTCAGGTGTGTACCCACCGAGTTTCTGGGATCTCAGACCTGTTCTACCTTAACAAGCTTCCTGGCCTGGTTTACCCCTATACTTCACGTTTGCATGGTAAATGCTATTATGGATCGTATTGTGTCCTTAACTTCTTTCTGGATGTGTTTTTCATTTGTATACAACAAGGCTCCCGATTTTTTTGTGTCTTGATTTTATATTCTGTCACTTTGATGAGTGTGTATGTCTGATATGTGAGTGTTCTCATGGGGTCTTTAGGATGTTATATATAAAAGCCTTAAAATGGAATTACCTTATAATGGGGTGACAACACCCTTACTAGACCGCAGGCTAACAAAAACCCCAGAGCCAAGAATGGGTCACCTCTTTTGGAGTTATCAGTCAGTGAGGTCTCATAGACTTCCAAACATTACAGGCAACTGGCAGTGTTATGGGTTACCCTCTAGAACTTGACAATAAGACCCTTGTGCTGAAGACACCACAACGCTGAGTCGTAGAACACGGAGAAACCAAGTCGGTGCTCATTTGGAAGCATTTTCCTACTGGCTAGCTTTCACAGTGGTCGTAGGTGTGACGCACACTCCTGGACGATAAAAGTGATCACAAATGTTACCCAGCTGTGAACTCTGTAGGATACAATAGTGACTGGCCTGGCAAGGCACACCCACTGGTGTGATACCATCACAAATGCTGTGGGGATAACCCACCACTTTCTGATTCAGTTAAGGCCACCCCACAACATAAAACCCATACACGGCACCATTTTCTGACCAAGAGCTGTGGCTAGACAGGCTACAGGCCTAGGGGAGAACTACAACTATTATTCTGCTAAATGGACATAGTATTAAACTGACTCCTAATGGCTTTTTATACTACTTATAGATTAATACATCTCTCAACCATCATCAGGGAGATGTTTCTATTTGCAGTAGATGGTTATTAACTCAGAGACCTACAACTAGCTGAGGTGCAGAGAATAGGAGACCACAGAATGGTCAGTCCACTGTGTTAGCACGTTAGCATTCCTTCTAGGCTCCGCCCAACAGTTACCTAGCAACAGCCAGGTAGGAGTCTGGCTTGCTATAAAAACACTGTTTGGCCTCTCCCATATTCTTTGACACCCCCCCTTTCTCCCTCCCCTTCCTCTCTTCATGTGTTCCTGGCTGGTCTCTTCCCTTCTCCTCCTCCTCCTCCTCCTCCTCCTCTTCTTCTTCTTCTCTCTCTCTCCTCTCTCTCTTTCTCTCTGTCCTCTGTCCTCTCTCTTTCTCTGCCTCCACTCCCTTCTCAACCCCCTTGTCACACCCCCAAGTAAACTTCATTTTATACTAGACCTGTCATATGGCTAGTACCTGGGGGTAGGGGAGGGGTTGCTCAGTATGAGCCTGCTAAGGCACCCCCCTCCCACCACACCATGCCCTGCTGGTTACAAAACATATCACATTACATCCCAGGGTGTGGTAGGAGCCAGAGGCAGAGGAGGAGACAAGGAGCCAGTGTACTCTGAACACAGCAGGGCAGCTTCACATATGAGTTCACAGTAGTTATGACAGTGTGCGCAAGACCCGTGCATGCTCAAGCCACACCAAGTCAAGTTGTGACAACACACAGAGGATGCGAAGAGGTCATGAGATACTCTCAACTCAAACGTCAAGTCAAGATTCCCCTGCAACTGGCCCCTGCTGTCTATTCCTCAACTGAGAGAACCTGCGGTCCTGATGCTCTACAGGTCCAGTGTCCTTATCCTGAAAATCACGAGAATATGGGGAACCAGCACCCCAATGGGAACCAGCACCCCAGTGAGTTTACCGAGTGACTTACTGCAAGACTCAGATCCCAGACCCAAGGACCCAAGCGTTCTTCCAGGCTAAACAGGGAAACCAATGACCTTATTCAGACCAGAAAGTCCCTGTTACACACCACATAGTGTGAACCAGAGACTACCACATGCACCCTAAAGCCAATCAGAAACCTCCCCTGCTTTCCAAAGTCCTCCCCTAACAGAAGGTCTACCAATCAAAAGTGTCCCAGTAGTTCACCCATTTACCGTTTTTAAATGAGCTTCCTTCAAAGTCTTTTCTCTCTATAGAAGGCGACTGCCCTGTACGCACTGGGTGAACAGCCTTTTGTGGATTCTGTCTATGCTTGGATATGTCTATCCAGGTTCTCCCATCATCCCTCAGTCCCTACCTGGCATATGGGCTTCCCTTCCCCCAGAGGCTTCTCCCTATAGAATCCAGACATTTTGCTCTCTCTGTCTCTCTCTCTCCCACCTCTCTCCCTCTCTCTCTCTTCCTTTTCTTTCTCTGTGTGCATATCCTTTTTCTCTTCCTCTCTTTTCTCCCCCTCCCCCTTTCCCTCTCTTCTCCTCCCTCCTTTTTTTTTGTTTTTTTAAGACAGGGTTTCTCTGTGTAGCTCACTCTATAGACCAGGCTGGCCTCGAACTCAGAAATCCGCCTGCCTCTGCCTCCTAAGTGCTGGGATTAAAGGCATGTGCCACCCCTGCCCAATGCCCTCTTTTCTTTCTGTGTGTGCATGCTCCCTTTCTCTTTCTTTCTCCCACCCCTTCCCCTTCCCCATGGAGACTTCCCTGATGTTCCCTGGTCCTTGGGGCCAGTGAACTCGCTCACCTGAGAGCAGCTTCCCAATAAGCCTCCCTTTTATATCATCTAACCTGGCTAGAATTAGCTCATTTCACCGGCAGCAGAGAAATCACCCATCATTTATTTTAGTCATTTTTGTTTTTCTTTGCTTTGAAATTTGCAAATCACTTGAATGGTTAATAAACTTGGTCATCCTTCAGTGATGTACCCAGCAAAGCCTCACCCCATCTCTCACTGCCAAGCCACCTGCTCCCCTCTCTCCCCCTCAGTGTTCTCAGCCCTGGTTCTTGTTCGGGGACAGGAGGATGGATGACAGGGTCTTCTGCTCATCCGCATGTGCTCATCTGCCTTCATCGAAAGTGGGGATCTGGCCGTGGAAGGGAGTCACACTGAGAGAGGTGGAGACAGGCTGCAGAGTGGCCATGGGACCTTGGCAGGTGACAAGGGATGCCTTTCCTCGCTCAATGGCTCATCTATCATAACTGAGACATGATGTCCAGGCTAGAGGTACAAGGTGGGATTCCACATCCGGGGCTCTTAGTACAGGTGTGAACTGTTGAGCCTTTAAAGAGGCGAGTGAGCTTGTGTTTAAAGAGCCTTCAGATGGCCAGGCGCAGGGTCTTATGCCTGCAATCCCAGCACTTTGAAGGTGAAAGCCGGGTGATCAGGAGCTCATGGTAAGTTCTGTCGACATTAACACGTTTGAGGCCAATCTGAGTGACATGAGAGGCTGTCTCAAAAAACAACATCAAAAAGAGTCTCCAGGTTGTGTGAGCTGTGCGGACTGAAGCATCAGACCTTGTGGAGGAATGAAATGCTGTAGATCTAGAAGCCAAGCTTGCGTTGAGTTGTCTTTGGTCCTTCTTTGGAGTGATGTGTTCTTGGCCTCTGTCTGAAATGGCATCTTTGTGGTTCCTGGATAGAATTTCAAACTGTAGGCCAGGCTGGTGGTACTCTGGCCTCTGTCAGCCTCAGGTTGGGGATGAGTCAGTATAGAATCCTGGAGCGGGGAGTGGAGGGAAGAGGAGGGAGAGGAGGGGAGTTCCTGTCTTGCTGAAGACAGAGCCTGAATTCAGGTTCCCTATTTGATGATTCCATCTAAACTCTTTTGGGATCATAGGAGCTAACTCTTCACGGGAGGACCGCATTCTCACGGACCCCTGTCACTTTGAGTAACCTGAGTTTGTGTTTGGGCTTTGTATAAACTATTTTACTAGTTGCGACTATCTTTTGGCCAACACAGGGGACACTTAGTAAGTGTCCCCTTTCCCTGGTGGCCTGTGAGAGCCACCACCAATGGTCGGCTGTGCAGTATTGATCAAGAAGGCTCACAGTCATGTTTTGTCATTTGTTGGCCAGGTCTGGCGTCACCCACTGTGTTTGCTTTCTGCTGGTGTCAGGCGTATGGTAGGCATATCCTGTTCTCTGAACACCTCATACTCCTTTCTTCATTTCCACCGTCTCGTGGGATTTAGGGTTTTTTTTTTTTTAGGTTGTGGCTCTAACCATTTCAATCCAGGACCCTACAGGGAATCTTCTGAGACTCACAGATCCTTGTCTCCTAAATTCACTGTTGTGCAGGTGTATCCTCTGACCCAAACGGCCGGCCACCATCTGCTTGAGTTCAACCACAGCTGGTTTTTTTGTTGTTGTTGTTGACTGTTGACATTCCAGTCACTCCTCCAGCTGTTTGTGTTTAACTCTAATGTACATGGTGGCCTCAGGGAGGGACTTGACCTGTTTCAGCTGGGAATGACTAGAAATGGGACCCTCCCTTCTGTGGCTACCGGGGAGACCCTCCCCATCATCCATGCCAGGTGTAGACCCTCCAGTGTGGCTCCTTTAAGGCCCTCTGGCCCTCACTCCTCACCCACTGCTCTCTAAGCAAGCCTATAAGCTCATTGGTTCCCTGGTAAACTTGATTGTATCTGTGCTTGTCTTTGGGACCTCAGAGGAGGAGGAGGAGGAGGAGGAGGTAGATGTTGTTTACATCTCCCCCAGAGAAGGAATTTTAGTGATATACACAAGACAGACAGAGCTTGCTGACAGCTGGGTGTTCATTCCTTCCTTACTAAAGCCAATGGGTTCCTGATCCGAACAAAACAAAAGGAAAAAAAAATGAATGGAGAAACCACTCTGCTCTCTATGTGCATGTGTGTAAACCACTCTGCTTTGGGGGTGTGTGCATGCATGTAAACCCCTCCACTCTGAGTGTGTGAATGTGTGTAAAGATGGGGTTCAGTGGAATTCAACAGGGGAAGGAAAGGATTTGCTTAAACTGTCTGGATTCCAGGCCTCTGCATACCCCACACTAGCTGGTATACATCCTTCACCACACTGTGATAGTCACATTGGTCTTGGGCCTTGACAGGGGCTCTGAGGACCGGAACTCAGTTTTGGCCTCACTTTTCCTCCTTACCCCAGGATTATGTTTGATAATGCATCGAATTAATATTTGGAAATAGCTAAATGGGCAAAGGGGTGCTGTGACAATTATTTTATCTGTTCATCTTAAATTAATTGAAGATGTGTGTGGCCTCAGGCTCTTGGGTAGACTCTGGGTAGAAAGATCATGGTCCCGGGTTTATCAGACTCACGTTTGGGTGAGTGTAAAGTTGCCATTGTGAGGGTAAGAATGGAAAGCAGAATTCTTTTTTTTTTCACATGACCGACAAAGAAGGCCACTGGGCTCAGGTGTGAGAAGTAATAAAAAGGTCCCAGAGGGTTTAATATTTGAGGTGAAACCTGAAGATGAGAGGGCAGGAGTAAGGACTCTGAGCAGAGTGACCATCAGGAGACAAAGGATCTGTTCAAAGAGGCGGCTTGGGTGTCCCAGAATTAGCCTGAGTAGGCTCTGGTGGAGGGAGTTTGGTTCTCAGGCTGTAGAAGGGAAGTAAGCTGGGGAAGGAATGGTAGGCAGATGTGGAGGGATAAACAGAGGTGACATCAGAGACCCTACGGTTCCGCCCGAAGGCAAGAACCTCTGGGTGCTCACTGCTGTGACCGTTGGCCAAGGAAAGACCACATTCTAGTTTGTTCCTGGAGCCTGGATTTTCCTGGTGGGAAATCGTTTGGGGTTTGAATATTGCCTGGATCCACTGCTATTCTTGCTGATGTGTGCACCTGGTTGTCTTGAATCTATGCTTCGTGGGGTGGTGGGGAAAGGCTGGGACACAGGTTCACGTCAGCTCTGACACACTGTGCAGTCACACTTTATGGCGTGGTCACAGCTGCGACTTTGAAAGCAAATCTTCTGTTTACAGGAGCAAAGCTTTGTTGAGAGAAAGCAAAGGGTTTGGGAGTTCGAGAAGGCACTGGGGTGTGTGTGTGTGTGTGTGTGTGTGTGAGAGAGAGAGAGAGAGAGAGAGAGAGAGAGAGTCAGCATGTGGGGAAGTGGCAGCGGGTGGTAGGGTTCCACTCTGCCCAGGTTTCTAAGAAGTGTCTCAGAGCCCTCTCCCCCATGCCCTGGGCCTGACCTACATCAGGAAGAAAGTCAAGGTGGTAAATCCAAGACTTCGAGGGAGAACTGGAGAATGTTAGGGATTCAGGGTCTAGTCTGGAAGATTCCAGCCATCTCAGAGCAGCCTGAGCCTAGAGAAACCTACGACTGGAGCCTTTCAGCAGAGGCCCAAGGAGGCTGGTGTTGAAGATTGGGTTCCCCAGTGGGGTGTGTGTGTGTGTGTAAGTATACATGTGTGTAAGCCCAGTGCATTCACATGTGAGTGCCTACTAGTACACAAATGTGTGTATATGGCACGTATGTCTGTATGTCTGTGTGTGCACAAGCATGAAAAGGCATGGATTTTTGTGCATCCACACAAGGGCATTTTGAAAGGCTGATACTCTCTCAAACCTTCCATCAGTAGGACTTGTGGATGAGGCACAAGAGTGTCCCATGTGACATCTTTGTGAGCCTCAAAGGACAGGATTTACATGGGACAGACACCCCATGGAAAAATGACAGCATGCCACCTGAATTCAGATCAACCTTAGGGTGGGAATGAGGTGAATGGCAGCTTGTCAGAATTATCTGTAACAAGTGAGTTGGGCTGGAGAGATAGTTTAGTGGATAGGAATGCTTGCTGTATTAGTACGGGGTCTCTAGAGGAATAGAACTTAAAGAGTGACTCTGTTATCTAGGTATATATGTATATATGTATCTATCAATAATTAATTAATCTATTAGAATGGCTTACATGATGTGGTTCAGCTAGTCCAACAATGACTGTCTACCAATGGAAGGTCTAAGAATCCAGTAGTTGTTCGTTCCATAAGACTGGATGTCTCAGCTGGTCTTTTATAGAAGTAGCTCTAATGCCAATGGAGAAATGGACTTGCCGTTGAGAGTGAGAGCAAACAGGTGAAGAACAAGATTCTTTCTTCCCTGTTCTTTATGTAGGCAGCCAGCAGAAGGTGTGGCCAGATGAAGGGTGTATCTTCCTACCTCAAAATACCTGAATTAAAAACAGGTCTTCCCACTTCAAATGATTTAAATTAAGAAAAACACTCCCTCACAGTTGTACCTAGCCACTCGGGTTTTTATTAATTCCAGATGTAGTCAAGTTGACAACCAAGAACAGTCACCACACTTGCCTTGTAATTATGGACACCTCTGCTCAGATTCTAGCACCCATGTACAAGGTCAGGCTTGGCCACACGTGCATCTATAACTCGGGTCAGGGATGGAGAAAGGTGGATTGCTGGCGTTTGCTGACTGCCAGGCTCATTCAGGTTTAGTGAATGAGGAAACAAGGTTATGAGTAATACAGAAGGATATACAATATCCTCTTCTGGGCTCAATGCACATGCATAGGTGCATGCCTTATGTGCATGTATATACCATCCACATACTACACACACACACACACACACACACACACACACGTGCGCGCAGACACCACACACTACACACAGACAAACATATACCATATTCACACCACATACATACAAACTACACACACACACATACACACACCACACACATATACCACACATACACATACACACACACCATACCACTCCATACTCATACACACACACACACACACCCCATACCCACCACACACACACACACATCACACTCTTACTATACACACACACCACACACACACACCACACATCCCCCACACACATATATACATAACACACACAACCCTCCCATGGAAAGTGAGTGATCACTAATGGGAAAAGTTAAGCTTCTTCTCTTGGGAGTTAAGGCATTTTAAGAGTAGTTAATTTACATTGCGGAGAAGTAAAGTCAGTTACATTTACTTATCTCAAGTGTTGAATCTGTAAAGGACAAACTTTCTTGAAGAATGTTTAAAAAAACTTTTTAGAATTCTTAAAAGCCTACCCTAGCAAATAAGTCTCAAAACATAATGAAAACGCCTTCGTTGAAGAAGACTGGGGCCTGAGATCCTGACTGCTTCTCCAGGTGACAGCTTCAGAGTGAAGTGTAACTTCTCTGTTGTCCTTTTTCAACATTCTCTAGGAATATATATGCACAATACATATGTATAACATATATAACTATACAATTTATAGAATGCATATATTATATGACAGAGCTCTAAATTTGAGTTTGATAATTAGATCAATATCTATATATCTATATAAATTTATATATAGTGACATATATGTATGTGTACATGTATATATATCAAATATATTTCTATATATTTGGAAGGAAGCTTGCTTTTTGCCTGTTTGCTCTCCCTCTCAATGGCAAGTCCATTTATTCCTTCATTGGCATTAGCATCTACCTCTACTGAAGTATATATTATTCAAATTTATATATTATTTAAATACATATTCATATATATTAATATATTTCACTATTCAAATATATTCAGTATATACTCGAATAGCAAATATAATATGTTGAATATAATATATATTCGAATTTGAATATGTGTGTTTGAATATGTATGTATGTATAAAGTTTGACTTTGATAATTAGATCAGTGAAGAGATTTGGGGCCACTGTGGATAAGAGACAAGGTTGTCGGGGAAAGGACGTGGCATTTTCTGATGAGCCTGTGGGTTCTCACCCAGCAATGGCTCTTCCCCGACAATGGCTCTGTGAGGAGACAGCTGCTGTGTGAGCGCCTGTATAGACGATGAGCAGGTCGCGTCTCTAGCAGTTGGGGCTGAAGGTAGAAGAGGAGGGCAAGCTCTTCGTTTTCTGCTTCCCTTAACTAACGGCTTCCGAATCCAGCAAGTCAGCGGGAGTTACGTGATGGACAGGTGACAACTCCCACAGCGGCAAAACATCCCGACTGCTATCAGTCGGTTCAAGAGTTCTGAGTGTCTCCTCCATGTTACAGGCCTCCCGACTGCTATCAGTCGGTTCAAGAGTTCTGAGTGTCTCCTCCATGTTACAGGCCTCCCGACTGCTATCAGTCGGTTCAAGAGTTCTGAGTGTCTCCTCCATGTTACAGGCCTCCCGACTGCTATCAGTCGGTTCAAGAGTTCTGAGTGTCTCCTCCATGTTACAGGCCTCCCGACTGCTATCAGTCGGTTCAAGAGTTCTGAGTGTCTCCTCCATGTTACAGGCCCCACCACACATGCTCTGCCTGCCCTGTCTTCCTTCAGGATTCTCCCTCTGCAGCCTCCTGTCCCAGTTACAACACTCCTTCCATCTTGGGTGATGTCATACACAGATACTTTTATACATGGTTGCTGACCTTTAAAAACTATATCCCTAGTTCTCCCCTTTCCCTGGTCAATGGGATCCCCAATTTTAGGTCTCCTCTACGATGTGGCTTAGTAAATGCCCTTGAGCCAATGCAATTAGCATTTTCTTTCCAGTCCGGGTGCTCACCCCCAATCTGGAATTCAGCCAATTTACTATTCCTTGGGTCCCATCCTTTCCTGGGTCCCAGCACTCCACCTCTTAATGCTCCTGGCTGACATCTGGGATCTTCTTGGAGCCCTGGCACTCTCCCTCATTGCTGTCACCCTGCCACCGCGATGCACCTTTCACTACAGAAACTCCACCTAAGTCTTCCCACCATCCTTGTCCATCACCTCCTGCTGCTGGAGTGAGCTCAGTACAGGCCGGCATGCTTTGTGCTAGACAGCTATTTGTCAGAACAACTGAGATACCGAGAGAACAGCCTCAGGGAAGACAGTTATGTGGTGACTCATGGTTTCAGAGACTTCAGTCCATTTTGTTTGTTTTACTCTAAATCCCTGGGCAGCTATCATGGGGGGAGGGGACACGTGGAAGGGGAGTTCCTTCAGGGCAGACAGGAAATGAAGAGAGGAATACAGATGGGGTCAAGGAAAAAGTCAGTGCCAAGTAGACAGCCCCAGTGACTGACCCACCCCAATAATGCCATCCTATATATTAAAGACCATAGGAGATCAAACCATTCATTGGGCCCAAAATCCTGGAAATGTCATTATAGACACTGTAGAGGTAAAATTTTAAATTCAATCAAACTGATAATCAGAATTAATCACCACATGCTCCTACAATGAAACCCCAAATTCCTACAGCAGGTCTTTTGTTTGTGTGTTTTTTAATCTCTACTCCTCCCAAGTGGGATGGCCTACTCTCTTTCTCTTGGTGAGTTGTCTCCCTGCTGGAGGCTAGGGCTCCTCCTCCAGTGGGTCTTAGCTGATGCTTATGCTGGACTCCATCCGTGTCACATCCTCAACACTCAACTTGTCCCTGCGTGGGGACATTTGTTATCCTTTACCAAATGACTCTTCTCTGGTAGAACAGTGCATCTTGTGGTAGGTGCTTAGTAAAGATTTAGGACATTAAAGTCCTGTAGGAGAATCACAGTGTAACCAGTGTTTTTTTTTTTTTTTTACGCTAATAACTTTTCCCAAGACACAAATCCAGCTGGAAAGATGATTTCCATGATGTTTAACCCTGAGAAATGTCATGGAGAGTGTGCAGCTATGGACGGAGGAGGCTACAATGAGAAACTTGCAGGTCAAGGGGCTCCTGGTTTGTGCTGGGGGCAGGGCTAGATGGGAAAGCTCCTGAAAAGGAGAGAGGCCCACACCGCTGCACAGACAGGATGGGAGAGCGGGCCAGCAGCGTACCGCAGCTCAGCAGAGCCAGCTTTCGCCTTGGAATCCCTACCAGCCGTTTTAAAGCAAACTTTGGACTAAGGTATTGTTCTGGCTGGTTTTGTGTGTCAACTTGACACAGGCTGGAGTTATCACAGAGAAAAGAGCTTCAGTTGAGGAAATGCCTCCATAAGATCCAGCTGTAAGGCATTTTCTCAATTAGTGATCAAGGGTGGGAGGGCCCCTTGTGGGTGGTACCATCCCTGGACTGGTAGTCCTGGGTTCTATAAGTAAGCAAGCAAACTGAGCAATCCAGTGGAAGCAAGCCAGTAAGAAGCACCCCTCCCTGGCCTCTCTATTGGCTCCTGCCTCCAAGTTCCTGCCTTGCATGAATTCCAGTCCTGACTTCCTTTGGTGATGAATAGCAATGTGGAAATGTAAACTGAATAAACCCTTCCCCCCCACCCCCAACTTGTTTCTTGGTTATGATGTTTGTGCAGGAATAGAAACCCTTACTAAGACAGGTACCATAATTTAAAACATTTTAAGATTTGGCAACTTATGGAGACTTCTGGTACCCATCCCTAACTCCTCAGAGTCATTTGCCAGATTTATTGTTAGACATTTGTGCCTGGGCTACTATCTGCAAAGGTTCAAGGCATACAAGGGTCTCCTGAGGGCAGCAAGTTACCAAAAATGTCTTAACTGAGTTACATTTAATTTGCCAACAAATAAGAATCCCTGTTAGCACCTGTTAAATCAGCACTCAGTTCCCTAGACCAGGATGCAACTCTGCTGTGTGAGACGTCTGTGTCCATCTCTTTGGTATGAGGTGCCTTTGTCCATGGAACAATTTAGTAACTTGTGGAAAAGAACAACATGTCAACCTCACCTTCACCTTCCTCTGAGCATTGGGAGTTGACTGTTCTAGGAGAGGAATGATGGGAATGCTCACTTCCTGAGGCAGAGCCCTGGCCGGGCTCTAGGTTCTTCTCTCCCTTCCTGTGCCTTTCCATGACTGTTTACTTTTGAAATTCATTCCACATCTTGGGATTGACTTTGGATGAACCTGATGAACAAACTTTCCTTGTTCCCTGAGGACCTGTCTGTCCCCTGCGCTGTTAACAGCCTGTTAAAGAAGATACCTCATGTGTGTTTTAGGGTGCAGGGGTAAAGCCATGATCCAATTTCCCAACCTTTCTCTCCACCATTTCATTTTTAAGAGGAGTCCAAGGTGCCTTCTCCGTGGGGAGCTGTGGGTATGAGCAGCAAGTGAGAGACCATTGACTAAAGAAAACAAACGATTTCTTCAGCAAAATAGACTTTAAAGGAATAATAATAATAATAACAATAATAACCCCAATGGACTTTGAAAATTCGTATGACATTCATAGAGTGATTCTCAATTCTGCTGCCAGTGTCTTAACCCAGTTTCTGTTTTGTTGACACGTTGAGATAAACTGGTTTGGAATGAAGAAAAGAGTGTCAATAGCTTATGGTTCTTATGGAAGCTGGGTTGTCCAAAAAGCAAGGGATGCTGATAGAGTCTGACATTACATAACTCAAGGCAGGGAGCAGAAGTGTGAAAGAAGCAGGGGGTAGGGTAGGGCAAAGTACCCAGGGAGCTAATCCATCTCTTCAAGGAATCATTAGTTCCTCTGTGAGGGCTCTGCCTCCCTGAGCTAAGTGCCTCCCACAATGCCCTGCCTACCCACAGTGCTCTGTTGTAGGATGAAGAGTCCACTGTATGAATTCACAGAGGTCATACTGAAACCACAGCAACCAGAAAGGTGAGCTAAGGACACACTTATAAAAACAATGGCTGCTTTTGAGGGTCTCTCTAACAAGTGCAGTCTTTTTTTTTTTTTCGAGACAGGGTTTCTCTGTGTAGCCCAGGCTGTCCTGGAACTCACTTTGTAGACCAGGCTGGCCTTGAACTCAGAAATCCTCCTGCCTCTGCCTCCCAAGTGCTGGGATTAAAGGCGTGCGCCACCACCGCCCGGCTCACAAGTGCAGTCTTAAACTGAAATACCAAACAAATGTTGGTAAACCAGTTTGTATTCTATATGTTTACAAAAGTCCCTGGAAACTGGTGGCAGTGGGCTGGTCTTTGGGGAAAAGTCCACTGCAGTGCTCCGAACCAGGTGCTCATCCACAGGTATCCCCCGGGTGTAGCATTGCTTCGGTAAAATCCATCAGGTTTAGAGTCTGACAGCATCCTTCTCTAGCACTTCCTCACAAATCTGATTCTTTGCTCTCCCAGCAATGTCCCTGGCTATCCACAAGCTAAACATAGCATAAGGCCTTTCCTGTGATGTACAGGAGGGAACCTCGTTCCTCAACTAACATTGGGTGGTCAGTAAAGTCAGGGTAAAGTCTGTTTATGACCTTGTTACGGGGCCCTTATGCTCCCTTCAGACTTGGACTATTTCCTAGCTTGTCAGAACTTGGCTTTGTTTAGAGTATGAGGCAAGCTCTCTGAATCAGGACATCCTTGTAAATGTATGTGTAATGATGTCACATACCAGTTAATCTTCGCATTCCTTATGCTGATCCATGTATGGTAGAGATGTAATCCAGAAATTCTGACAGTATCAAGTACAGATTTTGGCTATTTAGTGATGTGCCGGCTGGTTTTGTGTGTCAACTTGACCCAAGCTGGAGTTATCACAGAGAAAGGAGCTTCCCTTGAGGAAATGCCTCAACGAGATCCAGCTGTAAGGCATTTTCTCAATTAGTGATCAAGGGTGGGAGGGCCCGTTGTGGGTGATGCTGTCCCTGGGCTGGTAGTCCTGGGTTCTATAAATAAGAAAGCAAGCTGAGCAAGCCAGGGGAAGCAAGCCAGTAAGCAGCACTCCTCCCTGGCCTCTCTATCAGCTCCTGCCTCTAAGTTCCTACCTTGCGTGAGTTCCAGTCCTGACTTCCTTTGGTAATGAACAGCAGTGTGGAAGTGTAAGCTGAATAAACCATTCCCTCCCCCCCCCCAACTTGCTTCTTGGTCATGATGTTTTATGCAGGAATAAGTCAACCCTAAGAGAAGTGAGAACCAAATACTTCATGTACAAATGGAGACCAAGTATGACGGTGCAACCCCTTGCCTTATCCGTCGCTTAGAGAATCACCACCAGGGGATCAACTTCTACCCTGTTCTACCCTGTCTGCTAGGTCCTAGTGCTAACAGAAGTTGCCTAAGAACAACTTATACTCACATGCCAAATGCGTTTTCATCCCAGGAGGATTCAGGGTTCCCATCAGAGTTGGGCCATCTATTTTTCTCTGGTTTTAAGACAAGGAAGAACTAGACAGCGCTTTGTGCCCCTCTCTGGACTCCTCTCTGTCCTTTTGTGTTTCTCTGCTCTTCCTTGGAGGAAGGCGTACCATGTTGCAGCTGCTGAAGCCAGTATGGCAAGCAAGAAGATACTGAGAGAGCTGGGAAGAGCTTAATTTTAACAACAGCAGCACTTCTGTATCAATGGGGCAGATTAAAGGGGAGGGCAGGACTTTTTCGTCTCCTTGATGGTAAGTTGTAGAGCAGATGGTATAACACAGAAGTGTCTGCAACTCTAACTCACTTATGGACTGTACAAACCACTGTTGGTTGTCACATAGCCTGTCTGTACCTACAGACTGTACAAACCACTGTTGGTCATCACAGAGCCTGTCTGTACCTACAGACTGTACAAACCACTGTTGGTCATCACAGAGCCTGTCTGTACCTACAGACTGTACAAACCATTGTTGGTTATCACATAGCCATCTGTACCTACAGACTGTACAATATGCTGTTGGTCATCACATAGCCGCCTGTACCTACAGACTATACAAACCACTGCTGGTCATCACATAGCCTGTCTGTACCTACAGACTGTGCAAACTACTGTTGGTCATTACATAGCCGCCCGTACCTACAGACTGTACAAACCACTGTTGGTCATCACATAGCTGCCTGTACCTACAGACTGTACAAACCACTGTTGGTCGTCACATAGCTGCCTGTACCTACAGACTGTACAAACCACTGTTGGTCGTCACATAGCTGCCTGTACCTACAGACTGTACAAACCACTGTTGGTCGTCACATAGCTGCCTGTTGCTTTTCAGTTGACTATATCTTTTTTTTTCTTCAAGACAGGCTTTCTCTGTGTAGCTCTGGCTGTCCTGGAACTCACTCTGTAGAACAGGCTGGCCTCGAACCCAGAAATCCTCCTGCCTCTGCCTCCCAAATACTAGGACTAATGGCGTGCGCCACCACTGTCTGGCCACTATATCTTTCGTTTGATTCATTATGTTATCAAAACAATTTCAATGGAAGTTTTCAACTAGGTTGTAAGTCCCTGGAGCTTAGTAAATCTGTTGGCTTTGTACATTTTTGTGCACCCAGTTTCATTTCCTAACCAATAAGATTTTATATCTTCTGCCTATAAAAACATGATAAATATTTGATGGTAGCCACCCGATGATAATATTTGATAGCAACTTAAAATTGGATAACATTATGGATTCTATGGGCACTGTGAATCTTCTGTTATTTTGAAATGTCTCATAAATCAGTCAAGATAAATATTTTCTAATATGTATATGTATCAAAAGTCTGATTTAGTAAGTATTCACACTTAGTATCTGATTCAGGTACTATGTTGATTGGGGGGACAAAAGAATGAACAAATTAAGAGATGGCTCAGTGGTTAAGAGCACTTGCTGCTCTTGCAGAAGACTGGAGTTTGGGTCCCAGCACCCACGGAGGGTGATTTACAAGTACCTGTAACTCCAGTTCCAAGGGACCTGATGCTCTTTTCTTGTTTCCAAAGACTCCTGAGCTCGTGTGTGTGTGTGTGTGTGTGTGTGTGTGTGTGTGTGTGTGTGAGAGAGAGAGAGACAGAGAGAGAGAAACAGACACACACACCACACACGTACATCTCCAGCAATAATGTGGACCTTTGAGTCAATAGCAATGTCCTCACAGTGGAAGCCAGATTACTTTCTGAGATAATAATATAGCATGAAAAATCCAAGCTAGTATCAATACAGAAGCCAAGAGAACTCACAGGCTGTTATTTAGCATTTTTGCATGCATGCACACACGTGTGTGTGTGTGTGTGTAATGTGCATGAGTGTGTTCTGTGAGTCGAGTGTGTGTATAGTGCGAGTGGAGTCATAGGGTTGATTGTATGGGAACTCCTTGTACTATTGTTGTACTTCCTGGAGTACAGAGGCTGCGAGGATTGCTGGCCTCCCTCCTAGGGATGATGGCTCAGCCCTGCCTTCTGAGGAGCCTTCCTGGATAAGCTGGGGGTATGGGTAGCAGAGGAGAACATGCTCATGTTCTGGCCCTTACTTTACTGCTGGAGCCTCAGGGGTGGCCTTTCCTGCGACTCATGCAAAGGGCTCTGGGTAGACATCTCTGATGAACAATTCTGAGGTAGGTGGAATTCACCTTCGGCAGCATGGCTAAGGCCAGGAGAGCAAGGCTTCTGTTCAAGCTGGGTGTGGGTATGAACACCCCTTTCTCCTCCTCCTCTACCTCCCCCTGTTCTTCCTCCTCCTCTCCCTCTTCTTCCTCCTCCTCTCCCTCTTCTTCCTCCTCCTCTCCCTCCTCTCCCTCCTCTTCCTTCTCCTCCTCTCCCTCCTCTTCCTTTCCTTTCCCTCCTCCTCCTTTTCCTCCTCCTCCTCTTCCTCCTCTCCCTCCTTCTCCTTTTCCTCTTCTTCCTCCTCCTCTTCCTCCTCCTCTCCCTCCTCCTCTTCCTCCCTTCCCTCCTCTTTTTCCTCCTCTTCCTGCTCCTCTCCCTCCTCTCCCTCCTCCTCTTCCTCCTCCTCCTCTTCTCCCTCCTCTCCCTCCTCTTCCCCCTCCTCCTCTCCCTCCTCTTCCCCTTCCTCCTCTTCCTCCTCCTCTTCCCCCTCCTCTTCCTCCTCCTCTTCTTCCTCCTCTCCCTCCTCTTCCCCCTCCTCCTCTCCCTCCTCTTCCCCTTCCTCCTCTTCCTCCTTCTTTTCCTCCTCCTCTTCTCCCTTCTCCTGTCCCTCCTCCTCCTCTTCCCCCTCCTCTCCCTCCTCCTCTTCCTCCTCCTCTTCTCTCTTCTCCTCTTCCTCCTTTTCCTCCTCCTCTTCCCCCTCCTCTTCCTCCTCCTCTTCTTCCTCCTCTCCCTCCTCTTCCCCCTCCTCCTCTCCCCCCTCCTCCTCTCCCTTCTCTTCCCCTTCCTCCTCTTCCTCCTTCTTTTCCTCCTCCTCTTCTCCCTTCTCCTGTCCCTCCTCCTCCTCTTCCCCCTCCTCTCCCTCCTCCTCTTCCTCCTCCTCTCTTCTCCTCTTCCTCCTCCTTTTCCTCCTCCTCTTCTCCCTTCTCTCCCTCCTCCTCTTCCTCCTCCACCTTCTCCTCCTTTCCCTCGCTTTAGGCCAGGACTAAGCTGGGGAATCTATCAGGCTGAATAGTGGACAATGGTGACCCTAACATTCTGGCTTAGTGAAAAAGAAACCCACATGTCTAATTTTGCCTTCTTATTCTGTATGAAAAGTTTGTTAACAGAAGTAGGAACTAGAAGGCAGTGAAGCCAGGCTGTAAATTTTTCTTGATTGACCCGTGTGTACTAAAACCTGATTTGGAAGAGTCCTGGGACACAGGTTCTCTGGGGGCAAACAGTGAGTTCTGAAGCCTGCGTTTTACAACGCTATGATTATATCTTTCCTGTGGCGATTTGCAGCTCCTAGGGCGGTGGCCCAGGTTTGCACTCAGACCTGTAGACCGCCAAACGTGCCAAGCCAGCTAGGCTTACGTGTGGAGACTCGCTTTTGAAATGCGGGTATTTTTCTTGGGACAAGGCTCTAGTTTCTGTTAGCATGCATCTGTGACTACTACAAGTGGGACAAACAAGAGTTACTGCGATACAGTCGGCCAGGGGCGATGGCCGTGCGCAGTCAGGGCCCACTTTACTGATTTCATAGTGGCCACCGCATGGCCGAAACACTCATTTTGAAGATGAAGAGGAAAATAAAAGCAAGATCAGGGCAAACATCTGATAGGAACGCACGGCGAATTCAACGGAGAGACAGAAGCATTAGGTCCCCGAAGACAAGCATGACATTGCAATTTAGTAGTGTCGAGAAAACTGACGTCTCTAGGAAATGCTGACCCACGTTCGCCGGCTTTCTCTGTTAAGTTTGTTACTGCGCAGCCGCAGCGCAGCCGTTTAAAACCAGTCCTGAAATATCTGCAGTGCAGAACATTGGGACTTGCAGCAGGCAGAAGGGCCGGCTGTGTACGACTTTCGATGGATTTGGAAAGCCCTGCAGAAGTGGGCGGTGACAATGGAGAGGTTTATTTTTTCCTTTGGCTCGGCTGTGGAATGGGTGAAACAGGAACACATACTTGGGTATGGGTGAAACAGGAACACATACTTGGGTATCGCTTCCCTAGCACACCCGAAGGTGAGCGTCAGAGACAAGACCCACAGCGTAGAAAAAGCACGGCCAGGCCAAAGGCAGCCAGCCACACACACATAGCTTTCCTTCAGAGGCCATTCCTGGTGCAGATGGGGAAACAGAGGCAGCACCCACGTGTGCTGAGTCTCTCAGCTGTTTACGAGCAGAGCCCAGAACGTCCACTGCCCAGACCTCCCCGCTTGCTTTCCCTTCTGTTTCCCAGCTACGAAGCCTGGAAATGTTGGCGCCTACATTCGGAACATAAAACTCCTCCTCCTCTCCTTCTCCCCAAAGGATTAATTTGTTTTCAGTGTTTACATTAGCCAGAGACCAAGTAGGGAATACTCCTAACTCATTTTTCAAATGAGATGTTTTTTAATAGTTTCCCAGCATGGGCTGCCTGGCTGCTTTGTGAGAGCTGAGTCTGCTCAGAAAACTCACTTCAGCTACATCAAAACGCTGCTCTCAGGGCCCTCGAGGGGCCCCTCACAGCTGTCAGTCATGCGCAGATCTCACTTCGTTCCTCCCCACGCCCCCAGCATCCTGGACTGTTATCTTTCCAAAAGAATAGTGTATAATGATGGGGTTGTTCCCAACCGTAGCTGTATTGTGTGTTCAACACAATAAGTCACCGATGGGGATGAAAAGGTGTTAGATAAGGGCTGGGCGGGGGGGGGGGGGATCCAGATGTGCTTTCGGGACAGCTGCACGGCATAGCGACTACTCCTATTCCACAGCAGTCTGCTTTGACCCCCATGGCCTGTATTTGAGGCGTAAAGGAAGGCCTGGGACGTGACTGAAGAGAGGGTCAGAGCGTGGAGAAGGAAAGCGGGTACAAGAGGAATAACCGGGCTGACCAGAGCAGAGACTACAGTTGGCAGGCAGGGTCACATGATCTAGCCATTGTCTCAAGTCCCAGCTGTGAAGTCTAGGGAGGCTGGGTAGGCGCAGGCCTGCTGACTCAGTTTCCCCATATGGTGTTGGCCACAAAAGCGATGCTATCTTATGGACTTGACTCTGTGCTTGGGCTGTAGTCCTATAGCAGACCCGAGAGCCACTCCCCAAGGTTTGCCGTTTAGGGCTCATCTCAGCCTGGTCACTTCCGGCTTCCTCCAGCCCTCTTTGATGTGTTCTGAAGCAGCCGAGGCATTTTATTGTCTGGAAGTGAACCTAGCAGTGAGGACGTTATAGCTCTCTTACAAAGATGTAGACATCAGAGCATCATGGCCCCAGGGTAGGGAGATTCCCTGAAGTCCGGAGGAGATGGGGACTCATGATTCCTGTAAACCACTGGGGGCTTGTTTCCTGGGGCTCAACATATTGACTCAGGCTGGACTCATGGACAACAAAGCTCACCCTCTCTGTAACCTTTCCCAGATGTGGCAGGTTCGCCTCTCATGTGCCTCTCTCTCTACCACAGTGGATCTTTTCTACTTGACTAAGGATGGTCACGAGCAGAGAACCAGTGGCCTAGAGTGCAGGAGCCTCCTGCCTTGAAGCCCAGACAAAGGGGGAAATGTAAGAGTGATTTGGGGCCCTTGGATGCTCCCCTTTAAAGGAAACAATTCTCCTCCTCCTCCTCACCACCTCTTCCTCCTCCTTTGCACCCCCTCCTCCTCCCCACCCTCTTTTCCTCCCCACCCTTCCTCCTCCCCTACTCCCTCCTCTCCTCCTCTGTTTTGTTTTTAAAGATTTATTTATTTATTTCATGTATGTGAGTACACTGTAGCTGTCTTCAGACACACCAGAAGAGGGCATCAGATCCCATTACAGATGGTCGTGAGCCACCATGTGGTTGCTGGGAATTGAACTCAGAACCTCTGGAAGAGCAGTCAGTGCTCTTAACCAACGAGCCATCTCTCCAGCCTGTAATTCTTCTTCCTTCTTCTTCCTCCTTCTTCTTCCTCCTCCCTCTCCTTTTATTCTCTCCTCTCCCCTCTCTCTCTCTCTCTCTCTCTCTCTCTCTCTCTCTCTCTCTCTCTCTCTGTATAAGACAGCATGTGTGTGGAGGTCAGAGGACATCTTTGTGTAGCTGGTTCTCTCCTTCTCCTTCCACCTTTGCAAGGGTTCTGGTCTTGCTTGCCAGGCTCTCATGGCAAGCAGCACTCTTACCCACTGAGCCATCTCTCTGGGTCACAGACCTTCTTTAAATTGCACCTGTGCTGCAGAGAGGCCCAGAGATGGCCTGACACTTGCCTTTAAGCACATTGTCTCTTGCATGGTCCTGCTTGGTCCCTGGACGTGTTGTTCCTACTAGGACACAGCATAGCCTCTTCCACAGGCTGTCCACCACCGCTCTATCCCTGAGGCTCCTATGGTTCCCCATGTTGGAAATGTTAAGCATTGGACCAAGACTAGCTGGAAGTCATCATGTGGTTTGGACTTGCCTTTGCTGATTTCGCCATCCTCAGGAGGAGGAAACTCTTTTTGAATGACCTCACGGTGGGGTGGGGACCAGCACGAGGGAGACGCAGTTTGCCTTAAGGAAGCCCACTCTCAGTGTGTCCTGCTGCTCTCTAGTCTGTCCGTAGGTTGGGTCATCATGACAGTTTTAAGGATGAGAGTGATATCACATGGAGAGTAGATTGACAGGCGCCCCCTAGTGGAACATTGACATCACACTTCCTCCCGAGGCCCAGGACATTGTGGGAGAGAACACTTTGTAAGTTGGGGGAAGATGATGTGGTATGGTGTCTTCTGGGCACGACAGGATATGGTACTCATGAACTTCAGCATGACTGCCTGCCCAAAACCTACCCAAGACCGTGGCAGTCAAAATTCCTGCATGGATAGGGACTGGCTCTCAAAGCTCCGCCTCTAGCTTGGGAGCTGTTGGTAGTTGGAGGCTGCTCAAGGGGAGAGTCAGTCTTCTTCAGGGGCGTGGCTCCTGGTCCCCATGCTGTGCTGTGTGGCCCCACCCCACACCACACCCAGGAACATACAGACAGCATTCATTCACTGGAATCGGGCGTGATGGAAGGGTCTGGTAGGAGTTGGAGGGAAGAGTAAGGGTAGGGTATTACCAGCATATATTGTATACCTGTATGTACTTCTCAAAGAATAAGTAAAGATATATTAAAAGGAGTAACATAGAGTTAATAGCTGTTTGATAAGTCGTGACCCCACCTCCCTTAGTTTAAATTCCTTGGAATGAGAAGGTGTCTGTGATGATCAACAGGACATTCTTTTTTTCTCTGTGTAGCCCTGGCTGTCCTGGAACTCACTCTGTAGACCAGGCTGGCCTCGAACTCAGAAATCTGCCTCCCTCTGCTTCCCAAGTGCTAGGATTAAAGGCATGCGCCACCACTGCCCCGTTCAACAGGCCCTTCTGTAAGTTTGGTGGCAAGTAGTTAAGCTGTTTTCTACTAAATGTAAGTATAATTCATGTCTCCGAGTTCAGAACATTTAGGGTGTTTTTTTCATAATCAATCTATGACTAAAATGACTCTAGTGGTGCGTCTCTCAGCACATTGCCCTATGCGCAAGGGAACGGCCTCACACCCACACGCACATGAGCAGTGCTAATCAAACTCAGTGGGTTAAAAGATGACACAAAGCTGAGAGAGTGGCATGTTGAGGAGGGCCCAGGAGGAGGGAGATATGACCAATTACACTATATTTCTTTGTGACAGTCTCAGAGACCAGATAAAAATAATATCTAAAAAAGAGACTCCTAAGGACTAAAATAAGCTTAGCTAAGGAACGATTTCTACGCAGGAAAGTACAAGGTGATGCTGAAATAAAAATCTAAAAAAAAAATGGAATGACATGCTATGTTCACAGGTTGGAAGACTCCATACCGTTCAGATGGCAATACTCCCCAAAGTGTATGGCTTTAGTCCAGTCCCTGTGAAAATCCCAGCAGCCAGCTCAGAGGAGATCACAGGAGCCTCACATAGCTGATGCCGGAGGGGATCATGGGAGCGACACCTGGATGATGCCGGAGGGGGTCATGGGAATCCCACAAGGTTGACGCCGGAGGGGATCACGGGAACCACATGTGGCTGAAGCCAGAGGGGATCACGGGTGTCCTACATGTCTGAAGTCAACTGAAAAGAACAGACATGAGAGAATTTCACCTCCTAATGAGAACCACCATGGTCACTCTGATTGGCTTTTCACATGTTAAACCATGTAATAAAGTTGAGAACCTGGAAATAGTCAGAGTCACCGGTGGCCATTCAGTTTTAGCAAGGATGTCACAATTGTTTAATGGGAAATAACAGCCTCTTTGCAAATGCTCCTGGAACTGGGTGTCTACATGCCAAAAATAAATAAATAAATAAATATTACTCCCTACCCCACCTGTATATAAAAAGGCATCTCTGTAAGAGAGCTAAAGATATTCATAGAAGAAAATGCAGTCAGCCATCAATGGCTTTGGGTTTGGTGGTGGACGCTTCACTAAATAAGACTTTGTCAGAATAAGGTTCTATGCGTTAAAGGTCATTATCAACAAAGTGGAAAGACATCAAAGAATGGAGAAGATTGTTGAAATTATCCATCAGCTAAGGGTCTATCATCTAGGACACAAGCAGAATGCTCACAGTTAAAAAATGATGGTCTAGGGCTGAGGAGATGCCTCAGCAGTTAAGAGCGCTTGCTGCTTTTCTATAGGGTCTGAGTTCAGTTCCTAGCACCCATGTTTGACTCGCAGCTGCCTGTGTGACCTCAGCTTCAGGGGACCTGACGCCCTCTTCTGGCCTCCGTGAGCAACTGCACTCATGTGAATGTAACCCACAATTATAAATTCACCTCAAATATAATTCACCTCAAAATAAGCAAACCACCTGAGTAGCCAATGTAGACGCATGAAAATACACAAACTCTCAATGAGTTAATGCTTCCCTACCTCACCTCAGCCTGAAGCAGCGAGGCCACGTAATCATGGACAGAAACCTCGGAAACCCGGAAGCCTCGGAAATCTGGAAACCTCGGAAACCCGGAAACCACAGGAACTTCTTCCCACTTGAAGCGAATTCCCTAGGCATTCTGTCACAGCAGTGGAACGCTGACTGATGAACATGCCTTCATTCTGGCAGATTTTGGTTCTGTAAGCCAGGGGACCTCCACCTTTTGCTTCTGTAAGCCACAGGGGTCTCATTATTTCCTTCTTTTCTTTTGCACACATTGGTGTGGGTTCTCTGATATTGCTTTTTGATTTAAAACTTTTCTTTCTTTTTTTTTTTTAAGTTCCAAGAGATACGTTTAAATTTACTACCCCTGGTTTGCTTCCTGTAGGCTTGTATTTAATCAAAACAAAAGGTAATGAAGAATGTGTGTGTGTGTGTGTGTGTGTGTGTGTGTGTGTGTGTGTGTGGTCTTTTAAATGAGATGAATGCTTTTGGGTTAAACTATCTTTATAACATAATTTTCTCAAGACTTTTAAAATGACTTGTGGTCATTATGGAATATGAGATGC